>VDFB02353493.1:11511033-12116845 GCA_007258455.2 Sequoia sempervirens | reverse complement strand
TCAAGAAACATATTATCATCTTCACTAATCGAACTACATTTTTTTTAAAGGATAAATGTGTTGAATTTTTATTTTACTATAAAATTATTCTATCTTTATTTTTTTTAAAAATGTATATTAAATTATTGTGTTTTTAGGAATTTGTAAAGAAATATTATACTTTTAAAATAAATCTTAAGATAGGCCAATTAAATAACTAATGATAAATAAATATTTTAGTTGTATTAAATACATAAAATTTTAGAAACAAACTTTGGTAGATGTGTTAAGTCAATTCATTCTTGAAACAAAAAATTAAGACATGTTAGTCAAATGCACTAAAATTAATAAAGATACATGTTTCTCTATTTTGATCACTTCTACAAATGTGGACTTGTCCTACATGACTTCAAAACTAATCCTATAGTCATGGATCTAATATTTTTGCATAAATTTGATGTATAACCATTTTTAGACATAGAAATTGTTCACCCCTACTTCTAAACTTGCATAAAATTTTGGCTGTGTAGTTGAGAGCTTTTAGTGACATTGATAATTACTCCCTTGTCTCAAACTCCAAAAGGATGTTGATTCAACATATTTGAACAATAATCAAAGACAACAATAATTTAGAATTTAAAAGGTTTCGGGGGTCACTCCACAATCACATAAGTAGCCTAGATAACTTTTACAAATTGCTAATCTAAGTTGGGGTAGGAAAGAGGTGAAAATGAAGAAATAAATAGGCTACTAGAAATGAGTGCAAATGGAGTTGGGTAATGATAAATTTTTGTTCCAACTTTTAGCAAAAGATATGTAGCAACCTAGTCGTTGTACCCAAATTTGCCACTAATTTCAATTTTCTTTATAATTTTTACTCAAAGTTGTTAAGTGTCATTTGTTTGTGTATGCATGTACTTCTATCCATACAAGACAATCATCTATCTATATGAGATAGGTCCATCTATCCATACAAGATAGGTCATCCTCTATCCATTTGAGATATGCATCTATCAAAATGAGATATGAATCTATCCATTTATGATAGATACATGCTTTGACTAGAGACTTAGACTCATCAGAATCAAGCGAATCTTGAGTCACTCATTAAGGACTACACTTCCCTATTAGAATTCCCCCGAGGTCATCATAATTCAAGAGTATATTCTATATATTTTTGTGAATTAGTAGGCTTGAGTCCCACTTGAAAATTTGGATAAAATTTTGGAGTCAAGCAATTCATCCATTTGTTTTTAGTATACATGAACACTTCTGTATATTTATCTGTCAAGAGAATTACCCGAGCTGGGATTTGGATTGCATGGACAAGAGTTTGTGGTCTTCTCTAAATTGCTAAGAATTGGTAGCTTTAGTGCACGTTCATCACTGGTTGTCTTTTAGCTGAAGAAAATGGAAGGTACACTCTTGGCTTTATGAGTTAGGTACACTTAGTGGTCTCATGGAAGGTAAATGTTTTAAGAAAATTTAGGAGCCTTCTGTACATTTGATTTTGTCAATTGGAAATTGTTTGGTTTGTTTTATTATTGACTGTCTTTTAGTTTAAAAGTACGTAAAATCTGTATGTCAATCCAAAAAGTAATAATTCTTGGGATCTATATCTATTGGTGTTACTGAAGGTAAGTGGTGGTTAGAAATTTTAGTGTTAATCAAAATTTATTGCTTGATTTCTAAATTTTGTTTATCATCGGCTGTTTTTTAATTTAAAAGTACATAAATTCTGTGTGGCAACATAACAAATAATATTTTTGGGGATCTGCAAGTTGTCTTATTGAAGGTAAGTTGTTCAAGAAATTTTAGAAACAGTTTGTATGGTTTTATTTAATTAAAATTTATTGTTTGGTTTCTAAATTTTGAAAGAAGTTCAAGGGGTTAAGTTCAATTGGGTTTCTTATTGTAGAGACCCAAGTTCAAATCCTTGAAGGGATATTCAATGTGGAATTATGTGTTGTGACTCTTGATCTTCCATTGTTTTTATTAGATAAGATGTAATATCTATATGCATTTCTAAGTTGCGACTCTTGCTATTCCATTATTGCCTTCTAATATAAATATCTAAGTTGTCATCTAATGACAATCTTTGAAAGGAGCTAAGCATTTTTCTCATTAATGCTTAAAAGGATATTAGTATTTATCTCATTAGTGACTTCATTTGTAATTAATTTCTAACATTAATTATATTTGTAAACTTTGTCAAGAGAAATCGCAAATGTCTTCTCGTGTTGTCATTATTGATGGAAAACCTAGGGCGGTAATTGGATCCGCATGACATCATTTTCTCATACACGCAGACAGATTGAAGTCAGTCAAGGAAGAATAGAGCATCTGATAGTTTTTTGTTCATCGATTCACTTGCAAACTTTTTGTTGTTATTTCGAGTTGTGGATCTCATAGGAGATCGACCAATACATTTCTTGTGTTGTCCAAAAATCTCAATGCCTCGTACCAAGTTGTGTGTAAGTTTGGAGATCCAGTTGGATATTTTTATGTTCATCAACATTTTGTGGCTAACCCAAGTGTTATAACTTGTTGCGAATATTCGAGGAGTGTTTATTCAAATGTTTTTGTGTTCAATCATCTTGATTTGGGTCCGAGCTAAGTTGTGGCTGACTGTTGTGGATGCACATTGAATATAACTCATGATTTGAGCCAACAGTTGTAAAATATTTTCAAGTTCTATTGGAGCCAACATGTTGCAATTGAATTACTAGTTGTGGATATATATAAATGATCAGTTATATCATTTTGATATGTATGTGTGGTGTGTCGATGTGTATTACTTAATAATGGTATGGTAATTGAGTGATTTTATTCATAGTTTCACTTGCACATAAAGATTTGTGGTGGTGGTCAAAGCAAAGCAAAGCGGAAGTGTAGAATCTATCAAAAGGATAGAAGATTGACTATTGAGCCTAATCGAAACTGTAATCAAGCATTTGTAGATGCTATTCACTAAGTTTATTCTCTTGGATCTAATCTAAATCTTTGTAAGGAATTATGCCTTTCTATTTTGAGCAGTGACCTTTAGGCAGTGATCCTAAATGCAAGTGCATTCCCATATTGTAAACTTCTTTTGAGTATACTCAGATTATATTGTGGATTGGCCATCCACCGTGGTTTTTCCCCTAACAGGGTTTCCACATAAAAATCCTTGTGTTATGGTGTTGTGTTTATTTTCTTTATTTTTCTACTTTTTTCTTTTGGTTGAATGCTTTAAGTGGGTTAAAGCTTCAGAATAATAAAGTTAATTTTTGTAGAACACTGATTCACCCCCCTCTCAGTGTTGCTTGTTTCCAACAATTCGTATTAGAGCTAGTTCCTCAAAAGAAGTCTAACACCTTGAGATCTTGGAGAGTGATCTCAATGGATACAAGCAGTCTTCAAGAACAACTCTTGGTGGCCTTGGATGATCTTGACCAGTCAAAATCTAAGAACCAGGAATTGTAGGAAAGTCTTGAGAATGCAGAGAAATTCATCCAGTCATTGAAAGACAAAATCAATGAATCAAGGTAGAAAAGAAAGGAATTATGTGATCAGCTCAAGCAGAAGAACAAAAGCATGGAAGATGAACAACTGAGTCATGCCTTAAAGGAGAAAACAAAAGAGTGTGAAAATTTTTCCAGAGAAAATGTTGCCCTGAAGCGTGAGATGGAATATATCATGATGAAAATAACCAAGGAATTTGAAGATAGAAAGAAGAACGAAGAAAATCTTTCTCAATCCTTAAAAGAAAAATCTGAACAATGCAGCCAATTGGACAATGAATTGGAACAATCTAAAAACAATGAGGAAGTGTTGGAGAAACAGCTTGATGATCTCAGAGATGAACTTACTATTGCAAATGAGTACAAGGAGAAATTCAAAGCTAGCTCATCCAAGCTTGATGAAATGATTAAAGGAGAAAGGACTGATGGTGACAAGTGAGGTCTTGGATATGAGGTAGGTGAAAGTTCCAGATTAGACAAAGGAATTTCGAACAAGGAAGATTCAGGCAAGGAAATCAGATGAATGGAGCTAGAAGAAATCTGATAAGACATCCAAATGCTCAGAGATTCAACAACTATTGTTTTACTTGCAATAAATTTGGCCATATGGCTTCTTAGTGTAGAAGTAGGATGAATCCAAGAGGACCATCATTCTCAAGTCAATTCTTTAATTCTAAAAAGTTTGGTCATAAGTCAAATGAATGCAGAAATGTGATGAACAAATTTCATAGAGATGTCATATATTGTGCATGCAATAGACTTGGACATTTTTCTAACCAATTTAGATTAAGAAAAAATCAGTGGAACAGTTGGTCTGAAC
The DNA here is from genome assembly GCA_007258455.2 of Sequoia sempervirens. Taxonomy (NCBI): domain Eukaryota; kingdom Viridiplantae; phylum Streptophyta; class Pinopsida; order Cupressales; family Cupressaceae; genus Sequoia; species Sequoia sempervirens. Next base: position 12,112,543 of record VDFB02353493.1, on the reverse strand, counting down.
AGAGAAATGTTGTGTGTTACAACTACAACAAATTTTGGCATACTGTTAGATTCTATTGGAGTAGAAGAGGTCCAGGAAAATAGAATATGCAACAGGATGTCAAGAGAAAAGGTAAAGTCACTACAGATGTGATTAGGAGGAAAATGCAAAAGAAATGGGTGAAGAAGGATCCCTCTATTGAAATAAATGTGCCTGCACCAGAATTAGCTTCTGGTAATTCCTCCAGGAATTAGTTTTAGGCCTTTGGCCTAGGGGGAGCTTTCAAAAAAATCTCTTAACCCCCTATCGATAACTAACACCAGAATATGGATAGGTCCAATAATTTCCTAGATGCTTTTCCGATGTTCAACCAATTGGAGGAGGCATTATACAGTATTGGAGATCCACAGAAGAATTATTTGTCTCAGTAAATGGAAATAGGGTAATTGGATGAAATAGGGTAAAAGCATTTATTGTGACAAAAGGGTTAGTTGTGCGAATGATTAAAAACCATTTTTATCTTTCATCTATCACTTTACATTTTGGAGAAAATAAGTTTGGAGAGCCCTGGAGCAAACTTTGTTGAGATGATGCAAGATTCAAGTGTGAAGAAGATTCAACGATCAAACTCCGATCCGACAAAAATGTATTTATCATAAAAAAAAACCTGTGAATTTGTGAATTTGCAAAATGGCCACTCCATTGGTAGTAGAGGTCAAGGATAGACCTCGTCCTAAGTTTAAGTGGCACCCTTATAAGTCTGTTAAGACCGAGCCCCTCAATGCGTTTTCATCTGTGTCATACATATTTTTACATACTGAAGATATTAGGGCTTACATTCATGCTAACATTGAAGAGTTAGGCACCTCACAAATAATGAATCTATATTCCAACCATATACTTGGAGAGGACTTCACTGTCAAGCCAAAATACCAAACCCTAGAGGAGAAGAAGTTCACGCAGTTTGCAAAATTTCCTATATTTGAGGAAAGTGAATGGGTTCAATACATTTTGAGCTGTGTCCATGCCAAGTTCATGTGGTTAAATATACCCTTCAAGATTACGAAAGAGGCTATAAGTGCAGTCACATGTCTATTTTTTTATGGTGGTCTTCCAATCTTGAAATTTGTAAAGAATCAAGTTGTTACTGATGCAACAGGTGCACAATGGGATAGAAGGGCAATGACAATCGAAGATATTTCTGAAGTGGATGTGAAATTCGCATCAATGGTCATTGGCTACAAGGTTTACCACTCTAGCCGGGATAATTTAGTATTCGGTACGACCATTTATACAGCTTACCAAATGGTAAAGGAAAATGAAGATTATGACTTGTGCGAGTTGCTCAGAAGTCAGTTGATGGAGAACCTGAATAAGATTAAGGACAAAAAGAACACTTTTAAATATGGTAATTTGTTGCTATGTCTATTCTTTTATTTCATGAATGAGATTTCGGGTGTTGGGAAATTTCAGTGGCAAAGGAATCAACTTGTAGCTATCCAAATAAGAGATTTGTTGTTTGGAAGTGGTGATAGACAAACCAGAAATACTGCTCTCTAGGGATACTTTAAAAAAATTTAGAATATGATGCAGGCAAGAGAGAGAATCCCTACTCCAATTGTGGAGAAATATAAAGATACAATTTGTTTCTTGGTGGATATTGATCGATGCCTGATGGAAGCTATTGATCCCAAAACAATATGAATCATGCCTATGGGATATGAAGTAGAGGAGAAAATCCTGGAGATGTATGCTCAATTTTTTTTGAGCAAACCTCTAGATCAGGCAGAAGACATGTTTGGAACCTATCCAGAAAAGAGCTTGGAAGTTCATGATCAGCTGAAAATTCCTAAAATAATTAGGAAAGTAAGAAAAGAAGTGGAAGTCTTTCCAAAAACCATTGGGATATCTGTAGAAAAGGTAAGAGAATCCAAAAGGAAGAAAGAAGAAGCAAAAGATGAGAAAGGGAAAGAACCTAAAGCTGAAGCTACTAGTCTGATAGCACCCTCTACCCATACCAAATCAACAAGGAGTTCTCCTGTAGCCAAGCCTATGCAAACTCATGATAAGGATTTCGGTAAGAGGAAGAAGAACAAGAGCACAAGAACCTATGAAGTTGTATCAGAAATTGAGGAGACTAATACAAATGAATATGTGATAGAAATGAAGGCTACCAGAACTCAAGCTACAAAGATAACCAAGAAAAAATCCTCTGGTGAAGAAGAAAATGGAAAGAAGAAGGCAAAAGTTGACATACCAGGTATGACAGTTGAGGAAGTTGAAAATGTTATTGTCAAGGATGGTAACCTCAAGCCTCTCTGCAAATTGTATGAAACTTTTGATAAATCAGGTCAAAGAATTCTTAAGGAAGCAACAATAAAACATCTAAAAAATTTCAATAATCTTGTTGAAATTATGTCCGGTTTACCCAAGAGTCTATATGATATTTTGGAGGCAAGAAGAGTAACTGCTAGAACATAAGAAGAGAATATGAGAAAGAGAATTCTTGCAAACTTATGTCCAAAAATGTCTATTGAGGAGATGAATTCACTCCTGGAAAAAGCTAAGAAGGAATTCAAAAGCAAAATAAGGGTGAACAAACCTATGATCAGAGAAACTGATGTTGCTGAGGAAACCAAGAAAATCCTGGAGGCATTTCTATCTGGGAACAAGATCAATGTTGAAGAAGCGAATGCTGAAGAAGTTGCATCTAATCCAGTGAATGAGGAGGAAAATGTAAATGAGGAGAATGTGAATATATCTGATCCTCCAGAATTTGAGGATACTCATATTCCTCCTAAGGTGGATAAAACATAGATACCTATGGAGACTGAGGCTCCTAAGGTTGTTTTAGCTGAAGAAGAGGAGATGCCCTATGAAGAAGCTGAAGATCCTAAAGGCAATCAAGAAACCGTCACTAAAGGACCAAAAATTGCAGGAGAAAAAGTCCAAGTTAAGGATATTCCTATAGAAGCAAGAGACACTACTAAGGAAGTGAAGAATTTTTTGGTGGATCAACAAGAATAATTTGATCCTGAATTGGTTGGAGGCCCAATAAATCTTTCAACCTTGTCCCCAATTAAGAAGATGAAAGTTGCATCTTTTGCCCAGGAAAAAGCCTGAGAAGAATTGTTGAAATCCCACATTAAGGATACTGAGCTTTTAAGTCTTGCATCTAGAGTTCTAGAGAAAATTATGCCGACTCATGTGATGGATCCGTCTGGTTCATCCTCCGGTGAACTGAAGAAGCTCATAAATTTTGTAAGTACTCATTTTGAATCTCTTGAAATATCAACCGTGGACAAAGTGCAGAAAGAGTTTAATGGTAAAAGACTTAGTTGGTTGAAGGAAGTGATTGCAAAAGATAAAAATTGATTAGCCACCTGTATGAAGAATATTCAAGGGTCTATATCTAAAGGTGGAAAGGCCTACAAGTCTTGTTTGGTTTTGTCCAAGTTTATTGTAGATAATGAGAAAAAAGGTGAAGGATCTTGAAAATAAATTGGCTATCATTTCTTATGCTTTTGATCCGCTAGTTGGGGATATTTCTTAGCAAGAAGGTCAAGTAACATCTCTACTTGAAAAAATAAGATGCTTGAAGAATGAAAATGACAGGATTGTTGGGAGAGTATGTGACCTCAGAGGACTAATTGGTCCAAAGATTGAATTAATGGTGAGTGCATTGAAGGAAGCCAAAGTTGTTGTGGTAGTTAGTGACCCAATGAATCTTGAATCTATAAAAGCTCAATCTTATTTAATGTGTGATCACATAACAATTTTGGAGAGTCTCAAAAAGGTTTGCGACAAAAATTTAAGAGTGCTAAAGCAAGATTTTGCAAATTTTTTCGAATTTTTGTAAGTTCCAAGTTCAAGCCTGTATAGTTTTCAAATTTTGTAATTTTGTTTCAGTTTTCCCATTTTTTGTCATTCATGTCAAAGGGGGAGAAGTGTACAGTGAAAAATGTATAGTCATTTTGGGGGAGTTTCCTTTCTGAACTGAGATTGAAAAATCTTTTTGAAGTTTTGAAATGGTAGTGTAATTCATATTGGTTTTGATCTCACACTTAGTCATTTTTCACTAAGTGTTGCCATCAATGCCAAAGGGGGAGACTGTTGGCAAGAGACACTGCAAATGTCTTCTGGTGTTGTCATTGACGGAAACCCTAGTCGGTAATTGGATCCGTATGGCATCATTTTCTCATACCGGCATATAAATTGAAGTTAGTCAAGGAAGAACAGAGCATCCGACAGTTTTGTGTTCATCGATTCACTTGCAGACTTTTTGTTGTTATTTCAAGTTGTGGATTTCATGGGAGATCAACAGTACATTTCTTGTGTTGTTTGAAAATATTAGTGCCTCGTACCAAGTTGTGTGTAAGTTTGGAGATCCGGTTGGATATTTTTCTTTTCATTAGCGTTTTGTGGCTGACCCAAGTGTTATAACTTGTTGTGGATATTCGAGGAATGTTTATTCATTTTTTTTTGTGTTTGATCATCTTGATTTGGGTCTGAGCTAAGTTGTGGCTAACCATTGTGGATGTGCATCGAATATAACTCATGATTTGAGCTGACAGTTGTAAAATATTTTCAAGTTCTATTGGAGCCGAAATGTTGTGATTGAATTACTAGTTGTAGATATATATAAATGTTCAATTATATCATTTTGATATGTATGTGGTGTGTCAATGTGTATTGTGAATACCAGAAGGGTAATTGAGTGATTTTATGCATAGTTTCACTTGCGCATAAAGATTTTGTGGTGGTGGTCAGAGTAGAGTAGAGCAAAAGTGCATAATCTGTCAGAAGGACAAAAGATAGACTACTGAGCCTAATTGGAACTGTAATGTGGCATTTTTAGATGCTACTCACTCAGTTCATTCTCTTGGATCTAATCCAAATATTTGTAAGGTAGTGTGCCTTTCTATTTTGAGCAGTGAGCCTGAATACAAGTGCATTCGCATATTGTTAACTTCTTTTGAGTATACTCAGATTATATTGTGGATTGGCCATCCACCGTGGTTTTTCCCCTAACAGGGTTTCCACGTAAAAATCCTTGTGTTATGGTGTTGTGGTTATTTGCTTCCTATTTCTGCATATTTCTTTTGGTTGAATTCTTTAAGTGGGTTAAAGATCAGAATAATAAAGTTAATTTTTGCAGAACACTGATTCACCCCCCCTCTCAGTGTTGCTTGTTTCCAACATTTTAAACATCCATCAAACTTTTTCCATTCAGTTACTGGTAGTTCAACCATTCTCCCTTTCACACTCGCAAGATATTCATTATCCCACATGCACCGAGTAGATGACCCGGTTTGGCTTTAAATACAACCGCCCACAAAATACTATGTGTTGGCATGTTGACCTTTTGTCTTTGAGCTAACATTACCTCCAAGTCACCTTGACTCTTCATTGTTATCCACTCATCGAAGTGTCAAAGCTATCAGAGCATCAGAGGATTAGGTACCAAGCAAACATTGTTAGACTTTCCACTCAAACCCCTGACATCTCTGATATGTCGATACCCAACTGTTGGACCAAGGCACTATCAGAGATATCAAAGGTTGGGGATGTCGAAGAATTCACAATATTTAAGAACTTTCAATGACCGAACTTTGATTGTTGATCCATCTGACTGTCGATCATTGATGCTCCAAAGCAGACTAAGTAACAAGTCTAAAGCTTAACCAACTTAACACATGACTGCCAACATGTCGGTGCTCGATCATTGATACAAGACAATAATTTGAGGCACTACTTCTCAACATTCTCCCACTTGACGAAGAACTTACTGGCCCTTCAAACAAATTGAAAATCAATGAGAATCATGGGCACCAAGTCCCATCGCATTTGAACACCATTTGAACTTAGTTGTGCTCACAAGCTTTGTCAATGCATCTACAACATTTTTTAGAGTATCAACCTTTTCCAAATTAACCTTTCCATCTTCCACCATGTCTCGAACAAAGTGATACTACACATCAATATGTTTTGTCTTGGCATGGAAAGTAGGGTTTTTTTCCAAACAAATGGTACTCTAACTATCATAACAAATAGGAATCTGCCCTACATTAAACCCAACATCAGAACACAAACACTTAAGCCAAACAACTTCTTGACATGCACGAGTTGATTCCATATACTCTGCCTCTATAGTAGATAAAGCGACCACAACTTGTCGCTTGCTCATCCAACTAATTGCACCACCAAACAACATGAAGATGTATCAATTGGTGGATCTTCTGCTGTCAATGTCCCATGCCCAATTAGAGTCCGCATATCCATGAATGCTAAGAGACTTTTTTGATCCAATAGATTTTCCATGATAACACAAAGCATACTCTGAAGTTCCCTTCAAATATCTAAAAACTCTTTTCATAGCATCCCAATGCAATCTTCTTGGATTAGCCATAAACCAACTTAATACTCCCACTGCTTGGGCAATGTCTAGCCTAGTATAGACCATTGCATACATTAAACTGCCAACTATACTTGCATAAGGAACTCAGGTCATTTCCTCCATCTCATTCAGAGACTTTGGACAATCTTCAATAGATAGCTTCATTCCCTACAATACTAGAAGAACTACCTACTTGCAATTTGTCATATTGAATCTCTCAAAAATAGTATTGATATACTTGCTCTGGCTAAGCCAAAATTTTCTATTCTCCCTATCCCTTTTAATTTTCATCCCTAGAATATACCTAGCTACACCTAAATCTTTCATTTCAAACTGTGTAGACAACTGAGATTTTAATTCAGAAATCATACTCTTACTATTCCCAATGAATAACATGTCATCCACATACATGGCAATAATAAGCAAATGATCATTTTCAGTTTTATAATATATACAATGATATGATTTTGATCTCACAAATCCCAATGACAACACATAAGTGTCAAACTTCTGGTACCACATTCTAGGTGATTGTTTTAAACCATACAGAGATTTCTTTAACTTGCAAACCATATTTTCTTTACCTTTTTCCACAAAGTGCTCAGGCTAGGACATATAAATTTCTTCCTCCAAGTCACCATGAAGGAATGTCATCTTCACATCCATCTATTCCATCTCTAAGTCATACGGTGTTGCAAGTGACAAAAGAAATCTGATAGATGCCAGCTTAGCTACAAGAGAAAATATTTCTCCATAATCAATTCCCTCTTTCTGGGAATACCCCTTTGTGACCAACCTTGCTTTATACTTTTCAACACTACCATCTAGACCAATTTTCTTCTTAAATACCCATTTATAGCCAATTGGTTTTTGACCTTCTGGCAAGGGTACTAGATCCCAGGTTTCATTCTTCTTTAATGAAGCCATTTCTTCATTCATGACCTCCAACCAAGAATCTGTAACAGACATATTTATTGCCTCCTTCATAGTCCTAGGCTCACTAGTGTTAGTAATCAAAGCATAGGCACAATTTGAATCCAACATGGAAAATCCATACCTATCAGGTTGTTGCCTTTCACATGTAGACCTCCTCACAAGCAGAGGTTGAGGTTGCGGTTCCTCTTCCTGTTCAAAACTCTCAGAGCTACTTGAACTCTCCTCATTATTAGGTCCACCAAGAGTACATAGTTATTTCTTTTCAGGAGTAATGGGTACTTCTACTAGCTCCTCTTTTGCTTCTTCTTTCTTCTTCTTTGACTATAAATCTATAGCAGAAGGTTTTAGCACTTGAAAGACTACACTTTTGTTGTATACAACCTTCTCAACGATAGGATCCCAAAGATTGTATCCTTTTACACTGACTCCATAGCCAATAAAGATACATTTGGCATCCTTTTTATCCAACTTATATCTTTTTACATCAGGCACATAAGCATATGCCTCACAGCCAAAGAAATGAAGATTTCTTAGAGAGGGCTTCTTACCAGACCATGCTTCCATAGGTGTTTTTTCTACCAATTCTGAAGAGGGTGACCGATTCAACAAGTAACATTTTACATAGCAACGGCTTCAGCCCAAAATTTTTGCTCCAGACCAGCACTACTCAACATACTTCTTGCCCTTTCCATCAGTGTTCTATTCAACCTTTCAGCAACTCCATTTTGTTGTGGAGTGTAAGGTGTTGTTTTATGCCTTTTAATTCCATGGTCTTTGCAATACTCGTCAAAATTTGCTGAGCAAAACTCACTGCCATTATCCATCCTCAAGCATTTTATTTTCCTACCAGTATGATTTTTTACCAAGTTCTTGAACTCTTTAAATCGACTAAACACTTATAATTTACTTTTAAGAAAGTATACAAATTTCCCTCTCGAATAATTATATATGAAAGATACATAATATCTTAACTTAGATAAAGAAGGAACATCAACTAGACCAAAAACATCAGAATGAATATAATCCAACAAACCAGAAGATTTATGAGGACTCGAATAAAATGAAACATGGTGTTGCTTTCCATATATACAATGTTCGTAGAAATTGAACTAAACATTACAATCATCAAGCCCTTCTACCAAGTTTTTATTTTTCAAGGTTTTTAAGCCTTTCTCTCCTATGTGACCAAGTCTATGATGCCACAGGATGGCTTTCTATACAAGAAGTTTTACCTCCATGGAGTTTGCAACGTTCTCTTTATGAGCAGCTTTATTTGACTTTGCAAACACACTGTTACATTAAATAGCTTGTGTGTCCAGCTTGTATAGAGTACCAATTTGTGCACCCTTGGCTAGCACCATCGAGCCTCTAGTCATTTTACATCCACTACTTGAGAATGTAACTTGCACGCCAACATCATTCAACACTAACAAAAATAAAATTTTGAGCCAAACCTGGTATGTGCATTATGCCATCAATCCCCTCAATTCTTCCATCAGGAAATTGAATTTTGACTCTTCCTCGACCAACAATTTCAAGAGATGAATCACTTGCCAGGTACACCTTTCCACCAACACATTCTTCATACTTTGTAAACCACTCTCGATGAGAGGTCATGTGAAAAGATGCACCAAAATCAATTAACCAGACATCATTTGATGCCTGAGCTGCCAAGGCTTCTATGAAGGCATCTCAATTGCCCCAAGAAGAATCATTATCAAACGATTTACCTTTCTTCTTCTTTTTCTCCTCTTTACAATCCTTTCAGATATGTCCAGTCTACCCATAATTCCAGCACTTCACCTTGGACTTCTTTCCAAGAGACTTTGATTTCCCCTCTGACTTGGATTTGGACCTTTTTTCCTTCTTATTGCCTCTCTCCTTTGATTTTCCTTGGACAACAAGAGCCTCTTTGGTCATCTCAGAAGATTTCCTCAACATCTCTTCTTGCAACAACGAAGAAACCACATCATCCATTTTGAAATTGGTTGTTGTACTTCCAATTTGGCCATTACCAAATGATCCCAAGTGTTAGGCAAGGAGCATAGCAGAAGCATACGTCGATCCTCATTACCAATGGTTACACCCATAGACGTCAACTAAGCAACAATCATGTTGAATTTATTTAGATGGTCTACTATGGATGTACCATCTTACATTTTCAAGGAATACACCTTCTATAGGAATAACTTGTTTACCAGATATTTTCCCTGATAAATATCACCAAGTTTCTTCCAAAAATAAGTTGCAGTCTTCTCCTCATGGACATTCAAAAGAATAGAATCTACCAAACAAAATCTTATCATCCCTCTAGCTTTACGATCTATGAGGTCCCAATCTTCTTGTTTCATGGTTGCAGGTTTGGTTCCTAGAACAACCCATAGATCCCTATCAACCAATAGGTCTTCCATTTTGAGTTTCCACAACTCAAAATTGCTGCCATTGAACTACTCAATGTCTACTCTTCTAGAAGTGCTTTCCATCTCAATCTACAACTAAGATTACCTTCTTTCTCTGCAAGACTCCCACTAAATAGAATTAGCACAAAAAATTCATCTTATCCACAAGGATAACACAACTGGCCAAGCTCTGATACCACTTGTAAGGCAAGCAAGAGTGTGTAACAACTTTCCTAATGCTAATTCAGAGAGGATTTAATGCAAAAGTGGCTTTCAATTTTATTTACACAACATTAAGATGTACTTTTAACAAGAAATTATAGAATAGACAAATATACAGGCACAAAATAGACACTAGATTTAACATGGGAAAACCCTTATGGGAGAAAAACGCACCACCAAGAAAATATCACTTTATCATCAGTAAGCAATGGTTCACAATAAAATTACAAATTGATTCCTTCACGGCATCAATTCTCTATTTCACACAACAACAACAACCCGATCACCTCACATAGATTATAGTTATACAATAGTAACTCTATCATACTGTTACAATGCTACAACAACATACAGTAATGAATTATCATTCAACCTTTGAACAATCAACCATTCAACTCCCAACAAAGTTCTCAGACATCTTTTAAATCTCCATCGAACTCTGTCCATTCAGTTATTGGAAATTCAACCATTCTCCCTTTCACACTTGCAAGATATTCAATATCCCACATGCACCAAGTAGATGAACCGGTTCGGGTTTAAATACAACCACCCACAAAAGACTATGTGTCGGAACGTTGACCCTTTGTCTTCAAGCTGACATCACCACCAAGTCACCTTGACTCTTCATTGTTATCAGCTCATCAAAGTGTCGGAGATTTTGAAGCATCGAAGGATCGGGTGAGAAAACATTGCCAAACTTTCCCCTCAAACCCCTGACATCTCCAATATGTCGATACCTGACAGTCGGACCAAGGCACCATCGAAGCTATTGGAGGTTAGGGATTTCATAGAATTCGCAACATTTAAGAACTTTCAACGACCGAACTCTAATCACCGATCCATCCAACTGTCAATCACCAATACACCAAAGCAGACTAAGTAACAAGTCTAGAGCTTAACCAACTTAACACGCAACTACCGACATGTCAATGCCCAATCATCAATACAGGACAGTAATTTGAGGCACTACTTCTCAACAAGAACAAGGAATTCAAGTCCCTATAGAATGTGTGCCTCGTAAGTGTAATTTGGGGCTTGGTTTCCCAAATGACCAATCTAAATGGGAACCATGGTTGAATGACATTAATTCTACTCAATCTCGTTCTCGTTGATTGATTCATTCTCCATTGTATTCTATCTTCATGTCTTCTTCTTGTGAGAAGTCAAACTTTTCTCAACAAGAGAAAGGGTTGCTTCCTGATCCTCATCCTCTATCTAAGCAAGAGTGTATTTTGTTGGGGATTCTAAAAGCCCACTTGATTACTCTTACTTCTCCTACATGTAAGAAATTTCATAAGCATGATAAATAAAATCAATTTTTGTGCATACCATCAAGTGACTGGCCATTCCACTAGTGAATGTAAGGCCTTGAAGGAAAAATACAACTTCTTGATTCAAGTTCCATTACCCATTTACTTTCTGATGCACCAGCTTCTTCTTCAAATGACAAGTGATATCGAGGTTTACCTCTATCCTTTATGTTCTAAGTATCTTGCATGGTTCTCCTCCCCTGTATGTTGGGGGAAATGATAACTTGTTTTGGAGATGTATGTCCTCCTTAAAGGACCCCCTCTCTTCTCTATGTCTCTCAAACGAAGCGTCCCTTAAGTGGACCCCTTTTTCTCTTGAAGGGTTCTCAAGGGCTCCTCCTTTGAAATTTTTTATCTCAAATGAATTATTGGCATCTAGCTTGGGGGTAGTCTGACTAGACCTATCTTTTATGTGACTATCTTGCAATGTAACTTGCAAAAGCCACAAGCTTCTCTTATTAGTCTTGCTCTGTAGGATTGAGAACATGTAGAGCTCCTTTGCATCAAGCTTGCCTAACATATTTAGTCTATGGATTAACATGTTGCTTTGCAGGTGCACCTGTGAAGCTACTTTCTAGTTTGAATCTACGAAGTCCCCCTTACAATGGGATTCCTTCATGATAGAGTACTTGGGGGAATGCCTTCTTTGTAGGTCTGAGGGCCTGTGAAGCACTTTCATCCTATGGGATCTATTCACCATTAGTTTGTGGGCCTCTGGTACAGTTTGTTCAACTCTATAGGAGAGAGTACCTACAAATCCTTTTGTTCACCTTCCGTAGGTCTATGAATCTATGATACATTTGTTCAACTCTCCTTGGGTCTGAGGACCTGTGGAGCCATCTCTCTCAGGATTTTAATTCCTTTCTAGTTTCTCCATCTTTCTCTTAAATTCTCTTTCTTATGTACATATCGGATCAAAGATTTGCATCTTCTTCATCCTAAGTATATGATATTTCTCTCTTCGGCATTGGTTGTTTCCCTAAACTTTGGGGTGTTGCAAGTATGGTCTAGTCTGGTGGTGTTGTCATTGATGTCAACATTGTTCAGTATGTTGCAGATTGTACATGTATAGTTGAGATGTTGTGAGTACATGGAGCTATCTTATATGGTTGCAGATGTGTTGTTTTGATGAGTTTTCAAGTGCTTTTGAGAAAATTAATAAAGAAGAGAAGTCAGAGTGATGAATGTGTTCAAATTGTGCTCTAGTATGTGCTTCACGTTTCTCCTGTGTTGATCCTATGCATGTGCGGCTCTGGAGTTTTCATTATGGTGATCTAATGGTCATATATTATGTGTTTTAGTTTTTAGTGAGATTGTATGTGAAAGTTGTGTCCATCAGTATGTGTGTTCTACCGGAAGAGTTGATCTTCTATGGACTTGGAGAAATGTTTTTGCTCCATAGTCCTCCACTGGTTTGTTTCAGATCTTACGGATCTAGGATTTGTCTTATGATGGTTTTCTCTATTTTTTGGCAAAGAAGGTTGAAGTTTGGTAATCTAGAAGTCATGTTTCTATATTCCAATACAGGTTTACATAGTTCGGATGATCTAGTGAAAAGTATTCAGTGTATGAAGTTTATTGTTTTGTCGTGGATGTATTTGAAGAAGTCTGAGATGAAGTCTCATGAATAATGAAGTGTGTTGAGGTGTTTGCGTGTCATTTTCATGCTGGGAAGCATGTGCATCATTGTTCATTTGTGTTTTCATTAGGTTTGGCCGACCTGGTGTTTACACTTCATTCGAAGAATAAAAAAATTAATTAAGGAAGTGTGTGATTGATTCGAGAATGTTATTTTTGATCTTGAAAAATAATTGTATTGGTCCACTCTTATTCCTTTCCGCGCGCAGAAATTTTGAGCTGTCGTCCTAATTTGAATTTATGAAATGAGTTATTTGTGGCTGACCTTGGTAAATGCTTCTAAGGTTGAGAATGGTATAAAAGCAAGTTGAATTGTGAAGATTTGGATGACAATGTGATGAAAAGTGATGAAAGTAAGCAACAAATCATAAGAGTAGAAGTGTGTGTGTGAGAGTTGTGATAGCAGTTCTCCATTGTGTTGAAGGCAGTGAGATAAGGGTTTTTGCAATCCTATGAATGTGCATTAATTGTTGTGGTGGATCTTTTGTTCTTTTTTGTATCTGTAGGTAGTGAGCCTTTGTATCTAGATAGTGAGTCCTTTTTTGGGCAATGAGCCCTTGGCAGTGAGCCTTTGTATTTAGTTTTATAATCTTTATATTGTGAGTTAACCCTCACCGTGGCTTTTCCCTTATTGGGTTTTCCACATAAAAAATTGGTGTTCATTGTGTTGATTTACTTTATGTTATTTGTGTTTCATGCTCATATTTAATAACAGAATAGTGTGGTTAAGGAATTGATAAGTGATAAAGTTTAAAGTTTGAATTTGTATGACAATTGATTCACCTCCCCCCTCTCAGTTGTCTTGTGCTTGTTTAACAATTGGTATCAGAGCTTTCGGTTCCTTGTGTAGAGCTTAACCGCTTAAGAAATATCTGATGGCGCACAAGTTGATGATCCCTATGTTTGATGGAGCTGACTACAATGATTGGAAGGGATAGATGAGAGGATATATTATCTCTCTTGGTTTCAAGACCTGGAAGGATGTAGATACAAAGCATACTCCTTCGTCTAGTGGTGTTAATTTTGCAGATGAGATCTTTTCTTATCAAAAAAATGAGAAGGCAAAGTATGCGATTTATAGTGGTTTATCTAAAAATGAGTGAGTTAAGGTTAATTCTCTGGATACTGCATATGAAGTTTGGAAGAAGTTGGAAGACATGTATGAAGGAAATTAAAGGGTGAAATTAACAAAGAGGCTGGTAGCAAAGTGCAAATTTGTGAACCTGAAGATGGAAGATGGTGAAGAATTTACAAGTTTCTTTCAGAGAGTTGAACTGGCAGCAAATGAAGTTAGAAATAAAGGAGGAAAATTGTCAGATGAAGATATAATCGAGAAGATCCTGATCACCTTACCGGAATGTTACAGCGACAAGATCTCTGTTATTGAAGAAATGTATGATCCTAAGAAGTACACTCTAGAAGATTTGTTCAACACCTTGCAAGCATTTGAGATAAGGAAGTCTTGAAAAGATGACAAGACAGAAGAGAAGATTGAAATGACATTTAAGGCCTTGAAGATTGAAGAATTAGATAGCGATGATGAAGAGTTGGAAGCAAACTTCACCAACAAATTGAAGAATGGCACCAGAAAGTACAAAGGTGTGTTACCTTTTAAATTTTTCAGTTGTGGTAACATTGGTCATTATGCTTCAAGATGTCTGAATAGGGCTACACATAAAAGGAACAAGGATTATAAGGACAAGGATAGAAAGGATAATAAGTTGTACTATGTTAAGGAAGAGGTCGGTATTTCTGATGATGAATCAGACAATGAGATTGTTGATAGTGAATGCTTATTCTTAGCTTTGGAAAATAAATATGTATCCACTAACTCTAGAAAATGTGCAAGTAAGAAGGATCCAGAGGTTAAGAAGAATATGATGGAGGGTACTTTGGTTACCGCTTTTCATGCAAGACAGGATGAAGACTACTAGATAATTGATAGTGGATGTTCAAATCACATGACTAGAGATAAAAGTAAGTCACTAAACTTGAAAAATATGATGGTGGTTTAGTTATATTTGGTGATTATTCAGGAGCTAAGATTTGTGGGAAAGGTTCAATTAGTTTTGATGGAGTGCACAATATTGATGATGTGTATTATGTGAAGGGTTTAAGGTATAACCTTCTAAGTGTTCATCAGATGTGTAGCAATGGCTTTAAACTTATGTTTCAAAACAATACCTGTGAAATTAGGAAAGGATCTGAAAATGGAGATATGGTTGTAGCTAGAAGAAGAACTCATGGAAACATCTATCAGTTGAAGGGAATTGATGGTTAGTTCCTGGTATCTCAAGTCAGTGAAAGTTGGTTATAGCACTAGAGAATGGGACATGTAAATTTTGATAACCTAGTCAAGATCAGTTCAAAGGAGATTGTTCAAGGATTTCCTAGAATCACAAGACATGCTAATACTATCTGTAGAAGCTATCAATTAGGAAATCATACTAGATGTAGCTTTAAGGGAAAAGAACACTTTACTGTCGAAATGTTGGAGTTAGTTCACACTGATCTATGTGGTCCAACTAGGACTGGAAGCCTGAATGGAGACAGGTATTTTATGTTGCTTATTGATGATTATACTCGAATAACATGGGTTGCATTTCTTAGAGAAAAGACTTAGGCTTGGGATAGGTTTAAGGTATTTAAAGCAAGAGTGGAAAATGAAGTAAATTTGAAAATCAAGTGTTTGAGATCTGATAGAGGTGGTGAATTCTCTTCTGGTGAATTTAATGCATTTTGTGAGAAGCATGGCATAAAAAGATAGTTTTCTACTCCGAGAACCCTACAGTGGAATGGAGTAGTTGAAATGAAAAATAGGGTAGTACAGGAAGCTGCTAGAACTATGATGAAAGAATCAAATGTACCAGATGTATACTGGAGAGAAGCAATACACACTACTGTTTATGTTCTTAATAGAGTTCAGATCAGACACAACAACACAAAAACATCTTTTGAGTTATGGACTGGTAAGACTCCTGCTGTGAAATATTTTAAGGTATTTGGAAGCAGATGTTATATTAAAAGGGATGATGAAAACCTTGGAAAGTTCAATGCTAGATGTGATGAAGGAATATTTCTTAGATACTATACTACTAGCAGAGCATACAAATGCTTTAACAAAAGATTGAGAAAGATCATAGAAAGTGCTAATGTGAAAGTTGATGAAGACATATGCAGACCTATCAAAATAAGTGAAGTTGAACCTAATGATCCTATTTGTGGATATGTACCAGAGGAGAATAAAGAGAAGGAAGAAGAAGAGAAAGAAGAAGAAGAAGAGAATGAGTTGAAACTTGTTGTTAGGACTCCTAAGTATGTATAGAAGAATCATCTGGAAGAACAAATAATTGGAAACAAGAGTGAAGGCGTGAAGACAAGAAGCAGAGTTACAGATGAGGTAAATTTGTGTTTAATTTTTAAAATAGAACCTAAATCTGTAAGTGAAGCATGTGAAGATGAAAGTTGGATTAGAGCAATGAAAGAAGAGCTACAATAGATAGAAAATAATCAGACATGGGAACTAGTCCCTAGACCTATGAATAGGAATGTGATTGGTTTGAAATGGGTGTTCCAGAATAAGCTAAATGAAAGTGGAGAAGTTGTGAGGAATAAGGCAAGATTGGTTTGCAAAGGATATTCACAAGTTGAAGGAATAGGTTTTGAAGAAACATTTGCCCATGTGGCTAGAATGGAAGCTATTAGGATGTTTTTGGTATTTTCTACCCACAAGGACTTTAAAGTGTGTCAGATGGATGTTAAGTTAGCTTTTCTAAATGGTGAATTGGAGGAAGAAGTGTATATGGAACAACCTAAAGGGTTTCAGCTGTCTGACAAACCATACATGGTTTGTAAATTGAAGAAGGTGTTGTATGGACTGAAGCAAGCTTCCAGAGCTTGGTATGCAAGATTGAACAAATACTTGGCAAAGCAAGGATTCAACAAGGGTTCTGCTAAGAGCAATATCTACTTTAAGGTACAAGGTAACAAAATGTTGATAGTAGTTGTGTATGTTGATGATATCATTTTTGGTGGAAATGATGGCATGTGTAAAAAAATTTCTAAAGAGATGCAGAAATAATTTGAGATGTCTATGATTGGTGAATTTCTTTCTTTCTTGGTCTACAAGTGAATCAAATTGACAAAGGGATATTCATTTCACAATCTAAGTATGTAAAAGAGTTGTTGAAGAATTTTGCGATGGAGGATTCCTAACCAATTTGTACTCCTATGGTAACTGGATGTAAACTAAGCAAAGATGATGAATCTTCTAAGACTTATTAGAGAAAATATAGATCGATGATTGGCGGACTATTGTATCTTACTGCTACTAGATCGGATATTATGCATGTAGTATGTTTAGTTACTAGATTTCAAGTAGATCCTAAAGAAACACATGTTACATCGGTGAAGAGAATATTTAGATATCTTAAAGGTACACTGGAATATGCATTATGGTATCCTAGGAGTGATGATTTTACTCTTAGTGCTTACACAGATGTTGATTGGGGTGGATGTATAGATGACCGGAAGAGTACCAGTGGTGGTGCTTTCTTTCTTGGCAGAAGATTAGTTTCATGCTTGAGTAAAAAGCAAGACTCGATTTCTTTATCCACTGCAGAGACATAATATATTGTTGCAGCATCCTACTGCACACAGGTTCTATGGATGAAGCAAATTCTGAAGGAAATTGGAGTGGTATGTGATAAGCCTATTTCTATTTTATGTGATAACACAAGTGCAATAAATATTTCAAAGAACCCGGTTATGCATTTAAGAACAAAGCACATATCTATCAAATATCATTTTCTAAGAGAAAAGGTGTTGGAGAATGAAGTCAGATTGCAACAAAGGAACATATTGCAGACATATTCACTAAGGCTCTTCCGAAAGATACTTTTGAATATCTTAAGGAGAAGTTGGGGGTCATTGGACCTTCGAACTAAGTGCACATGAAGGTGCATCAGTCCAGTGAATTCACATATTATTTATTTATCTGGACTGATAGATGGGTCTACTCTATAGGGGGAGTAGAAAAGGTTTTTCATTGTTGCAGGATGGGTGTACTCTTAAGGGAGAGTAATCAGAGCAATTGTTTTTTTCCATTGATGTTAAAGGGGGAGAGAAAGTCATGTGAAAAATAGTTGCAGTAGAAGAGAAGGAGTTCTCTTGGAATATTGTGTAGGTTATTGTCTTTGATGATTTTTCACACCATGTGTTGCCATCAATGACAAAAGGGGAGATTATTGAAAGTATGGGCTAGTTTGGTGGTATTGTCATTGATGTCAATAATGTTCAGTATGTTGCAGATTGTACATGTATAGTTGAGATGTTGAGATGTTGTTAGTACATGGATCTATCTTATATGGTTGCAGATGTGTTGTGTTGATGAGTTTCCAAGTGCTTTTGAGAAAATTAATAAAGAAGAGAAGTCAGAGTGATGAATGTGTTCAGATTATGCTCTAGTATGTGCTCTACATTTCTCCTGTGTTGATCCTATGCCTGTGTGGCTCTAAATTTTTCATTATGGTGATTTGATGGTCATACATTTTGAGTTTCATTTTCTAATGAGATTGTATGTGAAAGTTGTGTCAACCGGTATGTGTGTTCTACCGGAAGAGTTGATCTTCTGTGGTATGGGATAAATGTTTTTGCTCTGCAATCCTCCACTGGTTTTTTTAGATCTTATGGATCTGGGATTTGTCTTATGATGGTGTTCTCTATGTTTCGGAAAAGAAGGTTGAAGTTGGTAATTTGGAAGTCATGTTTCTATATTCAAGTGTAGATTTGCGTAGTTTGGATGATCTGGTGAAAAGTATTCAATGTATGAAGTATATTGTTTTGTTGCGGACATATCTGAAGAAGTATGAGATGAAGTCTCATGAATAATGAAGTGTCTTGAGGTGTCTGCGTGTCATCTTCGTGATAGGAAGCATGTGCATCATTTTTTATTTGTGTTTTCATTAGGTTTGGCCGACCTGGTGTTTACACTTCATTCAAAGAATAAAAAAAATAATTAAGGAATCATGTGATTGATTCAAGAATGTTATTTTTGATCTTGAAAAATAATTGTATTGGTCCACTCTTATTCCTTTCCACCGTGGGAGTTTTTAGTTGCCGACCTAATTTTAATTTATGAAATGAGTTATTTGTGGTCGACCTTGGTAAATGCTTCTAAGGTTGAGAATGGTATAAAAGCAAGTTGAATTGTGAAGATTTGGATGATAGTGTGATGCAAAGTGATGGAAGTAAGCCACAAAACATAAGAGCAGAAGTGTGTGAGTGTGTGTGTGAGTTGTGATAGCAGTTCTCCATTGTGTTGAAGGTAGTGAGATAAGGGTTTCTGCAATCCTGTGAATGTGCATTAATTACTGTGGTGGATCTTTTGTTCTCTTTTGTATCTATAGGCAGTGAGCCTCCCTGTTGGACATTGATTCCTTTATAGGCAATGAGCCTTTGTATTTGGACAGTGAGTCCTTTTCTGGGTAGTGAGTCATTGGCAATGAGCCTCTATATTTAGTTTTATAATATTTATATTGTGAGTTAATCCTCACTGTGGTTTTTACCTTATTGGCTTTTCCACATAAAAATTTGGTGTTCATTGTGTTAATTTACTTTCTGTTATTTGTGTTTCATGCTCATATTTAATAACAAAATAGTGTGGTTGAGGAATTGATAAGTGATAAAGTTTTAAGTTTGAATTTTTGTGACAACTGATTCACCCCCCTCTCAATTGTCCTGCACCTATTTAACATGAGGTGCATTCTTCTCTTGAAGCGATCAATCCTTAAATTCTTCTCTCTCTTCATTTTAGAATTCTTCTATGTGTTATTGTTTCTTAATTTGGGGATGACGCATAGTACTGAGAAAACCTTTTACATTGAGGTCTCTTTCACTTTGTTGACTCAAATCTTGCTAGTTAGTTAGGTGCATGTGTGTATGTGTTTTTATTTTCTAACCTTGTTGTCTTTTGTAGGCTTTTCTTGTCTAATGCATTTGTTTTGCAGGTCTTCAGCCTAGAGGAAAGCTTCCTTGGTTCGAAGAGTTGTCTACTTCCTCTACAATATCCTTTTGGCATCATGATGTTATTTATGTTTAGTAGATTTCCTTTAGCGTGCATATTAGTATAGATTCATATGCCCGCTAAAGTGGGAGAAAAATTTAATGTTGTAAAATTGTACCCCTTACAATTTCACATACATTTTTATATCCGCTTTAGTGTTCATTCCCCTAGCATTTGTGTAGGCTCATTTTAGCCTCTACATCAGCCTTTTTCCCTCTCAAGATGCTCCAGCACCCCTTTTCAATAGCTATCTTCATGCGCCAGCTTTGCGTCAAGCCTGGTGCTTTTCCCATTCATGTAATTTTATAGCATGATGCGTCCAAACACTAGTGCACTATGTGGACATCTACATGTTGTGCTAGCATCTTGCAACGTTTCAACGTTCAATTTTTTTTTTTTGAGCATGTTTTCCACTTGTCATCTACTTTTGTTGGTGGTAATAGCTCGAGACACCTTGTAACCGCCCAATAAGCTTCTTTTCCTTCCTTAAATGCTATCTTTTCAATCCATTTTGGTATTCTAGCTTCTCCCTAGCTTTGGCTCCTTCCTTTTCCTCCTCTCTTTCTCTTGCTATCTTGTTGGCTCAACTCCATATAGCTTGTTACAGTAACACTCTCAAGCTCTTACAACACTCTCTTTGCAACACCCTTAGCTTTTACAACTATCTGTGTCTCCCTCTTTGGCTTCCTTAAGCCTTGCAACTGATATCTCTCTTGCCTTATGCTTGTGAGCATCTTGGGATTTCACACATCCCCTATCTATTGCATCTACATTTTGTGATATGGGTTCTCCTCCTTGAGCAAGGATTGCTTTTATCACCTACACTTTGTGATACATGTTCTCCTCCTCGAGCAGGGTTTTCTTTTATCACTCATTGTGCACTTTATTTCTCTCTATCTATTTGGTTGTCTGTGGAGGTGGAAACACTAAAACGGGGATTTGAGTGAGGCAAACCCCTATATAGCCCCAAAACTTTCTCTAGATCTTACACATTGAAGACATTCATGTGCTAGAGGCTTCATTACTTGGATTGTTTTGAGAATTTTTCTTTCTCTATCCCCTTTAGTTCTATCATTTACTTCACTTTATTTCAATTATATTGTATTCTATTATTTTCCTACATTCTGGAATTTCTTAGTAATCTAATTGTTAGTGGTCACTTTGCTATTTTCTGCGATATTCTCAGTTTTTGGTCTATATGAATGCCAACATGCCAAAGAGATGCCAATGTGTCACGATGTCATCCCAAACCCGTGTTGTCATCCTTTGGTCGAGAGCCTATCAGTATGTCTAGAAAATCTTCGTGACTTGCTCTTTCTGACTCTAGAACTTTTGCTTTGTTGCTGAGGTAGTTTAGGGAAGTTCGCCCCTTAGGAATCTCTTGAGAAGAAAGAGACTCATGAGTAGCGAATCCCCCTTCTCTACAATATATATATATACACATTCATTTGTATTACATACAAAAAGGGGAATTCTAGTATAATTTTTCAAACATAAAGAGTGAAGATGAGAATGTGGATGCGCTCCACCACCTCCTGGAGCCACTTAATCTATGTGGGAGAGAAAATATTTTCATTGAACTCCACAAAATGGGAAAATGTCTCCATTATGTTTCACTCCAAACCAGTGTATAGGAGAGAAACAACCTACTTTGCTCATTCATTTCTTAGGACAGTGGCAATGTGAACCGCATCTCCCACCAGGCCAACATGTAGATATTCAATGAGGTTTCCCAGAGCATCTTAAACACAAGGAATATAAACCAACCTCACCAAACATTCAACAACCTTAACTTCCCATTCCATCTTCCCAGAAGTGTGAATGATGTTATACAAGAAGCGCTCCAGTAATGCAGAGTTATGCACGCGTACTTGGGCCAGGAAATTTTCTCCAATAATTATCCTAATCACACCCTCCTATATGTCATTGTGAATTAGGAAGACCTCTCTAAGCTATTCTGTAACTAGTCACCTCACTGCACTACACTCTATGCATTTAATTCAATGAAAATCACTCTTGTTCTCAGAGGAAACTTCACACGAGGTGCTCGACATGTTTAAAACAACAATTAATAAATAAAATTAAAAAACCTTGGAGGGAAAAAGAGGTGAAACCTCTATAAAGAGAGGTCATGTGTAATGAATTCAATTATTAGAGGAATAAAGACTATCGTGTGTTTGTGTAAAAGATTTATGTGTTTCCTCTATTTTTTGTGTTATTGTTTTAGTATTTTTGTTTCTATCATTTTTTATTGTTTTTTCTTGGGATTTGAAATTATACAACACCATCATTATTGGCTCACATGTTGAAAATATAATCCATGAAACATCAAAATTAAGCTTGAATAAACTTTTTTGAGATTTCAACTCTGTCATAGAATTTTAGAACTTTAGCCATGTCAATAAATTTCACAGATTTTAAGTGTTGGAGTACAGGACCATTGAGGGGGGGGTGAATTAGTGGTCAGATAAAATCAATCTCAAAACCTTGACACTCTTGATCATACAAAATTTTAGATATGTATTTCATAAAAAAAACATAAAGATGTGCATATTACAACATCACATGTAAATTAGGAATATTGATTCATGCACAAAGCAACTTATCATCAAGGAGACATGAGACACCATATTTATGAGTGGAAAAAACCTTAAAAGGGTGAAAAAACCACTCTAAATAATTGCTTTTATTATCTTCAAAGGGCACCAATCTTGTTTACATTGAGTGAGCACCAACCCACCAAGAGCACAAAATCCCCTTCGAAGCACCAACTCTGAAAACACCGAAGTAACAACTCCAGTGATTGAAGCACCAACTCACTAAGAGCACCAACTCTCCTTTGAAGCACCAACTCCAGTTTTCAAATACAAGAAGATCAATATAGAGTACTACTTTGTTTATATTGAAAAACAAAGTTTATAGATGTATTATATAACTCTTATACATATAGCTTATTTCTCCCAATTTGACACAAATAGAAACAAATCTTCACAACTTTCAAGTACTCAATACAAATACACATACAATTCTGACTTATTTATCCTTGAATAGGGTATTCTGAATTTACAATCTCTAAACTTTCAATTTCAAAGAAGCCCAATTACCATTCTTTTACCATTCTGCAATCACCTTTCTTTTCAATGAAGATCAATTACCATTCAACTCAAACAAAAACTTTATCACATACCAAACTCACCTGAAATCATTTCTTATACCATTTCCTGACATCTCTGATATTGTTCTACTTTATAAAGACTTAAATATCATTATTCTTCATCAATCATCTATTGTTCTCAATCTTCTTTTCATAGCAGTTATAGTCAATCACAATTCTCTTCCATAATCAAACTTGCACACACACAAAACTCATGTGTATCTTCATATTATTCCATAATTGAGTTCACAAGAGTGTCCAAGAGCAATTCATCTAATTATCACACTATGCTTCAAACAGCCTTGCAACAAGTTGTGGTTCCCTCTAGTACAAACCCGAATGAAATAGCAACCCTGATTCGAGGAATAAATGTTGACATTGTTTTCCACAAAAGTGAGCTCCCTCCTTTGGAAGTGCAAAGACAAAATGATGCTTTGATGATCATAGCTCAATACAATATGACAGGGATAAAACAAACCCTTGTTGACAATGGCCCAGCCTTAATGTGTGTAGTGTAAACCTTTGGATAAGCTTAGTGTCGATAAATAAAAAATCCTCGCCCCTCTATCTATTAATGGCTTTGATAATGTGTGAAAACAATTGCTTGGTGTAATCACTTTGCCTATTAAAACTAGAAAGGCCACATTACAAACACTGATCCATGTTATGCCTCATGATATTTCATATAATCTTCCTTTAGGCAGACCGTGGATTCATGAAATAAATGGGGTGCCTTCCACTCTTCATCCTAAAATTAAGTTTGTCTACAACAACAAAGTGTACATACTTGAAGCTGACCTGGAACCAAACAGTTGTTTGAACATTGAGAAAAACAAGGAAAATCCTTTAAACACATTGACACCAACTACACAAGTAGAACCCACACAAGAAAAACAAAAGGATAGATGTCCTAAACCCTTCACATGATATCACTAGATGATTTGGGATCATTGAATTTCAAACCAACATTCATGGGAGAATACAAGATCATAAACAAAGATTCAGACAAGGGAAAATAAAAAAGTGGTAATGTCAACAAAAAATTCGGACAACCCTTCGAAAGCATCCACTCCAGCCACTTTAGAAGAAAAAGAAAATTACACAACAAACTTTGGTGAAACTGACTATCAACAACCACCAAATCCAAAAGTGATGAAAAAATTTTATGGAAAAGGTTATGAAATGATGAAACAACTTGGTTATAGTGGAAAAGGACATGGTGCTAGAGAACAAGGTATTTGTGTCCCTATCGAACCTAACACGCAAGAAACAACTAATGGTCTTGGTTATTGTCCTTTGATAGAAATAAACAAGCCTTCACTTAATAGCAACACTCTAACAAAAGATTCATCTAATCTGACTTTAAGGGTAGTGCATCCTGAATTGATAGACACTAGTGGTCTTGATTGTTATCATTTGAAAGAAACCGAGAAGTCCTCGCTTAACATTAATGCCATCGCACAAAACATTAATGATTTGAATTCGTTAGATTTTACACCTTCCTTTAAAGTAGAGTACAAAATCTCGCAACCTAAAGACTCTTGTGTAAGTATGACATCATGTACTAAGCGAGAGATATCTTTGTCACAAAATAATTAAACATCCTCTACTTTTGATCAAGAAAGTATCTTGTTGAGACTCCTCCAAGATTGTTTGATATCCCTCCCTCTAAGAACATGAAAGAAATTTTATTACAAGACTTCATTTTGTGCATATCATAGAATTCATGGTCATTCTACTAATGAATGTAAGGCTTTGAGTAGTAAAATCCAATATCTTAAGGAGTTTGGTGCTCTTCCTTATTTGGGGGCACCTAATTCCTCTAATCAATATTGATTTTCACTCTAGCATTCATCTCATCAATCATTTCAGCTTATCCTTGTCCTGCACTAAGTGGGGGAAAGGAGTTAGGTAGCCTTGTCCTCATATGTCACCTGTCGTTGCCTCTTTTGGCTAGTTTATCACCTTTCATGTACATATAAGAGCACGCTTGGAATGTGCATGACATGCCTTAAGTTGGATTGCATGTGACATACTGAGTTATCTTTAGCATTGTATTTTTGGGGGCAACCCTTCCATCTTATTGCATGACATAGCTTATTGGAAACATATGACTTGGCATAGGGCTTTCTGAGTAAGTGCTCATGTCTTCTTCTACTTTAAAGAAATTTCTCACAATGATGGTGTTAGCAACCACTTTAAAGTGGGGGCATACATCAACACTCATGATTCACTGTGCGGTTTTCTTTCTTCTTGCAATGTGTTCCTTTCTTGGTGGTGTCACTGGGTTTGATTTCCTTTGAGAGCATGATATTTCTTTGACCTCTCTTGGAAACATTAAGTACAATGTTCCCTAGGATGAGACCTTGCACTTGACCTCTCTTGGAAACATTAAGTACAATGTTCCCTAGGATGAGACCTTGTATTTATCCTCTCTTGGAGACATTAAGCATGATGTCCCATGAGATTAAGACCTCGTATGAACTAAGAAAAATCCCTTTGAACATCCCTCTCTTGTTGATTTTTTTTCCTTTATGTTCCTTATTAAAGTCATGGAGGTATGGATTTGGTATGGTTCCTCAGGGCTCACCTAGTGGACAACTAGCTTCACTAGCCCTTGTGATCATGCATTTCTCTTTTTGTGCCTTATTAAAGTCATAGAGCTATGGATTTGATATGGTCCCCTGGGGCTCAACTAGTGAACAACTAGCTTCGCTAGCCCTTGTGAGCATGTATTTATTTGTCCTTATCATAGTCATGGGGGTATGAATTTGATATGGAACTCTTGGGGCTCACCTAGTGGACACCTAGCTTCACTAGCCCTTGTGAGCATGCATTTTGTTTGCATAGTGGAAAACATGTTCCAATTGTAAACATTTTTGGACAAACATCCTAGACCCATTCCACAACAAGTTGGATGACCAATCGAATCTTGATCCGTTGCATTTTCTTTTTCCTTTTTCCTCTTCCTATCTTTGATGGTGTATGTTTGCAATCTAATTATGGCTTCATATATCATCTGCAAGTGTGTTCCTTTGCACCTATGTTGGTTTTCTATAGGATCTTAAACCTGGTGGCTTAATCATCCCTCTTGATTATTGTCATCCTATCTTACTAACATTTGTACATTTGAACCCCTCTTGATTGTGTGGTTGGATACTTTAGTGGGAGTTTGAAGCAAGTTCCTCCTCTCACTAAAGTGGGGGCTAAATGTAGTGTAGGAAAATGCATACCCTTGCATTTTCACACTTGTTTGGACTTGCCTTGCTTTATTTATCCTTATTTATGTCTTAATTGGTCCTATTTTGCATCCACAAGCTCAATGAACTATATCTTTTTTTGGCTAATCTCGACAATCATCTAAGGGTAAATGATAATTTAATGATTTTGGTTGTGTATCCTTGATTTTTGGGTCAAGACTAAGATGCCACCTATTGTGTATTTGTCCCCCAAAGGTCTTGGGACCCTGATTTAACTGTTCCTTAAAGAGGCCCCTTTTTGGAGTTTGTGCCCCAAGTTTCAAGCCTTGGGACTAAGATGCCACCTAGAGCATCTTAGTCCTCCTTGGCTTATTTTTGGGATTCAATTTCAAATCTTGGTGGGATTTAACCTCCTTTAATTAATGAATTCATATGTTGGCTTGTTGTGGTGTAATTTCAGGATATTAAGCATAGATATTTATAAATACAAGGTTCCTTCATTCATTTTCATACAACTCTTTTGTGGGAGCATTCCATAATTGAGTTCACAAGAGCATCCAAGAACAATTCATCAAGAATTTGGAGCCATCATCAAGATTCAAGCATCATATCAAGGATATTCTTGCATCATGTGTGTTTTTGGACCTAAAATTTGTGATGTAGGGTTTTGATTCAAGCAAGCAATTCAAGTCCATATATATCAAGCATTCCTTTGATTCAAGATCCATATTCAAGCTAGCAATCTCACACAAGTTTGTAGAATTCACAACAAGGGTTTGGTGAGTTGCAACATAGCACTTTGTTCATTCATCATTTCCCTTCATTATTTCATTTCATTCCAAAGTTTAATTACCAACAAGGGGTTTGACCAAGGAAAACCTCCATTTACTAACAATCAACAAGTTTTTCCTCTCTTGTGTGTTTGTGAATGTAGATATAGGTTGAAGACTTGAAGATCATTTGAAGTGAAAAGTTGCAAAGTTGCATTACAAAGTTGTCATCTTCATGAAAACTCACCTACATGCCAGATTTGGAAGTTTCAAGACTCGAGATTTGAGAAGAAGGAAGTGCAAACCTTGAGCCTCAGGACCACTTTTGGAGATTTTGGAAATTCAGATCGAGACTAAGATGGTAGTAAGGGAATCTTAGTCCTCCAAGTGGAATTTTGTAGAGATTCTTTCAGATCCTATTCCGGCATCCAAAGATTCTACATCTTCCCCAAAAAACAACAGCGGGACTAATAAGACAATAAGGGCATCTTAGTCCTCCATAGCATATTTTGATAGCTTCTTTGTATTTCCAAAATCCTTGTCACATATCCAGACTTCCCAAGTACATGCATCATAACTTCATGTTGCATAATTTCATCATTTGCATCCTTCATTTAGCTTGCATTACTAGGTTTTGTAGGTTGAATGTTAAAGTGTCTTTTCCAAGATTTTGCTCAATGGTGAACCCCTTAAAGCTAAAAGAACCCCTTCCTAGGTCTTCTTTGTTGAGAATTGACTCACCTTTGAGTTTGATAGTCAATCCAATTAGGATTCCTAGGACATTATTGAGTGGCCTAGGGAGAATAGAAGTGGGAATTTTCCCCCATTTCCCATTTTCCCTATGGTTCACCTACATAGTGAGCAAAGTTATAGATAAACATGTATGATGCAAGCTTGCACATATAGTGAAATGAGACAAAGGAAAACCCTAGGGGAAGGCGGTGAGTGGTTTTCAAGTGTATAGTTGTGAACAGTGAAACAGTTTATAGTTGTGAATAGTGAAATTCTTTGCTTTACAGTGAACAATGAGCATATAGCTTGAGGATAGGATTGTGAGATTTTGAAGTCAGGGAAGTGTCAAAAGGTAGTCACATTCATATTTAAGACGTCAATTTGTGCATGATTTTAGGGGGAGACCTTAAATATATTTTATAATCCCTCTTATGGGCATTTCAATTTTGTTATAGTGTGCTTTTATTCATGATTGATTTGCATACGTTTGTGGTTTAGAGTGGCAATGGTATGTTATGAATACAAATGACAAGATTTGGTTATGCCATTGGCAAGGGTTTGCTTCAATGGAATGCATCATCTATGTTGCTTGTATATTCAGTGGTGGTCTGTGTTTTTGGTTTGAGAATGCTCCAAGAGTTTGATATACTAGGGCTACAGTCTATAAAAGACCATGAAGTGAAATGAATTATGGTTTGTAGTCACTATGCTATAATAGTTATGATGATAGTGACCTCAAAAGACATTCTTTTCATAGTGTTGTTGCATAAAATGTTAAAGTTTGGTTGCCTTGATTCAAGTATTGGTATTTGGATGCTTTCTAATAGTATTTGTGCTTTAACTATTGGAAAATGCTTCTATTTCTTGCAAAAAGTTAGTTTATGTATAAGAGCGGATTTGCACCCCTTACACAAATTCCCCTTTCACATACCCTCACCTTAGAAAATCAAATCCAAAGGCAAAATTTGATATCACCCAACTGCCTTCCATCAATTTGGCTTCTATCCTTTGTGTCGGTGAGAGAATATTTATCGGGAATGAATGTGCAGAACACTGACATTCGTGCAACGCGTTGTTGTCCTTGACAGATTCCTACATCTGAAGGTGGCAGAGGTGTTACACACCCAATTGGGGTCAAATTGTAATGTCCCTCTTTGACCAACCGACCTTGAAAATGGTAGATTCTTCCCATCCCACCTTCAAAAACACTCACTCTTACTTCATTTCATCTTCTAGCAATCCTCTTACACACTCTCTAAGCATTCACTTCACTCTTTCACTCTTAAGCAACATTCTAGCAATTCCATTGTGAAAATTGCAGCAACAACAACACTCCATCAACTCCACATTACAAGTGTGAGGCAAGCCATATAAGCGTGGGTTTGGAGTCTTGTGAGACCTCCCTTCATCACAATTGCGGCTATGGTGACCTTGCCAAGTCCATATTCTCCTATATTGGCTAGCGAGCTTTTGGGTGGAGGTGGTAACGTTTCACTCCTCTCCTTTGTGATTTGATTGAGTAGCATAATATTGTTTGTAGTGTTATTTGTTTCTTTTTCTTTCCTCTATCGCATATTCTACTTCATTGATTTCTGGCTGTTCATGGAGGTGGAAACACCAAAATAGGGGTCTAACTGAGGCAAGCCCCTATACAACCTCCAATAATTTTCCCTCTTACTTGTGTATAGGTGATTGCACGCTTGGAGCTAGCTAGCAAACATGCACTTCTGTGAGATCATTTTCATCACCTTGGCTCTCATTTATTTGCTTTATCACATTTGTCTTTACTTTTTGTATTTCCTCATCCTATTTTTTCCACATAAAACCAACTAGCTAGGCTGTTAGTAAATTTTTAGGTGGTTTTTATTGTACTTCCTATTTTTCTATTCGTATAGATGACAACATGCCCAAGAGATGCTAGCGTGCCGTGTTGTCATCCCAGAACCGCACTATCATCCTCAGACAAAGAATTGTCTAAGGTACAGTATTGACTTTGAAAACTAGCTCACCTAGCCTAAACTTGAAACTCTGGTCTATAGAGTGACATAAGTACTATACAGTGCTCTTCATTCTCGATCTCCATCCTTTAGAGTGAGGTAAGTTTGGGTAACCCTCCACTCTCGGCTCTCTATGGCCTAGAGCCTTGACATGGTTGGTCCCCCTCACTTACATTTTTGGTGAACCTGATGTGAACCATTTTGGCTTCGTTTGGCAGTACTAAAGGGTCCTTTCCTTGCGTTCTAGGAGTGTTGTAGGTGTGAGTGATGTGAGGCATTTTTCATTATAGCCCAACCTACAACCCCTAATAGGCATAGTTGGAAGGTTCCATAAGTATTGCAGAATGAAGCCTTAACTAGGTCACTGTCCTATTTCAAACCTTTGGGGGGCTTTGTGAGAGTATCATTTAGTGTGTGTGATGGCCTTTTTTTGCATCTGCCTATCCCCTCTGTGTAGTTTGCGAGTAGTAGTACAAGTATAACCTTCACCTTGCAGGACCTATTGATGGGCTTTAATAGATAACCATCTCCTCTTTATATCTCGACGTGAATCAACAAGAACACTGTAGCAGGTGTTCTTGTTGACCTAACATCTCAAGTGAATATCAGAACCAAGGAGATCATGTTAATTAAATTCCTACATAAAGATGGGTGTGATGCACCTGTGAGCACCATCCGTATGCATAATGGACTTTCTGTACCTCCCCTTGGTAGTATCGTTTTGTCAACCCTTATTAGACCTAAGTCGGTAAACTTGTTGTTTGAAATAATCTTGGGGTCTGAACTCTTTAGAGTGAAGCTAGGTATCCCCTAGTTAGTAGTTGTGAATGTAGTTCCCTCGGTTGTCCACAAATGTTTGAAATTCATTCATGAGGGATTCAATACATGTGATCCATGACACCGGTTATAGACCATCGGTTGCATGTGGCAGCTACTCTTTAAATCACTTTTGGCCTACACCTGTTGGTCCTCTCCCACCTAGAAAGGACCTCTTGTACCAAACTTATCAGAAGTACAAGAAAGGGCGCTTAACGCCTAGAGTGAGATACCCTGCATCACCTTATGCTATTTTGTATAAGGCATGCCTAAAAATTGACAATGATGTCATCAAGGCCTGTACAAGAGGAGAAGAGAAGCCCTCTTAGGGTCCCTCTTCTTCCTCTTCCGGTGTTCAACCCAATGCTTCCTCTTGCCCGATGTGGCACCATTATATTTTTTTCCACGTTTCCGAGAGAATCCTATGGTGCTCGCTTGGTGAAAGCCCAAGCATCCTGCATTCGAACTTCCTGTTCTGCCCACGGAGCCTAGGCCCATTTGATATGCTAGAAGAAAGGGTCCTTGAGGGGAATCCTCTATGTCTCATCCTCTATGGCCTCCCACTGTACTTGCTCCAAAAGCAGTAAACAGGAAGAGGCCCGCCGCCGAGGTGCTAGAGTCGATTCCCCCCATTGTTTCTCAACCACTCCCTCCTGCTCCCATTTAAGAATTTGTCCCTCTACTGGAGACGACTGTGATGGACACTCCTATGGTTGAGCAAGAGCCTTGTCCATTCATATCTCCTAACCTCTAGCTCGAAGAGTCATAGAAATCATCGATGAAAGGCTCTGGCAGTTGAGTAGGCCGCTTTGTAGAAGAAGGAAGAGGAGACAACCACCCCTACTTCAAGGCCTCCTGATGTGTCCTCCTCTTTCCTCCCCTATTCTTCCATTCAATCTAGCTCAATCTCACTTCTGACTCCTACTATGAGTGTGAGTGCACCTGAACCTGAGAAGGTGTAGGTGTTTATCACTCCTTCAGCTGAGCCGCCCCTATTGATGTCCCTTCTAGACATCCTGCCATTCCCTAAACCTGTGGACATGTCAAATACCTTGGTGGTGTCCACCGTGGTTTTCTCCTCCTCCTCCTTCATGCCTCTTGCCTCGACTGTAGGGAGTTCACATCCTTCGATGAAGCAAAAGGTAGAGGTTGGCCCTTTTAGCAATGGAGGGCATAAGAGGAGCCCACCTTCTCCAAAGGGTGGTCCTGCACTAGCTTGTTTTGTCCTAGTGATAGAACAAGCTCCAACTTCTCCTGAGTTTGTCACCACTCCTGAATCACTCGATGAACCAAGTGGTGAATCTCGGGCGCAATCTTCCCTACCCGTTGAGGTACGACATGGAACTCCTAAAAAGTGCATGTTTAACTCTCTGGATGAATTTTTGACCTTGTCGATGATCTTTGTGAAATTGTTGACCATAGCTCCACAAGAGCCGAGCGGAGAAGACCTTGTGGGGGCTTCTTCCTTAGCCCTTGTTGCAAGAGGGTTGGAAGCACCTCCCCTTAATAGTCCACCACTACAGGCTCGTCTGCCTTCCCCTTCTAATGACCTAGATTGGGAAGCACATGACCTCATGGTTGATGAGTGTTAGGGGGAGGCCTCTTCTTTATCTTTAGAATAGATGTATGTGTGTTGTGATGTGTTATATGTTTTTGGATGACCCTTTTCCCCCTTGTTGGTGCTTGGATACAAGAGTGATTTTTGTGTCATGAACCTTCTTCTTTTTGTATCATCATTCTCCCATGTTTGTGCTTGACTTTCAAAAAATTGGGGAAGATGCAAAGCGTTGGGGGCATTTAGGCTTCCCTTCCATGTTGACCCAATTTTTTTCTTTTTACTTTGTCTTCCATGCATTCTTCTTGATCTGGTGGAGATTGATGATCTTTTTCCTTGCACCATAGTTACCTATTATTTATATAAGCATGAGCAGATCTAACCCTGCAAAACCAGATCCCCTTGTGTCTCTTGTTTGTGATTGTTTCTCTTTCGCTCTTTTCTTATATCTCTCTCTTCTTTGCTTGAGTTTTCCCTCTCATGTGTGACAATGCCACTCTCACAATTACTTTGATTTTCAAAAAATGCATTCGTGGCCAATAGATCTTTTCTTGAAAGTCCTTGCTAGTTTTTTTTTTTTTTCAAAAATCACATTCTCAAATTGGACCCATAACGAAACGTGTTTCCTTCATCATGGGTTTGCAAAGAAAGAAACTTAAGAACTTCCCTCCAGGGTGGGAGCAACTTTTTCTTGTGGGAGAAGCCTTGACCTTGCCCTCGTGAGGGGGAATTTTCTTCCTTTTGAATTCCTTGATGATGAATTGATTTGACAAAAAACATCTCTGTAGCACTTTCAAACAATGTGTCCCTTGAGTGAACCCCTTCTTCACACCGGGTTCTCGAGGGATCCCTTTGAAAGCCTTCCAACTTGTCGACGATCTGCGTGACTATCCGCTTATTCACCTGTGTGGCTACTCTTTTTTCTGACATGTTTTATCTGC
The DNA here is from genome assembly GCA_007258455.2 of Sequoia sempervirens. Lineage (NCBI taxonomy): Eukaryota > Viridiplantae > Streptophyta > Pinopsida > Cupressales > Cupressaceae > Sequoia > Sequoia sempervirens. Next base: position 12,079,434 of record VDFB02353493.1, on the reverse strand, counting down.
AAATTAACATGACGCTTTGCAGGTGAGCTTGTGAAGTCGCTTTCTAGTTTGACTCTGTGAATTCCCCTTCTACTGGGTTTCCCTTATGAGAGAGAACTTGGGGGACACCTCCTTGCAGGTCTATAGGCCTGTAAGGCGCTTACTTTACTAGGTTTCCCTCATGTGAGAGATCTTGGGGATGCCTCCTTGCAGGTTTGCGGGCCTGTAAGGCACTCACTTTATTGGGTTTCCCTCATGTGAGAGATCTTGGGTGACACCTTCTTGCAGGTCTGCGGGCTTGTGAGATGCTTTCATCCTGCGAGATTTATCCATCATTGGTCTGAGGGTGGCCTTCAGTGTACTTTGTGCAGCTTCATAGTTTTGTAGGGCTATGGAGTCTTTTTGTTCAAAACTCCTTAGGGAGAGTACCTATGGAGTCCTTTGCATGCCCTGCGCTTTCGAGTTTGCTAGATCGTGGTCTACTTCCTCAACGGTTTAGGTGTAAATTTCTAACCCTACTAACTCTTCGATCTACTTTACCGAGCACTCATTAATATTCATGCTCGCTAAAGTGGGGGAAAAATGTATAGGAGCAAATTTTCACCGCTTACACAAATTCCCCTTTCACATACCCTCACCTTAAAAAATCAAATCCGAAGGCGAAATTCCACGTCACCTAAATTCCTTTCATCCATTTGGATTTTGTCCTTTGTGTCAGTGAGATAATATTTTTCAGGGATGAATGCATGACACACGAACGTCTGCATGGCACACTATCATCCCTGATGGATTCTTGTGTTTGAAGCTGGTAGAGGCATTACACACCTGATTGGGGTCAAATTGTAACATCCCTCTTTGACCAACCAACCTAAAAAATGGTAGATTCTTCCTATCCAACCTTCAAAACACTCACTCTTACTTCATTTCATCTTCTAGCAATCCTCTTACACACTCTCTAAGCATTCACTTCACTCTTTCACCCTCAAGCAACATTCTAGCACTTCTAGTGTGAACATTGTAGTAGCAGCAACACTCCATCAACTCCACATTGCAAGTGTGAGGCAAGCCATAGAAGTGTGGCCTTGGATTCTTGTGAGACCTCCCTTCATCACAGTTGTAGCTGTGGTGACCTTGCCAAGTCCATATTCTCCTCTATTGGCTAGTGAGCTTTTTGGTGGAGGTGGTAACATTTCACTCCTCTCCTTTGTGATTTGATTGAGTAGCATAATATTGTTTGTAGTGTTCTTTGCTTCTTTTTCTTTCCTTTATCACATATTCTACTTTGTTGCTTCTGGTTGTCCGTGGACATGGAAACACCAAAATGAGGCTCTGACTAAGGCAAGATCCTTTACAACCCCTAATAATTTTCTCTCTTTCTTGTGTGTAGGTGATTGTATGTGTGGAGCTAGCTGGTGAATAGGCGATTTTGTGAGATCATCTTCATCACCTTGGCTCTCATTTATTTGCTTTATCACATTCGTCTTTACTTTTTGTATTTCCTCATTCTATTTTTTCCACCTAAAACCAACTAGTTGGGTTTTTAGTACATTTTTAGGTGGTCTTTATTGTACTTCATTTTTTCTTGTCATATGGATATTAGTGCACCCAAGAGATGCCAACACACCGCACTGTCATCCTCAGATAGAGAGCTATCTAAGGTGTAGTATTGACTCTAAAAACCAGCTCACCTAGCCTAAACTTGAAACTCGGGTCTATAGAGTGACATAAGTACTATACAATGCTCTTCACTCTCGACCTCCATCCTTTAAAGTGAGGTAAGTTAGAGCAGCCCTCCGCTCTTGGCTCTCCATGACCTGGAGCCTTGATGTGGTTGGTCCCCCTCTCTTATAGTTTGTAGTGGTAGCTAAATAGTGTCAAGGTTCGCTACTTTGAAATAGTGTAGATGATTGCTCTTGATGTTTCTATTCAATCTCTCAATGGTGTCTATACTACTTGGTCTATAGAAGGTTTTTTTTGTTGTATAACTTAGTGCTACTTGAATATGGATTTTCAAACTGTAACAGTGCACAATTTATAGGATAGCATATGTGGTTACAGTGGTCAATGATATAGTGGCATTTTCTAGTGACAATACAAGGTGATAGTCAAAGTGACAGTGTAAGTTCTCAGTCATAATGCATCTATGCTTGGGATTGTGTATTTATGCTTGATGGAAGTGGTATAGTAATCACGGTAATGTTGGGATGGTATGTATCAATTTGGTGAAATTTCATTCATTGTCACAATGACTTTCTGTGTGTTTTGGTCTCTTTGTCATTGTTGTCAAAGGGGGAGAGAAAAAGAGCAAATAAGGTGCAAAATTTGTGGAGTTGACATCAATGCCAAAGGGGGAGTTTGTTGCATTGGCATTGATTTTTCATTGATGTCAAAGTAATTGATGGTTTGGCATTGGTAGTGGTTGATGTTCTCTATGGTATTTAAGTCATTCATCATTATCAAGCTACTCCAAGTCATTCAGTCAAGCTATGTAATGTGGACCAACTGATGTTATGATTGTTCATTCAGGACAAGGTATAGTAGAGTGTCATGTTGATGATGTTGATGTATTCTATCAAGTGTCATCAAGGAAAATGATATATTCATGTTTCTTCATTCAGTCAAGGCTTCAAGGGTTCTACTTGTTGATGCTTCCACATAGCTTCAAGGGGTTTTAGTTTTGTGAAGAATGTGTATATAAAAATCACTTCATTATTCATCTAAAGTATTGTGTCAAGGCACATGGTTTTTTAAAAAATGGTTTGGTTTCAGTATTTAGAGTTTGCTTCAAATAAATGGTAGAACTTTGTTTTGCTTGAGGGTTTGTTTCAAAACCCTAATATCTCTTTATAAGACTTCTTTTGCAAAGTTTATTAAAAAAAGTCATTGTTGTTATAATTTGCAAGTGACCTTTTGTCATCGGTCACAAATAACTTGAATGACTTTTTAAGGGGTTAAGTCACATTCATCTACCGACCCTTCATTATGATTAACCTATCAAGCAGGTTAAGCTTCTTATGAAATTTTCTCAATTAAAGATCAACGGTTCCTATTTAAAATTGTCTCAGGTGGAAAAAGTGGATTGAGGGCTCATATTTAATTTTCTCAACAACTATTTCATGTGGACATAGTTTTGAAGGGAGTATGAATGCTACTGGTTGTTTCTATTTTGAAGGCAAACAGTCATGTGTAGATTTTGTTTTTGGCGCCAAATCTGTTGGGAGCTTTTTGCTTTTGAATTGAGTGAGGTTTTGGAATGTGTGTGTCAATGAGAGCATATTTTTGGTGAAGAAGATAAAGCTTCTATTTTGGAACCCTAATGAATTCGATGTAAGTTTTGACAATACAATGTATTTTGATTGCAAATATTTGTATAAGCCTGTTTGGTAGAAAATCGGTATAATATGAAGATACACATGATTTTTGTGTGTGTGCAAGTTTGAGTATGAAAGAGAATTATGATTGACTATAACTGCTATGAAAAGAAGATTGAGAACAATAGATGACTGATGAAGAAGAATGATATTTAAGTCTTCATAAAGTGGAACAATATAAGAGATATCTGGAAATGGTATAAGAAATGATTTCAAGTGAGTTTGGTCTGTGATAAAGTTTTTGTTTGAGCTTAATGGTAATTGATCTTCATTGAAAGGAAAGGTTATTGTACAATGGTAAAAGAATGGTAATTGGGCTTCTTTGAAATTGAAAGTTTAGAGATTGTAAATTCAAAATACCCTATTCAAGGATAAAGAATTCTGAATTGTATGTGTATTTGTATTGAGTACTTGAAAGTCCTAAATATTTGTTTATGTTTGTGTCAAACTGGGAGAAATAAGTTGTATGTATAAGAGTTATAGAATACATCTATAACCTTTGTTTTTCAATGTAAACAGAGTAGGACTTTGTATTGATCTTCTTGTATTCGAAGACTGGAGTTGGTGCTTCAGCCACTGGAGTTGGTGCTTCAATGTTTTCAGAGTTGGTGCTTCGAAGGAGAGTTTGTGCTCTCGGTGAGTTGGTGCTTCAATGTTTTCGGAGTTGGTGCTTCAAAGGAGAGTTGGTGCTCTCAGTGGGTTGGTGCTCACTAAATGTAAACAAGATTGGTGCCCTTTGAAGATAATAAAAGCAATTGTTCAAAGTGGTTTTTTCACCCTTTTTAGGGTTTTTCCACTCATAAATATGGTGTCTCATGTCTCCTTGATGATAAGTTGCTTTGTGCATGATTCAGTATTCGTAATTCACAGGTGATGTTGTAATATGCACGTCTTCATGTTTTTTTTATGAAATACATATCTAAAGTTTTGTATGATCAAGAGTGTTAAGGTTTTGAGATTGATTTTATCTGACCACTGATTCACCCCCGCCCTCTCAATGGTCCTATAATCCAACACTTAAAATCTATGAAATTTATTGACAGGGCTAAAGTTCTAAAATTCTATGACGGAGTTGAAATCTCAAAAAAGTTTATTCAAGCTTAATTTTGATGTTTCAGGGATTATATTTTCAACATGTGAGCTAATAATGATGGTGTTGTAGAATTTCAAAGCCTAGGAAAACACAATAAAAAAATGAAAGAAATAGAAATACTAAAACAATAACACAAAAATAGAGGAAACACATAAATCTTTTACACAAACACACGATAGTCTTTATTCCTCTGATAATTGAATTCAATACACATGACCTCTCTTTATAGAGGTTTTTCTTGTATAAAAATAAGACTGCACATGACAACTATAGCCAACATGCATTTACAAATAGTTATTAAAATTAATTGTTTATTAATAACACTGCATGACATCCTCAGTGAATTGCATGGCGGTGAGGCTCATGCATCATTTTCCAACATACTCCCCTTTGATGCTGAGACTCACAATACAATGTTGAAGTTTTGTAAACTGAACTTGAACAACTCAATGTGCAAGATTACTATCACTCTAGTCTTATAGACTCTCTTAGATCACAAGGTTTTCCTTTCCTTTTCTCTAACATAGAGAAGACTCACTATCTCTCAAATCATATGACACCTTTCAATGTGCTAATCATAACAAGTGATCATTAATGACTTGACTCAAACCTTCAAACTTTGTTTGACAACTATTGCTTTTAACATGCCAACATTTAGACTTATACAACCTTTTAAACATACCTGTAACTTTTCTCCAACTGGATCCATCGATCCATCCATAATCAATTTTTTCATACAATATTTCTCAAATTGTACATTCCACTCTCTTTTCCAACATGATTTATCTTAATGATTCTTCAACCCACAAATTGTACAAGGATGAAAATCCCAACATTTCTCCATTTTATGTCCTCCCTTGTGACAATGAGAACATTCCATAAACTCCATACTTTTAGTTGATTTGCACAGACTTGTAATACCTGTTACATAATTTCTATCTCTCTCACCATATCCTAGGCCTTCATTCTTTGGCCTCACAACTGGCTAAATGAGCTCTCTCATTCCTTACTCATGCTTTCCCAAACCTTTTTCTTCATATCCTATTTTCTTCATAATTTTCAAACCAGTACTCATTTCAAACCAACCTTTGTTATTAACATCACAAGCTACAAAATATTTAGTTTTATACACATCTTCATCTTCAACTTCACATTCTTTACCTAAAGAAACTTTAACTACATCACCCATATCAAATGAAGAACACAAATCATTTGTGTCACATGTTGCATCACACAACAATGGATTTGAACTCAAACACTCAATTACTTTCTCCAACAACTTTAGCTTTCCTTCCAAATCTTCATTCTTTTTCTTAACCTCATCAAGCGGCTTCAATCTGCCTTCTAGCTCTTCATTTTTCTTTTTCACTTTCTCTAATTCTTTTTCAAGATCCTGATTTTCACACAAATAATCACATCTTTCTTTTTCAAGCTCCTTTATCTTATCTATCTATTCTGAATTACACTTTTTTAGCTTCACCAATTCTTATATCAAATTATCTTTCTCACACATTAAATTTAAAGTTTCTTTCTTTGCTTTTTTACCAGATTTTCCCATTGAAACAAAAAATAAATAAATTTAAACTTACCTTCTTGAAAACACTGTGATTCCTCCTTTTCCCCAATCTAATAATCTCCTCTTCAACAATCTCTCCTCAAATATTCTTGGATCTTTTGCTCTTCTTTTGCTAACACTATCACCTTTCTCTTAACTTAGCATTCACAATCTTCAAATCCTTTGATCTACAACCTTTCTCTCATTCTATGATTTTGAATGAATATGAATTTTTCTTTAACTCCAGGAGGCATAAAAATCCACACTCTGCATTTCACGTTAAAGCTATCTCCTCTAACATCTTGGCTACAAAAAAAAGAAAAAAAATACTGCATCCTCCTAAACCACGATCAATATGAACAACAATCTCTCTACAATCTTTATGTCTTCAGCTTCAACTAAGCTCTTCAAAATCTTCTTCAACATCAACTCTTTCGGTCTGGGTCTTGCTTCACTCCTTAGATCTTAAAGTCCACAGTTTCTTCTTTCTAACAACAACATGAATAATGTAGGCTCCTTTAGCTATAATCCGTGCTTGCAATACAACGATCACTATCCTTTACACACTCTAATCTCCTTCAAACAACGATTCCTTCAAACTTTATAATTGCTCTTCCCTTTTGAAATTAAAAATCTCCTTGGTGGCTTAATTTATGGCTACGGTCTGCTTCTATATGCATCGAATCACTAAATATGCATCTCTCTTTTATTTAAAAAACTGTCATAGTGGCCTGCAATAAAAAAGAAATGATAACTAGAATTCTTCAGCGCCTTCACTTTAATTTCTGCAATATTTATTCTGGGTGACGGCTACAAACTACACTCAACAAATCAAGCTTCTTTGTGGTGTGATTTCTTTAAGCTTTCAATAGCAACACTCTCACAATTTTTTTTATTTTTTCAATCTCCCAACATACACGAAATAGGGTTTTGATACCAATTGTAGAATTTCAAAGCCCATGCAAACACAATAAAAAAATGACAGAAATAGAAATACTAAAACAATAACACAAAAATAGAGGAAACACATAAATCTTTTACACAAACACACGGGTGAAGCCACAGTAGTGGTTTACAATTTGATGGAGGAAGGAAAACTCACAAAAAATGAGCCCATGGATTTTTTTTTGATTTTGGGGGTTCGAACGAACCAAAAAAGCGTTCGGTCGAACCAGGGTTCGAGCAAACCAAATTAATGCATGCACGAACAAAAAAAATCTGAAAACCCCTTTTGGGAAGGGGGTTTAGCGGAACCTGGGTTTGACCGAACCCAAGTTCGAGCGAACCCCTAGGGGTTCAAGCCCAAACCCCTATGGGTTTGACCGAACCCCCCTTTGCCCTCATTCTCCCCCCTAGGCACTTTGAAAACCTAAATTTTTATGCTTCTAAGCTCGGGTTGAGGATGAAAATGGAGGAGTCTTCACAAACCCAACTAGAATTAGGTAGTCCTCAGAACGAGCTGTCCAACGAATATGCTTTTAATATGTTTTGGTTTTATTTTGTATTTGTTTTTTTAGTTTTATTAAACATAGGTTTTTCATCGAAAATGAAGGTCTTTGTTCTGCACATGTGGAAAAATAGCAGATTATCAAAAAAATTAAAAAATATGAATGCACCAGATATTGAAGTCCTTGATCCAACAAAAATTGATATATACAAAAAAAGTTACGCGTTATATGGTCACAATATGTCTAAATTGTAATTGGTTTGACTTTGAAACTTGATTAAAGAAAAAATATTCAATAAAAAACTATCCAACCAAGTGGAAGCACTAGATATCGAAGTTACAAATCTAAATTCAAAAGAATTAGAATTTTATCCTTCATGGAAAAAAAGTTATGCGTTATACGGTGTGCGTCACTTTTTTAAAATGTTGTTTTCTGAAAAAAAAACCAGTTTTTGTGGGAGATGGAAAAAGAAGTGCAATTTGATTCCAAAATTTTTGAGAAATTTTTATCAGAATCTACAAACAAAATGTGATGAGACTCTAGTTTGCATCATCTTCAAATTCCTCACGGTTTAGCCGCTATAGGTGCACGAATGTGAATATTTAGTTAAAAATAATAATTTCAGTGTCCAGTTTGGCCAAAAATTGTAAACCACTATTGTGGGATCACCCACACAATAGTCTTTATTCCTCTGATAATTGAATTCATTACACATGACCTCTCTTTATAGAGGTTTTGCATTTCCAATACTAAATATAGTTCATGCATGCATGCATTGAACTAAAATAGATTGTATAAAAATAAGATTGCACATGACAACTATAGTCAACATGCATTTACAAATGCTTATTAAAATTAATTGTTTATTAATAACACTGCATGGCATCCTCAGTGAATTGCATGGTGGTGAGGCTCATGCATCATTTTCCAACATGTGTTTAATTTTTAGGATCTTGAGATTAAGCTTTAGCTTTTAAAGGAGCTATAATAAAATTATTATTGGAAGGAGATTAAATAATTCAAAAGGGGACCTTGATATGGATTCGTGTCAATGCTTTCTAGCCTAGGAGGTGTTGTGTATCCCTAGGATACCAAGAGGGAAATTTGAAAAAGATTGTAACTAAATTAAACCAAATATTAAATGTACTCCAGGATTTAATGTTGGTTTACAAAAGAATCTATACCAAAGAATGTGTCAGTTGTGCAAAGTGTTTTGGGGATCAACAATAAGGATTTATTTTGAATTTTAAATTGGAGATAAAAGGGAATATTTTGTAAGCATTCAATGCACCTCCAATATTAAATACAAATGTAAACCACCCTAATTTGGATAGATTTGAGCCATTGATTGACAATATATTTCAACCCTTGATATGAATTTGAAAATCTATAAATGAGAGTTTTTCCTCATTTAGAAGGGTTGATCTGGAATTGTTGTAATGCCATTTTGAAGTAAATACAAAGAGAAGACATTGAAGTTGCAGTGTTTCTTTTCTTGTTGCTTCATAATATGTGCATGGTTCCTTCTTCCAAATTTAGTTTCAGTTCATTTATAGTAATGGCAAAGTGTTGAAGGTATCTGATGAATCTGCTACTCATACCATTTGTGATTTGATGCTAGTAAGCTACTTTGTATGGTTAGTCTAAGTCTTTCATTGCATTAATTCAATTGTGGATATTTATGCATGTTATGCCAAAAGATTGGGTATATGTGTAAATGTTTGCAATTTGAAAATTTTAAGATTTCCTTTGAAGATTGCACCATTTTTGTAGCATTGTGGGTTTAACCTTAATTAAATAGGAATTGGTTTATGGGGATTTGTCTATTCAAAACATTAGCCATTATTATGATTGACCTTAGGTTTTAGATTTATGATTTCTAAACCCTTATCTTTTGCACTTTATTTTAAAAAATTATGGGTGAGTTTAGGAAGAAAAACGTCACATTAAAAGCTACCATATCAGATGTTAAAAGTTATTTTTCAGGTTGTAGATTGATGCAGGAGCATCCATGGCATAGTGGCTATCCTGTGTCAACAAAAGGTGTTTGATTTTAATTTCAATTTTTGGTGTGTGTTGAATTTCATGTTTGTCATGTGAAATTCATATTTTGGAGTGCATTTGAATGTTATGCCATGTTGAAAATTGGAGTGAATTTGGAGAAAGCAGGATAGGTGGAGATAGTGGAGAATATGTTTTAAAAGCAAAAATCTAGAAAAAGCAAGTGGGGGCATGGGTTTCTTGGAGACCTCCAATTTGACTTGTAGCTTCAAATTTGAAATTCCATAACTCCTAAAAAATAGGGATCTTGGAGGTAGGCACCTAGTTTGGGAAAAAAACATATTTTTGCTTTATTCTTGAAAGCAAGAAAGTCTTTAAAGCACTATCTTCCAAATTTTCCAAGTCTGGAGGTTTGTGTAGTTATTTTATTCATTTTTATTGATGAATTTTAATTTCATTGGCTGCTCCTAGAGATGGGAGTTGATTTTCTTGAGTGTGGGTTGGAATGCAAGAAAATTAAAACTAAATGAATTTACATTGCATTTCATTTAACGACAGCTTGTGTTAAGCAAAAGTAATTTCATTTTTGAAACAAGTTTTTCCATAATACAAAGGAAGACAAGAGAGGGCGTAGCATACCTCTAGGAAGGGTTTTGGATGGTGTTGTTGTAGGTTTAAGGCTGATTACAGAGCCATGAACATCACTAGTTGATGTAGATTTGTGTGGTTGTGATTGTGTTGAGAGGTTTATTGTTGCAGGTGCTGGAGAGACTTGTGTTGCAGAGCTTTGATTTGTTGTTGCAAATCATTTTATTGTGAATTTTAGAAGTCTTGTAAGGGCTTGTTGCAACTCCATTGTCCTTTCTAGACTATTGTAACCCAATCTGCAAAGTTTAATAGAATCTGTGATTGCCGGTTGTAGGTTAAAATCTTGAGATGCAATATTTGTGCAAGAGTTTATTTTCTTGTGATGAGTGTTTACCAGTGATTTTGTGTGAGCTATTTGATTTAGTTTTCATTATTTAAATTGTTTATTTAGCTCCATTCATTATATATTTGAAAGTACAGCTAGGGTTTTTACTAGTCTTTATATTTTACAAACCCGTGTCCTTAGAAGTTCTAGCTAAACATTAGTTCCTTTTGTGAAACCAACATAACATCAACCATCGAGTCATTTTTGCAAAGTCAAGACCTAACAATTGAAGCCTTGGGATTATCTTTCTAAAGTTTTTTGAAATAAGATTTCATTTCAAGAGATGAGGTACTTAGTTACTTTGTCTGTGTTGTGAATGTGCAAAAACACTCATCAACACTTATAAGAAAAACATTAGCTTTACATGCTCTCAAAAATCAAATTTGTCTTTGTGTGACTCTTAGATTAATTGATCTCTCTTGCTTTCTCCATCTCATTTCAAATGGACCTAAGAGGTGTCCTTAAATACATAAGCATGGTTGTTAATTTGAATCTTTTTGAAATGTGAGTGAACATGTACTAACTATTTTTGTTAAAGGGTCAATTTTTGGACATGAAAAAACAAATAAGAATTGAAAGGACTAAAGAACATGTACTACCTATTTTTGTTAAAGGGTCAATTTTTGAACATGAAAAAACAAATAAAAATTGGAAGGACTAAATTATATGTGGATGATTAGGTTGCATCATATTACCCCACACCATATGATTTTCTCTAAAACGATCAAAATATCATAGAATGTACACATGTGAAAGCCAAAAAATAAATTAAAAAATATTGATGAATGTTTGGTAGAGTCAATTTATATTCCAAATAAATCAAATCAAATCAAATCAAATTCAACATACAAAGTCACAAAAAAACTATGCGCTTTTATCCTTTGGAGCAACATAAATGGTAACCTGGTAGTTAGTTAAACATATAACTTAACCCAACCAGAGCAATTAGTTTTAGTATTGTAATCACACAATTTTTTTATACTCACGAGAGAGCAAAACAAAAATACCAAAAACATTTTAAAATTTGCAGTACGGACTCGCTAAAGCCAAACGAAAACCAAAGATGTGGTAGTTTTAAATTGAAATTTGTAATAGTACGCATGGTTAAATACGATTCCTAATCGTGTTTGATAGTTAATTGTCTCCATGTATTTGTTTGATACCAGATCTGTGTATATGAGTTGTTCACCACACTCTGTTTTCATTATTCTTAAAAAATTCGAAGGACTTGTTTTGTTCGCCTGTAATTTTGTTAAGCTGCTTCTGCACAGTCGGCCCATTTTTAGAATCGGGGTAGAAGAACGGTTAAGGAGGCGAAACAGCTACTGTGTTCTGCTTTTGTTTTTTACAGTGACGAGTTATAAAGAATTATGATTTGTTTTTCTTTGGACTGAGTCATTTCCAACGATGTCCGAATATCAATAAAGTTGATGATTACATGTAAGTTGAAGGAGTGAAGACAAAAGGCAAATGATATTCGATTGATGGAACCGATGGGATGAGATAAAAAGGAGCCGGCATGGGAGTCAACTAATTATGGGTATGTGAGCAGTTGCAGATTTGTTTTCTACGTATGATGGAAGAAAAGGTGGTAATAATTTAGTGTTGATGATGATGAACCCATGATAAAGGCGTTGCCAAGTCAAGTTGGTTTAACAACTCTTTTTACACCAGGCGAGGGGCGATGGGGACGAGCATTATTTCCAACACACTGAAAGTAATAAACAATGTCAAGTTTAGGTAGAGCGCGTTGAATTTTTATTTAAAGCCGAAATGGGAGCATCGGAATTGCAAACTACAAATATGGTGCACGTGAACGGATGGCAATGAAATGACTAGATAAAATAATACACAAATTTTTAAAATCTGTCGGAGATTTTGCAGTGTACACCCATGCATTTAATGTGACCACGTGCTTGTTCTGCAAAATTTCTGGGCGGTACGCGGGGCGAGTCGAAACTTGAAGGCCAAGGGGCGAGATGAACCGTGAACTGAACTAGGGTTTGCTTTGGTTACCACAACGTTGAACTGCAACAAGGGTTTGTAAAGGAGAGGAGATATCTGTCTGACTTTGTACAGCCTGGTGTCACATGAGCGATGGGACGCGGCCTTCATTATTATAATACATAGTCCACAGAACCAGATGAGTCGTCGCCGTCCTGCCTTTAAGGGACCGAGACCCCTCCCTCGGAACTCTAACCCTCCACGATACCGCAAAACATGCCCCCGTGGCGTCCTCCGCGGCCGTCGGATGCGGGAGGCGGAGGGGATCGGATGGCCGAGGACTGAAACGGGGGAGGAGTGCATCCGACGGCGAGGAAAGTGGGCGGGATTGAGGATTAAGGATTAAGGATTGGGATTGTGGGTCCCGTGGGGCGCTGGTCCTGCCTCACTGTCTGCTCTGCTCTGGTCCGGATCCAACTGGTCGTTTGTATTTATCTCAATTACTGCGCCTCCTGCTACCGACATGAATGAGTGGGGTTGGGGTTTAGGTTTTGCCTTCAAAATGGGGAGGCCCAAGCGGAAAGCCTTGAGAAATTAGAATCCCTTCCGCTGGGGCCTCCTATGTTTTTGTCGCTTCTGGAATGCTGCTTTTTCTTTCTCCTGCCTTGAAATAAAGCCTTTGTGGACGACCATTCACTGAATGGTATCGTTCCAGGGAAAGGAAGGAAGTGATGGGTGAGGGGATTGCGGTCTGGCTCGAGGGCGTTCCATTCGTTCGCCTTTGTGTCTGCCGTCGGACCAGGCTTCATTCCCCTCAACCAGGATTTCCATGGCTCTTGATAATTTTGTTTGCACTTCAAATTTGGGGTACGTCTTAATTGCGCCCGGGCCCTGCTTTCGATCTTGTAAGTTCCTTTTCCTGATAGAATTCCGAGCTAGCCCTAGATTTTGTATCTATCTTACTTTTTTCTTCAAGTTTTTCATTGATTGGCTCTACCTTTGCCGTAGCCTCTACTTACCCTATTAACGTTTCCTCTTCCACTAATGCCTTTAGATTCCTTGCATCGTTAGGTCTGTCATGCCGGTTTCTAGATTCCAGTTTTCTCTCCATCCAAATTTATGCTTTCTGTACTCTTGTAAATCAGAGCTGGATGTTATATAAGCTTGCTTCATTAATCAATCTATGGAGATCTCAGCGCGGCACTATGCACGGGTTTTGTTGATTATAAGTTGTGGGGACTGTTGTCTGGCTCGAGGTCATTTGGGTGTTTACACTAAGTGATGCCGGACCAGGCTTCATTCCCCCCAACTTTAAGCCAAAGTGAGCAAGACGGAGAAGCGCAGGATCTCAGAGGTAACATCATTTTGATATTTTTCAATACCATGTTTTCATTCCGAATCCTTATGAAGATCACCTGCAGTTAGTTTTCAATTTTGACATCGTATTGGTTTTGCAGCAACGGGTGAATATTCCTCTAGTTAAACCATGGATTTTATGATTGAAAATAATTACATCCTGGTTGAAGAAATTATAAAAATTCACTTCTTGTTGGTCTTTAATCATAAGAATCATCTATCTGTTAGTCTGATCGGTGGGTACTCAAGATTTGGTCGTTGATCAAAACTTCTCTATATGCTTGGTGATTTATCTTGATGATTTCTCTAGCATGTACTAGAGACAACCCTTAATCTGCTTATTCATTCTTGTTTTAGGAAACGCAAATTCAGTGAAGTTCCATTCTTTTACCACTTTAAGCTATAACGTATCTCGTTCAGCCTGTCGATGAGTTCTCTACACGAACTGTTACTCTTTTCATTTTAGGAAATATTATCATCATTACATAGCCCGCTTCTAAGTAAAGTCCAATCTTTCATCATTTCTTTAAAAGTTTCGGTGACCCAGAAACCTGCTCCTTACAATCAACTACGTAGATCTTTTCAACAGCTTTACTGTTTACAAACGAATCTTTTAGATTACTTTTTGACATTGTACTCGACTTTTTTGAAGTGAACTTGGAGGAAAGTCATGCATAAATGGTGGGTTGCGGCTCATCATTGACTTGTGTGATATCGAGTACGTGTAACTCATGTTTTTCTCAAGTCTGAACACACCAATGTAATGCTTGCAGCTTAGCAACGAAAAGTTTGACGTATATTGCAAAACCTTAGTAGACTAGAATGCAAAAAAGAAGAACGTTGTTGAAAATGAGGGATGCCATTTGTTTCCTGTATAATGCATTTCAGATATATATTAAAACGTTTAGAGAGAGCATCATAGTTTGGTACGAAGTTGTAGCCCGCATATCGCGCATGGAATCACAGGCTGTTGTTCCATAGGTTCCAAGAGTTTCCGTAGTATATAGTTCCTCTGCAAAGGCCCCCTGATCACGTGAACACATAAAACAGTTTGCAGGAAACAAAATAACGAACTACTGCTTATTCCTGACGGGAAATCATATTTATACAGGCATAGAAGAACATCAGACAAAAGAAGCTACAAACGCGGTCATTGTTGGCATATACATTACATTGCTGCAGTGCAAAGCGAAAAAGGCGGAGTGTTTGAAGCTTTTAGTTAGCCGATCCTCATGGCTTTTCATCACTGCAATGATATTGTCTTGTACGCTTGCTTGTGCATTACAACTTCTACCTATTGCGGCTATCGATGTCGCATACAGTACAACGCCTTGTTTCACAGATTACTAGATATTCTCTTTTATCTCCTTCATGTTTGACTCGGATTCTACCTCTATACTTATCATCTGTACCCTCGTTTCCTTATACAGGTTCATTGCATTAATGCTGTGCGATTACTTGCTCAGAAGAACATATATGTTTTAACCAAGAGTTTTTTAATCATGATTAACATTTTTGTACAAATCAGTGTTGACAAGTTGTAAGTTAAAAGAAGAGATTGAAATGCCAAGCTTAGTGGCAGTCGCTAAATTTCTCCAGTATGGTTTGACTATTTTTTTGAACTGATCACTTGTATGCTATGATTCATCAGTTTTCAAAATACTTTCTTATGTTTATTTAGTTAGAACATAAGTAACAAATATATATAAATCACAAGGAGAGTATTGATCACCATATTACTATCATTTGAACGGAAGCCTTAAATATTTGAATCACCATTTCAGATCACATATTGTAATCTATTATCTAAGTGAAATTATGCAAAATTTGTGCGAAATGCACATTGGTTTAAGTTTTGGGTAGTAGGAAGTTCACTCTTCGTCTACCATTCTTCTTATTGCCTTCTTTCAGGTTGTCATTAATTAGTTCACTTTTGCAGCTTTATTATGAATAAGCGAAATGTAGGATTGTGAGGCT
Source organism: Sequoia sempervirens (assembly GCA_007258455.2). NCBI lineage: Eukaryota > Viridiplantae > Streptophyta > Pinopsida > Cupressales > Cupressaceae > Sequoia > Sequoia sempervirens. Next base: position 12,063,737 of record VDFB02353493.1, on the reverse strand, counting down.
CATAAGCTCATAGCTGACTGGTGAGTTTGGCGGCCACTCCTAACAGTCAAAATAGAAATTTCATGGCATTTACATCGTTTAACTGGCTTTTAAGAAGAACTGTACAAGAGTGTCGAATCTTGATCGTTGTTGGACGAGGTTTAAATATGTAAATTGACGAGCAAACAAGAGTTTAGGATTATATTCCTTTATACAATTTATTGCACAAATAAGTTTCAAACCAGTTAGATAGGAAGAGTTTTAATGATATCAAATTTCCACAATATGTATACTGTTCAAAGATTTTTGGTTTGGATTTGATTGTGTACAGTTTTTTACATCAATATTTCGGATCACACTGCATTTCCTTCAATCACATTATGCATATACTTGTGTGATTCAAGTTCATCAATACATTACTCACTTCTATCTATATTAAATTTGTTATAAATTGTTGCTAAATATAGAGATGAGAGTGACCTGCTTTAAAACTTATGCTTCTAAAATTGAGTGTCACAGATTATTGGTAGGTTCCTAAATTATGATATTCAGTTAAACATAATCACACAAATCGTTATTTGTTTAGAGAAAAAAATCTTCTGTACTTTTCTAGCGATACCCAGCCAACGTCGAGGATTTAACTAAAAGTTCCATCGTAACTATACGACCTAAAACTATTAAAGGCCACAGACTGTCAACTTACATGCAATACGAGTGCTATTCAATTTATTTGATTATAGGTTTCATGTCTTTTTTCAGCATTTAATCAGATATGGTACATGGCAGTTTTCGTAACCTATACCATTTTATTATTCTGGTTTGTTTTTCAGGTCGCCCCTGGTACCATGTCAGGTAATCTTTAAGCTATTGTATGTTTATATTTATTATTTTTTCTATTGATATCAATATAGCAAATATTACATCTAGGTTAATTGGACTGTCTTTGAATTTTTTAATTTAATATTTGATATATTATTACAACATAAATAAAATAAAATAATTAATAGATTAAGTTCTCAAGATCTATGTTTTTATGTTATCTCTGTATAAAAAAAATTAATATATAATATATTTATTTATTTTATTGAATATGATATAAAGTTTTCAAAATTGTTTTTAAGATGTACAGAATGTTCCTGTTGAAATTCTATTGAGTTTTATGTAATGGTTCAGGACATATTGTTTTATTTATTTTTGGAATGGATCATTAAATATGATTCAAAATATTGATAAAATATTTATACAATTTTAATCAGAAGTATTTTGTTATTCACATAGTCGTGGATTATGAAAATATCAATCTATAAATTATTTTCAAGATATTAAATTTTTAATAACTAAATATTTGTGATTGTGATCTTTATTCTCTTTTCTAATTATAAAATATAATCTGAAATATTGATTCAAAACAATTTACACAATTCTTTATAAAAACATTATAATATATTCACATGAGCTGAAAATATCATAAAATGATATTTATAATTTTGAAAGAAAGAAAATTTCAAACTTCTAAGAGCGTTTAACAAACTTTGATAAATATGTATGACTAGCGAGTTTAACAAGATCCAATTTAGTCCCTCACCATTATTATTATAATGTTGAAAAAAATCAATCATCAATCTCACATGAATATGAATATGAAAGATTTTGATGACGTCCACGAGACTAAACAGTCTGTAATAAACTATAATAAAAAGTGTTGCAAATTCTTTTGTTGATAAATGTAGTTTTATATATTATTATTTTATTATTATTGAAGGTTATATTAGATACAGTAAATTTGTTGTCAAGTGTTGGCATCTTCATATTTCCAGGGCCGTTAGCTCATCAGATCAAACCTACATGTAGATTTGCCTTTACATCAAAACTGACAGTTGTTTATATATTTTGAAAGTGGCATCTTCAGTTGTTCAAAATAGAAGTTAATCCATAAGATCAATTCCCAACAAATTCAACTCAATGCTGTTTATCCAGGTCTTGGTTAGATCCATCTCTGTTTAAAGCAAAATGCACCACCGTACATGTGTTGAACGACTCCACTCCAACCTCGCATCATAAAAATATCAGCTGTAGATGTCCACATGTTTACTGAAATAAGTGTGCAGGGCACACATTTATTTTGCCCGGTGCCGTACACCACTGGAAAGTCAATAAATATGTAGAAGAGTAGGACTAGTACATACGAGTGTTTGGTGTGGAGAGGTCGATAACAAATGCTTTAATTTCCTTCTGCGACCTAGTCGTGTCTCTTTCAATTTATAGTGCTGTTTGGCTCTATTATTGGGGAATCTCGGGTCTCACCCATGGATTCCTGCCATTGTTATAATTTCTGCATGCAGAGCATTGCCACATTTAAACAGAAGCTCAAAGATTCCATGTTTTCGGATCAGATTCCCCAATGCTCTCCGTGTATGCATTGATGATAGTAGTCCCCGTTTCAAATATGGTAATGACAGTGAAGGGCTATCCTCCTACTCGTCTGTAAATGTAATGGTGCGTGTGTCGAAGAGGTTTTGAGTTTTATTGGCGTAAGCGTGACGAGATCCAAATCTGGCACAGTGCAGATGATAGGTCTGAAAAGCTGTATCGAGCAGAAGGCAGCCCAGCACAGGTACTCACTATGACAACTTTTCTTAACATAAGTACTGAAAACTCGTGTGCATTGTTATTATGCGTTTGACCACCGAGCAGGTCAGCTTGTTTGACAATCGTTATTCGTGACAAATACAATGGTAGGTGTTGGAGGGGGATAGGCGATGCTCGCGACGTGACCATGCATTTAATGCTTATTTCAGGTTAATCATAACAACTCTCTCGAATCTAGATGACCAGAAAAGCGTTCGAATGCAATCTACGGATCAAGTAATGTAAGTTCTGGTTGGGCAAACTAGTCCCTTCGTTTCTTTTACTCTACTTTCCATAAATAAAGAAGTCTGTATATGTTCCAAGATTTGTATACTTTGCTGGGAGGATAGCAAACAAATCCATTCCACATGTTTAAAGTGGGGGGGAGAGGGGCGCGGTATTATCCCACACACGAGCGTGAGCTGTAATATGATTGAGTGACGGCACTCGGTATCAGTCTTCGAATCTGAATATCGCTTGAAAGTTCGCAGCTGATTGAGAATTCCAAACTGTTGTGTTAGCCATTGGCGACTCCATAATTTAGCGGGACGAGAAAGCTCAATCAAACAGAAGGAAGACATTTTGGTAGCTACCTTATTAGTTTGATTCGGCCTCTCAGCTGTACAAAGATTGTCACCACATATGTTCACATTTATTTTACGGCAGCCAAGATTGCAGTCCTGTTTAGAGATTTTTCCACATTCAAAAAAAGAAATGGGGTGTTCCAATATGATATCACCCATTAGAGGGAACAATCTATTAGGGTAGAATCGATAAACTGCTGCTAAAAACTGCAACTTAGGGAACCACAAGGTCAGTGATAATGTCTTATCAATTCTATGAAACTTTCACATTATTCGATGTTGTGTTGGCCGTAGTCCTTTTCAAGTTAGTGCTTTTGAAATAATCTAATATACTTATGATTAGGATTTGAGTAATGATTTACTATTACATCATAGTGTATGTGTTATATAACAAGATTTATTTAATGACTAATCTTTGGATAGTTTAGCCTGTTGAGTGATTGTCTTGAAATAGAAGTAGGTTATAGTTGGGTTGAGATATGCGAGGAATGGTAGCATGGAAATCGGGTGTTGGTGCTCAAATTTAAACAGATTTGAAAATGAGTGGAGTTATTTTATGGCATTATTGATGAAATGGTTGTAGTTTAAATTTTTATTTTGATTGGTATTAATTTGAATATGGGTGGTTTATTTGATGTTAAAGAACGAATAGTTAGCTAGCAGATTAGTGTGCAAATTTTGATTGATAAAAAATTAGTGAAAAAGGTAGTTTTCAAGTCTTGAAACAAATATGTGTTAGATAGGTAGAGTTTGTGTTGGTGAATGTTAGTTTGTCACAACTAACATATTTGAAATGGTGAATTTCCTTTCTAGTAAATTGATGAATTGGTTTTTATGATTGCGTATCTTTTAGTATTATAAAACTTGGGATTGTTACTTGCTCTTCTTTCTAGATGGGTCATTTTAGCTTTGAAGTGGCTTGAGGTTCTACATAGCAAGTTAGCGTTGTGTTAAGTAATTCTTGAGAGTTATTGAGTTTTGTAGTTCACATTTTGGGAGCATTTGTGAGTGTTTTATACTCATGCTTATGAATGTTTTGTAGCATAGGGTTGAGAGATTGTAGAAAAGGGTTGTAATTAGGTTTTAAAAGGGTGTTTTCAAGCTATAAAGTAAGTCCATGGATTGTGATCAATTATGACATGCCAATTTTGAAACTTATTGAGATTCTCACAGTTCTAGTCAAGATCCGCAAGGGGTTCATCTACATCAAATTTCTTGTCTCCAAGATTTAATAGCTTTGTCTAGAATTTTTTTGTATTGCGACATATTCATTGCGTGTACCAATTAAACCTTTATTTGTTCTCATATTCTATCTCTCACAAGCCTTTGAAAGCTAGTGTCTATGTGTGAGGAATATCCTTGATTTATGAATAATATTGCATGGTCCAAACATTACTTTTGTGGCACCTAAAGTTTAATATTCTTTCATATTTAGATTCCATTAGAAAAAATGCAATTCAAAAAATGATGCCTAATTTTGAGCTTGTATGCAACATTAATAGCTATTGTAAAATTGAAGACAAAGCATGCATAAAAGTGATAGTTTGTTTTGTGGTCAAGTGGCAGTCTTGTAATTCCTCTTGCTAAAAAGTGGAGATTTTGTAATCTCTCCATGTTGAAAGTTGACAATTTTATTATGCTCCCAAAATCATCTTGTGATGTTTTTTATATTACACCTTTTGTAATCTCTTATATTTCTTGTTGCATAATACATGTTATAAATGCATTCTAAGAACTGGTAACTAGATTTGAAGTGACTTCCAAGAGGAATTTGAATGTCCCAAAAGTACAAGTAGATTGTGATTAGTTAGAAAAAACTAAGAGAGTGTATTAGAGAGCTAATGCAAGTGCTCTTAAAGGACTTGAAATTACTGTGCCCAATAGGCCTAAGGTTATAGTTTTCATTGGAGATAGTGGAAAAAGGGTTCATTTGCATTACATTTACTAGAGTTTTTTCATAGTAGTCAGGTTCTTGAGATAAATTCACTGTGAACTTTTAACTATTTTATTTATTTTCTCGTTTTCCTTTCAAATTTAGTTTTCCTTCACTTAGACCTTGAACATTGATGACTATTGTACTATTTCATTCAAGTACTTGACAATACTTTAAAAGTTATGAAAAATATTATTTAATCCCTCATTGTTCTTTTAATTTATCTCATACATTAGGTTAGATGATGTTACTTGTAATCTTATTTGAATTTGCAATTTAGACTCAATTACTAATTAGCAATTTCCTCATATTTTAGTGTAATTAGTTAGATGATGGCATCAAATAATAGAAATTAATTTCATTTCAAAATGTTAATAATATAATTAGTTATTAACACCAAAGGATATTGTTCAATTTATTTCTAGATTTAATGATTTTTTTAAAATAAAATCATCTTATTCTTCTCCTTGAGTTTTGATATGTAATTTTTAATTAGTATTTAATTTTATGATTTTTTTTTTATTTCAATTATAGCACTTGAATTGGTTTTCATTCTAAATGCAATATTTATCATTAGAAATTAGATTTATTGGGATAAATTATTTTTATTTTATTATACTAGTTGTTAGTTATACAAACTTAAACAATATATGAAAAAAAAACCTTAGTGTTAGATAACAATGGTGTCTCTAGTTAATGTTTATGAATAATGCCATTGTGCTTGAACCACTACACTTATACCCTAATACAATTGTAATAATGAAATTTGTGGCATCATCCCTATAAATCATCTACAAGAAATAAGGGACATCTTATTGATTAAAATCTAAGGAATGAGTAATCTTCCTTAGATCATAAACTAAGATAAATCAAATAAATGAACTAACATTATCCTAGATCAAATTGAGAAAATTCTCACTATCATATAAATTCAAAGAGAAGAAGAATTATCCTTACATAATTTTAATAGAATTGAAAACTTCATCTTATAATTTAAAAGGGAAAAAAATATCATCCTATAAATTCATGTCAAATAGAACTATCAATCTCTATTTCTAAAAGGGCTTAATTTTATTTTGAGAAGATTAGACGATAGAATAAATTAGTAAATAAGTATTGATTGTAATAATTAAATACTTTGAAATTAAATGCTTCCTTTAGTGGGTAGTAGTTTGAAAGAGGAATTGGATGATCCACAATATAAGTGGGGAGGATATCATGAACCTTTGCTTAGCACATTAAAACTTTATTCATTAAATTAGAAAAAAAATTAAATTATGAAGAAAAAAATAAGTTAAGGGTTGTATTATTTAATTAATTTAATAAAAATAATAAGAAAAAAACTAAAATTATAATATTGTAATAATTAAATATTATACAATAATATAATAAAAAATAAATTATATTCATATAAATTAAATTAAAAATCAAATGTAAAAAATCAAATTTAATTAAAATATTAAGATTAATTAAGTGATTATTAATAATACTTAAGTGATCATTAATTTTGTTAAATGCAGTTAAGTGATAATAAAATTTTGTTATAAGGTAGTTGAATTGAGTTACCTCTAAGATGAGATGAGCTAGATAATAGTTAGACAAAAGTTAATTAGTTAGGTGATTATTGTTTTTGAGTAAGTGATAGTTAATTAAAATCTACTCTTAAGTAGCATAATAAAAATAATAGATCTTATAAAGTTGATTTCTTTAATTTACTTGATTGATTTGTCAATAAGAATTAATTAAGGTGCTTGCATGGAAAAAATAATAGTTAAACAAAAAATATTTTTTCTTAATTTATTTGTTAACTGAAATTAACAAATCATTACATGGAAAGATAGTTTTTTATTTTCATAAAATTATCTTCAAGCAATCAATGAGCTACATGAGAAAGATAAGTAACTTTTTGTAATGGTTAATTTATGAGTTATCTCTCTTGATTTAGTATGTAGGTGTGAGCCCAAGATCACCATCTGCAGTAAAATATCCTTCACAAAATAGAGAGAAGTCAAAGGCTATTTCACCAAAACAAGAGTGAATAAAAATGAGATGATAAAAATACATATGATATAGGATTTTAAAGCCATGAAATAGGTGTCAGGTGGGAAAACTACCCACATGGGAAAAACCACCCAGAAGATTAAATGCAATATCCCTAAGTAAGCTTAAGCAGGTAAATGGTAAAAACCATTTACTCTAACACCCCCCCTTAAGTGCAACTTAGGGAGAATTATTATGTAAAAATGAAGATGCAGTATGGGTCCCAACTACACAACCATGTTAGGTACCCATTTATAATTCAAAAAAGAAATCTCTCATAACTGAAGAAAAGGAGAAAAACCCTATGGGAAAAAACCCCTCTCCAAAAGAGAGAAAAGAAAATAAAAATGATGCATGGATGGAGGACTCAATCACACCCCCAAGGAATACATACATCATGTATATACAATCAATAGCCCCCCCATAAGAGGGAAAGAGAGAGACTATATCCCCCCCACAATGTGTAATCACCTACAAAAGTGGTAAGTGCCTAAAGACAAAACATGATCTAGTGTCGAGAAACAACTTGTCTCCCATTCAGAAGAAATAAAAACCAAATACAAATGTAGGTATGCTTCCCATTCCAGATAGGAATTGAAAGAAAGAAGCATGAAAATGTATGATGGTGTCTCTGAAATCTGCTCATGTGTCGCCAATACCTTGGAAAATGATGCCATGAACCAATTAGGAACATGCCCAATCACAACCGAAGGTGACAAACAAGGTACCACTATAAACTGACCCTGAACACTCTCTAGAGATTGAGATGGAGTGATAACAGTTGTACCACAACTATCATCAAATAGAAGGGATATACCCTCAAATGTGTCTTTCAAGTCAGAAATGTGAGATTCCATAAACAATGAACCAATGTCTGACAAATAAGAATCCCAATCAAGAAGAGACAATGAGATACTGGTTGTGATGAATCACTGGACGTGCTCAATGAATCATCAACACAAAATGAATGGTCCTGCAAAACAAGAATGATAGGAGTCTTCAGATGGTATATACCTTTAATTCACTAATTATGTTCTTTAATTGGTAGAGAACAAATGATTTAAAAATAGTAAAAATATGGTATATACCTTTATATTTCAATATAAGATTGTGCTTATACGAATGAAAAGATAAGATTTTCAAATTTGTAAATAAAATAAATGAAATTATTCTCTAGTTGTTAATTCTACAACCAACTAATTTTATAACATAGGGCCAACCATCATAGATACTTTCATGAAAATAATTTTAGCTAAAAAATTATAATGTAATTAGTTTTTAATTATTGAATTTATGATCTAGAACAAAGTAGATTTTGTAAAAACTAGTTATAGGAAAAGAAAGAGAGCATGGTTGTTAACACATACCTCTAATTGAATGAAACAAAAATAATTAATATGAATTTTCTTCTCAAATGTTCAATTACCTAAACTCATGACTTAATGAATCATAAACAAAATTTGAATGCACATTAGAACAAATTATCATAGTGAATAAATGTGTTTATTAACCATCAAGAATTCCTTGGTAGTATTTCATTTCAAGTATTTAGAAATACTTTAAGATTGAAGTGAGCACTTTAAAGTTACAAAAAAAAATTATTTAGTCCCTCATCATACTTTTAATTTATCTCATAAATGGATTAGATGATATTGCTTGAAATATTATTTGAATGTACAATTCATATTCAATTATTGATTAACAATTTATTTATATTTGAGTATAATTAGTTAGATGATATCATCAAATAATATAAAAAGTCATTTCAAAATGCAACTAATGCAATTAATTACTAGTACCAAAAGATATTATTCAATTTGTTTCTATATTTAATGAATTTGTTAAAGAAATGTTGGAGTTGATAGTGAACCCTACTTGACTCCCAGAAATCACCTACAACCAAAACACCTATCACAAACGAGAGATAAAAAAAATGATTTGATATGCAAATAAGAGAAAATAATTGATCTACACAAACATCTACTATTGAGATTTATATTGAATTGAATGTGAATTGGAATTAGAAAGATTACAAAGTGCAAATGAATGCTTATAAAATCAAAAGCGCAAAAAATAGATGAAGTTTTGATTAGATTGTGACAAGTGTCATAATCCTATGTAATGAGACAACTTGACCTATAAATAGCCCAATCTAATAATAAAAACACTCTTTAAGTTTATCTTAAGTAACTAAAGTAATAAGGGATCTAATATAATTAATTAATGACTAATTAATCATTAGGTGATTTTCCTAATTACTCCAATAAGAAAATCATCTTATTTTTCTCCTTGAATTTTGATATGTAGTTTTCATTTGGTATTTAATTTTATGAATTTATTATTTCAATGATAGCACTTAAATTGGTTTCTATTCTTAATGTAATTTATTTATCTTTAGAAATTAGTTTTTTGGTATAAATTATTTTTAGTTTACTATGTTAGTTGTTTGTTAAAAAAAACTTGTACAATATATGAAACAAAATATTGCAATGTTTGATAATGATAGTGCCTCTAGCTCAACTTTACAAGTAATGGTATCGTGCTTGAACTACTGCACTGATAGCCTAATACAACTATAATAATGGTGTATAAGGCATCACCTTTAAAAATCACTATGATAAATAAGGGACATCCCTTGATTAAAATTTAAGGAATGGGTAATCCTCATTGAATCATAAACTAAGAAAGATAAATCAAGTGAACCAATTGACGTTAGAGGAAATAGATAAAATCACCACCATCATACAGATTCGAAGGGAAGAAAAAATACCCTCAAATAGTTTTAAGAGAATTAGAACCTTCATCCTATAATTTCAAATGAAAACAAAATTATTGTCCTATAGTTTCACATGGAATGGGACTATCGATATCTAGTTCCAAAAGTGATTCACTTTATTTTGATAAGACTAGACAATAGAATAAATTAGTAAGCAAGTATTGGTCATACTAACTAAATACCTTACATTAAATGCTTTCCTTAGTTGGTAGCAATCAAAGAGACATTTTATGGGGAAAAAGGCCTTGGAAAGGGCTACGTACCCACATAAACAATTCACATCAAATATAGTTTGAAAAATAGAACTCGATATATATTACACCTTGATCCCATTTATAAGTGACGTATGTAGGAAATCTCGTTAATGAAAGAGGATCCTAGTATGCAAGTATTCAAGTATAGAGTTGGGGTAGTATCTAAGAAATGGTTAGCAATTTTAAAAATATATAGAGATAATAATCTAAAGAATCACTTAATTGCAACAAGGATGAAACAATTAAAATAAATATAAGATAAAATATATTCTATTTATACTTAGAAGAATGTTAGATGGACTGTTTGAATCCTTGAGGTTTTTATGTAAGATTTTGAGGAAAAAATTAAGCCTATATTTTATGAATATATATTAAAATATAATCCTAAAACATGGTAACCTCAATGCACTTCTAATAGGGAGTGTAGTCTTTAGTGAGTGACTCAAGATTTGTCTGAACCCAATGAGTCTAAGTCATTGGCCGGAGCATGTGCCTATTCTATATGGATACATGCCTATCTTGGATAGATAGAGGAATACCTACGCATATGGAAGGATGACTACCCTGTATGGATATATTCTTGTCCCAAATGGATAAATTGCTATCTCATATGGATAAAATTTCCTAAGTGTATAGACGAATGAACACTTAACCTTGAGTAAAACTAATAAACAAAAAGATATTTAGTAGAAATTTTAGGAACAATAATTGGGTCATTTTAAAATAATCCCTATTACTTGAATAAGTTGGTTATGGTTATCCCATTCATATAGCCTACTTTTGAGGTTGTATGCAATTTCATTAAGGAAAATGTTTTGGTTTGATTTGACAGTCCTAAAAATATTTTAAGTGAAATGCATAAAATTTTGATCATCCATGATAGCCATGTTTTATTATCATTATGGTACAACATTGTTACATTAATTAGACTACTATCCTTAAGGAAATGGGCAATAGAATCAAGTAACAAAAACTTGACAACTATTGTTTAGAAACTAGTAGATGAAAATAAGATAAATTGGCATAAATGGCTATTTGGTATGCTATGGGATAGAGGCTCATTCCTAAAAGATAAATAGGCATGTTCCCATTTGAGCTAGTATATGAAGTTAGCATTATAGTTCCAATGCCTCTAGAACTATCTACTTTACAACTAGCAAAGGAAATTGAAGATGAAGAAATCAAAGGCCTACTTGAGAAAAGGATCTTGTTTCTAACCAAGCTTGGAGAAGAGTATGATATAGTGGTAGATAGAAGTTTTGAACACCAACCCAAAGTGAAATAATTATTTCATAGAAAATACAAAAACAAAGATTTTGAGATTGGTGGTTTGATATTGTTGTGGGACAAAAGAAGAGAGCCAAGGTGTAGCCATGGTAAGTTTGATTCACTTTGGATGGATTATTTATAAAATCAACACTTTTGCAGAGATAATAATTATTACTTGGATGAATTGGATGACACTCATCTACCCCTACCCTATAGTGGACATATTCAAAATTGTTCAAACAATGAAAAAAAGTTGCTCGCTATCACATACATATAGGTGATCTAGGTATTTTTTTGTATTTTATATTTGTCATTTGACTCATTTTTGGTCCTATCCTAAACTTCTCTCATCCAATTCATTTCCTTATAAAAAATTTGACTGTTACCTAATGGATTAAGCATTTCTCTAAGTTGAGATTCATGGGTTTCTTCTACATCTTGAAGATCCTTGTCCCTAGCTAGAAATAGTTGTTACCCCTATTTTGACAAGGAGTTTAAAAAAAAAAGTCTTTTCCAAGTCAATTCATGAAGTTAATTTTCAAAATTTATCCTTGTTTAAAATTAAAGGGATGGTGTCATCTTAAAATTCTTAGGAATGAGTCTTAACTATTGTAAAAAATAAGTCTCAAGAGTTAAAGTCAAGCATTTTTTTTCAAAGTAGAGTTACAATATTTTTATGCAATCATGGTATTTTTGTAAATTATATTTCAACCTCTATCTTCCACTAAAATGCATAACAAAGTTTTCTATTTTCTCTACACTTTTTGTAAATTGATCAAGAAACTCTAGTTTCACAATGTGGAGAATTTTAGAACTTTCAAACTATAGACACCTAAATTTTGCCACTTACGTTTGGTCAAATTTATCCTCTTTCATCTAAATATCCTCTTTTTCACATTAATTAAATAATATCAATTGGTACTATTTAATTAATACCCCTAAATTCCTCTAAATCCCTAAGGTATTTAGTTAAATAATTAAATACCTTACCCTTTATTCCTTTCCTTTAAGGAATTAAATAAATAATCCATTTATTTGATTCCCTTTATCTCCAATCCCCCATAATCTACACCTAATCCTAATCCACCTCCTAATCCCATCATTAGGGGTGTGCACATGTCTAATCCATGATTAGGATGTGTCACATCCTCCAACTTTTGCAAGTTGTCTTCTAATCTTCATTAGCCACCCAACTTTCCTCTAATCCTTCATCAACTAGTCTAATCAACCCTTTAGTCAACTCTCCCCATCCCCCAAGGAATTTTTAATTCCTTTTTGTCTTCTCAAGGTCTTTTTGAGGAATTTTTAATTCCTCTCTCATCTCCCAAGGAATATTAAATTCCTTTTATTATTCCCATGCACATTAAAAAAGGAATTTTTAATTCCTTTGGTCAACTCTTTGATCCTAGCCCTTGATCTCTTGTCATCTTTCAATCTCCACTATTCATTCCATCTCCCTTGCTAAATGACTAACACTTAACCATTTTTGGAACCCTAACCATTCTCAAGCTCACACTATCATCTTGCATCCATAGCCATTTTCTTCCATCCTTGCATCCAAATCAAGCTGTAAAAAGTCGCTATGCAGTTGAAATCAATCTAGGAGCACACAATCAAACAAATCAACAAGGCCAACCAACCAATCGACTTGGACAAGGTAAATCATTCTATTTTGTTTTGTTTTGTTCAAGTTTAACTCAACTTATCTTGAGGTGTTGTTGTGTATTTCCTTGCTTGTATTTCGTTTTGTTTTGCATTTTAGACTAGGAGATTAAACACTGCACACATTTTTGGCATGCCCGGTGGCACCCACGTCACGAGTCTACACTTTTACGTTTTGTTGTTGTTTGAGTTTTGCAGGTTCAGGTTTACACACAGGGGCGAATCCGCCTTGAACAGGCGAATTTGCACCTTATAGTGGTGAACTTGCACTTAGAAACATGTGAATTTGCATCTAGAGGAAAATTTTCACCTTATAAGGACGAAGTTGCAGAGCAAGAAAATTCGCCTATCCTCTGAGCAAATTCGCCCATCCCTTAAAAATGACCAAATTTTCTCACAGAATGGCCAATTTTTCTCTCAATCAAATTCGCCCATCCCTTAAAAATGACCAAATTCACTACCTGAACGACCAAATTTTCTCTCAAGCAAATTTTCCCATCCTCTAAGCAAATTTGCCCATCCCCAAAAAATGACCAAATTCGCTCATAGAATGACCAAATTTGCTCTCAAGAAAATTCACCCATCCCTCCAAAATGACCAAATTCGCTCACAGAACAACCAAATTTACTCTAAAGCAAATTCACCCATCTTTATAGAATGACCAAATTTGCTCATCCAGACAGGTGAATTTTCCTCATATAGAGGCGAATCTGAGGTAAACCCGAGACCTAAATCTTCAGTTTTCAACATTGTTTTGGCTTCGATTTCAGGTACTAATCCACTAACTTGTCTGTTTGTTAGTGTGCCTAGATTTTACTAATGTTTTGTGCAGTTGTCTCTCATTTGTCCAAGACCAAAGGTTGCAAACTACTAACAAATTTTTTGTAGAACGATCAGTCCAAGATCCTTAGGTAGTCTGTTTGTTGTTTTTCTATACTAGCTAGGTACACGTAGATTAATTAGAGGGTCAATTAACTTGCTTGACGTGCTTGTGAGTGGACTGTTGATGTATCCAATCCCCTTGCGCCATTTGGTGATCCTGGGTGATGAGAAATCTCAGTTCACTCTAGTCCAGTCAAGTCTACCTAGGAGGTGCTAGTGCATCTAAGCTCTCCCCTTGTGCTACATGTGAGCCTGGGGACTAGCCAAAAATGTCTAGTATCTTCTTCCTTTAGCGGGACCTACCTAGGATTTCATCACCTGGGGGACAATCCCAACCATGTGTTACCAACAGGGTATATAAAGGGGGGAGAGCGAAAGTTGTACCTCAATCCAGTCGCAACATGTTTGGCAGAGCGTCGAAGCTAGGGTTATACCTGGATAAGATGTGAAGAGTTGGTCTGAGTTTCTAGTACCTCGTCGGGGCTCCCGACTCACGCTTGTGATGGGCTGGTGTTCACGGTTGTGCCCCACATACCATGCATATATCGGGGACTCCCTAGATAGCCTTGTTTTGCCTAGATAGAGACCCGTGTTTTAGCCACGACTTGGTGTAGTGCAGGGGATGCACACCATACCACAAAGTTACTCACCACGTACTCCCTTGGATTGAGATAGGAATCCTTGTGGTGGACTACAATAGTCTTCGAGTGAGAGTGTAAAGGTGATCCCATGGTGTCTGTTGACGACCCTGTGCCATTAGAACACTAGCTATCCACCTTCGCGAGAAAGGGTGATCCAGAGAACCACCCCGATATCACAGAGTATTAACCTTGGGTAGTCCGCTCAAGGTGGTGGGCCTACATCAAGTTTGTAATCCCTTATCACTAATTCTAGGTTTGTGCTGCTTGGCGTGTCTTCATTGTGCTATGCCAATGCATTTATTTTTAGTTGAGTTAGCCTTGCCTTCTGCCTGTTGTTTGTTGTGATTTTTTCCTTTGCCACAATTAGCTATTCTGCGTCCAGTCTAGTCTAGGTTAGTTCTTTTGGGAAAATTTTCCTTTGTCAAAGGCAAATTTTCCTGTGGGTCACTTTTTGGGCAACCATGTTTTCGTCCGTTCTCCCGAACAGGCGAGTCTGTTTAGCTTTTAGGCGAACTTGTTAGTCATTTTCCATCAAATTCGCCCATTTTCTAAGAATAGGCGAATTTTCTCCCGTTTGGGGTGAACCTACTATCCACAAGGGCGATCCCGTCTTCTATCCAAGTCATTTTGTCAATCATTTTCTGTCAAATTCACCCGTTTTCTCAAAATAGGAAAATTTTCCCCTATCAGGGGCGAATTCGCTCTTAGTTCGAGTCAGTCTATCATCCATTTGTCCATCAAATTCACCCATTCTCTGAAAATAGGTGAATTTGCTATCACCTTGGGCGAATTTGATCCCTAAACAGGTGATTTTGCCTCCCTGTCTGAGTCTTTGTATGTTCATTTTGAGATTTAGGCGAGTCCATTTATTGAACAGGCAATCCCATTTTTAGGTGAATCCATTCCCCATCTATATCGTTCAAGAAATAGGTGAATTTGTCACCTTGTTGGGCGAGTTTGCAAATCAAGTCCGCCCATTTTCATTAAGTTTAGGCAATCCTGCTACTATTTTGGGCGAATCTGTCATAGTTTAGGTGAAGTTTTCATCATTTTGGGCAATTCTACAAACTGTTTAAGCGAATTTGAAACTGTGCAAATGAATCTGACTATTGTGTAGGTGATTTTGATAGCTCTGCAAGTGGGTTTGCTTACTATTTGGGCAAGTTTTTCATGTTTTAGGCAACTTTGTTGAGAGTTTAGGTGAATTTGACTATTGTTTAGGAAAAATTGCTAGTTGTTTGGGCGAACCTGCTGTCAGATAGGAAAATTTTCCCATCAAATTCGCCCGTTGCTTGTGTCATCTACAGTTTGGGCGAATTTGCTCCTGCAAATAGGAAAATTTTCTTGATTGGGAAAATTCGCTTGTTTCTTGTGCCAACCCAGTTTTAGGCGAATTTGACCCCCACATAGGTGAATTTGTCTCTCAAATTCACCTGTTTCCTATGCCATCTCAAGTTTGGGAAAATTTTCTCATCAAATTTTCCTATTTCTTTTCCATCTGGAGTTTGGGCAAACTTGTTTCCCAGAAAAAGCAAATTTTCTTTCAAGCATAGGTCAACCTGCTCAAAACGGGCCATCATCCGTCTCCCTGCAATCGTCATTCTCATCCATCTGCATTGTCTGAAAGTCATCATTTCATCGATCAAATCATACAAGTGCATCATAGGACATCCCTATATCGCATATCCACCATCGGTTCATCGAGCCCAATCACCTAAACTTCATTTTAGGGGTTTTGATTTTGATGCAGGGACTTCTGGAGGTCATAACTTTTGACTCAGATGTCTATTTAGGCTGAAATTTTATGGGTGGATGCGTTATGAGGTGGCATGTGGATTCCCAACCAACCTTGAGTTAGTTGGCCCCCATTTTGGCACTTTTTGGGGGCTTGAAACTTTCATCTTGACCCTCAAAATGGCAATTTAGTATTTTTTTTTAGTTTTTAAAAAGTCATTTTCGTTAATAACTTGAAACTCATGTTTCAAATTTGGGATGTTAGTTGGAAATTTGTCCTACCTTAGTTTTAGGAAGTTTTTGGGAAAAAATGGACTCTCAAAGATATGCACGAGAAATTACCTAAAATGGCAAAATCTGACAATTGTTGAAATCTACCAAATCTGACAAAATCCGATTATCAACACCTTACATCATCTAGTTAAACCCATGAACTTGGTTTAGAATCAATCCCATCACATCCTCCAATCATTCTAATATGAGTTTCAATCCAATCTGAATCTGAGCTTTAATCCAATCCCAATCTAAGCTTAACCTAAATCCCAATTTGAGCTTTAGTCCATCTACATCCAAGATCTTCTGATATCGAAACAAATCTTAAGATCCCTTCTTCCATATTCTTCTAATCCATCCTATTTATTTTTCATCATCTTTTTTTTCCTTCTAATCATCTATTCCCATACCTTCAATCCATATCCATCCCATCCAACATCATGAATCCTTATCCTTCACCAATGTAACCAAAAATAGTAGTCAAGGGAAATCCCAATTATGTTGAAGATGATAACGAAAGTCTTGTTGATCAAGATGAGTACGATATAGATCCCCTTGACACTACCATTGCTAGCAAGCTTTCCCCAAGCATCATCCAAAATCCAATCACTCACCCAAGCAATTCCATCACTCCTTCATTCACACCTAATGACAATCCTTATGCTACCTTTGACAAGGGATATCCAGTATCTTCCCCATCTGCATATGCATCGTATCCTTCATCTA
This sequence comes from Sequoia sempervirens, assembly GCA_007258455.2. Classification (NCBI taxonomy): domain Eukaryota; kingdom Viridiplantae; phylum Streptophyta; class Pinopsida; order Cupressales; family Cupressaceae; genus Sequoia; species Sequoia sempervirens. Next base: position 12,046,356 of record VDFB02353493.1, on the reverse strand, counting down.
CATCTTTCTCTTATCCACCATACCAATCCTCCTATCCCAATCCGCCATCCCAACCTTCCCATCCTAATCCATCATCCCAATATTCCTACCTTAACCCCCCATCCATTTCCTCCAACATCAATCCACCATTCACGTCTTCCTATTCTAATCCACTATCCCAATACCCTTATTACAATCCACCACCCATATCCACTTATCCTAATCCACCATCCATGTCCTCCTATCCTAATCCACCATCCCAATTTTTCCATCCTAATCCACCATCCCAATACCCCTACTACAATCCACCACCCACATCCTCTTGTCTTAATCCACCATCCATGTCCTCCTATGTCACTCCATCTTCCACTCCACGATGTCCTAATCCTCTGTCTACTCTTAGTCCTCCCTCCAATCTGATTCCTCCATCTAATCCTAGTCCACCAATCCATAATCCTATTCCTCCACCAATCCCTAATCCTTCATCTATTCCCATCACTCCAACTAAGCCTAGAATATGCATGATTCTCACTCCAGAAGTCCTCCAAGGACTCATGACAAAGAATACATCCCCAACTCCACATCTTGAAGTCATGGAACCATGCGGCCCCACTCCCCCATGTACAATCACTAGTAATGAGACCCTTCTCCACCCCACACCTATCATTACTCTTACCACCCCTAGCACCACCCAAACCATTGAAACCATCAAATCTACTGAATCCATTGAGCCCCCATCTCCTACTCTGAGAGTCACTGAATCCATTAAAGACACCCAAATCTAATCCAATCCTCCTACTCCTAGATCCACCCAATCCATCGAAGTCACCCAAATCCAATCCACTCCTCCCACTCCTAGTATCACATAAATCCATTCCCATGAACTTCATGAATCCTCCATCCTTCCATCTCCCCCACTTGAGGAGTCCCTCCAACACTCCGTCATCTTGCCATCCACACAAGATGAGTCATGCCAAGAGCTTTATCCAAAGCATACCAGCATATCCCCTTCTCCATATCAAGATCCTGACAACCCATTTGGTCCACCTCAAGATCATAGTCCTTCATCCACTTCAACCCATGATCCCCTTGTCACTCAAGATCCAAGAACTCCATCGTAGGAGCACTCATCACCCATTTCCACAAATCTAGATCCTATCATGTCACCTAATCCCTCTCTTGATCCCTTAACACTCACTTCTCCCAATCAAGTTGTTGTTACCCCATCATCTCCATCTCATGATCCTCCATCGTCGCCTAACCCCACTATCCCCACACCACTTTTATATTCCCTCGGTACTCTCATGTTCATCCATGGTGGTTTCCTTGCAGAAGAGGAACCGAGCATATACGCCACCCATCCTCCTCCACCTAACAATGGAATCGCATCATGTTTCCAAAATAACAAGCATCCTACCATAGATTGAATGCCCAAGATCATGAACTATCAAGGAAAAGGTTTAGACCTTCATGAGCAAGGTATTTTAGAGCCCATCCATGTTAAATAAAATTCACGTACACAAGGTCTTGGATATATCTCTCAAGAATTGCAATCCAAAAATGTTGGTACAACCTCTATACGTCCTCAATGAGCCTTCTCCAAAAGAATAATAGGCTCTTCCCATCACTCCACAAAACCATTTTCCGCCATCCCCCCTCCAATGTATCACCTCAAAACAACCATCCATATTCCTCCTTCGTTGTCCAAATCCATTTTGGGTCCCTATGTCCCTTCATCCACCATCTCCCATCCTTTATCCATTTCATCCATTTTGGGTCCTTATATCCCTTCATCCACCATCTCCCATCCTTCATCTACTTCATCCATTTTGGGTCCTTATGTCCCTTCATCCACCATCACACATCCTCCAAGTACTAAGTCCATTTTGGGCCCTTATACCCCACAATCATCTCCTCTGTCCCATCCTATTCATCCTTTTATCCACCAATCACCTATCCATGTCACCCATCATAAACATCCCACTCTCATATTCCCTAATTAGGACAAACAAAGGCACGTACCTACACGTCCTCTTTCTACATATCATCCCCAAAATCTAACCTCCATCAGTCCATTCATGTTTCCTTCATATCATCCATCTCCATGCACCCATCCCATTGCTATTTAAAGCACTTTGGATGCTAAAGTAAAAATGCATAAATCTAAACATCCACATGAATCTAAAGCTCCTCATTGTTGATGGTGTTTTCAGCACAACAATAACTGAGACATAATACAATATTCTATCTCTCTTGAAAGGTTATTTTCAAAAATAAATTACTGAAAATAACCCCAAGGTCTCTCGGCTATCAGGTCATGACAATGCATAAACAACTCAGATAAAATGTGAAAATGCTGGTAATCACAAAGAGACCTTACTACAAGCAAACTGTATCTCTCCAATTATCATATTTTGCAATATGATGATCTCTAATCCTAAATCTAACCAAATAATAAATAAATAGCAAAAGATAAGGGTGCAAGAATGTGATGAAACCTAAATTATTCCTAGAATGAGCAATGCAAATGACAAATATCTGGAATGGACCAATCTCAAATAACCAATTCTTGATTAACCCACAAAGCAATCTCACAAGAATGGTGCAATCTTCTAAGGTATATAGATTTTCAAATCATAGACATTCATCCACAATCGAACTTAAGCATATGTAAATATACGGTCCAGGTTTACTTCACCAGCCTACTACAATCAGATAGTTACTGGGAGTATAGACCATAGATTGCTACAAACACTCCAAATATGAAATCACAAACACCATTCACCAAACTAAAACTAATTTAATTCTAAACATTAAACCCTAAATCTTTAAGCAATTTGAAAGATAGAACAATAAGAACCATGCAAGATAATATAACACAAGAGATTTCACCAAGAAAACCACAATGTCTTCAATTGTATTAGATCACCAAAATGCTGCAACAATTCAACTGTTCAGTTCACAAAAATTGCTTCAAGAAATTAACTAATATTTCTACTACAAAAATACTCTAGCTCTTTGGTCTAACTTGTCCTTGTTGTTTTCTAGCTAACCCTCTACAATGAGGCAAAAATGCCTTTATAGCAGTTCTCAAGACATGTCGGCCCAGCCAAACATTTACAAAATAATAACAACTGCCAAAACAAGTCGGCCTTAGGAATTCAAAATAAGGCACACATTAAATGCCATCCACCATCAAGGTCGGCCTAGACACAGTCCCCAATGTAATACGGTCCAATGCATGCCCTATGATAATAGGGAAGCACAAATCTCAAAATGGCATTAAATGCCACTTCCCTTATCCTTATTCTGAGCCGATGATTCTTGGACCCTCAAGAAAGTTATATCCAATTCTGTGACAGGTGGCAAAGGCAATACCCTAAGCCAACATTGAATGGAATCAATTTCCTCTTTTGACTGTTTAACAGTCCTTTCCCAATCCTCCTTGTTGGCCTGGTATTTATCCATTACTGCCAAGTAGGTGGCTGCATCATCAAGCTGGTGGCCGGTTATAACATTCTCAGAGTCTGGAGTATAAACCTCATGCCACCATTCCCTGAGTTGCTCCAGACTTAGGTATTTAGCAGCAATCTTTCTTCTTCCAGTCATTATCTCAAAGAATGCAATGCCCCATCATATACTTCTGTAAGATCTCCATCTATTTGTTACTTCCGTTTCTGGATCTTCTTCATGGCCTTATGTCGAATCTACAGAGCTTCAAACCATTCCCATGGCTCATTAAGTATGGAAGAGGGAAGGATCCCATCCACATCCAGTTGTTCTTTACCATGCTCTATGATGACCTTGGATTTCTGCAGCAAGAGGTCAATGTCCTCTTTGTCCTGTGATAGTACATGCTCCAATAATTCTTTGGCTTGGACTGCATCCTTCCCAACTGAAAGGATCTCCTTAATTGAATCATCTCCCCTTGTTTGCACATCCCTCAGCCAATCCATTGCAGTTTGAGCAGAGGCTTTCATCTTCTCAATCCCAGAGATAGTTTCCTTGGGTAGGAAACTAGGAGTGGCGGAAGAAGAAGGATGGAGAGACTGCAGGGGTTTTATTACCTCTTCCAGGCACTTTCTAAGTCTTTCATTTTCTTTCTTCAACTCATGCTTGGTTTGGGTCTCCTTTCTCAATCTGTCGAGGATCACTACACTGGACCCCTCATATTCCTCTATGTCCTGCTCCATGGATGCTGGTCCAAGGTTAATAGTCTGTACATTGTAATCCTGACCAGTGACTTCTTCCCTAGTTTTTCTACGGTAGGGGTGGCAATGTGGATGACCCTGTTGTTTGCTTCATCTCTCTCCACCTTTGAGACTACCTTAGCTACCCTCTTTTTCTTCCCTTTACCAATTTTAGACAGCATTTCATCCCAATCCAAGGGAGTATCTTCAACTACCACCTGCTTCTTCCTTGCAATCTCCTTTTCCAGCCAGTCCAGGGCTTTAGGTTCTACCCGAATTTCCTCTATTTTTGCTTCTTCTTGCTGCTCTTCCGGCACCTTCTCTTATTCCTCATCAATTATTTTATCATCCTCCTTTTCAGGGAGCTACTCACCTTGATCATCTTCTTCAAGCTCCACCTCCTTCACTGGTGATGGGGTTCTAACAGGGATGTCTTCCTCTTGCTCAGGCGATCCGTTTCCTTTGCCATTCTCTAGAGAATCTTCATACTGCACCAGGGGAGAAGGAAGTTTTCCCACCTCTTCGGCCTCAAGATTAGCTGCCTCATCAAAGAGTGCTCCTTCCTTAAATGGCTCTGCCTCCCCGCTAGTTTTATGTTCCTCAGGAATTTCCTGCTCAGGTATGCTTGGTGGAGGAGAAACAGCCCTAGATGGCTCTATATTTGTCATTTCTGGAGAAAGGTCCTTCCTTTGCATTGGCTCCTTAGGGGATGGAGTCCTTGATCTTCTCATGTAGACCTTTGCTTTCTCTCCCCTTGAACTCTCCACATCAACAATAGGAGGCTCATCTTTTGAGGCAACCTAACCCTTCTTCTTTGAAGTCCTGGTTGTTCTTGTCTTCTTTGGTGGTGGAGGAGCATCCTCCTCTTTTGCTTTTTCCAACTCTTCCTCATCAGAGGACTTACTAATCTTCAAAGTTTTCCATCTCCTCTTTCCTTTTGGCTTCCTTTTTGTTTCAAGTTCACTTTCCTTGGGTCCTCTGATTTTTATCTTGAAAGGAGAGCTCCTCGTAGTTTTCCCTTTGGGGTCATCTTCCCCGGATTCCTCTGAAGTAGACATGGGATTGAGGTCTCCCATCAAGTTGAAGGTACAAGTCACCTTCTCACTTTCCAACTCCCATACCTTGTGTTTTAACCAAGAAGAGGTAAATTTCATAATCGGGGCCATTAGGTCTTCTAACTCTGTGACCTCATCTTCGTTCCAGTTGATATCCCTAATTGACATGTCCTTCACAGCTTCATAGGCATGATCCTGTACCAGGTTTCCATCGTCCTCCAGTTGATCCGGGATCAACTTGACATTGTACTGTTGGATTACATCAACAGGGAGCCTGGAGTACCTCTTCTTTCTTGCCTCAAGATCATCTTTGATGTTGGCCCAATAGTCCTCTAGGTCATCCTTATGTTGGTACTCCCTAGTGGCTTTCTTCTGTACCTCTCCTGTAATATCAAAGTTCGTTCTCTTGGAGTGGAAGGAAAAAACATATGTTGCCAACTCATCTCCTATTGTATGTGCTGATTGAATAGAAGGGCATATTTCTACTACACCAATTCCAAGGGGAAAATCCCCACCAAAGCCTGTCTTATGCTTTTCCTTCTTCACAATGGCATCAAATTCACAAATCTTTCTGACAATCTCCAATAGCACAATGTGATCTGTGGGGTACCTAGGTAACCTATATGGGGTGACTGGGCATCCATAAATTCTAATGTAGGTAAAGGTATGAAATTGAATAAACCAAGCCCCATAGTTCTTTATTAATCCTTTTGCTCCGTCTGATAATCTCACATGCTCAACATTCTGAAGCATCCGGGTGATATGCATAGTGAATGCATCATTAGCCCTACGGTAGTCTTTATATCCTAGGTGCAACTCCGGATAGATCTCATAGATTATGTCCTGTCTGAGTGTCCCTCGTGGATTCAGACCTCGGTATGGGTAGAATCTGGGTAGTACATACATGACATAAGAGGACATAGTGAACCTCTTGGTTTCCAGGATGTTCCTTAACTGTTTATCAATCTCAGAGCTAATAAGCCTGTCCCAGTGGTAGTTGGTTCCTTGTTCAATCTTGCTAATCACATGAACCATCCAGTTTTCCAACACTCCAGCGGTCTTCAATCCTACCACTCTGCTCAAGAATGTAATTGCATCATACTTATCCGACCTGAATTTAATCCTATGCAATTGCTTAGGTAATTTGGAATGGTGGGATTTTGGTTTCTCTAACCATGAGTTGATCATCTGTTGAGCTTTGGCTGGCTCATTCTCATAGTTTTTTTTAGCCGTGTTTATGTTCAAAGCACACACAGAAGACAGATCCGGCATGTCGAAGGCTTGGGCAATGGAGACAGGACTAAAATTAGCCAGAACTCTTCCCTCAGTATTGACAACCCTTTGTGTATCGAAGTCGTATTGCCCGGCACACTCCAGAATCAGCTCATAACATTGAATTGCTGGAGGAAAACCTGCCACATGCACTAACCCAGATTTCATCATTCCCTGCCTTAAGCTCGACAGATCCTTTTGAGCCGTCCTCTACTTAAATTATTCATATCTCTAGGCCCCAACATTGGTGTCAGACACCTCGGCCCACACCGAAGACACCTTGCTTTCGGGGAGCTGACTTTGATGTCCAATCTTAGCCTTTCTGCCTCTGAGATGGAGGACCCTTCCAAATCACCCTTCGATTTCCCGGTTGCAGCCTTGCTTGATTCGGCCTACATTCACAAAGGACATCATTAGTATTCAATTATCATGCATATATTCCAACCAAAAGGTTAGCATGGATCATATAGAGCAGTTAAAATCCTTCACAAAATGCCAGTCCTTGAAAATCCAGAATAATAAAGCAGTCCGAGAAAAACACATTAACCGGGAAAATCCAGTTGGGGCGGAATTTCGGAGAAATCCGACCCAAACGGATTCTTGCTGCCAAAACATCATTATTCACATAAATCGTTAGTTTAGCCAATAGAACATTAGATTATCATGAAATTTGTTCATTAGCAACAAGAAATAGGCATTTAGCTTTCACTCCATTAATCCTATCTTCGGAAAATCGAAAAGAAATAAAAATAGACAGGAAACCAGAAAAATCCGAGTGAGATGGATTTTCGCGGATAGTTCGAAGAACCCCAAAAATTGTTATGCTCTGCGGAATCAGCTGAAACCGAGACAATCGAAATGCGGAGGAATTCCGCGAGGACCTCGGAAACCCGACGAACGACGACACGTGAACCAGCGACCAAATGATCATGCAAACCTTTCTACCCGGATTCTAAATCGATACCAATCAACAAAATTTCAGAGTGAAAATGATTTTCAAGTTTCCTACACCCCCAAATGATGAATTCCCATAGCAGAACAACAATGCCCTAATTTCAATAGCTAGACCCCCACCATGAGAGCCCAGACAAGCTTTAAAATTTCAAGGGAAACCACCATTGGAGCGATCCATCAATGCGCACAAGGACTTCCCAAGGTAAGAGCAGGCTGGGCTGAACAAGAACCATGGAATTACGATCACCCCACTGAACCTTGGCAAGTTCGGGCAAATGAACCGAAACCCTAAGTTTTACAAAATAGAACAAATGGTGCGCTTAGGGGCAAAGTTCCATTCGGACGGGTTCATAGCCACACCCTCACAAGTGAATAGATGAACACGAGCATGGTCAATCAAAGCTGTGGTGTGGATTTAAATCCAATCCTAATTCGATAAATATAAAATCATGATTAAACAAGGGCCGACCCAAGATAGTTACCAATCAACTTGCAAAAGAAACTCAATCATTATATGAACAAATGGAAGGATCACCAATAACTTACCATGGAATATCCCAAACGAAACTCGAACTTGAAGAAACAATTGCAAAACCAACACGCCCAGGCAACACAAATCCAGACACCGACACCCAACAATCCACATGCAAGCTGCTTGGGTTCAATCTTCAAAGCTCAAATGAAACTCTTAATCGCCAGAGCAATCAGCAAGTGAATAGAGGAAATCAAAATGACTCCTAAAAAGGTTTCAAATCCGCCCATATACTCCTCTGAGCAAAGGTACCTTGGTCATTAATGAATGACAAGACGCGTCTTACAAATCTGGAAACCTGAGCCCAAAACAGAATTTCAGAAAATCTCAAGATACGCAGAAATTCGGATGGACACAAACTTCGTGGAAAGTCAGAATCTGGGAATATAACGAAGTTCAGGATTTTGGCAAAGTCCGGGAAAATCTGCTCGAACCGGAAAATCCCGGAATCGGGGAAAAACCCAGCTTTCGGAAAATCCAGCCAGAAACAGACAAAGAACCAGGGTTCGAAAAAATCCACCGAAGCTGGAAAATCCCGGAGTTAGGTGAAAACCCAGATTTTGCTTAAAACTCAATTTTAATCAATTCAAGCCTCAAGAAAAGAGCAAGGCCAACAAAACCAACATGTCAAGACCTCAAAAGAGCAAAATCAATAAAACCGAAGGTCAAAAGACATCCGAAAAGAGGGTCCCTACTCGAAGTGGGGCATGTGTGCAAAAACTGCACAACAAATGGCGACTCTACTGGGGAAATGCTCCTGAGCATTTCGAGGACAAACTGGAATCAAGAACCCAGAACTCATGGTTTCAACTCAGACATCCAGCCACCACCCCCATGTTTAAACAAAGAAACTCCCAGTCATTCAAAGTTTCCTATACTAGGGTCAAAGTGTGTGCATATGCATTCATTACCTACCCTTAGTGGCATCAGAAACCAAATTTGGTATGAACAAGCTACATAAAGATTCATACTCTAAAAGTAACCTGGATAGAGCCTCGTTGCTAGTCAGGCGTCCATAGCCCCGACGAGGTTATCGATGTGATTCTCCTGAACATAGCTCTACTGCCAGCCAGGCATCCATAGCCCCGGTAGAGATATTCAGATCCCCCTAATAGGTTGAATTCAAATATCTTGATTTTCAATATTTTCTCCTCTCTTTTTCTTTTTCTGGTGATATTTCTTTTCCTTTTCACTCATTTCATTCAACCTGTGAACAGTGAAGTCCACACTCAGGGCTGAGAACCACAGTGGCACTAGAGCAGAAAAGGATTTTTCACCTGTTCAGACCTTATAAGGGCCTTCTACAACTTCAGGTATATTAAGAATTAAAAGTGTAAGACCCCAATATATTCCTGTTCAAACTGACGAGAAACCCTTTGCCTCAGCATGAGGATAAGTGACATTGGGTAGAGAGTTCGTACTAGGGTGTCCTGAAAGGATGATTAAAGTTTGTAAGGGAAATATCAAGAACATCAGACCCACTTTGTCACCATTGCTATACAGATGCACCCAAAGGTCCCAAAAAGAGAAAGAACCAAGAGCAAGAGCAATGCAAATGAAAACAAACAAACCAAAGCAAACCTACTCTAACCAAAGCAAAATAGACAAAGCAAAAGGGAAACCTACTCTAAACAAGCAAAACAACATAAAGCAACCTAAACTAACTATATACAAAACAAAGAGCTATAAAACAGCCCAGGACTGGAAATAATGCTTCAAATACTGCCCATTGATAGGCACTAGAATATCCTCTCCCGTGAGAGTCCTCAAACGGAAGGCATTATCTCTAAGTATTTCAGCAATCTTATATGGACCAAGCCACATTTTGTCAAATTTCCCATGGTCCCCTTTTCGCTCATGAGGTTTATCCCAGTACAAGACTAGGTCAGAAATCCTAAAGGCTTTGACTTTAGCCCTCGTATCAAACCATCTCTTAACTACCCCCTGATGTTTGGCAAAATTCTCAAGGGCAGTGTCTCGTTTCTCCTCAAGGTGCAATAGTTCTGTCAACCTAGCCTCCTTTCTATCCCCTTCATCATAAAACTCATTTATAAACTGTAAAGTTGGGATCTTGAGTTGGATGGGGAATACTGGCTCTAGACCATACACTAAGTGATAAGGAGATGTTCCAATGGAGGACTTAAGTCTAGTACGATCTGCCCAAAGGGAAAAGTGAAGTTGGGTGTGCCAATCTTTTGGGTTCCTTTCTAACAGCTTATGGATGACAGTCAATAGGTTCTTATTAGAGGACTCTGCTAGGCCATTTCCCTGGGGGTAATAATTGGACACAAATTTCACAATAATGCCATGATCAAAAGCCCAATTTGAGAATTTCAAAGATGCAAAGGCAGAACCATTATCACAGACAACAGCAATAGGACATCCAAATTGATTAAGAATAGCAGATTCTAGGAAATCAATTACTACCTCAGATGTACATTGCCTACAAGCAAAAGCTTCAGTCCATCTTGTGAAATAATCAATAATAGTGAGAATGTGCCTGTGTCCGGTAGAAGATGGTAGGTTGATGGGACCTATGAATTCCATACCCCACTAAGCAAAAGGCCTTACCTCAGTGACCGGTTGGAGCGGAAGCGCCGCATACCTTTCCCTCGTTGCTGCAGTCTGGCACGTGTGACAAGTCCATACATGATGGTGAAAATCTTTGAATAGCGTAGGCCAGTAATACCCTGCCCTCAAGATCAGGTTTGTTGTAGCAATTGCAGAGCCATGACCAGTACCATATTTCTCATGAAATTCATGCATCACTCTTTTAGCTTCCTGTTTCCCAAGACACCTCAAATAAATGCCTTCATGATTTTTCTTGTACAGAACAGCTCCCTTCAACATGAAACCATCACTCTTTAACCGTAGATCTCATCTCTAAACTACATTAAGATGACCTAGAGGTCATTGGTTCAGCAAATAATACACTATGTCATCATACCACCCATCTGGGGAAACCTCTTCAATATCATAATTCGGAACAGTCAATTCGAGACCTATTTCCGCCATAGTCTGAGTGAGTCCTTGCCCTCTTACCAGCTTCATGGGTTGGATCTCAATTTCATACTCCTGTAGCATGGTCACCCATTTAGCTCTGTGCTCACCTAATTCATTTTGCATCAGGAGTAACATAATTGCAGAATCAGGGACAATTGCATACACCTTATTTCTGAGGATATAATGCCTGAATTTCTTTACTGCTCTGACTAGGGCATACGCCTGCTTTTCTACACTTGGATATTTCAACTCGGCATCTTTTAACGGTGCACTCATAAAAGCAATAGGATGCTCATTTCCCTCATCATACTTTTGAGTTAGCATTCTAGCACATGAATGATCTGAAGCAAATGAGTAGATGTAAAAGGGTTTGCTGTAGTCCGGACTTACTAATACTGGAGCATCAGCAATGGCTCTTTTGATTTTTGCAAATGCCTCCTTCGCTTCTGTAGTCCATTCGATCTTGGCATCTTGTTTCAACATTGCATTTAATAGTTTCATAATTTCAGCAAATCCAGTGATAATTTTTTTGACAAAGTTGATCTTACCAAAGAAGGACTTCATCTCCTTCTTGCTAGCAGGTGGCTGAATCTTCAATATAGCCTCCACTCTTTTTGGATCAATAGTAATTCCCTTTTCTGATATCACATGTCCTAGCAACTTTCCCTCTGTTACTCCAAAAATACACTTTTTAGGATTCAAGGATATGCCAAATTCTCTGCACCTTTGAAACACTTTGTGCAAATCTGAGATGTGATCCCCTCTGTTCTTTGAAAACACAGTCAGGTCATCCATATAAATGATGATGCATTTGCCTATGATATCCTTAAAAGCAATATCCATAGCCCTTTGAAATGTGGCCCCTGCATTAATGAGTCCAAACGGCATCCTCCTGTAGGCAAAGGTACCCCATTTAGTTGTGAAAGCAGTCTTGTGCATGTCCTCATACTGGACCATCACTTGATTGTACCCTGAATAACCATCCAGAAAGGACATCATTTGGGATCCATTAACCACTTGAAGCACTTCATCCAGTGACGGGACTGGATAGTTATCTTTTTCTAAAGATTTGTTCAAATTCCTGAAATCAACACAAAGTCTGATTTCTCCATTCTTTTTTCTCACTGGAACCAGGTTGGCCACCCATGTTGAATGCCTAACAGGAAATATGATTCTGGCAAATAGTAACTTTTGGACTTCCTTTTGTATGACTGGTTCTAATAACGCATTAATTGGTCTCTGCCTTTGTCTGAAAGGTTTAGCACCTGGCTTTAGGGGTATAGTATGAGTTATGATTGATGTATCATAAGTTTTCAAGTCTTCATAACTCCAGGCTACTATATCTGGAAAGTTGTGCAAGGCTTCAATTATCCCTTATTTTTCTTCAGGAGTGCATACTTTGCCAATGAAAATATTCTTAGCATTATCTTCAGTTCCCATATTGTAAGTATCACACTATCCACTGATGGATTCCTTCTTTGACTCTTGTTCCTGATCTTTAATCTTATCCATATCAAAAATTCATTCCAACTGTACCATTCCCCATGGAATAGTATTTGACTTTAAATTCATTACTCCTTCTAAGTCCAGTTATGCTTCCTGGAGCTTTGTCTCATCAATGATTTGAGAAGCAAAAATGTCTATATTTGTGATAAAATCCAAGATATGCTTATCATCTTCGAACACCTGGAAGTTAGTAACATTATCCGGGACGGATGGCATAGGAGTCAATTCTACAGTGAATTTTTTCAATCCTGACAGAGATAAAGGCTGCAGAGTGCTTGCTGCTTGAACCAGAGAATCTGCTGTTTGATTCCTTCACCGTGGTATCAGCTGAATGTTGAAGGCATCAAATCCTTTAATAAGGTCCCACACTCTATGCCTATAATTAGTCATTCTCCTATCATGACATGAATACTGTTTCCTTACTTGCTTAACTACTAACTTAGAATCACCAAAGACTTGCAGAATCTTGACCTTTTTCTTAAGTGCCATAAGAATTCCATGAATTAATGCTTCGTATTCTGCCACATTATTTGTACAATGAAATTGGAGTCTATGGGCTGCAAAGAAATTCTTACCTTTTGGACTGATCAGTTCAAACCCTGCCCCAGCTCCATGCTTAGACTTGGATCCATCAAACCTGAGAGTCCAGCATTCAGTAGTGGTAGTCCTCTTCATCACATCTTTTGGATTAATATTGCTAGATAGTTTTTCAGGTGACACGGACTTCCTTCTTGATACTCTCCCTGATGGTTCTGTATATCTGTTTCAACCACCGGGGTTGGATTCATGCACTTCTGTACTTGTTCTACCGCTGTTTGGCATAAACAACACTCCAATTCTGAATGGGAAGCATTATGGACTCTACACCAATTGGGTAAGAGTAGTTCTTCAAAGCTTGTCCTTTTACCTAAGTGCATTTGATTTTCAACACACTGCTTGATGAATTCCTGAAAACTGTCTAATAGACTGATATGAGTATCTTCAATTTCCCCTTCTCCCTCTACTAATTTTGTCAAAACAGTAACAGGGCTGAATCCTGTTTCTGCATCAATAGGCATCGTGTGTAGCATCAATACCTCCTCTGAGTCTGACTCCTCATATTGTGTTGACAATAGATAATTTCCCATGCCAACTTCTGATATCAGAACTTCTGTTGAAGTCTTTTGGTATTATGTGATCATGTATTTCATTCTCGGCTCCCTCTCAATTCTGATCTGATTGGGCACTCCTTTCCAGGGAAGCCACATGTGAGAGTGATCAGTAGACACATAACCATTCAAAACCTTAGTAAAATCTCTCCCTAGAATCAAACCATACGCATTGGGGATATCAGCCACTTGAATATTGATAACCTGTTGAATCCTTGGGTCTGAAGCTACCTGCATGTGAATCATATTTAACTCTCCCACCACATTCACTTCAGTTCTGTCCAGTTGAGTCACCTTCTTCTGAGAATCAACAGGTGTAATCCCTAAGGCTCTACACACTCCAAATGGCATCACATTGGTGGAAGCACCAGAATCTAGTAAGCAATTATGTAAATTCTTACCGAATATATGCACAGAAATTAGAAATGGTGGAGTTTTTGTGTTCCCTTGAAACAAAGTAGGCTGAGTGTCTACTTGAGCCACTTGAGTCTTGTCCTTTTCTTTTCCTTTATCTCTAGGAGGCAAATTGGTCTGACCATGAGCTTGACTTTGCGTCCTCACAGGCTAAGAACTAGAGAAATTGCTGATACCCTCGCCAGAAGGTTTATCCAAAGACACTGAACGTGCATCATAAGTACCTAAAACTGCTTTCCTAATGGGAGGGAACCTTAATAACTCGAATGCTGAAAGATTTACCTTTAATTTCTTGAATTCCTCAGCAACATAGGAAGCCATTTGCTCTTCACTCATGTCAGTTGATACTTCCCTGGGAGGTTCCCCCACTTTGTCTCTGCTTGTTTGAACAACCTTTTCTTTCTGTGGGTCAGTTTGAGCTTGTCTTTCCTTCGAAAGATACTGCTTGGAAACATGTGGATAAGACAGATTATTGCTAGCGTTAGGATCTAGAGGGGTGCTGAAGTTGTTAGGAGGAATGGAAGTGGTGAAAGGTCCTCCAGCTTGTAGGCGCCTATAGGGCATATCCCTCAGACCTTGCCTCTGGAACATCTGTACTTCTTCAACACATGCCTCCTCTTGATCAAGGGGGCCATTATCATTCATTGTTTCTTCATTAAATAGCTGAGCCATTTCATCCCCATTGCAGATCTGATCTATTTTATCTTCCTGGTAGTCAAATTCTTCCTTTGGAATATTTTCTTCATTTGCTGGGAAGGGAGCGTGATTTAATACTAGCATGGTAGAATCATAGGGGGAAGAAGGAACCATCTCCTACCCATTTTCATTATTCTCCACCTCATACTGGAAAATGGAGGCTGCAGTTTGGAACTCTGGACACTCCAATTCTGAATGCTGACTTGTCTTATGGAGCTTGCACCATCCCGATAGAGCTGCTTCAGCCAGATATACACCACTGGGAGGCTTGTCTTGACCAACTGGATGATTGGCAGACTGATTAACAATTTGATTAACTGGTTGATCCAATGGGGTGGGGACTCCTCCATTGTTAGGTCCTGTATTCCACGTTCTGTTCTGTCCCTACGATGACCTCTTATCAAATCCTGATCCACTATTTAGTCCTCTGTCAAAATTCTGCCTCCTATCATTATTGTAGCCCCTATTATTGTTATAACATTTATCCTGATTGTATCCCCTGTAGTTATAGAATCCTCTGTCATTACGCTATCCCCTATCAAAATTTTTCCCTTGTGAAAACTCCCTGTTCTGGTTAGACTGCATGCTTTTCTGGGTAGCCTGCAGTTGACTATTTTGATTCCTTAGGTAGGTCACCTCCAGATTCAACTTCTTTATCTGTTTAGCTATTTCATCAATCCTTTCTTTATTTGGGTCTACATAAGGGGGCCAGCTTGGGTTACTCTAAGGAGGGACAGCCATTGTAGCAGATCCCATAGACTGATGTAATACCTCCAAATTTTGCAGATAAGCCGGGAAGCTATTCGGCTGTGGCTGATACATGGGCTGGTTAACCTGTTGTTGGGAAAAATTCATCACAAGAGAGACCTGGCTCATGGGGAGACCAGGATGTGGCACTAAAGGTAATTGAGGTACTGGATTCATGATTGGAGTATGATTGGTAAGTGCTTGATTTACTGCTTGAACCTGACCAGGATGTGCAGCTAGTCCTAAAGAAGGCAATGGCCCAGTCAAGTGTTGCCTCAGATCTGTGCTAAGCTTAACAGCTTCTGTGTAGGCATTAGTTAGGGTAGCCAGAGGATTGGGTCTCCATTTCAGGAAGGTTGTTGTGAGGCTATCCAGAGCTTCATAATAGACTCCCAGGGCTGTATTATCATCTAAAACATATGGGTCTTGCAATCTGGTGTATGCACGGTGGAACCTATTATTGAAGTTGGATATTGGCTCATTAACCTCTCTCTTGACTCTAGTGAATTGCAAATACAATTCATTGGCACTGATAGGTATTCTAAACTTCTGTAGGAAGGCAGTCTCAAGATCATTCCAATTAAGAATTGAGCCGAAAGGGAGGTGATTGTACCAGTAAAAGGCCTCTTCTCCTAGTGAATAAGGGAACAACCTACAGGCAACATCCTCATGAACAATCCCTCTGTCTTTGAGATAGGTTTGGAAAATCCTTATGTGTTCTTCTGCAGTTCTGTTTGGGTCATTAACATGGAACTTTGAAGAAAAGTGTTCAGGGTTTTTGGGCATTACATTGTAAGCATTGAAAGACAAAAGGGATGGATTATTAGCTAGGAAAGCCATTGGTAAAAGCGGGGGTGGTGGTTGTGGTTGGTTAACGATAGGCTCGGGTTGCTGAATGGGAATGACTTCAGGGATGGGTATGGCTTCAACCTCCGGATGTGAAGATATGGATGATGCTGGTGAAGGGATGGGTGATGATGATTTTCTCCTTTCTTGAGTCCTTCTTGACCTAGTGGGAAATTGTAATTCCTGTAAATCTTCCTCTCCTGTGGTAGATCTGGTATTTCTCCTATATCTCTCTGGAGAGATGGCGTTCAAGAAACGATCCAGTGTGCTCATTCAGGCCCTCCTTCTAGCGCCAATCTATTGATGGTGTTTTCTGCACAGCAACAACTCAGACATAATACAATATTCTATCTCTCTTGAAAGGTTATTTTCAACAATAAATTACTGAAAATCACCTCAAGGTCTCTCGGCTATTAGGTCATGACAATGCATAAACAGCTCAGATAAAATGTGAAAATGCTGGTAATCACAAAGGGTCCTTACTACAAGCAAACTGTATCTCTCCAATTATCATATTTTGCAATATGATGATCTCTAATCCTAAATCTAACCAAATAATAAAGAAATAGCAAAACATAAGGGTGCAAGAATGTGATGAAACCTAAATTATTCCTAGAATGAGTAATGCAAATGACAGATATCTGGAATGAACCAAACTCAAATAACCAATTCTTGATTAACCCACAAAGCAATCTCACAAGAACGGTGCAATCTTCTAAGGTATATAGATTTTCAAATCATAGACATTCATCCACAATCAAACTTAAGCATATGTAAATATACGGTCCAGGTTGACTTCACCAGCCTACTACAATCAGATAGTTACTGGGAGTATAGACCATAGATTGCTACAAACACTCCAAATATGAAATCACAAACACCATTCACCAAACTAAAACTAATTTAATTCTGAACACTAAACCCTAAATCTTTAAGCAATTTGAAAGATAGAACAATAAGAACCATGCAAGATAATATAACATAAGAGATTTCACCAGGAAAACCACAATGTCTTCAATTGTATTAGATCACCAAAATGCTACAACAATTCAACTGTCCGGTTCACAATAAATGCTTCAAGAAATTAACTAATATTTCTACTACAAAAATACTCTAGCTCTTTGGTCTAACTTGTCCTTGTTGTTTTCTAGCTAACCCTCTACAATGAGGAAAAAATGCCTTTATAGCAGTTCTCAAGACATGTCGGCCCAGCCAAACATTTACAAAATAATAACAACTGCCAAAACAAGTCGGCCTTAGGAATTCAAAATAAGGCACACATTAAATGCCATCCACCATCAAGGTCGGCCTAGACACAGTCCCCAATGTAATCCAGTCCAATGCATGCCCTATGATAATAGGGAATCACAAATCTCAAAATGGCATTAAATGCCACTTCCCTTATCCTTATTCTGAGCCGATGATTCTTGGACCCTCAAGAAAGTTCTATCCAATTCGGTGACAGGTGGGAAAGGCAATACCCTAAGCCGACATTGAATGGAATCAATTTCCTCTTTTGACTGTTTAACAGTCCTTTCCCAATCCTCTTTGTTGGCCTAGTATTTATCCATTACTACCAAGTAGGTGGCTGCATCATCAACCTAGTGGCCGGTTATAACATTCTCAAAGTCTGGAGTATAAACCTCATGCCACCATTCCCTGAGTTGCTCCAAACTTAGGTATTTAGGAGCAATCTTTCTTCTTCTAGTCATTATCTCAAAGAATGCAATGCACCCCTCATATACTCCTGTAAGATCTCCATCTATTTGTTTCTTCCATTTCTGGATCTTCTTCATGGCCTTATGTCGAATCTGCAGAGCTTCAAACCATTCCCATGGCTCATTAAGTCTGGAAGAGGGAAGGATCCCATCCACAGCCAGTTGTTCTTTACCATGCTCTATGATGACCTTGAATTTCTACAGCAAGAGGTCAATGTCCTCTTTGTCCTGTGATAGTACATGCTCCAATAATTCCTTGGCTCGGACTGCATCCTTCCTAACTGAAAGGATCTCCTTAATTGAATCATCTCCCCTTGTTTGCACATTCATCAGCCAATCCACTGCAGTTTGAGCAGAGGCTTTCATCTTCTCAATCCCAAAGATAGTTTCCTTGGGTAGGAAACCAGGAGTGGCAGAAGAAGAAGGATGGAGAGACTGCAGGGGTTTCATTACCTCTTCCAGGCACTTTCTAAGTCTTTCATTTTCTTTCTTCAACTCATGCTTGGTTTGGGTCTCCTTTCTCAATCTGTCGAGGATCACTACACTGGACCCCTCATATTCCTCTATGTCCTGCTCCATGGATGCTGGTCCAAGGTTAATAGTCTGTACATTGTAATCCTGACCAGTGACTTCTTCCCTAGTTTTTCTACGGTAGGGGTGGCAATGTGGATGACCCTGTTGTTTGCTTCATCTCTCTCCACCTTTGAGACTACCTTAGCTGCCCTCTTTTTCTTCCCTTTGCCAATTTTAGACAGCATTTCATCCCAATCCAAGGGAGTATCTTCAACTACCACCTGCTTCTTCCTTGCAATCTCCTTTTCCAGCCAGTCCGGGGCTTCAGGTTCTACCCTGATTTCCTCTGTTTTTGCTTCTTCTTGCTGCTCTTCCGACACCTTCTCTTCTTCCTCATCAATTGTTTTATCATCCTCCTTTTCAGGGAGCTGCTCACCTTGATCATCTTCTTCAAGCTCCACCTCCTTCACCGGTGATGGGGTTCTAACAGGGATGTCTTCCTCTTGCTCAGGTGATCCGTTTCCTTTGCCATTCTCTGGAGAATCTTCATACTGCACCAGGGGAGAAGGAAGCTTTCCCACCTCTTCAGCCTCAAGCTCAACTGCCTCATCAAAGAGTGCTCCTTCCTTAAATGGCTCTGCCTCCCCACTAGTTTTATGTTCCTCAGGAATTTCCTGCTCATGTATGCTTGGTGGAGGAGAAACAGCCCTAGATGGCTCTACAGTTGTCATTTCCAGAGAAAGGTCCTTCCTTTGCATTGGCTCCTTAGGGGATGGAGTCCTTGATCTTCTCATGTAGACCTTTGCTTTCTCTCCCCCTGAACTCTCCACATCAACAATAGGAGGCTCATCTTTTGAGGCAACCTGACACTACTTCTTTAAAGTCCTGGTTGTTCTTGTCTTCTTTGGTGGTGGAGGAGCATCCTCCTCTTTTTCTTTTTCCAACTCTTCCTCATCATAGGACTTACTAATCTTCAAAGTTTGCCATCTCCTCTTTCCTTTTGGCTTCCTTTTTGTTTCAGGTTCACTTTCCTTGGGTCCTCTAATTTTTATCTTGAAAGGAGAGCTCCTCGTAGTTTTTCCTTTGGGGTCATCTTCCCCGGATTCCTCTGAAGTAGACATGGGATTGAGGTCTCCCATCAAGTTGAAGGTACAAGTCACCTTCTCACTTTCCAACTCCCATACCTTGTGTTTTAACCAAGAAGAGGTAAATTTCATAACCGGGGCCATTAGGTCTTCTAACTCTGTGACCTCATCTTCGTTCCAGTTGATATCCCCAATCGACCTGTCCTTCACAGCTTCATAGGCATGATCCTGTACCAGGTTTCCATCATCCTCCAGTTGATCCGGGATCAACTTGACATTGTACTGTCGGATTGCATCAACAGGGAGCCTGGAGTACCTCTTCTTTCTGGCCTCAAGATCATCTTTGATGTTGGCCCAATAGTCCTCCAGGTCATCCTTATCCCAGTACTCCTTAGTGGATTTCTTCTATGCCTCTCTTGTAATATCAAAATTCATTCTCCTGGAGTGGAAGGAAAAACCATATGCTGCCAACTTATCTCCTACCATATGTGCTGATTGAATAGAAGGGCATATTTCTGCTACACCAATTCCAAGGGGAAAATCCCCACCAAAGCCTGTCTTATGCTTTTCCTTCTTCACAATGGCATCAAATTCACAAATCTGTCTAACAATCTCCAATAGCACAATGTGATCTATGGGGTACCTAGGTAACCTAAATGGGGTGACCGGGCATCCATCAATTCTAATGTAGGTAAAGGTATGAAATTGAATAAGCCAAGCCCCATAGTTCTTTATTAATCCTTTTGCTCCGTCTAATAGTCTCACATGCTCAGCATTCTGAAGCATCCGGGTGATATGCATAGTGAATGGATCATTAGCCCTACGATAGTCTTTATATCCTAGGTGCAACTCTGGATAGATCTCATAGATTATGTCCTGTCCGAGTGTCCCTCATAGATTCAGACCTTGGTATGGGTAGAATCTGGATAGTACATACATGACATAAGAGGACATAGTGAACCTCTTGGTTTCCAGGACTTTCCTTAACTGTTTATCAATCTCAGAGTTAATAAGCCCGGCCCAGTGGTAGTTGGTTCCTTGTTCAATCTTGCTAATCACATGAACCATCTAGTTTTCCAACACTCTAGCGGTCTTCAATCCTGCCACTCTGCTCAAGAATGTAATTGCATCATACTTATCTGACCTGAATTTAATCCTATGCAATTGCTTAGGTAATTTGGAATGGTGGGATTTTGGTTTCTCTAACCATGAGTTGATCATCTGTTGAGCTTTGGCTGGCTCATTCTCATAGTATGTTTTAGCCGTGTCTATGTTCAAAGCACACACAGAAGATAGATCCGGCATGTCGAAGGCTTGGGCAATGGAGACAGGACTAAAATTAGCCAAAACTCTTCCCTCAGTACTGACAACCCTTTGTGTATCGAAGTCGTATTGCCTGGCACACTCCAGAATTAGCTCATAACATTGAATTGCTGGAGGGAAACCTGCCACATGCACTAACCCAGATTTCATCATTCCCTGCCTTAAGCTCAACAGATCCTTTTGAGCCGTCCTCTACTTAAATTCTTCATATCTCCAGGCCCCAACATTGGTGTCAGACACCATGGCCCACACCGAAGACACCTTACTTTCGGGGAGCTGACTTTTGATGTCCAATCTTAGCCTTTCTACCTCTGAGATGGAGGACCCTTCCGGATCACCCTTCGATTTCCCGGCTGCAGCCTTGCTTGATTCGGCCTACATTCACAAAGGACATCATTAGTATTCAATTATCATGCATGTATTCCAACCAAAAGGTTAGCATGAATCATATAGAGCAGTTAAAATCCTTCACAAAATGCTAGTCCTTGAAAGTCCAGAATAATAAAGCAGTCCGGGAAAAACACGTTAACTGGGAAAATCCAGTCGGGGTGGAATTTCGGAGAAATCCGACCCAAACGGATTCTTGCTGCCAAAACATCATTAGTCACATAAATCATTAGTTTATCCAAAAGAACATTAGATTATCATGAAATTTGTTCATTAGCAACAAGAAATAGGCATTTAGCTTTCACTCCATTAATCCTATCTTTGAAAAATTGAAAAGAAATAAAAACAGAAAGGAAACTGGAAAAATCCGAGTGAGATCGATTTTCACGGATAGTTCGAAGAACCCTGGAAATCATTATGCCCCATGGAATCGGCCAAAACCGGGACAATCCAAATGCGGAGGAATTCCACGAGGACCTCGGAAACCCGACGAACGACGACACGCGAACCGGCGACCAAATGATCATGCAAACCTTTCTACCCAGATTCTAAATCGATACCAATCAACAAAATTTTAGAGTGCAAATGATTTTCAAGTTTCCTATGCCCCCATATGATGAATTCCCATAGCAGAACAACAATGCCCTAATTTCGATAACCATATCCCCGCCATGAGAGCCCGGACAAGCTTTAAAATTTCAAGGGAAACCACCATTGGAGCGATCTATCAATGCGCACAGGGACTTCCCAAGGTAAGAGCAGGTTGGGATCAACAAGAACCATGGAATTACGATCACCCCATTGAACCTTGGCAAGTTTGGGCAAATGAACCGAAACCCTAAGTTTTACAAGATAGAACAAATGGTGCGCTTAGGGGAAAAGTTTCATTCAGACGGGTTCATACCCACACCCTCACAAGTGAATAGATGAACACGAGCATGGTCAATCAAAGCTGTGGTGTGGATTTAAATCCAATCCTAATTCGATAAATATAAAATCATGATTAAACAAGGGCCGACCTGAGACAGTTACCAATCAAATTGCAAAAGAAACTCAATCATTATATGAACAAATGGAAGGATCACCGACAACTTACCATGGAATATCCCAAACGAAACTCGAACTTGAATAAACAACTACAAAACAAACACGCCGAGGAAACACAAATCCAGACACCGACACCCAACAATCCACACGCAAGCTGCTTGGGATCAATCTTCAAAGCTCAAATGAAACTCTTAATCACCAGAGCAATCAGCAAGTGAATAGATGAAATTGAAATGACTCCTAAAAAGGTTTCAAATCCACCCATATACTCGTCTGAGCAAAGGTACCTTGGTCATTAATGAACGACAAGACGTGTCTGACAAAGCCGGAAACCCGAGCCCAAAACAGAATTTCAGAAAATCTCAAGATACGCGGAAATCCGGATGGACACAAACTTCGCGGAAAGTCAGAACCCGGGAATATAACGAAGTTCAGGATTTTGGCAAAGTCCGGGAAAATCTGCTCAAACCGGAAAATCCCGGAATCGGGGAAAAACTCGGCTTTCAAAAAATCCAGCCAGAAACAGACAAAGAACCAGGGTCCAAAAAAATCCGCCGAAGCTGGAAAATCCTGGAGTTAGGTGAAAACCCAGATTTTGCTTAAAACTCAATTTTAATCAATTCAAGCCTCAAGACAAGAGCAAGGCCAACAAAACCAACATGTCAAGACCTCAAAAGAGCAAAATCAATAAAACCGAAGGTCAAAAGACATCCGAAAAGAGGGTCCCTACTCCAAGTGGGGCGTGTGTGCAAAAACTGCACAACACTCATGTCTCCTTAAAAAAATATGTTGAAGAAAATCCAAATCAAACCCATAGGCCACAAATGCCCACCAAAGCAAAAATCAAAACCATGTGGATCCCAAAGAAAAAAGATGCAATGCCTTCAAATGAAAAATTTGTAACATCCAAAGTTGCTAATCCAAAAGCTAATCATACACAACCTCCATATCCTAAATCTATTTTGGGCCCTTATGTCCCAAAATTCACTATCCCATCTCCTCCATTATCCCTACATCATTCATCCACTAATCCTCCCATCCTTTCACATCCCTCGCCATATGCGCTGATGTTGGTCTCAAAAACATTCCCCCATCACACATCCACCCCATCATTCCATTCATACACTTTCCAGTATCCCATCCATTATCCCACATATCTCCCCCATCCAATCCCTTTAATCCATCCTCTTGCATAATCCATTTATCCTAATAAGGTTGTACCAACATCCAATAGTCACTTCACACATGGGCTCTTAATACCTCGTATGGAACTTGATGCTTGAGTCCTTCATCCATCTCCTTATAACATGTATTAAAAATCCACTTATCCACATCCCCTTCCTTATCCATCTCCATCCACATTCTATCCAAAAATCCAAAAATACCAAAAAAAGGTAAAAAATTGTCAAAAATACAAAAAAAAAGAAAAAGTCAAAAAAAAAAGAAAAAGAAAATAGTAAAGAGAAAAAAATCCATCTAATGGTGAAAACTTGGGAAACAAGCACCTTGGATAAGTACCATAATGAAAACCTGGCAAACAGGCATCATGTGTAAATCCCCATCTGTCTCTTTCCACACTTGGGGGCAACTGCATCCCCTTCACCCATCTCCTCCATCCCACCTATCTTACACATCCTACCTGTCATATCCCATTTATCCCAATCCCTCCATCATCCTTGTGATATTGATATAGATAGGGGCAAACATTTATACATGCTTTGGACACCTCTTGGCATACATTCCCCTCACCTATGCACTATCATAATCCTTATCCACATCCATCTACCCTCCCTATCCACCCATCATGCTACCATCAATATCCCTTCCTTATCCATGCATCCTATCCATATTCATCTCCATCCCTCATCCACCCATCATATCATCTTCCATTTATCTCCTTTATCTTCCCATCCATTTGTCTTCCATCCCTCCTACCTCATCACACATGACATATCTAGAGTAGGGGCATCTACTTCCTTTGTGACATAGTCCTTGGAGACATCGTTCATCAATCCTATCATCCTTTCCATACCACTATTACTATCCCCCCATCCATTTGTCCAAAAAAATCCTTTCCACCTCCCCATCCTTATCCTCTTATCCATCCTTCATAGCATCCCTTCCATCTCCCCATCCTCATCTCCTTACTCAATCCAAAAATTATTTTCATCACCCCATCCTTATCTTCCTATCCATTCATCCTAGCATATTTCCATCTCCTTATCTTTATCTATCCATCCCTTCATTTTTTATCCTCATCCCATCTCATAATCCCTTGTCATTGGTATCTAGCTATAGGCTCCCCCCCATGCAACCCAATTCCATCTATCTCACTATCATCAATCCCACCTTTTTCACACATCTTTCCAATCTCCTATCACTTTTCATCATTCATCCATCCATCCATCATATCATCCTACCAATTCATCTTTTGATGATTTGGATAACTATCCCATTCCTGAGCTACACATGATCAACACCATCCTATCCACCAAGTTTATCTTCTCTCACCATATCGGTTCCATCATTTCATCCACTTATCATGGTCATCTCATCATCCTTTATCCATGGTCGGTTGTCTGCCTTTTATCAAACTAAATTTTCCCATGTGCTTTCACGTAGGCAAGGTCGATCATTTGATCAACCCCTGAGGCTTTGGTCTGTCCAATCTTTGTCCTCCATAATTCGTCTCTATTGTCCTCTTTCCATTTTTATCCATGGTATTTTATCGAACTACGAGGGATCTATGCTTTCATGTAGGGTGTGTCAATCTTGTGTCTTGTGTCTCATGTCTTGTGTCATGTCATCAAGTGTGTCCCTATCTAGTTGGTTCTTCACAAATGAGATCCACTAGTATCATGAGATTCAATCATTTTTGAGTATCCTGAGTCATGTTGATCACTTAGTTTAGTCTCCATCTTTGATCTTAACATGATGCATCCTTCCTCATTAGACCACATCAATCCCATCCACCCTTTTGATCCTATGACAAAGGACATTTGAAATTGATTGCTTTCTTTTGATGCTTTTGGCTTTTGTTTATCATTTGAGCTCCCTATCATACCTTTTCAAGGTTGCCACGATCCATCATATCATGGTGCACCATGATTGGTAAACATAGGGGCATATCTTGATCTTTTGTTTGTTGTTGTCTTCCTAGTTGTCCCACGTAGTACCCACCAAGATCCTTGTGGTCTTGTGTTATGCTGGGACAACCTTTGTGTTTGTGGTTTTCCAACATTGGCCCTACCAAAGCCCTCGTGAATTTGGGATGTTGGACTAACCTTTTGTTTGTTTTGTCAGTC
The DNA here is from genome assembly GCA_007258455.2 of Sequoia sempervirens. Classification (NCBI taxonomy): domain Eukaryota; kingdom Viridiplantae; phylum Streptophyta; class Pinopsida; order Cupressales; family Cupressaceae; genus Sequoia; species Sequoia sempervirens. The sequence goes on along the minus strand of VDFB02353493.1, from coordinate 12,020,636 downwards.
CCATGCATGTGATCTTAAGTCACCTTGGTTCTTCATACCATGGTGCATAGTATCTCATGCTATATCAAATTTAGTGCTCATTACATGACAACATGATGAATAACAATTAAATTTCTTGATTTGATCACTCTCCTTTCATATCCCCCATCTCTCATCCTCTAATCTATCATTTTCCTATCAATATCACCCCATCTCCTCACCCTCCATCTTTCTAATCCATTCATCCTTCATCACTCTCCTCATCTCACTATCCTATCCATTTTCATCCCTCCACTTTCTTCATCCTCATCGTTTCATCATCTCTTCAATCCTCTTAGGATAATATAGATTGGTTATTCTAAGCATCCTTTCTTCATCCTCATCATTTCATCATCTCTTCAATCCTCTTAGGATAATATAGATTAGTTATTCTAAACATCTTTTCCTCCATCATCTTCATTTATTTCAACCATCTCACATCTCAATCCAATCCTAATCCATTCAATCTAGCAAAAATCATCTAATCACATCCTTGGTCTTGCACCTGGCTTTGCTGCAAGCCTTGATCTAATCATCATCATCAGATCATCATTATCGAGATGTATCCTTCCCTATCCTTTGGTGTTGTTTTTGGATGTATCCTTCCCTCATCAACAACACTTTCATCATCATTATCAGGATGTATCCTTCCCTTTCCTTTGGTGTTGTTTTGGGATGTATCCTTCCCTCACCAACAACACTTTCATCATCATCATCGGGATGTCTCCTTCCCTATCCTTTTGGGTTGTTTTGGGATGTATCCTTCCCCCATCAACACCACTCTTATCATCATCATCGGGATGTATCCTTCCCTATCCTCAACAACACTCCATCCATCATCAACCCATTTTGGCTTGTACCTTGATTGGTGCAACATCACATTTGTCCTTGAATCCATTTATGCTTCCCACTCTCCTATCACTTATCATCCTCTCTTATCTATCATTTTGCATCATTTATCCCATCTCCCCTTTCATCATCTCATCCATTTCGAGAGCACACCCATGTTCTCTTGAACCCGCATGTCCTCTCGAGGGGGCATCCTCAATCCCTAATCTTCATTCCCATCATCTTACCTCCTAGTCACTTCTTTGAATGACTGGGGCATCTCTCACAATCTAATCATCTTCTTCCTAGTGCTATATTTTGATCTTCTTTGAAATGATGCTACTTCGTAACACCATCTCAAAGAGGGGAAAAATGTAGACACCTAAATTTGGCCACTTACGTTTGGTAAAATTTATCCTCTTTCATCTAAATATCCTTTTTTCACATTAATTAAATAATATTGCCGCTATTTAATTAATACCCCTAAAGTCCTCTAAATCTCTAAGGTATTTAGTTAAATAATTAAATACCTTACCCTGTATTCCTTTCCTTTAAGGAATTAAATAAATAATCCATTTATTCAATTCCCTTTATCTCCCATCCCCATAATCTGCACCTAATCCTAATCCACCTCCTAATCCCATCATTAGGGGTGTGCACATGTCTAATCCATGATTAGGATGTGTCAAATCCTCCAAATTTTGCAAGTTGGCTTCTAATCTTCATTAGCCACCTAACTTTCCTCTAATCCTTCATCAACTAGTCTAATCAACCCTTTAGTCAACTCTCCCCATCCCCCAAGGAATTTTTAGTTCTTTTATGTCTTCCCAAGGTCTTTTTGAGGAATTTTTAATTCCCCTCTCATCTCCCAAGGAATATTAAATTCCTTTTCACTTTCCCAAGGAATATTAAATTCCTTTTATCATTCCCATGCACATTAAAAATGAATTTTTAATTCCTTTGGTCAACTCTTTGATCCTAGCCCTTGATCTCTTGTCCTATTTCAATCTCCATTGTTCATTCCATATCCCTTGCTCAATGACTAACACTTAACCATTTTTGGAACCCTAACCATTCTCAAGCATTCATCATCTCAATCTCTCAATCTCACACTACCATCTTGCATCCATAGCCATTTTCATCCATCCTTGCATCTAAATCAAGCTACAACAAGCCGTTATGCTACCAAAATCAATCTAGGAGTACACAATCGAACGAATCAACAAGGCCAACCAACCAATCGACTTGGACAAGGTAAATCATTCTATTTTCTTTTTTTTGTTCAAGTTTAACTCGGATTATCTTGAGGTGTTGTTGTGTATTTCCTTGCTTGTATTTCATTTCGTTTTGCATTTTAGACTAGGAGATTAAACACTGCACACACAAACACCTTAACCAATTTTTGCAAATTGTTTGTAACTTCAAATGTCCATCCATATTTTTAGTGGAACCATGAAACCTTCATGTAAATGTGTATTTTTTTGCAATTTTTTTAAGGACCTCATTTCTCTACCAATTATGAAGAAAAATACCAAAGCTACAAAGAAATAAAAAAAATCCTTTGTTAATTACTTCTTACTTTATATTTTTTTCTAATTTTATGAAGTGGAACTTTAGAGATAATTTATAATGTAATTTTTTAAAATTATACATTTTGCAGCATCATAAATTGTCACCCTTGACAATTTCACACTAATTTTAGCTCCCCTTTATGTGTTTGGATCCAATTGTGTGTTTAATCTACTTATTTAATGACAATATTTGAAAAAAATGAGTTAAATTGGGAAAAGGATTAAATATCCAATTATCAATGTTTAAGGCCCCAAAATAGGTCTGGACTAGGGTACTAACACCCCTGTCTAGCCTATTTTTTCCCCAATTCAAATATGTTGATGCCATTATTTTTAATATTTAGAAATTCAAAATCATTTGTCAAATGTTGGTAATCAATTTGCGGAAAATTAAAGAATTGCATATAAAAACAAGTATGTTCACCATTTAAAATCCTAGCAATTTTGAGAAAGCAATTGGGATAATAATTGAGCATTATAAAATCAATCAAGAGAAAAAATAGCAAATTTGTAGCAGTATTATTTCAGTCAAGCATCAATTTCTCCTTGAAGGTGATGAGTACAATGACTTTAGTCCATCAAGGAATGCAATGTTGAAATGCACAAGACAACTGAGAGGGGGGGTGAATCAATTGTCACCAATCACATCCACAAAACTCAAACAATTATTAACTCCACATCCACTTTAATCTATTATTAAGTATGAGCATGTAGTGAAAATAACATAAAGCAATATCAACACAAGAAACACCAGATTTACGTGGAAAACCAAATAAGGGAAAAAACACGGTGAGGATTAACTCACAATATAAAGTAATTGCAAAACCAATTACAAGAGGCTCACTACCAAAGGGCTCACTGCCCAAAATAGGACTCACTATCTAGATAGGACTCACTATCCAACAAGGAGGCTCACTTCCTATAGATACAAAAAGATAGAAAGAAGAATGTTACACAAAGAGCACTTTCTCAATGCAACATAAGATCCACTAGCACAACAACTTCCACATATCTGCAGCTTTGATCAAAGAATTGCAGGCACCATCAACTCATTGCTTTTAGGATTCAAACACATTAAAGTATTGTTGCCTCAATTCACTTTCGCACACTCTTGCTTCTCACACTTGTGGTGTATAATCTTTACATCTTGCCTTGTATTTATACCATCTTCATCCTTAGAATCTTTCTCCAAGGTCGGCTACACATGCTTCAATATGCATATTCAAATTAGGTCGGAAACTCAACATTCCTACGGTGGAAGATAATGAGAGCAGACCAAACCAACACTTAACCAAGACCCAAAAAATCTCAAATCAATCATATGCTTCTTTAATTGATACTTATCCTTCGCAGGACGTGTAGACACCAGGTCGACCAAACCTAATGAAAACACCAATGAACTTTGAAGTACACACTTCTGCAACAACAAGATAACATGCGAACCACATAACACACTTCACCATATACTAGAACACATCTTAGATTCCTTTAGATTCATCTGCAACAACCTTCATACATAGAACACTTTCCATCAGTCCATCCAGACTGTACAGACACACATAGTAGCTTTGAAACTAGTCTTCAAGAGCACCAAACCATGAACACCTTTGATAGAACACAAATAACATAATTACAAGCCTTCCTCCAGATCTGCAAGACCAGAAACAAACTAGAGGAGGACTGTGGAGTAAATACATTTCTCCTAGTCCATAGACAAATAACTCTGCCAGACCAGTTCACAAACCGGTGAACACAACTTTCATTTTTCATCAAGCCAGAAGCTATAATCTAGGATATATCACCCAAGGATTCCCATAAACAACACTTCAGATCTGCACAAGCATAGGATCAACATAGAAGAAATGCAAAGCATATACCAGAGCACATTCTAAACATACACACAACTCTGACTTCACTATTTATTAATTTTATCAAAAGCACTTGGTAACTCATCATATCAACACACCTTCAACACCATAAAGATAGCTCCATGTACTCACTACATCTCAACAATATCTCAACTATACATGCACAACCTGCAATCACTTGTTTCCTTTCTCTGCAACAACCTATATAGTGTTGACATCAATGACAACATCAATGAAAACACCACCATACTCATTCATACTTGCAACATGCAAATCTAAGTGGTAAGTTGCAGCAATTGTCAATTTTTCACTCATTTATCATTGAGCCTCTGCCCAATCAAGGGTAAGCTCTCTCTTTATATCAGTATAGCCAATGTGGAGGTAGAAATACCAAAATGGGGTTTGAATTTTAATTTCATTGTGTAAATAGTTATTTCTAGATTGACATCATATAAATTTTTTTACAAGAAAATTAACAATTAAAAGTTATTAAAAAAATATGAAAACTTGACATTTCAAGTTTATGGACCAATTTCCTTAGAAATTAATTAAAAATTAGAAAAAATAATCCAATCATAAAAAAATTGCATATGAAAACTTAACATTGTGATCTATAATGAGTTTTAATTTCACAAAAAAAATTCTTAAAAAATCCCCATCAGCCATATTGCTAAAGTTGGTTATTTCTCTTGACATTGCCATGACCTTGTACTTGCAGGTCTAAGGCTAAAGGTTAGGTTACCATGCCTTTCCTGAGCTTAAAAAGGAATCAAAAGTGGGTTGGGATCTCAATTTTTTTTTGAACAGGTACCCACTTTAAAATGAGTCCTCTTTCTATTTTTAGAATGGGTACCCATTTAGAAACAGGATCTCGATCTAAGGCTCTAGTCCCCATTCCTTTCGACAATTTTCCTTTCCATGAATCTTCCCTCTTTGTGGACCCATCTTCTTGCACTTACCCTTTGTTTTTTTAGCTTCTACCTAGATTGAACTTAAGGGGGTGTTAGAGTGAAAATATAATCATTTAATTAATTATAATGTCCCCTTTTACACTAGCATGCTTAAGCTAAACTTAATTCATACATTTTTCTCAAGTCATAGGATGAGGACACATGTCATGATCTAATTTAATCCTCACCTAGGGTTTCATCTAAGTTTTTTTATCCTTATTATAAGGATTTATCATTTTATATTGTAATCATTCATGCTTTTTGGGTCAATATAATTTTCAAGCTTGTATATTAAATCAAAAAAATCTCTTTTGTGATAGATGTTTTGGTTGAAACTGATTTCTAGGAGCTATGGGGCTCAAGAATTTAACTCCATCAAGAGACATTTTGATTCCTACATTCTTTCATCATATATACACATTAATTTATTTTTCTTTCCTTTATAGAGGAGCTTTTTCCCATGATAGTTTCTTATTCTCTCTTATTATGAGAGATATAATTATTTGTACATGGGTACCTCATCTATCTTTGAAGTTAGGACCCATCCATACATTGATTATTAATGTTTTTAGTTTTTCCCTAGAAGTTCTACTTAAGGGGGTGTTAGAGTAAAACAATAACCATCTAATTAATTAATTAATTATTAAGGTCTTGTCTACACTAGTATACTTAAGATAAACTTAGGCTATGGGTTTTTCTCAAGTCATATGATTAGAACACATATCATGATCTAATTTAATCCTCACCTAGGATTTCATCTAGGTTTTTTGTATCCTTATTATAAGGACTTATCATTCATGCTTTTTGGATCAATATAACTCTCAAGCTTGTATATTAAATTAAAAAAAATCTCTCTTTTGTGATAGATGTTTTGGTTGCAAGTGATTTCTAGGAGATATGGGGTTCAAGAATTTAACTCCATTAGGAGACATTTTGAGTCCTACATTCTTTCATCATATATACACATTAATTTGTTTTTCTTTCTTTTAGAGAGGAGTTTTTCCCATGATATTTTTTTATTATTATTATGAGAGATATAATTATTTGTACATGGGTACCTCATCTATCTTTAAAGTAAGGACCCATCCATACATTCATTATTAATGTCTTTAGTTTTTCCCTAGAAGTTCTACTTAAGGGGGGTGTTAGAGTAAAATAGTAACCATATAATTAATTAATTATTAAGTTATTGTCTACACTAGTATACTTAAGATAAACTTAGGCTATGGGTTATTTTGTCTCAAGTCATAAGATTAGAACACATATGATCTAATTTAATCCTCACCTAGGATTTTTGTATCCTTATTATAAGGAATTATCATTCATCCTTTTTGGATCAATATAATTCTCAAGCTTGTATATTAAATAAAAAAATCTCTCTTTTGTGATAGATGTTTTGGTTGCAAGTGATTTCTAGGAGCTATGGGGTTCAAGAATTTAACTCCATTAGGAGACAATTTGAGTCCTACATTCCTTCATCATATATAAACACTAATTTATTTTTCTTTCCTTTAGAGAGGGTTTTTTCCCGTGATATTTTCTCTTTTTCTCTTATTATGAGAGATATAATTATTTGTACATGGGTACCTCATCTATCTTTGAAGTCAGGACCCATCCATACATTGATTATTAATGTTTTTAGTTTTTCCCTAGAAGTTCTACTTAAGGGGGGTGTTAGATTAAAATAGTAACCATCTAATTAATTAATTATTAAGTTCTTGTCTACACTAGTATACTTAAGATAAACTTAGGCTATGGGTTTCTTGTCTCAAGTCATAAGATTAGAACACATCATGATCTAATTTAATCCTCACCTAGGATTTCATCTCGGATTTTTGTATCCAAATTATAGGGACTTATCATTCATGCTTTTTGGATCAATATAATTCTCAAGCTTGTATATTAAATAAAAAAACTCTCTTTTGTGATAGATGTTTTGGTTGCAAGTGATTTATAGGAGCTATGGGGTTCAAGAATTTAACTCCATCAAGAGACATTTTGAGTCCTACATTCTTTCATCGTATATACACATTAATTTATTTTTCTTTCCTTTAGAGAGGAGTTTTTTCCCATGATATTTTCTCTTTTTCTCTTTGTAATGGCATGAATTTTCACCCCTTCCAAATTCCACATTTACATACCTCCTACCTTAGAAAATTAAGTCTGATAATGCAATTCCATGTCCTTCATTCACTTCCCATCCACTTGGCAACTAATTTTTGTGTCGATGGAGGATATCTATCTGGGACGCTAGCACAACCTATGAACATTTGCATGGTGTACTACCATCCTAACAGGATTCCTGTCTCTGGAATCGACATAGGTGTTACAATTCTCCATTGGTGATGAAGTGTAATTTCTTTGTGCCCTTGACTGACCTCGAACGACTCCTTTGCCTCCAATTTCATCTTCAAATGCCTATCTCCTTCATTCTTTGATTCTTCTTGATCATTCATACACTTGAGACTACTCTCTTCACTATTTTCATCGCACTCTCAAGCTCTACCACCTCCATTGAAGCAGCAAGTTAGTGCTTTGGTTGGTTTTACTCTCTTCATTGTTGTGGAAATGCCAATATTTGATAACTTGAGAGCTCTCTCCTTCTCCCATTTTCCTTGACCGCATGTGGTTGAAGGTGATACTACTCCATTTTTCTTCTCTCTTGCACTATCATTTAATATCGTAGCATATTGTTGTTCAATGTATTGCTTGGTACTTTCATTTCAATATCTTCCTTTATCACATTTCTCCTATCGTTGCTATATTGGTTTTCCATGGAGGTGGAAACACCAAAGCGGGGGATTGATTGTGGCAGTCCTCTATACATAGCCCCAAAATTTTCCCGTTCTTGTGTGTGTAGGTTTTCATCGAGTGAAGACCTTGAAGATATCAACTTGTGGGTAGGAAGGTACGCTTCCTTACCTTTCTTTGTCAATTTTTAGATTAGACCAAGTTAAATTATTCTCCTTGTTATTATGTTATTTAGTTTCCTTTTATTTCTATTATTGCATTAAACCATATTTGTTAGGTTGTTAGTAAGTTCTTCTTGAGTTTTGATTGTGATTTATGCTTTATGTTTGTACGAACGCCAATGCCAGACTGAGATGCCAACATGTCGTGTTATCATCTATGTGCCATGTTGGAGTCCTCTGGCAATGAGTTGCCTAAGTTGTAGTCTGGACATTGGAAACTTGCTCACCTAGCTTCCTGAAACATTTGGGCTTGTTAAAGGAAAAAAACTTGGTTGTTCTTCCTTTTAGCCTATAAACCTTAAACTCTTATGAAATAATTCCTCAGCTTGAGGTAGATCAGGGAAGCCTATTGGTCTAGACCCTCCCATGATTTGGGGTCCTAAGCAGTCGGTCCCTCTCCTCTACATTTTTGTGAATTCGATGTGAACCTTGTAATATCTATTTCTTTGTGTCGAGATTCCTTCTCTCGTGTCTTGCATAGGTTATGATATTGTGTGGTGTGACGCTTTATGAGCTTCATAACTCAATCTACAACTTTTGGATATGTTGTTATAAGGAGTGTGCAACAATGACACTTAAAAATAGATTTCTCAAGGATCACTACGACTCTTTCTTCCTAGGAGATGGTATTTGCGGTAGAGACGAGTTTCTTCGATGAAACTGTTAGAACTGTAAAATTTTGAAATTTTTACAGTCTATTGCATCTAAGAATTCCAGCATTGAGTCCTCATCATAAGCATAAAAGTCCCTCTCTGTTTTGTCTTACTTATTTTCTGTCATAAAATCCATTGAATCCATCAAGTCCTTCATTTTTCATTAAAAGACCCGAATCGACAAGACATGGTACTAGTCTCCCCGACTTGTTTTTTCACTAATGTGTGTTTGTTGCAGACTATCGACAGGACAATTTTTTGTTTCGGCGACAAAAGGAGTTATTTCAGCAAAGAGAGTCATTGTCGAAGTAAAGTCATAGCGAATACATTGTGTTTCGCCGACCGGTGCATGTGGGAGTATATCGCTCAAGCTAAAGGTGTTTGGGATAATGTTTTGGCGAACTATATTTTTCTTGCCGACAGGCATCTATAAAATATATATCAACATATGTGGGGGCATCGGTGTAATGTTAGGGCGAATACAATATGTCATACCGATTGTTTTGCAAACAAATGTTTCGGTAAGACTTATGTGTATCGGGGAAGGTCCTAGCAAAGAGGCTATTGTTTGGCCAAAATAACTTCAAGGGTATTCAAAAGCTTTTGGTGAGAAGCTATTGAGTCTTGTCAATTCAAATCTTATGCCAATGGAGATACGCATCGCCGAGAGAGGAAATTTTTGGTATAAGTTTCACTAAAGTATGAATATTATACTGACAGATGGTTCGGGGTGAGTTTTTCCGAATAGGAGTAATATGGAGGAATGATTTCGGTAAGACATTTGATGTCGATATGTGTCTTCCCAAAGGTTCATTGTCTCACCGAAGGTATTATTTCATTGGTTGGATTTATTTCTTCGGTGAGAGAACTTGGTGGACACGCCGAAATGAGAATTCATCGGTGAAAGGGGTGATAATGTCTTAGCGAATGGAAAATATATTGAAAAGTGCATATCAATAAGACACAAAGATATTTACATAAGATCTCCCTGACTTTGAAAGTCACAATGAAGTGGGTGTAATGAAGAATGTATCAGCAAGAGTACAGTTTTATCTTGGTGACCCAATGTAAATGAAAACTTTCGGTGAAACAGGATGAAGTATGCGAGAGGTCTCCCTGACATCTACAGGTTATAGTGAAGAATATAAAGATAAAGGATTTCAGTCAGTGTGAGAACATAAATGTCTCAGCGATTGGAAAATTCTTTGAAGAATATATATTGGTATAGCACCATGAAGTCTATGTGACATCTCCCTGACTTGGAATTGTTACAGCGACATGAAAACAGAAGCACAAGTCATCAAGTTGATTCCAGGTGTCAGTATATCTGCAGAATGTCATGGCGAATGGTGAAATAAACGTTGAAAAGGGATGTCACCCCAGATTTGAAATTTTATCATCAATAGTACATTTGACGCGACAGTTCCAGTTTCAAAGGAGGCTTCATTCGTGCTTCATTAATGGCGCGATGGGATAAAACAGTAATGTTTTAATTAATTCCTCATTTCTGAATTGATTGCTGGTGAATTGGCATGCTGAGCAGAGAAACGAGACATTTTTCAGTCTAAGGAGCTTGAATAGAACACTGTAAGTAATTGCTTCATTGCTTTTCATATTTTGATTCTGTAAGTTTGAAAATGGAGTCTTCTGGTTCTGGAAAGGGTAAGGGTAGGAAGCTTGTTGAAAGTAGTCAGTCGAAGGGAAAGAAACAAAAGACTGATACAGAGCATGGAGGCACTGAAAGGAGGTTGAACCAAGACCTCATTTATCAACTACTTGGTTCAGGGCTGATGCAAAGGGTCTGGGACTTTGAAAGAAACACAAATATTTCAAGGAACTTAATGATGCAATCTCAACCCTTCTTCAGGCACCCTGGTGGAGACAAACCGCAATAATGCACCAAATGACTTAATTGCCTTCCTTATGGACCCAAAACCTAGAAACACTCTTAAGAAACCCAAAAAAACTTGTTTTGAATGATTTCAAAGCCCAACCCTTTGACTTAGACACAAAACCAATTTTTCACCTTAACTAGGCTACTAGCCCAACTAGGCCTCTAGCAAAGGATTTTTGACTTTGCACTCAAACTTTTGAAAGGAACCTCCAAAATAATGATTGAACCAGATGTGTTTTGTGATGATACATAACATAATAGATTCTTGATGGCACTTGTTTTGGAGCACACCAATCAAAAATCTGTTGTTTCCTCCAATTTAGGCCTAATTAGCCCTCTTTTTCAAAGCAACCCCTCTTTAAACTCAACCCATGACCATGAAACTTTCAACAGTCCCTTAAAATGACTCAAAACCAAGGATTCCAAGTTTTTAGGCCTCTATGACACCTCTAGCATGCTCAAACACAAAACCCTCCTTAACTTGCCTCAAAAAGTAGGGCTTCTTGAAAAATAACCTTCCAATCACTTCCAGAACTTTCTCATTGACTCTACACCATTAGGACAACATATTTAGTCTATCCCAACTCAAAAAAATTCCCCTCATTAAGGCATATCTTCTACTACTATACCCTAGCCTCCATCTTCAAGCACTTTGCATTGTGAAATCTTGGTGTACACCTCAATATTCTTCTTCCCTACACATTAGTTTGTTAAATATGTATGTTACATGTTAGGAGTGATCCATTTCATAGGTCACAACAGCATTTTACCTTTAAATGGATCAATCATCCATGAAAACCACCAAAACTAGTGAAAATTCTATGTTATTCTTGAGGACAGTCAGCAATATGTTACAAAAACTGATTCCTAACATCTATCAGATCATTAAAGAGGTTAATTGAAAGTAAATACAGGTTCTTAAACCATCCAATTGATTAGAAATTCAAAATGAATCAATAGATCAGCAAAAAGACTCAAGAAAATGCAAGAAAACTGTGTTTTTTCACTATTTCATGTAGCAGTCCATACAGTCACTTCTCCAAACGCCCAACCTCTGTAAAAATGAATATTTTTGGGTTATAAACCCATTCCCAAACTTCCCAAACTGTTTTACATTGATTTTATTCCATTAAAGTACTTAAACCTCCTAAAACCTATTTACTTGCCTAAATTGAAATTCAAAAATTTGAATTTACAATCTTGAAATTTATTAAATTCTATTATCTAAAAACCATTGGATCTTCAATATCCAAACTTATTTGACCTAATTAAAGCATTATATTACTAATCAAACCCCTAGAACATGATTTTCCCTTTATATTGCAATTTGGTCCTAGGATCCTTATTAGGACCCTTAGGACTTTTGACCTCTTTAATGTGTTCACCCATTCCAAAGGCCATTATAGGCTCCAAGATATCATAATTGATGCTATGAGGTGATTGATAGGTCTTCAAGACCCCTGCATTCTCCTGTCTCCTGAAGAGTTCCTTGAAGAGCTTGGGTGCTCCTGCACCATTCTCCCCAAGAAAGAAAGAGTTCTTGCCCCAAGAAGCATCCAACTTGTTGTTGCCATAATACTCCTTGTTCCTGTATGTTTGTACCTTCTGATTACCAAGCATGAAATCTCCTAAAGTTACCTTCTTCCTTTTCTTCCAACCTTCATTCATGTCACTCAACATGTTAGTGTCAAAAATCTGTTTTGTTTGTCCTTTTTGCTGCTTGATAACAACCTGTCCTTGTACCCAATTTCTGCCTTTATTCCACTCATTTCCACGTGAAAGAACACCACTCCTATTACCCTCAACAATAGGGCATTCAATACTCCCAATCTTAATACTGTCCAAGTCCCAAATATTCTGATTTTTAGGACTGTACTCTTCATATATCTGCTGCAACTTGTCTTTTCTCAATCTACCCATGTCTTCCCCTATTTCACCCTAATTTTTCACCTGCAAACTCTTCTCAAAACAAATCACAAAACTATCATTAGACTTCTCCAAAGGAAAAGGCACTAATTTGTATCTAACATCTCCTTTGTGAACCAAATATGTGTTAAGAAATCCATCATGCAATGTCCTTCTAGCATACTGCCATGGTCTCCCCAAGATGATATCACCACAAGTCATTGGAATGACATCACAAAGCACCCTATCATGATATGATCCAATTGAGAAATCTACATAAGCCCTCTTACAAATCTCTACATGCTATCCTTGAGTTACCCAAGTGGCCTTGTAGGGAGTAGGATGATCAAATGTTTCAATCCCCAACTTGGTTATCATATCAAGTGAAACCAAATTGCTATGTGACCCTGAATCTATGAGCAATCTGCAGATCTTACCATGACTAAGACAATTTGTTTTGAAAATAGTTACCTTTGGTTCTTGATGAAGTCTTTCTCCTTGCTTGATCATAAGAAACTCACCATCAGTCACAAGGTCTACCATGAATGTTTTTGGTTCCTCCTTCTTGTCTTCTTCTTCTTGTACCAAGTTAGCTCTCCATCTTCTTCATCATTTGTTCCCATTTAGGACACTTGAAGGAAGGATGCCCTGGTTCATTGCAATTAAGCACCTACCTGTAAATGGTCCTCTACCTTGTCCAAATCCCTCCTCCTCTAGGAGTGTATCCTCCTCTTTGATCAAAAAATATCTCTTTGCCTTTGTCATTGCTTCCTTGCCCTTGTTCTCTATTACCTCTGCCCCTATTTGAACTACCTCCTCTTCCACCATTGCTTGATCTTTCTTGCTTCCTCTTCACTTTTTCTTCTGCTCTAATGGCCAACTGAAAACATTCTCCCAATGTCCTTGGCAATTGCAAACCAATCTCATCTTGTAGATTGTACCTCAAGCCATTGATATACCTGGCTATTTTCTCATCCTCTTCTTCATAACCTCCTCTAATACTAAGCTTGTGAAATTGCTCAATATAGGACATCACATCCATGTCCTTTTTCTTTAAATTCTACCTCATCCTCTTCACATGAATTGTGTAATCAGATGGCAGGAACTACTCTTTGACCAAACTCTTCATCCTTGCCCATGTAGAGACTTTTGCCAATCCTCTAGCCATCCTATCATTCTAAAAACTAGTCCACCATGTCAATGTTGTGCCTCTCAACTTGGTTTTGGAAAACTTAACCTTCCTCTCTTCATCCATCTCTTCAAACTCAAAGTAGTTTTCTAAGGCATCAAGCCATCCCAACACCTCTTCACTATCCATCTTCCCTTGATAGATAGGCAAGTCTATGTGACTCTTCCCTCCATGACCTTGTACTGCCTTCAACAATCTCAGTAACCTCCTTTCCTCAGGGTCCTCTGTCTCATCTGCTGGTTGTTCCTGATTTACCCTCTCATGCTCTTCATCTTCATCATTGTTTTCTTGGTCTTCTTGTTCTTCTCTCCTCCTACTCCTCTCAAGGTTATTTATCCTTGTTTGCATGGTCTCTCTCTCCCTTCTCCATTGCCTTTCTTCTCTTGCTCTTGCTGCTTCTTGTTCTCTTCTTTCTCTTCTCCCCCTTTCCAATATTTACACAAAGATTTCAAGGAACTTAATAATGCAATCTCAACCCTTCTTCAGGCACCCTGGTGGAGACAAACCTCAATAATGCACCAAATGACTTATTTGCCTTCCTTATGGACCCAAACCCTAGGAAAACTCTTAAGAGACCCAAAAAAAACCTCCAAACTAATGATTGAACTAGATGTGGTTTGTGATGATACATAACATACTAGATTCTTGATGGCACTTGTTTTGGAGCACACCAATCAAAAATCTATTATTTCCTCCAATTTAGGCCTAATTAGCCCTCTTTTTCAAAGCAACCCCTCTTTAAACTCAACCCCTAACCATGAAACTTTCAACAGTCCCTTAAAATGACTCAAAACCAAGGATTCCAAGTTTTTAGGCCTCTATGACACCTCTAGCATGCTCAAACACAAAACCCTCCTTAACTTGCCTCAAAAAGTAGGGCTTCTTGAAAACTAACCTTCCAATCACTTCCAGAACTTTCTCATTGACTCTAAACCATTAGAAAAACATATTTAGTCTATCCCAACTCAAAAAAATTCCCCTCATTAAGGCAGATCTTCTGCTGCTATACCCTAGCCTCCATCTTCAAGCACTTTGCATTGTGAAATCTTGGTGTACACCTCAATATTCTTCTTCCCTGCACATTAGTTTGTTAAATATGTATGTTACATGTTAGGAGTGATCAATTTCATAGGTCACAGCAGAATTCTACCTTGAAATGGAGCAATCATCCATGAAAACCACCAAAACTAGTGAAAATTCTGTGTTATTCTTGAGGACAGTTAGCAATATGTTACGAAAACTGATTCCTAACATCTATCAAATCATTCAAGAGGTTAATTGAAAGTAAATACAGGTTCTTAAACCATCCAATTGATTAGAAATTCAAAAGGAATCAATAGATCAGCAAAAAGACTCAAGAAAATGCAAGAAAACTGTGTTTTTTCACTATTTCATGTAGCAGTCCATACAGTCACTTCTCCAAACGCCCAACCTCCGTACAAATGAATATTTTGGGGTTATAAACCCATTCCCCAACTTCCCAAACTGTTTTACATTGATTTTATTCCATTAAAGTGCTTAAACCTCCTAAAACCTATTTACCCGCCTAAATTGAAATTCAAAAATTTGAATTTACAATCTTGAAATTTATTAAATTCTATTATCTATAAACCATTGGATCTTCAATATCCAACCTTATTTGACCTAATTAAAGCATTAAATTACTAATAAAACCCCTAGAACATGATTTTCCCTTTATATTACAATTTGGTCCTAGGATCCTTATTAGGACCCTTAGGACTTTTGACCTCTTTAATGTGTTCACCCATTCCAAAGGCCATTATAGGCTCCAAGATATCATAATTGATGCTTTGAGGTGATTGATAGGTCTTCAAGACCCCTGCATTCTCATGTCTCCTGAAGAGTTCCTTGAAGAGCTTAGGTGCTCCTGCACCAAGGGCCTAAGGCTAGAAGGTCCGCACAACTTAGGGCAGAAGTTGATAAGCTGGATGATAAATGCAAGTTCATAGGTGATGTTTGGACTACTGTAAGAGGGTATGAGCTCTTCAATTTCCACTACCATAGGAGAAACCGTTTTGAGCCAGTCTGTAATCCATGGAAGTTGAATGTAGGGAAATTGGTGTGCCCTAATGTATTTGTAAATACAGAATTGGTAAAATTGCTTGCTGATAATTATGATCCAAAACATAAAGCAATATGTGATCCTTTTGGAAAACCATAGATACATGTGTCAAAAGAAGCAATTGGTGAGGTTTTCAAATTGGAAGGGTTTTGCAACGAGGAAATCAATTGTGAGGAGTTGCAGAAGGAATTTTCAAGAATGGATACAAGCTACAAGGGTTAGAGGTTACCAATTCACAGGGTCAAACAGGGTAACAAGCCAGAACCTCTGGAAGATAGTGAAGGGCCTCCCTATCATGTAGATTTGTTTGAACCCTATATGAAGTACACATATTTTTTAGTGTGTCAGGTGTTAGGGATGGATGCTCCATAATTCATGTCCATGGTGCCAATGGTGATCACAGCAGATATTCAATATCATAACTCCAGGCCATTTGATTATGCTTCATATATTTCTAAGGAGCTTGATTCAGGATTGATGGCTATAAAGAGTGGAGCTTCTATTGTTCATCTCAAAAATTATTCATTGTTGATGCACTTAGTGCTATATTTCAGACAAGAGCTAGGGGTATGGCCTCCAGAAATGAGAATTTCTCAGATTGGAAAGGAGGGTGAAGCATTGCTTGTTCAGTTGTGGACTGCCATTTGGGACAGTAGGTTTGCTGGTTCTAGTTTTATTCATTTTGAGGAGTATTTTGTAAAGACATTGTATAGATTGTATCATTATCCTTGTAACTATTCATTGACTGATGAGATCAAAAGATTCCTTCGGCCTAAGGACTTCAATGGGCCAATTGACCATAATTGGGGAGACTGGTATTGTTTGGAGGGAGCTACAGTAATTAGAGTGTATGGATTTGAAGATGCTCCTTTTATTCTGCCAAGGACAGTTCCAAATAGGCTTGCATATTTGGAAATTGTTAGACAAATGGATTTATGTAGTGTGATGCATTTTAGTTCTTTTGGGAAGTAGGCTTTCATGCCAAGTACTTTGTGTTTTGGTGATTTCACTGTATTGGATAAAGAGGGATATAACTCAGTCCTTGACAGATTATTGCATTATAATATGAAAAGAGGACCAATTAGGAAAAACTTTGATCCTGAGGGATATATTAATTCAGCCAAGGAAAGGATTAACTTTGGAGGGTATCAGCATGTACCCTATCCTTTTGATGATATGATCAGAAATTTGGATGAAGATGAAGTAGAAAATGTAGTTGAAAGATATAACTAGGGGCTCCAGGACATTGAGTTATTGTCTTCTAGAGATGAAGAAACACCAAGAGCTAATGTGCCATGGGGTAAAACAGAAAAGATATCCAGAATGAGGACTCAACAATATGTTTTCCGAGTTAGAGAACAAAGTATTGAAAGTGTTGATGTTGATACAAGGCATAAGGAGTATAGGTCATTTGTTTCTGATGATGAGTTTATACATTCCCCAGAGTTCAAGGCATTCTTGTACAAGCAGAAGGGGAAGGAGATAAGAGAGAATGTTGATGATATTACTTCAGGAAATGAGGAACAATTGTTGGCTCAATTGAGAAGATGTGTGAATGATGAAATGACAAAAATGACTCCTGAAGTGGGAAGGAAAATGTTGGAGGATGCTAGTGTCATGATCTTTCATGGCCTTGATTTGAATTCTGCATTGGTTTTTGATAGTTTCTTGAAGGGTAGTAATTCTACTCACAAGCTTGATAAAGAAAAGGTGATAGAAGTATATGCAGGATCCAAGTATAATACTGATGAGGGATCACTAATGATATCGGCTTTATAACCACCACACAGAAAATCAGTGGTAATTGATATAGAAAAGGCATTTGGCCATGTTATGACTTTAAAAGCTGGAGAAGTTGATCCTGTTGCTACTGCAGATATTGGGGTAAATGTTGCAAAGTTGAATAAAGCACAAATTCAAATATTGATAAAAGAAAGAGAAGTGTATAAAGCAAATAATGAAAAATTGCTAAGAGAAAATGATAAGCTCAAGGATTTGGTTGGTGTTTCAATGGGGACAACCAAAATGATTACTCAAGGAGAAAGCTCTCATGCAAAAGATCAATGGATAGGGTCAAGTGCTTATTCTCAGGGAAAGTATGATGCCATTGCTGTAATTGTCAAGAAGAGGTAGGATCAATTGACATCCTGGTTGAATAAATTGTGGGGAAGATACTCTCATACTCTTGCTGCATTGAAGGAGCACACAAGGATGGATGGATGAGTCATGGAGTAGTTTCATGAGTTGGCTCAAAGTGATGAGGCTAGTAGTTCTGCACTTGAGGCTGCAAATCATATAATCAATCGCCATCAAAAAATTTATGGTGAATTGCAAGGGGATGAGTAGGGGTTGATTGCAACTGCCAAGAAAATTGTTATCACTTTCTCTGATGATAAAGGTGAATTGAAGGATGCTGCCATATGGAAAAATGAATGTGAGACAATATTGGATGAAATCATGAAGACGACTTCTATAGAGGATACAACATTGGAAGAAGTGAGCAAGCAAATCGAGGAAATGGTCAAGATGGAAATCACAATTTGGAATGTTGTTGAAGATGCAGACACATATGAGCATCGGGATTATTTGGACCATCTTAATAAGACTCACTTATGGCTAAATAGAGCCTAATTATTCTCTTTCTTTTGTTTTGTAATTGATGTTTCCTATTTTTGAAAGGTTGTGACCTTTCATATTCTCAATGTATAAATGTCTATTTTGAAAACAATATGCGATATAGTAGAATAGGATAGAGAATAGAGAATACGGTGGAACACCATGTTTCACAAGGCTAAGACTCTACTGTATGTTTTGAATTCATGGAGATATCAATGAACATCATCTGATTTGCTGGCATATTTTGGTGTCAATTGTTGTTTTGTGCCAATTGAAAGAATTATTTAAGTTGTCTCTAAAATTTATGTTGCTTGGTTATTTAAATTAGCATAACATTATTATGTCTGGTTTATCAGTATGTATTTTTTGTACCTGTGTGATTGGTTTATAGGTTCTTTCAAGGAAGGATTAAATCCTTTTGATTAATCACAGTAATCAAGGAATTTTATTTAGATCAATAAGAAGAACTTAATAATCACATTCTTGCATGTTTATACTAGTTATAAACAAAATATGCCAAACAATTTGAATGACCTCCAGAAAGAAGTCAGTTGTTTTAGATTTCATTTGACTCTGTATATTATATAAGGCATTGGTCTCATAGTTTTAGTTATTTAGTTTCATGTATACTTTTTACATCTGTTAATTGAGCTTATTAGGGTTTAGTTTTGAATAATGGTATACAATATATACCAAATTGGTTTTGTTTTGTCCATTTCAATCTGCCATCATGGACAAATCATGGCATGAAGATAATATCAATAGTCAAGTCTACTTTATTTGTTATAGGTACACCCGCCTAGGTCTAGCAGCGCCTGGAGAGTAGAAGGTCTAATTGTTTCAAACCTTGTTCTGTTACCCGAAAACGTTGTGAAAGCTTGGCAACCTTTCATGGTTCAAACCTACATTTTTGAGAGCTAACAGAAACCACTTGTGTCCCTAATCCTCATGTTTCTCCTACAGCTCCACCTCTGGATGAGGATGAAGCTATCACTATTCCCATAGTTCACCTCCTAGATTTAGATAGGAGGCTTCTATATCTTGGAAACCATTTGGGGAAAGATTAAAACATGATTAGGGTCGCTAGAGTTGTTAATGAAATCATATATATGCTAGACAAGGATCACACATGCATAGAGTTCCTTTTGTGGCCTTTCCAACTTAACAGAAGCATATGTCCCTTCTTACAACCCTAGGTCAAGTATTACCTGAGGTCATGTGCTTAATGCTTATAAAAGATAGATTGGCATCTTGATGCCTATGACATTGATATGCATGGATGAAACAATCCCTTCCATCAACATCTTCGCTCCTGCCTTGCCTCCTACTATCAAAGTGAGCAAGATACCCCTAGGATTCAACGTCCTTCCTCCTGGGGGCAATGTCAACTTTTGTGGTGGGATTTCCAGTATGATGGGGGCTAGTGGTTCTAGTGTATCTGGTGCTTTTGGTGGCTTTGGTGGTGGCTCTGATGGTGGTCATGGTGGTTGCTTCGACGGTGGCTGTGGTGGTAGCTCCAGCAATGGCTACGATTGTGGATCTGGCGATGGTCTCAGTGGTGGTTCTAGTGGTGGCTCCACTAGTCCTATTTCTTCATCTGACCCTATTTTGAATGCCCTGCTATAAAATATGGGTCAATTGCAAAACTAGTTGGCAAGTCTATCCCAAGCCTCTACCCAACCAATCTTTCAACCTTTCTTCTGACATAGCCCTTTGTTGGTGGAAATTCTAAACACTCCCATGCCTCAGGGGATGGAAATTCCTAAATTTGAAAAATATAATGGTAAAGGAGACCCTCAAACAAATGTGCCAACCTTCAATGAAATGTGTATAGACTTATTTCACCATGATGACTTGATGGCCAAATTATTTCCTCGATCTCTCAAAGACACAACACTAGAGTGGTACTGTTCCTTTCCTGAAAACTCCATATTCTCATTTGGCTAGCTTGTTAATTAGTTTCTCTGGTAGTTCCAAGCTAACATCAGGCTGAAGATGGCCTTTTTGGACCTCGTCCGATGTAAGCAAGGAAAGCATGAGAAGATTACTGATTTCATTTCTCGATATCAAGCACTCTTTTCACAAATTTCTTACTTGCTACCTAACTTAGATGTACAAAAGGTGTTCATTGACAACTTGCAGAGACCTTGGCAGGAGAAGTTTTCCTTAATGAAGTATCCTTCTTTCACACATTTGTATGTGACGTTGCAGGAATATCAGTAGATGATCATTCAATTCAGGGGATCTTCCTCACACTCCTGTCCAAAAGGAAGGTATATTGTGTAAATTTCAAAAAAATGAAAATCTGTTGTGAATATAGTCACTGCGTCTAATGACAAAGGCCTCAAGCACAAAAAATAGTTCACAAATTTGTTTGAATCTTACTCTTCTATTTTGAAGAAATTGTTAAAGGATAAGATTATAACCTTGGAGAATCCTCGACCTCTTAGAGGACCTTAGTACCCAGACTGGTATGACGGGAA
Organism: Sequoia sempervirens; assembly: GCA_007258455.2. Lineage (NCBI taxonomy): Eukaryota > Viridiplantae > Streptophyta > Pinopsida > Cupressales > Cupressaceae > Sequoia > Sequoia sempervirens. The sequence goes on along the minus strand of VDFB02353493.1, from coordinate 11,999,606 downwards.
TGCATTCTACCAATACCATCACATCCATGGGCATGATATCGAATGTTGCATGTGCTTGCATCATGAGATTCAAGATCACATCAATGATGGTACCATTCACCTTGATGGTAAAAAGAAAAATAAAAACAAGTCTATGGCTAAGGTGAATAGTGAATTGAAAATTTATACAAACCTATTTCCATCTCATTCTATAAATTCGATCATTGACCCTTCTGGTGCTTCCCCTGATGATCCAGGAGGATCTCCACACATGAAGAATTTTTATTTTTCACACCATGAAGAAATTGATGATAGGTGTCAGGTTTAAAATAAGTGAATTAATGCTTTAAGTGGGTTTGAGGAGCTCATGCATTATTCATTTAAGGATTAGTGATTGAAATGAGTTTGAGAAGAGAAACTCATGCATTTATTCGATTACAGGACATAATAACCTGACCAAAATAACCTTGGATAGAATAACATGGTCACAATAACCCAAGGAAAAAATAACCCAGGATCATAATAACCCAAGCCAAAATAACCCATGGTTAGAATAACTCATGGACATAATATCCCTGTAAGAATATAGAGAAAGGAAAACAAAATTTATAAATTACATGGGTTATTCTGTCCATGGGTTATTTTGACCATGGGTTATTCTGTCCATGGGTTATTATGACCCTGGGTTATTTTGTCCTTGGGTTATTATGATGGGGTTATTGTGTCCAGGGTTATTGTGATTGGGTTATTATGTCCTGATACCATTTATTCGTTTGAAATTGTAAAATTATTAATACTTGAAGTTCATGGAAATTACTCATGTATTATTCATTTATTTGTAAAAAGGGAAATTGGTTTTATGTGAGAATCCACCTCACAACTAATTTTCTATTTCTCAATGAGAGGCTGAGAGTCTCTTGGTTTGTTTGAGATTCTTTTCCATTTTATGCCTTGAGTTGTTTTGAGATCCTAGAATTATGGATCTTGTTTTTCCTTAAAAGTCATGAGATTTTATTATTTTAGATCTTGGAGTTATCCTCCTTGTTTTGAGAAAAACTATATAAATTCCTTATGTGAACCTTTTGAAGGGATAAGAGCAAGGGGAATACTTGTAAGCTCTCAATAATTGTAGGCTTAGTTCAAGGCTCTAAGCTTTGTAGGAGTTTTGAGAGAGATATGTAAAAGCTTGCATCGTAAGGAATTTAACCTTCTGATGTCTGGAGTAAGGTCATTTGTGTGAAGTTCCTTCTTGAATCCTTGGTTAAGGAGAAGGTAGCTTGGATGTAAACACTTTTGAGAAGGTCCCAACATCTTTCATAAGAAGCAATAGAGTGATTTGTGTTCAAGCAGAACCAGAGACATAGCCAGAGTCTAGTGAACTCTGTTATCAAACTCCTCTTCCTTATCTTATCATGTGTTGTATCCATTTTAAGTTCATTTGCTTTATGTATTATTGTTTAAATAAATTAAATTAATGAAATATTTTCTCTTAATTCACAAGAAAATAAAAGTTAGTAAAAAAGTCCTCATTGTAAAATTTTGTATTGAGTAGTACTCACCAAGTTTACAGATCAAGTTGGTATCAGAGCAGGTTGACTGTTTTGCTTAGTGTGAATGCTTATTAGGGCTAAAATAAAGCAAAGAGTACTTGAAGAAATGTCGATTCCAAGAAATGAGAATACTTATCCTCTTTATGTCAATCCTTATAAAGATGACTTAGTTTTCCTTAAAGCATTCTTCACCATGAAGAAAATGGTGAAGGAAATGTATGATGATGAAAGAGAGAGTGTTAAGTTGTGAAGGTTGTTGAAAACATCGAAAGATGAGAAGCAAGTAAAGCTTCAAGAACTCAAAAAAATCAATCGAAGCATTCAGTTGGAAAATGTTGAGTTGAAAAGGTTGTTGCAAGAAATACAGGATTAGTTGCAAGCCAAGGATGAACTTTTGGAAAAGTTTTGGAGTGATGAAAGATTGGAGAAACCATCTCCTACAGAAACTATCATTGAGGTATGCAGTACAAGTAATTCTTTGATTATGCATTCTTCCCATCAAGACGATTCTTTTGGTGCATTTGAAAAGAACACTAAAGGTGTTGGCTTGAAATTGCTAAAGAAAATGGGATATGAAGGAAAAATTCTTGGAATTCATGGCCAAGGAATAGTTAATCCCATACAAGTGGTAGAGCAACCTCATCATACAGGACTGGGTTACGATAAAGAGGAAATTGGAGAATGTTCCAAAACCACGTATGTGATAAATTCTTCAAGTGATGAGTCAATGTAAAAAGAACTACCACAAGCTAAAGGTGAGCCACACCATGATAATGACAGTGACTACAAGTCATCTCCAAAGAGAGTTGAGAATTTCATAGTATGAGTTCAACCAGGTTCTCCTCGTCGGATCTACACTAAAAACAACCATGAAAGGTATAAATGTCATGATTATTCAAAATCTTTGTTTTATTATAAGAAGCATGATCATGTAAATCAAACCTTGTGGAATATCATGTTCCCTTGTACTTTTTTTCAATCACCTAACCATTGTGTGGCCAAGTGTCGAAAGAGAAAATATTTTCTCAATAAATTAAACATGTCGAATGGAAGTCAGACAAGAGAGGAGGAGCCACTTCCAAGCATGAAGGCCTTTCTACCAAGTGACAAGCATAGAAACTATTGCACTCATTGCAAAATGAGTGGTCATTGGATCGGGAAATGTTGGAAGCTTCATCCTAAGCTTCATCTCACACCAAGAAAGAAGCCTTCACAAGAGCCTGTGTAGAAGGAGGCTACAAAAGTGATGGGGGAACATCCATTGAGTATCTCAGAACCGGTCCCTGAAGAAGCACATCTACAGAAATAAGGGCCTTTAAATTGGTTCGGTAAGAAATGGATATCATTTTTGCATAGTTGAGCTTTGTCATCATGCATATGTAACACTGTATGCTTTTTTCCATTGGTGAACGTATGATGAGATGCAGATTGTTGATGGAGGTAGATCACTTATTAAAAAGTGAAAATTAAACTCTAATGGATTTTTGTGGTGAGATTGGCTTCGAGATCTATTTTCCCATCAAAGGGAAGATTTGAAGAAATAGGTTGCAATGGATGGAGAAATAAAAATTTGCAATCTGTGCTCCATCTGTGTGTGAGGCATCTTCTTTATCTCAAAAAAGATCTGTAAATGCTCATCATGACTTATGGTTCTACTATGCGCGACAATATTGATCTATTGGTAGAAATTTCCAGAATGAATAGCTGCACGTGAGAATATATGAAGGATATTTGTCTACCAATTTTTTAAAGGTGAAGGAGTCAATCCGTTTAAGCAGAGAAGAGATATATTGTCGAAAGATCATATTTGGTTGGTTGTTATTAACGAGATCACATGAGCACGGGCTTTATGGTATGTTTGGCACTTGGTTATAACCATATGCCAATTTAAACCATGATTTGGTGGTGGACGTTGGTCATCCAATGATATTCCATGAATTTTGGCATTAGATTTAGCACATACCATGTATACCATAACAATGGGATCCATCTTAGTGACAACGTTTTCGGTCACCAAAAAAATTAAGTTGGGGAGGAGATAACTTCGTGCAAAAAAGGGTGTGTCGTAATAAAGTTTTGTCCCTTTGAGCAAATTCATCTCTCCTCATTGATTATGAAGGAACACCAAATTTTGAAATCTATCGTGGCTCATTTTTGAAGAAGAATTGGTTTGGCCTCTATTACAAGCCACTTGTTCTCCCTTCTTCCGATTCTAGCCACCAATTCATAATCAAATTTGCTACACAACTGAGAGATTGGAAGTGGCACTTGTTTGCAGCTGTGTTGGCTCGTAGGTTATCTCAAAGCACCATCACCTTTGGTTATAGATACGTGAGTCCACTCCTCCAATCCAAACGTGATGGACCTTATATCACATTTTAGATCATAGAGCCTCATCTCCTAGAGGAGTCACCTTTGTGGAGGAATCCACTATCAATGATCGTCCCTCATCCATTTGACTGTAGATTGGAGTTTTTAGACATGCCAAATTTGGTGCAGTTTTGAGAAATGCCTTCTACATGCAAACATGTTGTTGCATTTTTCTACTAGTCACATGGATTCACATGGAGCCGAGAGTCAAAGGTTGGAGAGCTCAAGGCGATGGGCAGAGACCATTATTGTTGTACATAGTCGAGGCCACTGGAATCATTGTTGAGTGAGGCATTGTTGACTAGGCCTATTTTTGGTGATTTATTGTAAACTTGACCAATGCATATTCTTATAAACTCTTGACAAGTGTGATGCTTCAAATTTTGAATAATTGTAATCCAGGTACTATCATCTATAGGTTTGCATGTTGGATTCGACATTCCGTTTCCAAAGTACAAAGGTGAAGGAGTAGGGGAATGTGCCTTTCAGAAACATTTTCTATGTAGCCGATACAGGGGTTTGTAGATTGCAGTTGATACTTTTGGAGACCAAAAGTTTCTTTTGTGGGGAGGTTTAATCCAAGAGTATCTCCACACATGAAGAATTATCTTTTTGCACACCATGAAGAAATTGATGATAGGTGTCAAGTTTGAAATAAGTGAATTAATGCTTTAAGTGGGTTTGAGAAGCTCATGCATTTATTCATTTGAAATTGTAAAATGATTAATACTTGAAGTGAGTGGAAATTACTCACATATTATTCATTTATTTGTAAAAAGGAAAATTGGTTTTATGTGAGAATCCACCTCACAACTAATTTTATATTTCCCAATGAGAGGTTGAGAGTCTCATGGGCATGGTTGAGAGTCTCTTGGTTTGTTTAAGATTCTTTTCCATTTTATGCCTTGAGTTGTTTTGAGATCCTAGAATTACGGATCTTGTTTTTCCTTAAAAGTCATGAGATTTAGATCTTGGAGTTATCCTCCTTGTTTGGGGAAAAACTATATAAATTCCTCATGTGATCCTTTTGAAGTGCTAAGAGAAATGGAGATACTTGTAAGCTCTCAAGAATTGTAGGCTTAGTTCAAGGCTCAAAGCTTTGTAGGAGTTTTCAGAGAGCTATGCAAAATCTTGCATCATAAGGAATTTATCCTTTTGATGTCTAGAGTAAGGTATTTTGTGTGAAGTGCCTTCTCGAATCCTTGGTTAAGGAGAAGGTAGCTTGGATCTAAACACTTTTGAGAAGGTCCCAGCATCTTGCATAAGAAGGAATAGAGAAATTTGTGTTCAAGCGGATCTAGAGACATAGCTAGAGTCTGGTGAACTCTGTTATCAAACTCCTCTTCCTTGTCTTATTGTGTGTTGTATCCATTTTAAGTTCATTTGATTTATGTATTATTGTTTAAAGCAATTAAATTAATGAACTATTTGCTCTTAATTCACAAGCAAATAAAAGTCAGTAAAAAGGTCCTCATTGTAAACTTTTGCATTGAGTAGTACTCACCAAGTTTACGGATCACTTGAGGCCTTAGAGTATGTAATGATGGTTTCATTTACTCACATTCCTCCCCCTCAACCTATGACTAGCTCCCCAAAGATAACTTTTACATCGTAGGATCTACCGATGAATAAGAAAGCTTCTCCTCTATATATTCTTGCTCGTGTGAATGGAAACATTGTCAAAAGAGTACTTGTAGATCCCACAAGTCATGTGAACATTATTATAGAGGAGACTCTTTTGATAAAATCTCTACAGAGGGAGGAATATGAAAAATGAAAACCAAAATATGTACCCATGATGGTCTCTCTCTTGCTCCTCATGGTTCTATAACTCTTTCCATCCTAGTGGGACCTAGGGTTGTGAATTCTACCTTTGATGTCATTCTAGAATCTAACTTGTTCAAAGTGAAGCTAGGCATCCCATGGCTAGTTTCCATGAACAGAGTCACTTTCTTTATTCATGAGTGTCTGAAATTCTCTCACGAAGGTGCAGTGCATGTCGTGAATGACACCAAATATTAGTCGATGGTATCACATGGGGGATATTCACTAGATAATTTTTGGCTTGCCTCAGTAGGTCTACTTCCTCTAAGAACAAACCTGCTTTATCAAAATTATGTTAAGTATGAGACTAGGGGCAAGGTGCATCCAAAAATGGCCTACCTTGTCGCACAACAAAAGGCTGCTTCTTCCTCTCAAAAGGGGAAGGGGAAGTCTACTCACACTTAGGATATTTCTTGTTCCTCTATAGTTCCACCTTCTTCTACCTCTTTCCCTATGATTCCCTTGACTTTTTCTCCCATGCATCTCTTGGGGAGTCCGATGGTGCCTGCTTGGCAAAAGGCCAACTGTCAAGTGTTCGGCCTTCCTATCTTTCCCACGGTGCCTTGACCCATCCTATATGGTAAAGGGAAGGGTCCCCATGGAGTCTCCTCTGCATCTCAGCCTCCGTGACATCCTACTACTCTTGCCCCTAGGGTAGAAAATGGGAAGAGGCCCACCGCCGAGGCACTTGAGCAAGCTTCTCGACCGGTTGTTATCTTTGTTCCTGCATCTCTTCCTCTTGTTTCTATCTACGATTCACCCCCTACACTGGAAATAGGTGTGATGAACACTCCCATGGAAGAATAGGATCCTCCTGCTCCTCCTCAAGCTACAACTTCCAGCTCTCAGAGCTAAAGAAACTGCCTTGTGCATGAGCATAAGCATTAGAGGAAGGCTCTCGCCACTGACCAGGCTGCTTTGCAAAAGGTAGAAGGGGAGCCGCCAGCTCTTGTTTTGTTGTCTCATGATGTGCCCTCATATTCCAACCCTTCTATGTTAGTTTCCATCGCCTAGATCTTGATTTTATCATCCCTCATGAGCGTGGATGACCCTCACCCTAAAAGGGTGCAAGTGTTCATTGCTCCCTCAGTTGAGCCTCCTCTCTTGATGTCCCTTTTGGACATCTCACTTTTTCCTAAGCCAGTGGATATGTCAAATACCTCAATGGTGTCTGCTATGGTTTTCTCCTCTTCTTCCTCACCTTCTACTTCTTCTATGGGGATCTCACATCCCCTGATTAAGCGCAAGTTGGAGGATGAACCTGCTTCTAATGGGGGTCGGGAGAAGAGATCGCCTTCTTCGGAAGCTAGTTTTGGTTTGGCTTGCACCATCCTAGTAACAAAGGTTGTCCTAACTATTGGATTTTTCTGATATGTGGTTGAAATTGATGTCAACACTATTGGAATTAATTTATTTAAGGCTATATATGTTGAGGATATTAAGAAAATTGTAATAAAATAAGTTGTAGGTTGTTGGCGATGCAGTGAAGTTTAGTCTGATGGCCAAATCAATATATTGATGATTAGAGATTGTGGATCAAATGGTTTTTTGAAGAGTATATCTAGTTTATCCACGTGAAGTTTCAGAGGTTCGCATGAAGATTTGATCGAGTTATGAGTATTTGTGTTCTGACAGTTGTTTTGTTGCTTCAGTTGGTGTTCCTAAAAGAAGATGATGTGATTCTAGTAAGTTGAGTTGTTGCAGATGACTCTATGGTGATTCATGATTCTTGTGGATGTTTCTAGATTGTTCTCTATCTATGTTGTTCATCCACATTGATTGTTGAGCTCGCGATTGGTGATTTTCTTCTGTGAGTTCATGTTTTTCATGATCATGGCCGACAAATTGATTGTAGCGTGTTGTGGATCTTCAAGCCATAATTGTTTAAGGTGTTTCATGTTTGAGGATGTTGTTTTGGGTCCTTACTATGTTGTGGCTGACATTGTTTGGTTCACATTGAAAATTATTTATGTTTTGGGCAGACAGTTTGTACACATTTTATATTTTGTTAAAGCCAAAATCTAGATGATGTTATCCTTAGTCGTAGATATATATGATCAGTTGTTTATACCATTTGAGGACATGGTGCGAGTGGTGTGTGAATTATGCGAGTGTTGTGTGTGAATAATGTTCTAATCTTTTGAAGGCAGAAGTAAAGTGTGGAGAAGAGTGAGAAGATGTTTATGTGCTTAACCAAAACTATAATCAGGCATTAGCAAATGATATTTTCTCAGTTCAAAATCTTTCGGATGTAATCTAAATATTTTTGTAAGACAGTGAGTCTTCCTTTAGGTAGTAAGCCTTTTGTATTTGAGCAGTGAGCTCTAGGCAGTGCACTTGAATGCATGTGCATTCCCCATTTATAATTATTTTATACTTTTAACAGGGTGTAATCTTGTGGACTAACCTCCACCGTGGTTTTTCCCCTAACAGGGTTTCCACGTAAAAAATCTTGGTGTGATGTGTGTTTCTGATGTGATAATGGTTTATGCTTTCATGTTTATTTATCAAATCTGAGAATAAGTTTAATAAGTATAATTTCTAAGACAACTGATTCACCCCCCCTCTCAGTTGCCTTCCCTTGTGTTTCCAACAATTGGTATCAAAGCAGGTTCCTCGAAAGAAGTCTAATAACTTGAGGTGATCCGAGATGGCGACATATAAGAAGGATAGTACGAGATTTGACATGGAACTAATTATTCTCTATGGAAGACTTGAATGGAGTGTCATTTGAGATGCATTGGTGAACCTTACTGGACAATTAAAAAGAATAGGTATATCATCCCACAGAATGGTCCTTCTACTGCAAGTGAGATTAAGGAAGCCGAGTACAATATCAGGGCTAAGGAAGCAATGTTGTTGAGTGCTCTAACTAATTCTGAGATGAAAAATGTAATGGAGTTGAAGATTGCTTATGAGATCTAGAAAAAGTTGCAAACTTTGTATAAAGGTGATGCCCATGTGAAGATTGCTAAGCTCCAAAGCCTGAAAGGGAAATATGAAATGTTGAGAATGGGTGAAGATGAGAACATCACTTCTTTTATGTAGAGAGTGAATGAACTTGTGTGTAGTATCAGATGTGCTGGTGGAACATTGGAAGAATTAGAGATTGTTGCTAAAGTGCTCAGATCCTTGCCTACTATATACAAAGCTAAAGCTACTGCTATTGAGGAGATCTAGACTGTGACAAATGTAACCAAAGACATGTTGATTTGTAAGCTTACTACTTTTGAGCTAAGTGAGTTTGGTGATTCTCTTCCTAAGACAAAACTTGCATTCAAAGCTACTATCTCTAGAAAGGATAAGAAAAGATATGATCCGGGAGAAAGTTCTATAAAAATGTTCAAGTATGAGGAGGAAATGAGAGAGATTGAAGAAGAAGAGAGAAAACTAGATGATCTTGAAGCACTTATTGTCAAGAGGGAAGCCAGAGGAGAAGGTAAGTATAAAGGGAAATTTCCTATTACATGTTTTTCTTGCAATAAGATAGGTCATTTTTCCTCAAGGTGTCCAAAAAGAGTTCCTAAGCCAAGACCTAACAAGCCTAGATTTCAAAGAAAGTGTTATTATGCTGCTAATGAAGGTGTGATAGATGATGAATCTGATAAAGGGAATTTAAGTAAGGACAAATGGGTATTTATTGCTATCAAGTAAAATGATCCAGTACCTTATGAATCTGCTAATTGCACAAATGTGGAGAAAGCCCTAGCTGCTAGAGTTGAAGAAAAAGATGAATGGGTGATCGAAAATGGATGCTCTCATCACATGATAGGTAATAAAAGTAAATTTGTGAGCTTGGAAAAGTATGATGGTGGTGTTGTAAGATTTGGTGATGACAAAGTTGGTGTAATCTGTGGCAGAGGATCCATTTATCTTGATGGTAAGCATAATACTGATGACGTTCTATTTGTGGAAGGTTTGAAGCATAATCTTTTAAGTGTTTGATAGATGGTTGATAAGGGATACAATCTTCAATTCAAGGATGGAAAGTGTAGAATATTGGGAAGTTCCAAAAATGTGATTGCATCTAGTACAAAAACAAAAGGTAATATCTTTCACCTGAGTGTTGCAAGTAAAAGTTGTTTGATTGCTCAAGTTGATGAATGTTGGTTGTGGCATATGAGAATGTGTCATGTAAAATTTGACAATATTATCAAGATAATTTCTACTCATGCAGTGAGAGATCTTCCTAAGTTGATAAAACCTACTAATACTATATGCAAGGAATGTCAGCTAGGGAAGCAAACTAGAATTTCATTTCAGAGCAAACAACATTGTTCAAATGAAGTGTTGGATCTTGTGCATATTGACTTGTGTGGTCCTTCTAGAGTTAGAAGTTTACAAGGATACAAGTATTTCATGTTACTTATTGATGATTATTCTAGAATGATGTGGGTTACTTTCTTAAGGGAAAAATATGAAGCTCTAGAGAAATTCAAGATTTTTAAGGCTATGGTTGAGATAGAGACAGGTCTAAAGATTAAATTTTTTAGATCAAATAGAGGTGGTGAATTCACTTAGGGTGATTTTAATTCTTTTTGTGAAGAGCATGGGATAAAGAGGCAATTATTTGCACCGCGGACCCCTCAGAAAAATGGAGTTGTGGAAAGGAAGAACAGGACAATTGAAGAAGCTGCTAGGACTATGATGCTAGAAGGAAATGTTCCTCATATCTACTAGAGATAAGCTATGAGTACTGTCGTTTACACTCTCCACCAGGTATATGTCAAAGGTGATACCGGTAAGACTCCTTATGAATTATGGTATGGTCACAATCCTGCTATTAGATACTTCAAAATCTTTGGGAGAAAATGCTATATCAAAAGAGATGAAGATATAGGAAAGTTTGATGCTAGAAGTGATGAAGGAATCTTTCTTGGTTATTCTACTAAAAGTAAAGCCTACCGCTACAATAAGAGACTGAGGAAAGTAGTTGAAAGTGCTAATGTCAAGGTTGATGAAGACACAGTTAGACCATCCAGAACCTGTGGATATCATTCAGATGATCAGAATGACAGTTCAGATAAAGGAAAGAAAATTCAGACTTCAAATCAAGTTCAGATCATTTCGTTGAATCAGGAAAATCAAGAGGAAGAAACTAGTGAAAGTGCAAAAGTGAGATCACAAGAGCCTGAAGTTCAAGAACATCCTAAGACTCCAAGGTATGTAAGACTAAATCATTCAGAAAATCAGATTATAGGTGATAAGAACAAAGGTGTTCAAACTAGGAGAAGAATTGCAGAAGAATATTGTTTGATCTCAAAGACTGAGCCTAATAGTGTCAATGAAGCATGCAAAGATGAACATTGGATGGAAGCGATGAAAGAACTACTGCAGATTGAGAAGAATGATACATGGATTCTTGTTCCTAGACCTAAGGATAAAAATATAATTCAAACTAAATGGGTCTTTCAGAACAAACTAAATGAGAAAGGTGAAGTCGTTAGAAACAAAGCAAGACTAGTGTGTAAAGGATATTCTCAGATGGAAGGAATTGAATTTGAAGAAACTTTTGTTCTTGTTGCTAGGATTGAAGCTATGAGACTATTTCTTGCTTATGTTGCTTACAAAAAATTCAAGGTTCATCAAATGGATGTCAAGTCAACATTTCTAAATGGTGAACTGGAAGAAGAAGTGTATATTGAGCAACCTGGTGGATTTCAATTGACTGATCAAGGAGATATGGTTTGTCAGTTGAAGAAAGCATTGTATGGACTTAAGCAAGCCCCAAGAGCATGGTATGCTAGATTGGACAAGTATTTGTTGAAGCTTGGATCTAATAAAGGTACTTTTGATAGTAATTTGTATTTCAAGATTGATCATGATAACAATTTGATTGTTGAAGTCTTTGTTGATGATATCATTTTTGGAGGAGATGATGGTTTGTGCATGAAGTTTGCTGATGAGATGCAGAGTGAGTTTGAGATGTCTATGATTGGAGAAATGAAATTCTTTTTGGGATTGCAAATTACTCAGCTAGATAAGGGGATCTTTATATCTCAGTCCAAGTATGTGAAAGAATTGATAAAGAAGTTCGTTATGGAAGATTCAAAGCTAGTTGGTACACCTATGGTGACTGGATGTAAGTTGACACAAGATGATGATTCTCCTAAAGCAAATCAGACTAGATACAGATCCATGATTGGTGGATTTCTCTATTTGAATCAAACTAGACCTGATATCATGAATGTCATATGAATTGTTGCAAGATTTTAATTTGATCCTAAGGAATCTCATGTGACGGCTGTGAAGAGGATTTTCAGGTACTTGAAGGAGATAGTTGATTTTGGCCTATGGTATTCTAAAGAAGATGACCTTACTTTGAGTTCTTTTACTGATGTTGATTGGGAAAGAGATGTGAATGACAAAAAGATTACTAGTGGTGGTGCATTTTTCTTGGGAAAGAAGTTGATTTCATGGTTAAGTAAGAAGTAGAATGCCATTTCTTTATCTACTGCAAAAGCAAAATGCATTGTTGCTGCTAAAAATTGTACTCAAGTATTGTGGATGAAGCAGATGTTGAAAGATATCAGAGTTGTGTATGATGAACCTATTGCTAAATTTTGTGATAATTCAAGTGCAATTAACATTTCTAAGAATCTAGTACTGCATTCAAAAACCAAGCATATATCTATCAAGTTTCACTTTTTGAGAGAGAAGGTGAGTGAAAAGGAAGTTAGATTGGAGTATGTGCCCACTAAGAAAAAAATTGCAGATATCTTTACCAAGCCCTTGCCTAAGGATACTTTTGAGTATCTCAAAGGGAAGCTAGGGGTGATTACCCCTCCTAATCAAAATTAAGATGCATTGACTTGCATCAGTCTGTGCATTTCATAGTCATATCTTGTGATCCAAATTGATGTTGTGGTGGCTGCTACTCAGGGGGAGTAGTCAGATGTTCAAAAATGTGGTTCAGAGCTTGTGTGGAGAAAGATAATGTGTATCTTTTCCATTGATGTCAAAGTGGGAGAAGAGTCATGTGAAAAAATGTGAAAGAGTTAAGGAGAAAAGAGTGAAAATCTAAGGGGGAGAAAGTGCTAAGAGAAAGTTGCATTGATGGTGTTTTTCACATCATGTGTTGCCATCAATTCCAAAGGGGGAGATTGTTGGATGTTGCTAATATGTAGTTGTCATTGATGTCAACACTATTGGAATTAATGTCTTTAAGGTTGTATATGTCAAGGATATTGAGAAAATTGTAATAAAATAAGTTGCAGGTTGTCAGTGATGCAATGAAGTTCAGTCTAATGGCCAGCTCAGTATATTGTTGATTAGAGGTTGTGGATCAAAGGGTTTGTTGAAGACTATATCTAGTTTATCCAAGTGAAGTTTCAGAGGTTCGCATGAAGATTTGATCAAGTTATGAGTATATGTGTTTTGACAGTTGTTCTGTTGCTTCAATTGGTGTTCCTAAAAGAAGATGATGTGATTCTAGTAAGTTGAGTTGTTGTGGATGCTTTTGTGGTGATTCATGATGCTTGTGGATGCTTCTAGATCATTCTCTATCTATGTTGTTTGTCTGCATTGATCATTGTGCTCGCGATTGGTGATTTTCTTCTGTGAGTTCATATTTTTCATGATCATGGTCAACAGGGTGATTGTAGCGTGTTGTGGATCTTTGAGGCATAATTTTTTAAGGTGTTTTGTGTTTGAGGATGTTGTTTTGGGTCCTTACTATGTTATGGCCAATTTTTTTGGTTCACAATGAAAATTATTTATGTTTTGGGCTGACAGTTTGTACACATTTTATATTTTGTTAAAGTCGACATGTAGATGATGTTATCCTTAGTCGTGGATAAATATGATCGATTGTTTATACCATTTGAGGACATGGTGTGAGTGGTGTGTGAAGTATGTGAGTGTTGTGTGAGAATAATGTTCTAATATTTTGAAGGCAGAAGTAAAGTGTGAAGAAGAGTGAGTAGATGTTTATGTGCTTAACCGAAACTATAATCAAGCATTATCAGATGCTATTTTCTTAGTTCAAAATCTTTCAGATGTAATCTGAATGTTTTTTTAAGATAGTGAGTCTTCCTTTGGGTAGTAAGCCTTTTGTATTTGAGCAATGAGCTCTAGGCAGTGCGCTTGACTGCATGTGCATTCCCCATTTATAATTCTTTTATACTTTTAACAGGGTATAATCTTGTGGACTAACCTCCACCATGTTTTTTCCCCTAACAGGGTTTCCACATAAAAAATATTGGTGTTATGTGTGTTTTTGATGTGGTGATGGTTTATTCTTTCATGTTTATTTATCATATCTAAGAATAAGTTTAACAACTATAATTTCTGGGACAACTGATTCACCCCCCCTCTCAGTTGTCTACCCTTGTGTTGCCAACACTAACATCCCTCGAGTTTTTCACTGCCTCCAAGTATTTTAGTGAGGTTGAAAATGGATCTTGGCCACCTCCTTCGTCACCTACTTATTTGAAACATGGCACTCCCGTCAAGTGCATGTTCAATTCGGTAGATGATGTCCTGACTTTTTTGGGAATTTTTGAAAAATCGATGATATTTACCTCACAGGAGTTGAGAAAAGGAGACCTCGAGGGGCTTTCTTCCTTGGTTGTTGTCACAGGAGAGTTGGAGGGTGCTCTCCTTTATATCCCACCCTTGTAGGCTCATCTACCTTCCCCTTATAATGATCTATACTGGGAGAACGATGACCTCTTGGTTGATGAGGACTAGGAGGGCACCTCTTCTTTATCTTTAGATTAGATTTGTGTGTGTGTTTTGTATCCCCTATGCTTTTTTTATGTGTTCATAGAGGACCCTTATCACCCTTGTAGGTTTTTGGATATAGGAGTGTTTTGTGTTGTGAACTTCTTCTATTTTTTACATCATTCTTCTCTTTTTTGTCCCTTGATTTTCAACAATTGGGGATGATGCAAAGTGTTGGAGGCATTTAGGCCCCCCTTCCATGTTGACCCAATTTTTTATTTTTATTTTTTTCACATACCCTTATTCATGATATGATATAGTAGGGGATTGATGACAGTTCATATATATTATTATATTATATCTATCTATCTATATCTATGAGCAATTCAGACCCTGAAATATTAGATCCCCCTGTCTCTTGATTTCTTCATCTTTTCTTATGTTTCATTTTTATCTTTCTCTCTTCTCTGCTTTCTTCATGATGTTATGGTGCCTATGTGTTGTCCCTCGCGTGTGTGAAATTTTTTTCACGATTACATCACATCATGTATCATGGGCCACAACATCAGTTTCTTCTCTCTCCTTAGGATGTCATGTACATTTTTGTTCAACATGCACCATCCTAAGGGAGGGCTATCATGCTACTTCAATTTTCAAAAAGGTGTATTCAGTGCCCAATGAATCCCTTATTGAAAATCCCTTATTATTTTTCAAAAAATTGTATTCTTCAACTAGGACCCCTAGTGGAATTTTTCTTTTGAAATGGATTCATAGAGAAAGAATATGAAAAATTTCCTTGGAGGAGGGAGTACTTTTTTTGATAAAGAAGTCTGAAAACTTTCCCTTGTGAGGGAGTATTCTTCATTTTGAATTCCTTGATGAAAGAGATCTTTCAGAAGGATTCCTTGATACTAGAATTGTTTGTGAAAAATATCATTACCTTTCAAACAAAGTTTCCCTTGAGCAGACCCCTTTCTTTTGAGGGGTTCCCGAGGGACCCCTTTGAAAGCTTCTCCTTTAATTATTGATTTTTTATGTGACTATCTTTCTGCGTGCATGGATTCTTTCTATCTAACATGTTTTGTCTATGGATTAACATGTTGCTTTGTAGGACCTGTGAAGCTACTTTTTCAATCAAGCTTGGAGGACTGAGAACCTTGAGCTTGCCTTGCAAGACCGAGCAACTATAAGGGCTTATCAAACTCTGTAAAGCCTTTCATAGTTGGCATCCCTCAGGATCAAGCACTTGGGGCACCTCCTCTATAGGACCGAGTACCTATAGAGCCTTTTGTTCACCTTCCATAGGTCCAAGGGCATGTAACACATTTGTTCAACACTCCTCAAGATTGAGTACCTATGGAGGCATATCCTCTTCCTATGCACTCAAGTGTGTCAAATTATGGTCTGCTTCCTCAAAAATTCAAGTATACATTTCTCAACTTTCACTCTACTTTACTATGCATTCACTAACACTTATGCTCACTAAAGTGGGGGAAAAATTTAATGGCATGAATTTTTTATTGCAAGTATGAAGAAGTTGTTGCATGGTGTTGTCATTGATTTCAGCTAGTCAATTGGTTATCAACTGGTTGTTAATGTCATTAGTGTCATGGATGCAGGTTATTGGTTGTGTATGTCAAGGATATTGGAAAAATTGTATTGAAGGAATATTGTAGGTGTTTAGTGGTTGCTTCAAGTTTTGGTCTAGATTTTTCTTCTACATGTGTGCGGTTCAGATATTTTGAACATGGTTGTCAAAAGCTACTATATCCATATTTTTGGTTTCTAATTCATTGTACAGTGCAAGTTGTGCTCACTAGTTGTTAACTGTGGTTTTTTGTATTTGGTTGAGGTTTGAGAGAAATGTTTTTGGTCCAGATTTCTCTTCAGTAAATTCTTATGACTTGCGGTTCTATAATTAAGTTGTTATGACCGTGTTGAAGATAATTTTGGTATCTGGAAGGATCATTCTTAATTGTTCTATATGTTCTACACTAGTTTGGCCGACCTTGTGTGAAACACTACCTTCAAAATTGATGAAGCATGTTGGGACCTATTTGGGTCCTCATCAAACATGATTTTGGGTTTCCCTCATTCTAATTCCACCCTAGGATGTTTTTTCACCAACCTAATTTGAATTTATGGATGGTTGGCTTTGGATATGTTTCAAAGTTGAAGATGGTATAAATACAGGATGAATTAGTAGTGAAAGAAGTATAAAAAAGAGAGATAAGTAAAAAAAAATAGAGTAGATAGATGTGAAATATATGTGAATTAGTTGGTGTGTGTGATATAAGTGTGGCAGATCAGTGCAAATTCTAAATGTTGAGTTTCTGGATGCAGGGAGCTAAACGTGTACTCTATCATTTATGCATGTTTGCAAGTGGTTGAGAAAATTGTGGTGGATTTCTCTGTTGCATTGAGATTGTCTTCTCTTTGTAAGATATCTCTTCTATATTCTTTGTATCTCTATGGTAGTGATCCCTTCAAGTTGTTATCCCTGTTGAATAGTGAGTCCTGATCTAGACAGTGAGTCCTAATCGAGATAGTGAGCCCTTATTTTTGGCAATGAGCCTTACTTCTCAGGTCGTGAGCCTTTTGTAATCGGTTTTGATATTCGTTATAGTGTGATTTAATCCTCACCATGGTTTTTCCCTTATTATATTTTCCATGTAAATTTGGTGTTGTATTTGTGTGATGGTTTTCAGTTTCTGCACTTGCACTTAAAGTTTAATCATTTTAGCAGAGTTAAGAATTGTGATTGACATAAGCTCTAGTGAATGTTTTAAAAGGTTAAATTTGTGACAACTGATTCACCCCCCTCTCAGTTCTCTTGTTCAACAATTGGTATCAGAGCTTGGTTCCCTGGAGAAGGGCTTAACTGATTAAGGAAGGTCCAAGATGGCTGGAAAAGTTACTCATGATTATTTGATGTTTGATGGAACTAATTATGCTATCTGGAAAATACTGATGAAAGAACATCTGGAGTATTATGGATATGATGTGGAGAAAGCTTACAAGAATCCTTACACTTATCCTACTAATGGTATGATTATGACTAATGAGATCAAGGCACATGAAGTGAACAATAAGATAAAATACATTTTGAAGAGTATTCTTGTACATTCTGAGTTGATTAAAGTCTAGAATCTGAAGACTGCTAAGGAAGTATGGGATGCTCTAGAAAAGGAACATGAAGGTGATGAAAGGGTCAAAGAGGAAAAATTGTAGAATTTGGAGGCAAAATTTGAACTCCCACATATGTCAAAAGATGAGAATGTTAAAGCTTGTGTATAGAGATTGGATGAGGTATTAGCTGGAATGCAAGGACTTGGTGCTACTATAGAGAAATATAGGATTGTAAAGAAGATTCTTAGAACTCTCCTTGATTCTTACAGTGAAAAGGTAAGTTCTATTGAAAAAACTATAGATTATAATACTTATACCAAAGATTAGTTGTTTGGATCTATGATATCTTATGAGATGAGGAAGCCGGATTTGAGAAATGGGTTCAAATAAGAAACTGCTTTTAAGACTACAAAAGCTGAAGATCCAGATGAAGAAAATCTTGATGAAGTAGAAGCTAACTTTGTGAGAAGGATGAGGAAAGGCTCCAGAAATTATGAAGGTAAGTTACCCTTTAAATTCTTAAGTTGTGGAGGAATAGGTCATTATGATGCAAGGTGTTTGAAAAGAGCTAAGAGGAATAAACAAAGATATAAGAAAGAAAGGAAAGGTAAGAAGATCAATAGAGAATATTATGTGAATGAGGATGCTAGTATATCTAATGAGGAATTTGATTATGAAGACCCTAATGAAAATGAATTCTTGTTCTTGGTTATAAAATATGAACCTACTTCTACTAATTCTGAAAAATAGGTGAAGGAATGTCCTCTGGAGAAGGAGAAAAATGAAGGTACTATAATCTCTACCCTACATGCTAAAAAGGAAAAGAACTATTAGGTTGTTGATAGTGGTTGTTCACATCACATGACTGGAGATAAGATTAAGTATTTTAAACTTGAAAATTATGATGGTGGCTTAGTTATGTTTGGAGATGATATTGGCGCTAAAATTTGTTGGATAGGTTTAGTATGTTTTGATGGAAAGCATAATACTGATGATGTCTACTTTGTCTAGGGTTTAAGGCTTAATCTTTTAATTGTTGGATAGATGCACATAGTAAAGGATATAAACTTGTATTTGAGGATGAAAGATGTGTGATTAGGAATGGATCCGAAATAGTGATTGCTGCAGGAAAGAAATCTAAAGGAAATATCTATCAACTTAAGGGTGTTGATGGAGGATGTTTTATGACTTAGATTAATGACACTTGGTTGTGGCATCAGAGAATGTGTCATATGAATTTTGATAACTTGGAAAGGATTAGTGTAGTTCAGGCTATGAGATGTTTATCAAGGATTACAAATCCTTTTAATGCTATTTGCAAGAATTGTCATTTTGGGAAGCAAACAAAAAATCATTATAGATCAAAGGAACAATCTACTACTAGACTACTGGTTTATTCATACAAATCCCTGTGGTCCTACAAGAGTGAGAATTCTACAAGGTGAAAGGTACTTTATGCTTTTTATTGATGATTATTCTAGATATACATGGGTTACATTTCTTAGAGAGAAATAAGATGCATTAGATAGATTCAAGACATTCAAAGCTATGGTTGAAAATAAAGTAAATTTGAGGATAAAATTCGTAAGGTATGATAGAGGTGGCGAATTCACTTCCCATGAGTTTGATATGTTTTATGAAGTGCATGGAATAAAAAGACAGTTATCTACCTCAATAAGTGTTCAACAAAATGGATTTGTTGAAAGGAAGAATAGAACAATTCAACAGGCTGCTAGATCAATGATTACTGAGGCTGGTTTTTTTACAAATTCAACTGAGTTCAAGCAAGAGAAAAAAGTACAAAGACTCCCTATGAGCTATGGTATGGAAGAATTCCTACTGTTAAATATTTCAAGGTATTTGGAAGCAAATGTTATATCAAAAGGGATGAAGAAAATTTAGGAAAGTTTGATGCAAGAAGTGATGAAGGCATTTTTCTTGGATATTCTACTAAAAGAAAAGCTTACAAATGTTTCAATAAAAGACTGAGAAGGATTGTAGAAAGTATAAATGTCAAGGTTGGTGAAACAATAAAGAATTGAATTGATATTGATGGATATGTATCAGATGAACCTGATTGCATAAGAATTGAAGAAATTGTGGAAGAATAGGAAAAGGATGAGCAAGAGAAGCAGAATGAAGAAAATGAAAGAGAAGAAGAAGATTCAATAGTGTCACCTAAGACACCTAAATATGTGTAGAAGAATCATTCAAAAATATAGATCATTGGAGATTAAAAAAAAGTAGTACTGACAAGAAGCAGAGCTATTGCTGGTGAAGTAAATTTATGTTTACTTTCTGAAATTGAACTGAAGACTGTAAGTGAAGCATGTAAAGATGAACATTGGATGGAAGCTATGAAAGAAGAACTTATGCAAATTTAGAAGAATCAAACTTGGGAATTGGTCCCAAGACTGACTGACAAAAACATTATTGGATCAAAGTGGGTATTCAGAAATGAGTTGAATGAGAGTGGAGAAGTGATTAGAAACAAAGAAAGGCTTGTGTGTAAAGGTTACTCACAAGTAGAAGGCATAGATTTTTAGGAGACTTTTGCTTCAGTAGCAAGAATGGAAGCTATAAGGATGTTCTTAGTTTTTTTTGCTCATAAAGATTTCAAGGTCTATCAGATGGATGTCAAGTCTGTATTTTTGAATGGTGAGCTAGAAGAAGAGATCTACATGGAACAACCAGAAGGATTTCAACTATCAAATCAACCAGATATGGTCTACAAATTAAAGAAATATTTATATGGATTAAAGCAAGCTTCTTGAGCTTGGTATGTAAGATTAGACAGGTATTTGATTTAGCAAGGTTTCAACAAAGGTACAATAGATAGTAACCTATACTTTAAAGTTGAAAATGACAAAATATTCATTGTGGTTATATATGTTGATGATATTATTTTTGGAGGAAATGAAACTATGTGTAAGATGTTTGCGTAAGAAATGAAAAAATAATTTGAAATTTCAATGTTTGGAGAGATGAATTTCTTTCTTGGGCTGCAAATTAATCAAATAGAGAAAGGAATTTTAATTTCACAATCTAAGTATGCGAAAGAGATGTTGAAGAATTTTGGGATGGATGGTTACAAACCAGTATGCACTCCTATGGTGACCGGTTGCAAGATAGGTAAAGATGATGATTCACCTAAGGATGATTAGAGGAAGTATAGATCTATGATTGGACTATTGTATTTGACTGCTACTAGACCAGATATTATGCATGTTGTCTATCTTGTGGCTAGATTTCAAGATCCTAAGGAAACACATGTTGCTACTATTAAGAGAATATTCAAATATTTGAATGACACTTTGGATTATGGGTTATGGTATCCTAAGGATAATAACTTTACACTAAGTTCTTATACAGATGCAGATTGTGTTGGATGCATAGATGACAAGAAAAGTACAAGTGGTGGTGCATTATTTATTGGTTGTAGATTGGTGGCATGGTTGAGTAAAAAGCAAGATTCAATTTCTTTGTCTACTGTTGAAGCTGAGTATATTGTTGTTGCATCTTGATGTACACAAGTTCTATGGATGAAACAAACATTGAAATATATCACAGTGGTGTATGATGATCCTATTACTATCTTTTGTGATAACACAAGTGTAATTAACATTTCAAAGAATCCAGTGATGCACTCAAGGAAAAAGCACATATCTATCAGGTATCATTTCTTGAGAGAGAAGGTTGTGGAAAATGAAGTAAATATTGAGTATGTCCCTACGAAGGATCAAATTTCTCACATATTCACAAAGATACCTTTTAGTATCTCCGGCAGATGCTAGGGTTCATTTCCCCTCCTTTCTTGAACTAGATGCATATGAAGATTCATCAATTTGGCGGATCTATGGATCTATCTTTCTTCTAGATTGATGTTTTGGTGGCTACCTCTCAGGGGAGTAGGTAGTATCATGTGTTTTCATTGTATGAGTATTTTGTTTCTAATTTCAAAGGAGAAGTTAATGCAAAGTATTATTTTCCTTTTTCATTGATGTTAAAGGGGGAGATAAGAGAGATGTGAAAAGATAGAGATGTAAAAAGGAAAAAGATTATCTACTAAAGGGGAGAAATAGAAAGAAAAATCATAATAAGTATGTTTAGTGCTAGTATGTTGTCTTTCATGGTTTTTCACATCATGTGTTGCCATCAATGACAAAGGGGGAGATCATTGCAAGTATGAAGAAGTTGTAAGGTGTTGTCATTGATGTCAACTAGTCAATTGGTTATCAACTGGTTGTTGTTGTCATTAGTGTCATGGATGTGGGTTATTGGTTGTGTATGTCAAGGATATTGAGAAAATTGTAATACACTTCCTCACCTTAGAAAAAAAAATCTGAAGGAGAAATTCCACATCAACAAGATGCCTTCATTACACTTGGCATTCATAGTTTGCATCAGTAGAAGAATATTTGTTGGGGATGCCCACGTGGCATGTAGACGTCTGCATGGCACACTTATGTATCGAATAGATTCCTACGTATGAAGTTGGTAGAGGTGTTACACTTCCCATTGGGGTCAGTTTGTAACATCCCTCTTCAAATGACCGATCCTAAAAAATGGCAGTTTCTGTCATCCCACCTTCAAAAACACTCTTCCTTCATTCATTTCATCTTCTACACAACCCTTTTTTGCATCCTCTAAGCATTCAAATTCATTCCTTTTGAATTCTTCACTCTAAGTAGCACTTTGTAACTTCATAACAATAGAAACAACACTCCATCAACTCCATAAAGCAAGTGTGGAACAAGCCATTGTAGCAGGGGCTTGAGGTTTTGCAATATCTCCCTTCATCATAGTTGAGGATGTGGTGATTGTTTAAGCTCTTTTTCTCCATCATAGGTTAGTGAGCTCTTGGTGGAGGTGGTAACATTTTCACTCCTCTCCTTTACTATTTGGTTGAGTAGCATCATACTATTTTGTAGTGTTATTTGTGTACTTTCTTTCTTTACTTCTTTATCATACATTTCTCTATCATTGCTATTTTGGCTGTCCGTGGAGGTGGAAACACCAAAACAAGGGTCTAACTGACCCCTATACAAACCCCAACAATTTTCCCTCTTTCTTGTGTGTAGGTGGACGTGTATTTGGAGCTAGCTAGCGAATGAGCATATTTGTGAGATTATCTTTCCTACCTTAGCCTTCGTATACTTACTTTATCACATTCGTTTGTATCTTTCCTACTTCATAGTTCTATTTTGTTCCCTTATAAGTGACTAGCTAGGCTGTCAGCTTGTTTTCTGGCGGTTCATAATGTGTTTTTGGTCCTTTAGTCATACGAATGCCAGTGCACTTGAGATATTCTAACATGTCGCGCTATCGTCCCAGAACTACACTTCTGTCCTCGAGAAGAGAACTACCTGAGGTATAGTGTTGAACCCAAAAACTGGCTCACCTAGCCCCAGTTTGGATTTTAGGTCTAAAGAGTGGTTTCAGGGCCTTATAGTCCTTATCATTCTCATCCCTCATTCAAAATATCATTTTAGAGTGAGATAAGTTAGGGCAGCCTTCCGCTCTTAGCTCTCCATGACCTAGGGCCTTTACGTGGTCGGTCCCCCTCTTACATTTTTGGTGAACCCAACGTGAACCATTTTGGTTCCATTTTGTGATACTAAAAGATCATTTCCTCGTAGTATAGGAGCGTTGTAGGTGTGAGTGTTGTGAGGCCTTCACCTTACAACCCAACCTGTGACCCCTGGTAGGTGTAGTTGGAAGGTTCTGAAAGTGTTGAATAACAAAACCTTAATTGGGTCACTATCCTACTTTGTAACCTTATTGGAGGGTCTCGATAAAGTGTCATTCATTACATGTGATGGCCTCTTTCCTACTTCAACCTATCCCCTTTGCACAAGCTATGAGCAGTGGTACTAGTATAACCTTCACCTCACAGTATTTGCCAATGGGTTTTACTAGGGAACCATCTCCTCTCTACATCCCTACGCGAATCCACGGAAACATTGTAGTAGTGTTCTCATTGATCTGATATCTCAAGTGAACATTATAACTGAGGAGATCATGTTAATCAACTTTTTGCACAAAGATGGGTATGATGCACCTATGAGCACCATCTACATGCATGACGAACTTTTCGTACCTCCTTTGGGTAGTATCATCTTGTTGATTTTGGTTGGACCTAAATCCATGAAGCTTTTTTTCAACACAATCCTTGGATTTGAACTCTTTAGAGTGAAGTTGGGTATCCCTTGGTTAGTAGCTATGAATGCAGTGCCCTTGGTCATGCATAAATTTTTAAAATTTATCCATGAGGATTTCATGCATGTAATTCATGAAACCGGTTATAAACCATCAGTTTCATGTGATAGTTACTCCTTGGATTACTCTTGGCCTACACCTGTTGGTCCTCTCCTTCCCAGGAAGGACCTCTTATACCGAATGTATAAAAATTATAAGAAAGGGAATTTAAGGTTGAAAGTGAGATACCCTCCATCACCTTATGTTGTGTCTCATAGGACATGTTTAAAAGTTGACATTGATGCCACCAAGGCATGTAGAAGGGAAGAAGAGAAGCAGTCCTGAGATCCTCCTTCTTCCTCTTCCACTGTTCAGTCTAAATCTCCTTCTCACTCTATTGTGGCTCCATCATATTTTGTTGTGCTCACTTGGTGGAAGTCCAAGTGTCCCATGTTTGAGCTTCCTGTCCTACCCACGGAACCTAGACCCATTCGATATAATAGGAGGAAGGGCCCCCATGGGGAATCTTTTGTGTCTCAACCTCCATGGCCTCCTACCACTTCTGCTCCCAAACCAGTAAACAGGAAGAGGCCCACTATCAAGGCATTAGAAATAACTCCCCTCGTTGCTTCTCAACCTACTCCTCTTGCTCCAATTTAGGATCATGTCCCTCTGTTGCTCCCATGGATGAACAAGATCCTTGTGTTCCTTCATAACCTCCTGTCTCTAGATTGAAGAGTCATAGAAACTGCCTTGCATGTGAGTGCAAGCGCCAACGAAAGGCTCTCGCAGCTGAGTAGGCTACCTTACAAAGGAAGGAAGAGGAGACAACCGCCCCTATATCAGGGCCCCCTGCCATGTCCTCCTCTCTCCTCCCCTCTACTTTCATTCAATCTAGCTCTGCATCGCTTCTGGCTTCCGCTATGAGTAGGAATGCACCTAACCCTAAAAAGTTGCAGGTGTTCATCACTCCTTTGGTGGATCCACCTTTGATGATATCCCTTCTAGATGTCCCTCCTTTCCCAAAACCTATAGATATGTCAAACACTTTGGTGGTATCCGTTGCGGTTTTCTCTTTCTCCTCTTCCTCTGTGCTTCTTGCCTAATTTGTGGGGAGTTCACATCCCCTGATGGAATGGAAGGTAGAGAGTGGTACTTCTAGCAATGAAGGACGTAAGAGGAGGCCACCTCCCCTGAAAGGTGGTCCCGCACTGACTTGTTTTGTCCTTGTGATGAAACTAGTCCCGGCTTCCCCTGAGTACTACTCTCGAATCACTTAATGAGCCTAGTGGTGAATC
The DNA here is from genome assembly GCA_007258455.2 of Sequoia sempervirens. Classification (NCBI taxonomy): domain Eukaryota; kingdom Viridiplantae; phylum Streptophyta; class Pinopsida; order Cupressales; family Cupressaceae; genus Sequoia; species Sequoia sempervirens. Next base: position 11,974,594 of record VDFB02353493.1, on the reverse strand, counting down.
TCGGGCATAAATTTCCCCATTCGTTGAGGTGAAACATGGGACTCCTATAAAGTGCATGTTTAACTCTCTAGATGAAGTTTTGTCCTTGTCAGTGATCTTCACAAAATCGTTGACCATAGCTCCACAAGAGCTAAGTAGAGGAGACCTTTCGGGGGCTTCTTCCTTAGCCCTTGTTGTAGGAGGGTTGGATGCTCCTCCTCTTAACATTCCACCATTGCAAGCTCATCCTCCTTCCTCTAATGATGATCTAGAGTGGGAAGCAGATGACCTCTTAGTCGATCAGTGTTAGGGGAGGCCCTTTCTTTATCTTTAGAATAGATGTGTGTGTGTGTGTGTTGTGATGTGTTCCCCCTTCATCATGCTATGTGTTCCTGGATGACCCTTGCCACCCTTATTGGAGCTTGTATATAGGCATGATTTTTGTGTCATAAACCTTCTTCTATGTGTATCATCATTCTTCCATGTTTGTGATTGATTTTTGAAAAAATTGGGGATGATGAAAAGCATTGGGGACATTTAGGCTTCCCTTTCATGTTGATCCATTTTTTAATTTTTACTTTGTCTTCTCATGCATTCTTCACATGGTCTGATATAGTAGGAGGTTGATGAAAATTCATTTTATATACTATTATTATACTTATATATATTCATGACCAATTCTGACCCCAAAATATCAGGTTACCCCTGTGACCTGTGTTTTTGTTCATTTCTCTTTTGCTCTTTTCTTATCTTTCTCTCTTCTTTGCTTGAGTTGTCCCTTTCATGTGTGACAATGCCACTTCTATGATACTTCAATTTTTAGAAAATGCATTTGTTTCCAACAAATCTTTTCTCGAGAATCTTCACAAACTTGTTTTCAAAGAATCACATTCTTGACTTGAAACCCTAATGGAACGTGTTTCCTTCATCATGGGTTCGTAAAGAAATAACTTGAGAACCTTTCCTTTGATGTGGGAGTAGCTTTGATCTTCCCCTCGTGAGGGGCATTTTCTTCCTTTTGAATTCCTTGATGAAGTAAAAATATTTCAAAATAATTCCTTGATGATGAATCGATTTGAGAAAAATGTCCTTTTTGTACTTTCAAATAGTGTGTCCCTTGAGTGGACCCCTTTCTTCACGCCAGGTTCCCAAGGGACCCCTTTGAAATATTTCTGATCTATCAATGATCTATTTGACTATCCTCTTACTTTCCTACGTGGCCACTTTCAGACATGTTCTATTTACAGGTAAACATGTTGCTTTGTAGGTGTGCCTGTGAAGCCACTTTTCAACTCTGCGAAGACCTGTCCCTTGGGTTTCCTCCATGTGAGAGATCTTGGGGGATACCTCCTTACAAGTCTGCGGGTCTATAGGGAACTTATTTTGAGATTCCTCCATGCAAGAGATCTTGGGGGTTGCTCCTTTACAGATTTGTGGGTCTGTAGGGCGCTTTTCTCGGTTTCCTTCATGTGAGAGATTTTGAAGGACACCTTCCTTCTAGGCCTGCGGGTCTATAAGGTGATTTTTCTCAACTTCCTCCATGTGAGATATCTTAGGGGATGCTTCATTGTAAGCCTATGGGTCTGTAAAGCACCTTTCTCAGTTTCTTTCATGTAAGAGATCTTGGAGGACACCTTCCTTGCAGGTTTGGAGGTCTATAAGGAACTTTCTAGGTATCCTTCATGTGAGAGATCTTGGAGGACACCTTCCTTGTAGGTCTATGGGCCTGTGAGGTGCTTACCTATTAGGGATTCCTTCATGTGAGAGATCTTGGGGGTCACCTCCTTGTAGGTCTGTGGGTCAATAAGACACTTTCGATCTACAGCTTCATAGTTCTATGGTGCTATGGAGTCCTTTGCTTACCCTACGCTCTCGAGCTCGCTAGATTGTAGTCTACTTCCTCGATGGTTCAGGTATAAATTTATAACCCTATTCACTCTTTGATATACTTTACCAAAGCACTCATTAGTATTTGTGCTCACTAAAGTGGGGGGAAAATGTATAGGCATGAATTTGCACCCCTTATGCAAATTCCCCTTTTACACTTCCTCACCTTAGAAAACCAAATCTGAACACAAAATTTCACATCAACAAGCTGCATTCGTTCCACTTGGCATTTGTCTTTTGCATCGGTAGAATAATATTTGTTGGGGATGCCTGCATAGCGCGCTTACGTCCCTAATGGATTCCTACATCTGAAGATGGTAGAGGTGTTACACTTACCATTGGGGTCAGTTTGTAATGTTCCTCTTCAACCAAGTGACCCTGAAAAATGGTAGTTTCTCTCATCCCACCTTTAAAAACACTCTTCCTTCATTCATTTTATCTTTTGCACAATTATTTTTTGCATCCTCTAAGCATTCAACTTCATTCTCTTTGTATTCTTCACTCTAAGCAACACTTTGGCACTTCATAGCAGCAACAACAACACTCCATCAACTCCATAAAGCAAGTGTGGAACAAGCCATTACAGTAGGGGCTTGAGGTTTTGCAACACCTCCCTTCATGATAGTTGAGGTTGTGGTGATTGTTCAAGCTCTCTTTCTCCATCATTGGTTAGTGAGCTCTTGGTGGAGGTGGTAACATTTTCACTCCTCTCCTTTACGATTTGGTTGAGTAGCTTCGTACTATTTTGTAGTGTTATTTGTGTACTTTCTTTCTTTACTTCTTTATCATACATTTCTCTATCGTTTCTATCTTGGCTGTCTGTGGAGTTGGAAACACCAAAATGGGGGTCTAATTGAGGCAGACCCCTATACAGCCCCCAACAATTTTCCCTCTTTCTTGTGTGTAGGTGGACGTGCATTTGGAGCTAGCTGGTGAACAAGCATCTTTGTAAGATTATCTTTGTCACCTTAGCCTTCATATACTTACTTTATCATATTCGTTTGTATCTTTCCTACTTCATAGTTTTGTTTTGTTCCCTTAGAAGGGACTAGCTAGTTCGTCAGCTTGTTTTTTGGCAGTTCATACTGTGTTTTTGGTCCTATGGTCATACGGATGTCAGTGCACCTGAGAGATGCCAGTGCGCCGTGCTATCATCCCGAAACCGTGTTTCCATCCTCAAGTAAAGAGCTACCTGAGGTACTGTGTTGAACCTAAAAAATTGGCTCGCCTAACCCCAGTTTGGATTTTGGGTCTGAAGAGTGGTTGCAGGACCTTATAATCCTCATCATTCTTGTCCCTCATTTGAAATATCCTTTTAGAGTGAGGTAAGTTAGGGCAGCCTTTCATTCTCGGCTCTCCATGAACTGGGGCCTTGATGTGGTCAGTCCCCCTCTCTTACAACTGGTTTGACCAACCTTGTGTGAAACACTACCTTTAGAATTGATGAAGTATGTTTGGACCTATTTGGGTCCTCATCAAGCGTGTGTTTGGGTTTCCTTGATTCTAATTCAACCCTAGGATGTTTTGGCATTGGCCTAATTTGAATCTATGGATGGCCAACTTTGGATATATTTCAAAGTCGAAGATGGAATAAATATAGGAAGAGTTAGTGGTGAAAGAAGTGTAAAAAAGAGAGATAAGTGCAATAAAATAGAGCAGATAGATGTGAAATAGATGTGAATTAGTTGGTGTGTGATGCGAGTGTGGCAAATCAGTGTAAATTCTAAATGTTGAGTTTTTGGATACAGTGAGTTGAAGGTGTACTCTATCATTCATGCATGTCTGCAAGTGGTTGAGAAAATTGTGGTGGATTTCTCTTTTGTATTGAGATGGTCTTCTCTCTGTAACATATCTCTTCTAGCTTCTTTGTATCTCTATGGTAGTGAGCCCTTCAGGTTTTTAGCCCTGTTGGACAGTGAGTCTTGATCCAAATAGTAAGTCCTTGTTTTTGGCAATGAGCCTTACTTCTCAGGCAGTGAGCCTTTTTTAATCAATATTGATATTCTCTATATTGTGAGTTAATCATCACCGTGGTTTTTCCTTTATTGGGTTTTCCACGTAAATATGGTGTTGTGTTTGTGTGATGGTTTTTATTTTCTACACTTGCACTTAAAGTTTAATAATTTTAGCAGAGTTAAGAACTGTGATTGACATAAGCTCTGGTGAATGTTTTAAAAGGTTAAATTTGTGACAACTGATTCACCCACCCCTTCTCAGTTGTATTGTTCAAAATTTTCACCCCTTGCAAATTCTACATTTGCATACCTCCTACATTAGACAATTAATTCTGATAATGTAATTCCATGTCCTTCATTCACTTCCCATCCACTTGGAAGCTATTTTTCATTTCAATGGAGGATATTTTGTTTGGGATGCTAGCGTGGCATGCAGATGTCTACACAGTGCACTGCCATCCTGACATGATTCCTACCTCTGGAATCCACAAAGGCATTACAATTCTCCATTGGCAATGAAGTGTAACATCTCTACGCCTTTGATTGACATTGAATGACTCCTTTTCCTCCAATTTCATCTTCAAATTCCTATCTCCTTCATTCTTTGATTCTTCTTGATAATTAACACACTTGGGACTAATCTCTTCACTCTTTTCACAACATTCTCAAGCTCTACCACCTCTATTGAAGCTGCAAGTTAGTTTTTTGGTTGGTTTTACTCTCTTCATTGTTGTAGCAACGTTGATATTTGATAGCTTGTGAGATCTTTGATTCTCCCATTTGACTTGAGCACACGTGGTTGAAGGTGATACTACTCCATTTTCATTCTCTCTTCCACTATCTGTTAATATTATAGCATATTGTTTTTCAATGTATTGCTTGGTACTTTCATTTCAATATATTTCTTTGTCACATTTCTCCTATTACTGCTATATTGGTTGTTTGTGGAGGTGGAAACACCAAAGTAGGGGACTAACTATTGTAGTCCTCTATACACAGCCCCACATTTTCCCATTCTTATGTGTGTAGGTTGTTCATCGAGTGAAGACCTTGAAGATATCAACTCATGGGTAGGAAGGTACACTTCCTTACCTTTCTTTTTCAATTTGTAGATTAGACCAAGTTAAAGTATTATCCTTGTTATTTTGTTATTTAGTTTCCTTATATTTTGTTATTGCATTAAACCATATTTGCTAGGTCATTAGTAGGTTCTTCCTGAGTTTTGACTATGCTTTACACTTTTTTTTTGTACGGACGACAATGCCCCACAGAGACACCAGTACGCTATGTTGTCATTTCTGTTCCATGCCAGAGTCCTCTGGTAGTGAGCTGCCTAAGTTGCAGTCCAAACTTTGGAAACTTGCTCACCTAACTTCCTGAAACATTCAAGCTTATTAAAGGATAGCAGCAACTTGGTTTTTCTTCCTTTGATCCTCTAAACATTAAACTCTCCTGAAACAATTCCTCAGCTTGAGGTAGATCAGGACAACCTATTGTTCTAGACCAATCTGTGACGTAGGGTCCTGAGCAATTAGTCCTCCTCCTCTACACTCTTATTATGAGAGATATAATTATTTGTACATGGGTACCTCATTTATCTTTGAAGTTAAGACCCATCCATCTGTTCATTATTAATGATTTTAGTTTTTCCCTAGAAGTTCTACTTAAGGGGGATGTTAGAGTAAACTAGTAACCATGTAATTAATTAATTATTAAGTTATTGTCTACAATAGTATACTTAATATAAACTTAGTGTTGGAACACAATGATCTACTGAGAGAGGGGGTGAATCAGTAGATACCAAAATATATCCCTTAAAACTTTATGCAGATTAAATTTCTTAGCTCCAAATACTTTGTGCAAACTTTTTCTTCAAACTCTCAATGTGTAGATTGAAAATGAAAGATGCAAACATAAACATGCAAAAAGGAAATCAACACACACATGCCCACAATACTAGATATACATGGAAAACCCAAGATGGGAAAAACCACAGTGACCAAGGCTGCTTAAGTCTACTGCTCAAATCCAACATCACAAATGAAATCTCTGTTACAATGTTTTAGGGATACAACCCACGGAAGAATCAACTACGTAATTTAGAAGAAACAACTTCAAGGATGCAACAACACCCTATTTTAGGAGCCACAACACCAAGGATGCAACAACACCCTAGTTTAGAAGCCAAAAATTCAAGGAGACTACAATCCCCTAATCTGAGCCACAACTCAGTACAATGATAACAATTTCAAATATGCATAGAATTAGTTCTACAAAACCTATAATGCATCATTACATTCAATACATTTTTGCACTTATTGCAACACACACTCTGTTGTTGTAGTTGCACTCTCAGCAACACACCCCTGCTTTGCACTCTCCTCTGCACATAGAACACTTACTGTTCTATCTTGCTTCTCTGCACACTCACTCACTCTTCATTTGATGCACACTTAGTAATACATAAATCTATTCAACACTCTGTGTACTTGCATACTTCTCACCCTCACGGAAAATACAACTTCAATAATTCTTAGATTGTCTTCTTTTTGCTTAACTCCACCGATCTACAATCTCTTCCTTGAGATCCTCACCACCATTCAAATCTTCTCAAATATTTTGCTAGGGTTTCCTCAGCTTGCAAACTTCACCCGAAAGCTACCTATACCTCAAGCCACACACACACATCACTGTCTAGCTCATCATAAAGAAATCTAATAAGGTTTATTAGATATCACCATGCCCTACATCAAGTTGTCCAACATTTAATTCTATTAAAGAGAGTTTTCCTCATTTTCTTTGTCAAACCCTAAGAATCTGATTATGCATTCAATGCATTAAGTTTTCCATTCGATTTGATTCAATCTTCAAATATTTTGCAAATTGTGCCACCACTTAACAGATCAAATCTTCACCAACGTTAGTCACTAGTGTAGTCGGACCAATTAAATTCCTTCCTCTGCATCGGTTACCAGATGAAACCCTCATTCACACTAACCAGACCATTGTAGATCTTCAAGTTTGAATACTAGTCGTTGATCTTTCTCACACCAAGATCCTATGATCCTCGTTCACTGTGGAATGTTTAAAACATCACCATTACATCAGTTACCTTTAAACATGTATTTTCAATCTCTACTAATAGATGTTTATTGTTGGATCAATTTCCTTTTGATCTCCCTCACCCATGACTGCAAACCTTGATGACATCACAAATATATCCAATACTTAGGAAATATTAAACTCACCTAATATTTTCTCGGCTAGTAAATGAAAGGTAAAGGGGTTGATTCCCCAAATGACATCAAGGGCTTAAGTTACAACTTAAGGAATCAGAAACCTACTACAACCAGTCAATGATGAATTAGGAAAAAAAAATTACACCCATGATCTTGATGACATCACTTTCCACCTCATCATGTCACTGCATTGAAATCACAGTCATCCACATCATTATGGTTGGTTCCTTCTCACCTTTTGAGTACCTTCATTATTGTTGGGTCCCACCGCCACATCCACCTTACTAGATCCCATAGTCGGCAATCATTCTCCCATCATTCTATCACTATTTCACTAAAATTTTGAACTTAAGAACCTCTAATTGGAGGTTGTGAAGTTTTGAAAACCTGTGACTTGTTGATAACGAAGAGAACCTTCTTCCCTTCCTCCTTATCACTCCATTAGCTAAGTCACTAAGTCGAGAGGCTATGAAACTCTAGAACCCCACAACATAGGTTAGAGAAACTTGGAATCCCGTGACTTAAGAAATATTGCAGCTATAGAATATTTTTCAAGTCAGTAAACATAAGGTGAAGAGGTCGGTCACCAACATGGGAAGATAGACCTAAGTTATGACAACCTATCACAACAAGTCAAAAAAGAAATATAACACTGTAACCATCTCTGCCATTACTGCAAACACATTAGGGTTTATCTGTAAACCCTAATATCACTCGAGAGTATAAATAAACCATTTATGGGTGCATCCTTTAGATTCTTGACTTGTATAGCACATCACTGGAATGCTCTCAAAAAACCCATCATGAATCTTCCACCAAATTCACCATCAGATCCACTACTCTCCATTCATCCTTTTCCATCATGCCAACAATCTCCTTTGCCTAATTTTCCCTTTTGACTTCAATGACAACATTTGTGCTTCTGTACAGGATCAACACACTTCTCCTCGGATCCCCTTTTAACATCAATGACAATATAGTAGCATATGCATTTACTAGCAACCTGTACCCGTTCTCCTCTATTCACTGCAAACCTTATCTCTCCTTGACATTAATGAAACTTTTCATTAATGCCAACACACTGCTTAGGATCAGATCCATCCTCTCCATCTGATCCCCTTATGACAACAATGACAACTATATGCCAACAATATCTCCCTTTGTCATTGATGGAAAAACTTAAATGCTCAATGATACTAATTAACCAATTCAACTTTTGTACTAGTATCATCTTTACTTTCTCCTTCTATTATTGATTTCTCCAATGCTCCTCTTTGAGCATTTGCATGACTTTATCCACCATTGACATCAGTGTAAAAGGGATCACTCCTTTGAAAGCATTCTCCCCCTTTGACAAGTAGTGCAAAGGGTCTAGTTGTACTCTAATATCCTCCTTGGACATTCCTTCTCCTTTGCTCATCCTTATGAGCATCTTCACAACTTTCTCTCTTATGCTCTACTTTGAGCATTGCTCACTTCTTCTCCCCCATGCTCAATTATTTTGAGAAATTTATCATCCTTCCTCCTCTTCTTTCTCTCAATTCACCATGCAACCTTCACTTCTTCTTAGCAAACAACAAAGGGACTTAGCTCCCTCTTTGGCTAATACCAACTGAAGACATTTTTTTCTCTCATACCAATTGTGGCATTCAACCTTTTTACTACAATGGAAAAACCATATGCTCCTATAATTATGGGAAAAATATTAGGTTAGCAGATTAGTGCATAAACATAATAACCCAAAGTAATAATGAAGTACAAGGGAGGAAATAACATGAAAACAAGAAAGATATCACCTTAAGTCTTCAACCTCCATGATTGACCTCCATTACACCTTCTCTATTTACTGCAATATGAAGTTTTCCCTCAGATTTTTAGTGAGCACTATGTGACAATGCCAAGACCAAAGCAAATGTTGAAGGATTTGAATGACAATATGCACTACTATGAAACTAGTAAGCAAATCTAAACTATTACTAAAGTATGCCAAATGCTAAAGAGTTATGAAGTATGCCTATGACAAGATTGCATGAGATGTAGGTAGCATGAGATGTAAAATTCCAAGAGATAAGATGTCATGAGATGTCAAAATGAGACCAAAATTTCAATTTTATAGAAAATACAATTTTGGATGAATGGCCAAGATTGAAGATTGACAAGTGCCCTAGAATCAATGGACAAGATTAAATATGACAACCCACAATTAGGGTTAGGGCAACCTTAGGTCAAATTTGAAATGAGAGGACAAGATTCAATTTGAGAAAATCAAATCAAGGGTTGACAATGCATGTGATAAGGAGATAGGAATCACACAAAAAAAGAGAGAGCTAGAAAATTAAATAATATTAGAAATTACTTGATTTATGGAAGAAAAAGGCTATTTTGAATTAAAAATTAATTTAATTCAAAAGGTGGGGCCACATGACAATAAATAATTAATTTAAATTATTTACTAGAAGAGGAAAATTAAAAAGTGGGACCATTTTAAATAAATAATTTTATTTAAAATGAGGGAGATGTCAAGGTGGCAATAATTAAATAAATTTATGAATTTATTTGATTATGGAAAGACATTAGAAAATTAGTGACACATTTAAATAAATAAATAAAATTTATTTATTTAAATATCAAGAGAAATAAAAATACATGAATTAATTAAATAATTAAAAATTATTTAATTAATAGTCGAAAGTGGACCAAGGACATAATTAAAATGTCTTAATTATGCTAGGAAGAAGATGGTGACAATAGAGCTTGTAGGCCTAGGTCATTTTTATGTGTCTACATTTTGCCCCTCTTTGTCATAATGCAGCCTGTCGCATTGTGATAAAGAAAATTTAGTTAGAAACATGTCCCAGCAAATGTACGGAGTATCTATGCCCCCTTGGGAGAATTTTCAAATTTTGGCTCGGTGACAGAAAAATTTGGAAAGTGTTCCGATAAGTCAATTTGATGGCCAAAAAAATAATGGCACAAACAATTTTGGATTTCAAGGAGTTTAAGGTAGCCTAGGAGGTGTTCAAAGTTCATCAAATGAGCCTCCAGTATTAAAAAGTTTGAAAAAAATCCCACTTTGACCCTATAAATAGGTTGAAAATGGGGTAAAATTCAATTCATTTTCACATTTTCAATAGTAAATTTCGAGAGCCCAGAGTGAGGAGAGAAGACATGAGGATGGTGATTCCAGTGACTGAGCACTGCAAGGAGATCGTTCGAACATACAGATGGCCAGAGGGCGCAAACCCGCCAGTGAGTAGCTCAAACCCACTTTGTCATTTTGTCATTTTTCACGGACTTCTAGGGTTTTAGGATAGTTAGGCGAATGCGCCGCGACACATATGCTTGCACATAAGCCGCATTCCCATTTGCGTTCAACACATTCAATGCATCATGATGCAAATGTAGTGAGTCTGTAGGATAGGTTCATAAGGTACAATATTTTTGTAGAAAATTGAGATGCATATGCCATGTCGCACCGCAAGTGACAGGCGCAATGGCGCATTCGAAAGATTGCGACGCATTCGCGCACTTAGGCGTTGCATTTGAATTAAGTGACACATCTGATAAGAATCATGACACAAGTGTCATTTGGAGATGCAAACGCGAGTGAAAATGACACAAACACCAGATTGAGATGCAATTGAAGTACAGAATGATGCAACTACATAAGTGCAACACAAATGATATCAACATGACGCATTTGACTTTGACCAAGGCTGACTTTGTTGAGACTCAAATTGCTAAATGGTTCTAAGTAGATAGACAATATGGATGATTTGTAATAATGTGCTAATGCTTGCTTGTGTCTATGTAGAGATAGTAAACGGTGATCTATACATGGGAGAGCAGACCATCGACATATGGGTTACGGGACCAGCTTCGAGATAGGGAGTGATGGCAACTGATGCAACTTGGGTTGTACTACATTACTTGTATGCCCATTGTCTAGGAAAATAGAGGACTGTTGATTGCACTTTGTGAGAGATGGCATTCAGAGACATGTTCCTTTCATCTTATGACAGGAGAGGCTATAGTGACTCTTAAGGACATATACCAGATACTCCGCCTGTCGATCCAAGGGGAGCGGGTCGTGTATGATCCACATCAGGGATACCAGATGTTTACCACATACTATGAGGATGAGACTGGTGCAGGGGTAGGGATCAAGGGGTATGAGATTCACTGGGAGTTTGTGGCAAAGCACTACCCTTAGTTTGATGCCATGTTAGAGACACTGATTGCAGGAGTGTTGATACCATACCGGCGAGGACATGGGTTCCCTATTGGCTAGGGCGATGTACTGGTGAGGATGTGGTGAGACAGGACTGTTTATGCATGGGGACCTTTCCTTCTAGGGATGTTGTACCATTAGCTTCATGAGGTTGCATATAGGGGAGCAGAGAGCATCAGCTGCGACATGACACTTCTTATGATCTGGGCATGGAAGCATGTTATTGTATTCCATCCACCGATTCAAAGGCCACAGTTGGAAGATGGTATGTCATACGTATATTATTATGTAGATGCCCTACAACAGACCCAGGTGGGAGAGATAGGTTGGTGGCGACACAGGATAAACACAATGGTGTCATTCATCTAGAGGCCATACAGGGATTGCAGTCACTGGGATGATGAGGCTAATCATTTGATTTTTTGTAGATAGTTTAGATATTTGATTGGGTGCACTGTATAGAGCCAACTCATCATTAAGATGCACCTACCACAGCAGGTGCTTTGATAGTTTGGTGAGTAGTAGAGCATACCTATGGGTACCGCAAAGTATGCTAGATCATCATGGGAGCCAATGTGGGGTCCCGCCATCTCAGTGCCATTTTTTGAGCAAAAAATAGATAGTTTAGTGGCACAGTTGTGGGAATGGAGTGGAGGACCTGCTGATCCAGGAATGACAACAAATTTTTACTTGTGGTGGCAGACACATTGGTTAATGCCATTGAAAAATCCTAACGGGCTAGCACCAGTGGATCACAGAACAGTGATACCATAGGTATGATGAGGTGGCAGGGCAAGTAAGGATGGAGGCAAGGGTAGAGGTAGAGGTTAGGGGAGGAATGGGTGTAGAGGGAGAGTGAGGGATGGAGGGAGAGGTGGAGGAGATGACAGAGGAGATGGAGATGATGGTCAAGATGGTAGGGGGCGGAGACGAGGAGGCAATGGTGGGAGACAGGGGAGGTGGGTGAGGCAGCGCATGGAGAGAGTGCCCTTGGTACTGATCCTTGAGGTAGTAGAGGAGGTGGAGAGAGAGGAGGAGGCAGTGAGGCAGGAGGGAGAGAGACAACTAGATGTTGTGCCTAATGTCGGGGTTGGTCAAGAGGAGGGACTGCCAAAGATGGAGGTCAGGAGGAGGGGGAGATGGAGGTGGAGATGCCTAGGGAGGGGGGGTCGGTAGAGGTGAGGAGGACGTGGGGGATGAGTAGGATCCTAGTGATGATGAGGATGCCATAAATGAGGTGGAGCAACTACTGAGGTGGTAGATGGTAGAGGGGGATGATGACATGCCGACAGGACCACCACTACTGCATGATGTGACCGTAGATCAGAGAGTGTCTGATCTACAAAGGAGGCTCAATGAGGATACTACATAGATCATATCCTTGCGAGTAGAGTTAGAGGTTACACGAGTTGAGAGGGATTAGGTAGAGATCAGGTGATAGGATGCAGAGAGTTGGTGTTTAGTATTTGCAGAGTTGTGTTATGGGCTAGTTGAGGATGTGGTGAGGGAGTTGGCCAAAGTTAGTGCTAGCCGGGGTCAGTACCAAATTCTATATAAGAGAGTAGTGTTGGCTGATCATAGGGAGCTTGGGTTGTCTTGGTCATATAGCAGGACAAGTTCAGGATCAGGGAGCAACATCAGGTCCCACAGTAGTCATAGCCAGAGTAGTGTGGGTCGTTCCACCTCATCAGGGAACACATCAATGCATAGGTCTCAACATTCCCATAGGAACTCCTCAGGCCACAGGTCTAGCCATAACCATGGTTCCACTAGGTCAAGTCATAAGTCAGTGCACAGTCAGCCTCTAGTTATCGATCCATCAGCCTCTCAGACATAGGCAACAGTGACAATGATGGCACTAGTTCCACTCACAGAGCATTGATCACCTAGGTCTTCTCATCAAGGGGATGAGGAGAGCATAACATAGGGAATTTCACATTGTTCTCTTATTATCATGTTTCAGACATTCATTGTGATGACACTTTATATGTTGACTATCAAGCCTACGAGCTCTATTTTTGGGATATCTCATGACTCTATCATGTGACATTATATATTTTTGAGATTATATATGCGATGTAGTTTTGATGCGGCCTATATGTTTTATGTTATGTGATGATTCCTTGTATATTGATGATTTTTTATGACATTCTTATCAAATGATGATTATGATGATGCCACTATGATTACCATATGATTCCTATGTGATGTGATTTATGCATTTATGATTCCTATGGTGATGTCTTTTATATGCTATGTCATGTATGCATTTATGATGGTTATTGATGAAATGTCTTGATGATGTGATGCTTATTTATGATTATGTGTCATGATGATGCTATGTTGTAATTATTATGATATGGATGCATAATGATGATTATATGAATGCCTAATGTATGATTGTAATGAATTCCATGTATGATTATGGATGTGTTAATGCATGACTATATATGTATGGACAATGCATTCTTATGATGTGATACATATGTTTTAAATGAGATGGATGATGTATGTACCTACATGTTATGTGAGTGTGTGTAAAAGCCTAATGCAATGCTTATATGATTATGTATGCACTTATGTTTTTGCATGTCATAGGATATCATCATGAGATGGATAGGACAAGACGACAAGATAGAAGGAGATGAATGTTAGTGTGGAGACTAAATCCTTCAACATGTTACCACAGGACTTAACAATGATTGCTCTTAATCATCATTGGGTGGATTATTGTAATGGCCAACAAACACCATGATATGACATAGATCAAGGTGTGCAAGATCGTACCATCACATAAGACAAGTAGTCACGGACAAGGATGATCTTGACTCATACTAGAACACAATTGCCCCAGTCTTTTTGTCATAACCACCCACAAGCATAAGATAGATAAGAAAGAAAAGAAAGACAAGTCATGAAACGTCATTGCTCTTCTAAATCTTGTTACCAGGACATCGTCAAGGAACTAGGAACATGACTTCCTGAAAAAGATAAGACAATTCAATCATCATGATACATCGCTGCTTCTCTAAATCCTATTGCCAGAACCTCGTGGAGAAACTAGTAACATGATGAAAGATCCAAAGACAAATGGCAATACAGTGTTTGCCAAGTGTTTTCCAAGTGTGTCTGAATGTCAAGTGTCAAGATGTTAGGTTTGACGGTGTCGAATGCCAAAATTTTTTAGTTTTGACGATGTCAAAGTGTCAATTGTCAGAGTTTTCCAAATTCAGGAAGGACACATCCTGAATAATTTTGATGTCAAGAGGATAGATCCTCAAAATGTCAAGAGAATCCCTCAAAATTCCAGATGACAGTGATGATACCTATGAAGGACACATCCTAAGGTATAATTAAATGATAATGTCAATTCTTCATAAGGACCCATCTGAAGAATAGCCAAGATTTGACCGTTTTGACAAGTTTTGACTAAGTTTGACCAAAGTTGACTTAATTTGACTTTTGTTGGCAGAGTTGACTTGTGTTGATAGAACTAACTACATGTCGATGTTGACATGCTGATAGAATTGACATGTTGACTAAATGATTACCAAACTTTGATTTAGAAGTTTGTCTGTTTTAGAATGACTTGTTTGACTTGAAGACTTTTGACATGTGTGCCAATGCAGTGTCATGAACCCTAATGGACTGACTTAGTGCAGCCTTAGGGGCTCATCGATAGATGGCCTTGCCTATGTGATACACTCAAAGACCTCATAGTTTGACATGACCAATGACATTGTCTTGATGACCAAAGATTAAGTCATGATTTTATTGTGACAAACCTAAAAGGACTGACTTAATGTCTCGGGGGCCCTTGATGAGCCTTGCTTATGTAGCAAATGCGCAGAGACAATGTAGTTTGACAAACAACAAAGACTGACTGACATGACTGACTTGACAAGATATGACTATTTTTTTATATTTTTGAGATATTTTGACTTTTTTGTATTTCTTCAAGATATTTTTTTATTTTTAGGTATTTTTTCAAGACATTTTTTTATTTTTAGGTCTTTTTTTCAAGATGTTTTTCTAATTTTTAGTCTTTTTTAGGACTTTTTTTATTTTTAGGTCTTTTTTCAAGACGTTTTTCAATTTTTAGGTCATTTTTCAAGACATTCTTTTATTTTTAGGTCTTTTTTTAGGACGTTTTTCAATTTTTAGGTCTTTTTTAAGATGTTTTTTGATTGGTAGAGCCATATGCACTACCCACTGCAATCGGATGATGAGAAAATGCCCCCTGTCAGGTCCCAGACTAGTCAAGTTTGAAGGATGCAGAAAAGGGAGTGCTTGTGGTGACAAATGGACGATATGTAGGACTTGATGCCAACCATTGTCAGCCATGAAAGGAATGGTAGGGTCTCGTGATGGGGATGTCAGGGTGGTGTCAAAAAAGTAGGTGTTTATTATGGACTAAGGTAGGTAGAGTGATAGTAAATGGAAGAGCAAAAACTGATTACGCATGGCGCCTATTTTACAGGTTTTCACCATGGTACCTATCCAAAGTGCCTGTTTACTAGGTTTTCACTTATGGACGAATTATTTCTCTTTACTATTTTTGTCATTTTTATATATATTTTTTTTTTGGTGTCACCAAGACGCCTGTTTTCCAGGTTTTCATCAAGGTGGTGATTTTTTTGTATTTTTATAGTTGTCAGTCAGACTCTCTGATGCTATGCATAGAAATTTTGAAGATGTAAACTATTTATAGGTTCTGTCAATTGTTCCCTGTCTGGAGTAGCTAGCTAATATGCCCCAAAACCAAAAGAGGACATGATAATGTAAGGACCCAACTAATTTGGTTTGAACTTTCCATTTTTTTTGTGTCAAATTAATTTTTGAGATTTTGCATAAGGACCAAGTCACTGATGTCAAACTTTCTGACCATGACTCTTTTGTTATAACTACAACAAAGCCGATTCTAATATCCTTGTAAATGATTCAATGTGTTGTGTTGACATTCTTCTAACATTTCCAATTCATGCAGTCATTACTGTCTATACTCCTCATCATCAATAAGACCCTTCAGGGAGACTCACAAGGAGGGAATTTCAACCTCGATGGGCAGGATGGCTTCAGTTTTGAAGACTAAGGAAAATGGTGTGGCTCCTGTAGGGGTATGAATGCTAGTGTGGTAGGCCCACAAAGCAGGGTTAAGTTGAATGTGCTAGTCACGGCCAGCATCATAGACTATCTTCTTAAGAATTTTGATGATGGTTTTATTGGACACCTTAGCTTGACCATTTCCTTATGGGTAATATGGCGTAGAGAAATGATGTTGGATACGGAATCGTTCACATAACTCATGAACATCTTGGTTTTTGAAAGGACACCCATTGTCTATGATGATGGATTGGGGTACACCATACTGGCAGATGATGTAGTTGAGAATGAATTTGGAAATTTATTTTCCAATTATGTATATAAGGGGGATGGCTTCGATGGAAAATTCGTGAAGTACTCAATGGAGGTGATAATGAATTTATGGTCGTTGGAAGAAGTAGGATGGATTTTTCCCATGAGGTCGAGTCCCCATTGTGCGAAGGGCCAAGGAGAAGTAATCGATCGAAGTACCTGCACTAGTGCATGAATCAAATCACTATGTATCTGACATTGGTGACATGTCCTGAAAAACTCAAGCGCATCCTTTTCAATGGTCGAACAGTAATACCCAAGTCTCGCTATCTTCTTGGCTAAAGTAGGACCACTTGAATGAGATCTACATATACCCTCATGTACTTCGTGTAAGGTTGTTCATGCTTCATCAATGTCGAGACATCAAAGAAGGGTATTGTCAAATCTACGACAGTATAGGGTGTCACTGATGATGGTGTATTAAGTGGCTTTGCGGATTAAGGACTTTTGCTGGTTATTAGATAGGTTGGGGGAAGGGTTTGGGACTTCAGATAATCATAGATGTCTTGATACCAAGGAGAATTGGGACCAACAAGCTCACAAACCATCTCTAATTCTAGAATTTCATATGCAGGGACTAAAAGTTGTTCCACCAGGAATTCAAACTGAGGCATGTTTCTTGGAATGTTTAGGAGAGAGACAATTGTAACCATTATGTCTACAGCCTTGTTCTATACTCTTGGGACTTGTTCAAAAGTAAACATTTGGAAGTATGTCTGAAAGTTGTCAATCATTCGTTTGTAAGGCACTAACTTCTTGTCCTTAGTGTCATAGTCGTCATTGACCTAGTTAATGCCTAGCTGAGAATCCCCATAAACATAAAGTGTTTTAATTTTCCATTTTATGGACATTCTGAGTCCCATAACAAGTGCATCATATTATGCCACATTGTTTGTACATGGAAAAGCAATGTGGAATGACTTAGGGATGGAGTCTCCTTGTGGCGTGATAAACAATATTCCTGCTCCCGATCCATGACTAGTATGAGATCCATCAAAGTATAGCCTCCATGGTGCTTTAGGTTCTGTATGAAATATGGACTCATCTGGGAAGTCTGCTACTAATGGGTGATCTTTTTGTATAGGTGCATCTGCCAGCTGGTCTACTATCACTTATCCCTTTATAGTCTTTTGCTCTTCATATTGAATATCATACTCACTCAAAATCATGACCCATTTTTCCAAACGACTTTTCAATGCTACATGACTTAGAAGATACTTCAGGGGATCAATCTTTGCTAATAGACATGTCCTATGATTCAACATGTAGTGCCTTAGTTTCTGCATTGTGAAGACAACTGCTAGGAAAGCACATTCAATGGTTGTGTAATTTAGCTCATATCCAACCAATGTCTGACTGATGTAATATATGGCCCTTTCTTTCTCATCATGATTGTTTTGTGCTAGTAATGCCCCCAGTGCTGAATTTGTTGTAGAAATGTATAAAATCAAATGTTTCCCTTTAATTGGTGGCATTAAAACCGATGGTGACAATATATAATCTTTTATTAGCTGGAAGGCCTCTTGACATTTATCTTTCCACACAAAGGGGATGCCCTTGCAAAAGAGATACTGAAATGGTTGACATTTGTCAGCCAATTGTGCTATAAAGCATCAGATAGATTGCAACCTGCCTTGCAATGTCCCGAGTTAGCTTATTCCTTTTGGAGGAGGCATGTCTAATATTGCTTTGACTTTGGTAGGATCTACTTCAATGCCTCTTCATGAAACTATGTATCCCAAAAGTTTCCTCGATGTCACACCAAAGACACATTTCTTAGGATTCAAGCATACTTTGTATTCTTCCAACCTCTTGAATATTTTTTCTAGTACATTCAAATGTTATTTTTGTGTCAAATATTTGGCCAAAAGGTCATCTACATAATCTTCCATTAGCTTGTTCATCATGTCATGAAATATTGTTGTCATAGCTCTTTGATATGTGGCGCCTACATTCTTGAGACCAAAAGGCATGATGTTCCAACATTATGTACCCCATGGAAATTTGAATGTTGTTTTATGTTGATCTTCAAGGGTGATACAAATTTGATTATAACCTGAGAAACCGTCCATGAGGGACATCTCATATCCTACTGTAAGGTCAACTATGATATCAATGTTTGGTAATGGAAAGTCATCCTTTGGACATGATTTGCTCAAGTCTCTAAAATCTATGCATATGCGGATCTAACCATTTGGCTTGGTGACTGGTACAAGATTGGATATCCATTCAACATAATCTATAGACCGTATGAATCCCGCATCCAACAATTTCTTAAGTTCTTCTTTGACTAACAGGGCGACTTGAGGATGCATTTTTTGTAGCTTCTGTTTCACTAGTTTGGAATTTGGAAGTAGTGGAAAATGGTGTAAGACCAGTTCTAGATCCAACCTAGGCATATTGGCATATGACCATGCAAAATTAATCTTACGCTCTGAAAATAATTTGTGGAATTTAGGTTTCTCTTCTTCTGTCAAGGATGTTGCAAAGAGGACAATTTTGGGATCTTTTGTTGTAGATATGTTAACTTCCATGGTGTCCTTTATGAGAATTTCCAATTTCTCTTGAGTCATAGGAAGAAATTCTAGTCCTCCATCTTTGGGTGCCTCTGAGAGGTTTTCACCTGTAGATACGTCCTTTATTTTTACTTTTTTATCGTCAGAAGGTGCCTTTCAATTTTCACCTAAAGATGTGTCATTTTTTCTTTTATTTTTATTTTTCATTTTGTGACTAGAGGATGGAGCAGTCTCCCTAAAGTAAGCTGCACAATCTAGGTCAATGGAAAATCTAGCCTTGTGATCTCCATTAGGTATGCCCTCACATAGTCCCATGAATTCTTCAATGGCCTCATCATTCTGAAATATGTCCATAATAGGCGGGCTTTGTTGATCCCAATCAATTAGTTGTGGGTAGACTAAGGAGATATCCTCATTAGTGTTGATGAATGGTGGGGAGGACCCATAAAGCATGCAGATAGATTCAGAGACATTGAAAATGAAATTTTCGTCATCCAATTCCCAATCGGATTCTATCCAATATTCTCCTTCACTTGATTCATACTCATTGTAAAAATAAGGGACAAAACGATTATCATTAGGGTCGGTAGTGTCATGTGGTAGGTTTTCATTGTTAGATGGATAGAAAAATATGTCAGGGTTATGGCTAATAGGACTGGAAGATGATTCAGACTTGTCATTGTTCCTTGGGAAAAAGAGTCTATCCCAATCTTCTCATTTCTCTGGGATCTTAGGATTATCATTATTCGATGCTAGATCAATATTAAAAAATTTCCAAAATATTTCTTCAGAAGTAAGTTCTCCATGTTCAAGGAACAATTCATCAAGGCAATAGTCGCTTAGGGATCATTGGGAGCCAAATTCCCATTCATGGGAGTCAGTTTCGGTAAGGGATTCCTCAATAGTCTCAACACTTTCTGAAGCATTTGTTAGCTCTCAAAAATGCAGGAAAGATGCCTCAAGAGGCTGCCAATCTCTTGATACACTTTAGGGTAACAGACAAGGTCAAGAGAATTCAACCTTCTACTCTTTAGGTGCTGCTAAACCTCGGCGGGTGTACCTCTCTGAATTATGCAGACTTAACTTGCGATTATCCTCTTACAACAATTTGTTCACAATGGCAATTGGAGGTGAACAAATGAAATCAAACTTGAAATCAATAACAATATTCTGATCTAAGTCCTAAAATGAATGCTTAACTAATAGATGTAAAGAAATTGAATGAATCCAAATGATGTAGTGCAAAGACCAGTGCCTTATTGGGTATGCGGAGTCAAATGAAATCAAGATGAGCAACACTTTCTAGAGAAGTTTCAAATTATCTGGCATACATTCTGCTTACAACTTGTATAAACATGCAAAACTGTAACTACTAAGCTCTACTTGAATAATCCAGATGAATCTCTTTGATTACTATGATCAACTAAAAGGATTTAATCTTTTCTTGAAAGAACCAATTGATTAATCACACAACTACATCAAATGTGCATTGACAAACTAAACATAAACTTGTTATGTCAATTTAAACAACCAGAAAGCATCAATCTTGGAGACAACTTAGCAGTATTTTCATTGAATTTAACAGACAATTGACACCAGAAAAATGCAGCAACATCAACTGATTTTCATAAATACCTCCATTCTGAAATCATGCAACAATAGTCTCTGATTTGGTGAATCTATTGTACTATAACCATCAAATTTTCCTACTGTGTATCGAATAACTAATAGTTTATGATCTAATTACAATAAAAAGATGCCTATTTATACACCAGCACGAGAAAAACATAACACATTGAGATCCCACGTCAGCCCTCCACAAAATTCGGGCTCAAAATCATGTTGGCCTACAACGGTATTTTATGAACTCACATGTCGGCCACAGTATTTGATTTTTATTTAATCACCAATGAAACAGTCAACGAGACATATCATAGTTATTCCGAAGGCAATTCAATCGTTAGTCATCCCCCTTTGTTCATATCGCCTTTGCTGTGACTTATCTGAGTCGGAGAAACATCATACAGATTACATTATGTTTCATCGAGATGTATTTCATTACATGCTTTCCATTTTCTAAGACACAAGGATATCTCTCACCGATGCGTTCCTTTTGTTTCATTCATAGTCGCTGTGACCTTTTGATATCGGGAAGACCTCTCATAGATTGCTACATGTTTCACCGAAAGTCTTCATTTTTTGTGCATCGCTATAACATAGTGGTCCTCTCCCCGATGTAACCTTCTATCTTGTCTGGGTCGCTATAACATACCGACATCGGGGAGACCTCATATAGAATGCCCATTGTTTTACTGAAAGCCCTGAGTCACCTTAGATCACCAAGAGAAAGAAATTCTCACACCGACATAATCCTTATGTACATTATCAGTGAGACTGAAGGTCACTTGCCGAGACTTCACTTTGAAAACTTTATCTTACCTATATGCTCCTTTCATCTGCATCATCGAGACAAATCAACTTTCTCCCCGACAGAGTCCCCTTTATGTTTTATCAGCGAGACCCAAGGTATTCGATGAGACAACACACCGATAGAAAACTTTCTTACCGACGAGCCCCGTGAAAGAAAAGCCTTGTGTTGAGTCGGTAAGACACAAGATGTTCATTGTGACAACACTCCAAAGTCACATTAGTCTCACTGAGAATGCTCTTGATAGAAACTCTATGCGTAATATCGGCGAGACCGAAGGTCACTCGCCAAGACCTCACTCTGATACCGCTCAGCTTGGCCGATGTGCTTGCTCAATGTGCTAGTAGATGAGACATTTTAAATTTGATAAGACATTACCCCGACAACCTAACTCCTGCCGATGAGCCTCCCCATGCATTAGTCGGTGAGACTTGACCCATTCAGAGAGACCTTACCCCAGTGAAAAATACTCCTACCGATAGGAATTTTCCTCTGTCGCCAAAACCATATGTATGTCATGCCGATATGTACCCATAGGTGAATGTCGATCGCCATGAAAATGAAGAAGTCCTACTGATAGGCTTGCAGTGAACATATGTTAGCACAAAAGCATTATGGGTCGGGGAGACAGTTATGAACTCATGCCGATAGGAATTGCAATATGGAAAATGCATGACCCGATGGATTTTATAAGGCAATATGGGAAAAATGTGGGTAAAAATATCATGAAGCGAGGAAAATGTGCTCAATGTAGAACTCATTTGGAAAATGCATAGGTATGGGCAACATGAAAATCATCAAAAATTTACAGTTCCAACAGTGGCTCCGTCTGGGGATGAATGATAGTAAGATCATTACAAGGATCCAGATCTTTGGGTGAGCAGACCAGACACAAAATGAGCAAAATGGAAATGGACAAATAGCAGATGGAATGAATGCAAAATGAATGCAAGATGGAGGTGAACAAACCCTAAACTACTGTGCATGGAAAAGAATTTTAAAGAGGATAAGCAAGAGTTGTCCATGTACTGGCAACCCTTAATCCTTTGTGTTTCAACTTGACCTATTCCGAGCTATTACAATCTGAAACTCAAACCACATTTTTCCCTTGTCAAATACCTAGCTTTACCCTGAGTTCATCAGATTCATCCTGAGGACAATCATCCAACTTGCTTTGTTATTGTTATTGAAAGTTCTTAGAGAATCATCATGCTTAGTTTGGCCCAAAATCCCTACACCATTCTGTAGTTCAAAATCTTCATCATCATGGGACAAACCTCTATTATCTTCCACATACAAAATGCATGCATACTCAATACAACATTCTATATTACCTCTCTCACTGTTATGAATTGTGAAACATTCTCCCAGTTGTATTAAAAATTTACCATCAGAGTGTGTCTCTTGAGAATCAAAAGGTTCTGTCATATCAACACTGTCTAAGACAAACAAGTCTGAAACCCTTTGCATCACTTTGGTATCACTATTTGGAGACAATACTGGATTACGACTCTTATCCTCAATATCATGCATATATGAATCAATCAAATCTAGACCTTTATCATTCTTGGTATGCAAATAAAGGTCTTCTCCATATGAGTGAGAAATTTCAAAATCACATACCTCATCTTGAATGGTCACAAACTTTTGATCAATTTTAGAGGTTTCACCATCAACTCAAGAAATGCACTGAGAGTCATCAGAATCATCACACAAAGAAAAATCACTGTCAAAACAAATGCAAGCTGGACACAGAACTTCAAGATCACCTTCATGTGTATATCTCTGATATTCAAGAGTTAGCAAATCTGAAATTTTCTCACTGCTGAGTAAACAAGTCTCATCATTTTCATCACAATAGTTATATTCTTCACCTTTGTCATCATCAAAAAGAGGCCTAGGATGATCAGAGAATAAAAAATCAGAAACATTACCAACACAGTCATTTGTTCCATAACTTGACACATCACTTTACTTGTCTAAGAATATATTTTCCTCACCATCAAGTAGATCTAAAAATACCTCCTCATCACCAAATGTATCTTTATAGTACTCAACTGTGGTTGGAAGTGTTACTTGTTCACTATTAAATGGATCCACATTTTCCATTGCTTCTTCTTCTTGGTCATCGCAAAAACTACAAGAATCTCCTTGCTGTAGATTAAAATCCACAAATCCATCTTCAGAATCTAAATATTCACTGCTTTCTATGTCATAATCTGATATGCAAGAAAGAAACTCAATATCCTAGTCTTCCTCATGCAGGCTATCATATGAACCATATTGACATGCACATGTCTCATCTTCTATTGGCTGCAAAGTATGACTAATCTCTTGATGCTCATCTGTGACATCACCATTTTGTGCAGCATGCTTCTCAATTGGATCAGTACTAACTAACTCTGGCTGGGCTGAACCTATCTTGAAACTTCCAAGATCAATATCACAAAAATAATTGATCTGATCCTGAGGCACATAGTCAACGAGCTGATTCATTCTTGGCTCCCTATACAACCTGACTTCCTGACCATTCACTAGAATAGTTGCATAAGATAAATTAAACCGGATGTTTCCACCAATAGTTGTTTTCCACTACCTTGACAGAAGCATCCCAAACTAAGGAGGAGTGTCAATCACTGTGATATCTATATTATAAGCCACTTGTGGATAAGTAGCTAGTTTGACTTCAACATTTCTCATAATACCTACCATAGGAACAGGTCTGTTATCCATTGCATAGCACTTCCCTTCACATGTATCAACCCACATGCCAAGTTGCTTCATGACTCCTATTGGCATGATATTTATAGTAGCACCAGAGTCTATCATGCAATTCCTTAGCAGTTTGTTATTTATAAGCAATGTAGTGAAAAAGGGATCAACTTGTGGGGGAGTTATTAATATATCACTCAAGTAGACCTCAGGGATATTTACTTTCTCCTGCCTATTGACTGAATTCATATGTTTTTCATTCCCACTTATTATCAATTTAATAGCAGTATCCCTATACTCCTTAATTTTCATCATTTCAAGTAGTGGAATAGACATTTTTACCTAGGATAACGCTTGAGTGAAGTCAAAAGAAGAGCCCTCCACCTTAACATTCTTCTTCTGCTCCAATGTTTCTCCTTTGTCTTCTTCCTTCTCCCTTTTACTAGACTGATCAGGCTTTTGCATCTCTTTATGTAATTCCTCAACTTCCTGCTTTTGGACAGGTTTCTGTTCATTTTCATCATGCTGTTTATTTTCTAGCTTCTTCAGAATTCCTTGTGTTGCCCTCTGATTCTTCATAAAAATTCCCCCAGGAATGCCATCCTTCTCATTTACTATTAAGTTTCTCAACTAGTATTTACTCCTTGCTTCCTCAACTGGAGCAACAGTTATTCTCTCTATTTCATCTTTGGTGAGTCTTCTCATACTGCATTGAGTAGGTACCTCAAAATGTGGCTCTGTATAATCTTCTTCAGAATCAGAAAAGACCTATTGTTCAGCCATATGAACATTGTATTTCTGATTTGAAACATCATACTCATAACCATCATCCTCTGAAGATGAGTACCCTTCCTCAACATGGTGAAATGTATTTGAAGTCAAATATACTGTGTGATCTTCTCCATTATTTTCCATCAACATTCCCTCTTCTCGCATCCTTTGAGCTACAACACAATAATCTGGGGAATGTGGCTTATCACAAGCTTCACAAAAGTAATTATTACTCACCATGTAAGTTCCCTTTTTGCTCAATGGATCAGGAGTCTCTTTATTTCTTGGCCAAGTTGTTATAGGTTTTCTATCCTTCCAGTCTGTATTAAATGGCATGTCATGCAACCTCGACCTCTCATTTCTATATGTATTCTCCTGTCTGTACTGATAATTACTGATTTGCTAAGGAGGCCTCAGGTTGTCTCTTTTACTAATTATACCAGTAGACTTCCTGTTGTTTTCAATTGTCAGTGCTATTTTCTGTGCTTCAGCCAAATCTCTCGGGAATCTATTTCTCAGTTCATACCCTATTTTAGGATCAAATGCATTTAAATAAACACTCAATGCTACAAAATCTGGCAACCTTGATCCAGGATGTACTTTAGTCTGCAACTTGTTGAATCTTCGGTTGAAATCATAAACTGAGTCATTCTGATTTTTTTGAATTCTCATCAATTCATGAAGAGCTGCATCTGGTGCATTTTGATTCCCATATTGTTCTAAAAATTGATCTTGGAACACTTGAAGAGAATTGATTGACAATGCAGGCAAGCTATTAAACCAATCCCTAGCATCTTCAAGAAGTGACAT
Source organism: Sequoia sempervirens (assembly GCA_007258455.2). Taxonomy (NCBI): domain Eukaryota; kingdom Viridiplantae; phylum Streptophyta; class Pinopsida; order Cupressales; family Cupressaceae; genus Sequoia; species Sequoia sempervirens. The sequence continues at coordinate 11,948,651 of VDFB02353493.1, read as the reverse complement.
CATAAATAGCCTCATATGTAAATCTTCATATGGCACACCTATGTCTTGGATAAACACATTGAAATTCTTTAAATGTTCTTCAGCAGTAACTGCATTACTCCCTGTAAACTTAGGCACCAGACCTCTCCCGCTGCCATCCATAGGGTAAGGATATAATTGAAACCCTACTAAATCAAATTGTCTGATCATTGTTGTATACTGGTGAGGGGAGGAATAGGTGGGTACTGATGTTGGTGCATGGGATTATTGTATTATGCATTATACTGTGGGATAAAAGGCTGACCAGGAGGTGGATGCACAGCTGCATGCTGTGTGGGGATATGAGGTGGCTGATTTGGCTGCTTGTAGTGATTCCATGTCTGATGGTGAGGAGACACTAGTGGATTTGAAGGCCCTGCACCATGATTACCTTGCTTATGTGGTGGTACATACTTCAGGGGTGAATTGGCTGTCTAAGAAGTAATTTAGACTTTCTGCAATGCAGCCTTCACTCCTCTATCTCCTTCCTCTGTGATTCAAACTATGCTTTTACTTCCTCAGGAAGCTCATGATCAATAAACACATTTGGGTTACCTTCCATCTTTTGATCATATTCCTATTGAATTCTGATTCATTCAGGCTCAAGTGCAGCTTCAAACTTAGCCTGTTTCTGAGGATCAATAGAAGGGAAGGGATTTCTTCGATCTTCAGGGGTACAAAGTTCTGCACTTGAATCATCTCTCCATGTACCATAGCAATTATATGTTTCACCATGTGCTCTTGACGCTTTTCCTTTGTCTATTCTTTTCCTTATCAGCTCTGTCATCTTTGTGTGTCCATTTACTACTGCTAGTAGGAGCTCCAGTATGACCTCCCCTGTATTGAGATCTTCTTCCATTCATGTTTGAACAGCTACAAAATTTATGTCAGATTCGCCACTCACTTTTGTCTAAAAATGAGAAAATACTTGATCTTTCTTATTCCCAGTGGAGTCTGTATAAAGTTCCTAACTCTATGAAAGGCCTTGATTCTGAATGTATTCCCCAGCAGAGTTACTAATTTGTCAGCTCTCAAAAATGCAGGAAAGATGCCTCAAGAGGCTTCCAATCTCTTGATACGCTTTAGGGTAACAGACAATGTCAAAAGAATTCAACCTTCTACTCTTTAGGTGCTACTAAACCTCGGCGGGTGTACCTCTCTAAATTATGCAGACTTAACTTGTGATTATCCTCTTACAACAATTTGTTCACAATGGCAATTGGAGGTGAACAAATGAAATCAAACTTGAAAACAGTAACAATATTTTGATCTAAGTCCTAAAATGAATGCTTAACTAATAGATATAAAGAAATTGAATGAATCCAAATGATGTAGTGTAGAGACCAGTGCCTTATTGGGTATTCGGAGTCAAATGAAATCAAGATGAGCAACACTTTTTGGAGAAGTTTCAAATTATCTGGCATACATTTTGTTTACAACTTGTATAAACATGCAAAACTATAACTACTAAGCTCTACTTGAATAATCCAGATGAATCTCTTTGATTACTATGATCAACTAAAAGGATTTAATCTTTTCTTGAAAGAACCAATTGATTAATCACACAACTACATCAAATGTGAATTGACAAACTGAACATAAATACCTCCATTCTGAAATCATGCAACAATAGTCTCTGATCTGATGAATCTATTGTACTATATCCATCAAATTTTCCTACTGTGCACTGAATAACTAATAGCTGATGATCTAATTACAATCACAAGATGACTATTTATACACCAGCATGAGAAAAAAAACACATTGAGATCCCACGTCGGCCCTTCACAAAATTCGGGCTCAAAATCATGTCGGCCTACAACGGTATTTTATGAACTCACATGTCAGCCACAGTATTTGATTTTTATTTAATCACCAATGAAACAGTCGGCGAGACATATTGTATTTATGTCGAAGGCAATTCAATCGTTAGTCATCCCCCTTTGTTCATATCGCCTTCGCTGTGACTTATCTGAGTCAGAGAAACATCATATAGATTACATTATGTTTCATCAAGATGTATTTCATTATGTGCTTTCCATTCACTGAGACACAAGGATATCTCTCACTGATGCTTTCCTTTTGTTTCATTCACAGTTGTCGTGACCTTTTGATATCGGGAAGACCTCTCCTAGATTGCTACATGTTTCACCGAGAGTCTTCATTTTTTGTGTATCGCTGTAACATAGTGGTCCTCTCGCTGATGTAACCTTCTATCTTGTCTTGGTCGCTATAACATACCGACATCGGGGAAACCTCATATAGAATTCCCATTGTTTTACCGAAAGCCTCGAGTCACCTTAGATCGCCAAGAGAAAGAAATTCTCACACCGACATAATCCTTATGTACATTATCGGCGAGACCGAAGGTCACTCGCTGAGACTTCACTTCAAAAACTTTATCTCTTACCGATATGCTCCTTTCATCTGCATCGCTAAGACAAATCAACTTTCTCCCCAACAGAGTCCCCTTTATGTTTTATCGGCGAGACCCAAGGTATTCGATGAGACAACACACCGATAGAAAACTTTCTTACTGACGAGCCCCGTGAAAGAAAAGCCTGTGTTGAGTCAGCAAGACACAAGTTGTTCATTGTGACAACACTCTGAAGTCACATTAGTCTCACCGAGAATGCTCTTGATAGAAACTCTATTCGTAATATTAGCGAGACCGAAGGTCACTCGCCGATACCTCACTTCGATACCGCTCAGCTTGGCCAATGTGCTTGCTCAATGTGCTAGTCGATGAGACATTTTAAATTCAATAAGACATTACCCCGACAACCTAACTCCCGCCGATGAACCTCCCCATGCATTAGTCGGTGGGACCTGACCCATTCGGGGAGACCTTACCCCAGTGAAAAATACTCCTGCCAATAGGAATTTTCCTCTGTCGCCAAAACCATATAAATGTCATGTCGATATGTACCCATAGGTGAATTTCAATCGCTATGACAATGAAGAAGTCTTGCCGATATGCTTGCAACAAACATATGTTAGCACAAAATCATTATGGGTCGGGGAGACAGTTATGAACTCATGCCGATAGGAATTGCAATATGGAAAATGCATGACCCGATGGATTTTATGAGGCAATATGGGCAAAATGTGGGTAAAAATATCATGAAGAGAGGAAAATGTACTCAATGTAGAACTCATTTGGAAAATGCATATGTATGGGCAACATGAAAATCATCAGAAATTTACAGTTCCAACAGCATTCATGCTCTCACTCAAAATTCCATTGGTACGTCGATTGTCTTTTTCGAGTAGTCTATACCCTAACCCAAGAATTTTTGGTCTATGGGGAGGCATGATTGGTTCTCGCCTTCCAGTTTTATTTTTTCCAAGGCCACTAGTTTCATTGTAGCCTTTCGCCTTCATTATATCATAGCCTTTCTTGTATATCTGAACTGGTAATGGGGATGGTTCCTCTTGGTCCTTATAAATCCATGTCGATAAATCCTCAATGTCTTCTTTGCTCATTTCACCCCATTTAGTGAAGATGCATGATGGAGGAACTTTGAAAATTTCCTTAGGTTCCATTCTAAAATAGGGTCAACCATAGACCTTAGGAGACTTGGGAATTTTGGTAATGCAATAGGCCGTACTTAGTTTAAATTCCCCATAGCCTAGGTTCTGGATCTTAACGTTGGACTTAGCCTTTGGGATGGAAGATGATGGTGTGGTGGAAGACATGGAAGGAGTGGATGTGGATGATGAGGCAAGTGTGGATGGGTCAATGAATTTGGAAGAGGAGGAACTTGGAGCTTCTCAGTTGATGGGCACTTGATGTTCTGAAACACCCCTTAGATTGGTGCAATACTAAAAGGGATCAGGGTCTCCATATATGGTGATTTCTATGTCGTCAAAGGGAAACTTAAGGCATTGGTGGTAGGTGGATGGAATAGCTTTGAGGGTATGAATCCAAGGTCGACCAAGTACAATGTTATAGGGTAATTCAAGATCCAGGACTTGGAAAGTTATGTCTATAATGACTGGCCGAACTCTGATTGGAAGAGAGATAATGCCTCAGGAGGAATGTTCTTCATCATCATATGCCTTTATAACTATGCTCTTTGTTGGGTCTACGCAAGCATCAAAAAATCCTAGGGCCTTAATAAGTTTTAAGGAGCATATGTCTAGTCCTGCTCTGCCATCTACTAAAACTCATCTGACCTTATTCTTATGGATAAATACTTCAATGCGTAATGCGTCGTTATGGTTGGATTTTGGTGATGAAGAATCTTGATCTGAAAATGTTACATGATATGGGGTAGTGAGGTATCCCACCATGGATTCAAACTAGTTGACATCAATGTCTTGAGGGACAACAGACTCTTGCAAGGTTTTGTCAAGTATAGCTTTATGCGTGGGGGAAATGCGTAGCAACTGAAGTATAGAAATTTGGGCAGGTGTTTTTCCTAGCTGGTCAATAAGGTTAAACTGACTCTTAGGTTGTGACTACTTTGCGGATGAGCCAAATTGTGATTTCTTAGCGAATGGACCAAGTATTGTAATTTTTGGTTGCCGAGGAGGAGGACCAGCTATGGTGACTTTGTTGCTTCAGGTAGTAGCAATACATTTAGGCGCTCTTTTGACAGTGATGGTATTGATGTATTCATCATCAGTTCAGACATGGTTGATAATAGTTCCTCCTGAATAGTCGAAGGTAGTGTGGGTATAGTTGGCATGGTTATTATTATTCTTAGGACCTAATGTAGAAGGATTATTTGAACCATGGTCTTGCAGTGGATTTTTATGAATAGTATGGTTTGCATTTGACACAAATTGTTACCCACCTAGTTGAATTGTGTGATTTTCAATGAGGTCTTGAATCGAATTCTTTAGTTGTTGACAAGAGGAGGTTTTATGCCCTTTTGCACGGTGATAAACACATAATGCATCGTCATCCCACCAAGATGGCTTAAATTGTCCCGGGTCATATGGCTTAGGGTATTCTAATGTGATGACACCATTTTGAAGGAGCTTCTTAAGGACATCTTCAATTGGGTCACCCAAAGGGGTGTATGTGTGACCTTTCAGAAATTGTCTAGGTTGACGAGGCTGCCTTTTGCTTTGATTGTTTTGATTATTTTGAGTGACATTGGCAGGAGGTATCTGTGTGATTATTTGTGTGTTTTACGGTGGAGCTCCTTTAAGGGTAAGCACTGGACCCATTGTGTTCATTTCCTTGGCATCGACAATGCCATCATTGGTGACATGTTTATTCTTGACCCAATATTATCTCTTGTATGTGGGTGGATTTGCATTGTGTTCTTAGGGCCATATTTTAATTCTCCTTTAGCAATAAGATCCTTCTCAAGTTGGACCCCCTTTTCAACTAAGTTTGTGAAGGTTGTGCAGTAGTGAACTTGCAAGCCATATTTCAATGGTCCTAGGAGGGTTTGGACAAACATGTCAACCTTCTCTTTTAAAGGTATGTCAATATGGCAACGACTTGCTAGACTTCTCCATCTTTGGAAGAATGGGATAAAAGTTTCATCATCATCTTCTTGTGTAAGAGTGCATAAGCTAGTGATACAAGTGTCTGTGTCAATGTTATAGGCATAATTTTTCACAAATTTGTCTGCAAGTTCGTCCCATGTTTTTATTCCCTTTAAAGTGGAGAACCATTCAAGTGCGGGTCCTGTAAGAATCTTAGAGAAGAGTCTCATCAAGTAAGTATGTTCATAGGCAATGTCCATATAGCTGGTCATGGATTCTCGGACATGTTCAATAGGATTTTTCTTTCCCTTATACTTAGTGAAATTTGGTGCTACATACCCTAGAGGGAATGGTGTCATGTATAGACTTGTGTCGAAAGGATATAGACATAGGTCATATGACATGTGTGACTTTTTTTTGGACATTTGCATGGTCTCTATGGTTTTTTTCAAGTTCGCCACTTGTGTTGTAAAGGCATCAATTATAGGGTTGTTGGTTGCATCACACATGAGATTGATGGGTATTCCATGTTTCCCCATTTGTTGGGAAGAGATGTTCTAATTTTTTTGTGGAATGTGTTGTTGTGAAATGTATGACATGTTTTGATTTGAATGTTGTTGGTATTGAAAGTTTTTATTAGGGATATGTTGATGGGTGTATATGTGTAATGCATATGTAGGAATGTGCCCTCCAGCCATTTGAGTCGATATCTGTGGGATATGTTGGCCATGAATATTTTGGTTTCCAAATGAAGTCGTATGCTATGTATTCTAATTGCCTTGTCCAAATTGTTGGAATTTTCCATGGGGAATGTTTATTTTTTGTCTTTAGGAAGCATTGGTATTAAGTTGTGATGACGTTTTAACATTTGGTTGTGGTCCTCTAATGGAGATACGTCGTTTACTTCCACCAAAGGGGTTGAATGAAGAACCAATGAAAGGATTTGATGAGGATGCCCCCATGGTACTAGATGAAGCTCCAAATAGAGGATTTGAAGAGTTCACCCCCATTGATGAGGATCCAAAGGTAGCTCCAATTGACTGTGAAGATGTCATTGTTGGCATTAATTGTGAGATGGCTTGTGACATAGTTGGTGTCCCTCCAATGGATGTTGCATTGATCAAGTTTTGATTAGATGTGTCATTAGAGGTAGCATTGATAGTGCTTGTAGCAATTTGTGAGGTGACACCAATGTTATTGTTGAGATTGTTTTGAGGTTGACTAGTGTTGGAGGCATTGTTTGTGTTGTTGTTGGCATCATGATTGGGAGTGGCTTCTTTTAAAGTATTAATGTCAAATCCTTGTGGTAATTTGGCTCCTTGATCTAAAAGTATGGCCAAATATCTATCTTTATCATGAAAAACTATATCTTATACAAAAGAGGCCACTTCAAGATTTTGTGTTGCAACTTCTATGTCTTCCTCAAAGACGTTTCCATGTTCATCTCTACGTATGAATGGTTCAAAGGGGTTACGTGATGAAGATGGCATGTTCATGTTACTGAAAGGATTGATAAAAGATGTTTCTTGGTTCATGTTTTGATTCATGTCATTGGAAAAGATATAGGTGTTGTTTTCTTTTCCAAAATTAGCCATTTGTCTTCTTTTTCTTTGAAGCCTAGTCTCAACCATATAAGGAGTTTCTCAAATTAGGAAGAGGATGAAAATGACAACTAGATGATGACCTATGACAATGCAAACTATGTTTTTGGATTTTTTGATTATAAGGGATGACAATGTTTCCTAAAGGAAATGACAAATACCAAAGGACAATGAAGACTATTATGAAAGGTATGGCTCTTTTTTTTGATTTTTTGAATTTTTGAATTTTTGAATTTTTGGGATAATGTATGCAAAATGAGGACTAAGATAACTTGAATGTTTCTAAGGTATGTAAATGTAAAGATCTAAATGGTTTAGATGAAGATTACTCAACCACCCTAAGCTTGATCTATGTCTCAATTTGGGTCATCAAAGGACTTGTGAATGTGACTAAAGGACAAAATGACAAAGTGAGGTTTCCTAACTAGGCTCTTGAGTTGGAAAGTCTCACAAAAAGGACAATGACTAAAAGAAATTATGTTGACTAAGTTCAATGACCACCTACTCTTGAAGGCAATGATTTTGCAAAGTATGGTAAGGTTTTCTAAGCCAAAATTTGCAAATGAAGTGAAGACCTAAGGACTGGTTTATGTCTAAAATGAAAATGATGGATCTAAAGGATGCAACTAAAATCTTGCCAAGTTGAACCTAAAGGTAAATGCAAGATAAAGATGCAAATCGTAGAAGATTTGAGCAATTTTCTTTCTCGTTTTTGAAAGAGACTGCTAGAAAAAGATGTTTGATGAAAAATTGGAAAAGTTTTCTCTCGAGTTTTGGTCTACAATAGTGTTTTAATTTTTGTCAGGAAAATGCATCATTCCAGGTTGCGAATGTGTTGCAGGTTGGCAGATGTGTCACAATTTCAACGAATGCAGTTTTCCAGATGGAAAATGTGACTCAGAAAAGAAAATGCAGCATTCTGTAAAGCAAATGTGATTCAGAATAGGAAAATGCATCACCAGAAATGACAAATGTGGCTTAGTAGAGTGATTGCATCACAGTAAATGGAAAATGTGGAGAAAAAAGGCGAATGCGTTACGGCAAAATAAGTCAAGTTTATTTGCAATTTTTGGCAAAATTTTGAAGTTGTCTCAAGTTGAATGTTTGTTTCTAGATTTGTGAGGTAGTTTTTGTTTGTTTGAATGTCTCATAAAACACTTGGCAAACACAATATTTTGTCTTGATCAAGCACAAAGAAGGCAAGTACAACCCTAGGTTAGACAAGGACAATATTTGCTAGATTCCACGTGGGTTTCCCCAACCACACTTATTCTTAGTGGATGCATCCAGAAGCTTGGCCACACAGGCTCCCCCTTACAATGCACTCACTTCTCAGGTCAACCAAGCTTCCAACCCCCATAAATATCCCATGGCGGGTTGATCACCTCTACTAAGAACTGCGAGAATGTGGATGCCTTCACAACGATCGTTTTTGTGCTAGCAAATAGAAAGGATTTTGGCCACTACACAAAAGGGTTCTAGTGAATACTCAGGGACATGGCACCTCACGAGCATATAGAAAGCCACTTAAGGCTTTAACCAATCTACTAGGGGCTCTTATACCTTTAAAAGAAAAGGTAGGTACTCATTTTCAAAAGGTAGTACATGACTAAGGCCTACATACCGTGAGGAATTGACAATTTAGACTCAGCCTTTTATATACTGACTTGAGTGAAAAACCGGTTGGAGTCATTCCCTCTTTCGAGGCAGGCCCCTCTAAGGTTCAAAAAGATAAAATAGATGGGTCTCATTTTTTGGTTACCTAGTTTGCATAAGGTGAGAGCATAATCACCTACCACCTTCAAGCACAATCAAGAAAATTTCTTTAATCCTACTAATTAAATCTAGGTGGGACAAGCAAATGTTCTTTTTAGAGCACCAATGGAAGTGTTTTCTAATTTAAAAATAAACAAACACAAGTGTTTCAAAATCAAATCCTTGGCCAATCAAACCTACAAAACCACTTGTTAGTAGTCTCAAAAGGATGCCTTGGACCCATGAAAATTCAAAGCCAGATGCTATAACAACCCATTAGTAACCAGAAAACCCCTAAACTACTTGCTTCAAGTAAGAAATCTAGAAAAATTAGAAAGAAACTGAAAGCAAAAATTTACCAGATGAATGTGTCACAGTAGAGCGAATGCATCACTCTGCATAGAAAATGCGGCTCAGGTCTGTAAGTTGGAATCTGATAGGAAAATAAGTTGACCTACAAAGAAAATGCATCCTTATAGAAGGCTTGTGTGTCGCAGAAGATCGTATGCATCGTTAGGGAAAGCAAATGCATTGTGAAATATCGAATGTGTCATTCTACAAAAAAAAAAGTGTCGTGGTCGTGCCTGTACCTGCAAAAAAAAAAGAAAAATGTTGGACGAAAAAAACAACAATGCATGATTTTGGTGTCAGGTTCACCAATGTAACTATGGGAAAAATCTTAGGTTAGCAGATTAGTGCATAAACATAATAACCCAAAGAAATAATGAAGTACATGGGAGGAAATAACATGAAAACAAGAAAACTATCGCCTTAAGTGTTCAACCTCCATGATTGACCTCCATTACACCTTCTCTATTTGCTGCAATATGAAGTTTTCCCTCAAATTTTGAGTGAGCACTATGTGACAATGCCAATACCAAAGCAAATGTTGAAGGATTTGAATGACAATATGAACTACTATGCAACTATGCAACTAGTAAGCAAATCTAAACTATGACTAAAGTATGCCAAATGCTAAAGAGTGATGAAGTATGCCTATGACAAGATTTCATGAGATGTAGGTAGCATGAGATGTAAAATGCCAAAAGCTAAGATGTCATGAGATGTCAAAATGAGACCAAAATTGCCATTTTATAGAAAATGCAATTTTGGATGAATGGCCAAGATTGAAGATTGACAAGTGCCCTAGAATCAATGGACAAGATTCAATATGACAACCCACAATTAGGGTTAGGGAAAAATTAGGTCAAATTTGAAATGAGTGGACAAGATTCAATTTGAGAAAATCAAATCAAGGGTTGACAATGCATGTGACAAGGAGATAAGAATGGCACAAAAAGAGAGCTAGAAAATCAAATAATATTAGAAATTACTTGATTTATGGAAGAAAAAGATATTTTGAATTAAAAATTAATTTAATTCAAAAGGTGGGGTCATATGACAATAAATAATTAATTTAAATTATTTACTAGAAGAGGAAAATTAGAAAGTGGGACCATTTTAAATAAATAATTTTATTTAAAATGAGGAAGATGTCAAGGTGGCAATAATTAAATAAATTAAAGAATTTATTTAATTATAAGAAGACTTTAAGAATTAATGACATATTTAAATAAATAAATAAAATTTATCTATTTAAATAATCAGGAAGAAATTTGTGGACCAAGATAATTAAATAAATTTATGAATTTATTTAATTATGGAAAGACATTAGAAAATTAGCAACACATTTAAATAAATAAATAAAATTTATTTATTTAAATAATCAAGAGAAATAAAAAGACATGAATTAATTAAATAATTAAAAATTATTTAATTAATAGTTGAAAGTGGAACAAGGAAATAATTAAAATGTCTTAATTATGCTAGGAAGAATATGGCTACAATAGAGCTTGCAGGCCTAGGTCATTTTTATGTGTCTACAACTCCAACCGCCCTGTACCAATTAACAATATCTAATGTCAGTTGGAATGCCATTGCATGCTCTGATCTAATCAGGCCAGATACCAATTGTAGTTATTTTGATTCATTCTTTGTACCAATTGAATCATATTCTAGACACCAATTGGTGACATCATGCCTTAATATCGATTATCATTCTAATACCAATTGTGAATGAGTTCACTTTATACCATGTACCAAATGATATCCTAGACTGCACTGTATCAAGTATAACACTAATTTGATACCACTAGCATCTCCCCCTTAGACCTTGCTCCATTCTTCACTAGCTTCATTTCAGGGGCTATGTACCAACTAACCTATTTTGAACAAATTTGTAATGGTTTGATAACAATTTAAAAGTAATATACACATAACAGTTCCCCTTAATACATTTATCTCCTTCTAGTAAGCAAGAATCATTTATCTTAATAGAGAATCTACACCACTTTTTCATCAAAAACTAATACCAATGGTTGATATCAATTTTTGTAGAAAACTATCCACCATCTGCTAATTTTCTTACACCTTGACAAGCATTTCAAGGAGTAAGAATGTGACCATAAATCTACAACCATCAAGTTGTTAGAATTTTTTTTAAACATATTTTACCTGACTTGATCTATCCTTCTTCATTTCTAGGGATGAATGAAATGCCAATTTAGCACCCCCTGGACTCATGCCCTATCACTACAAATTAGTGATGTAAGGAATAAGCAACCATATGGAGTGTTCCATGCTAGTCTTTCTCTCTCCATACCATCGTGTTCACCTTCTTTGATACATCAACCTTCCTCTCATGAATATGTGAACCATTTTTCACTCTAGGGGAAGTATCCTTGCTTGTATTCTTCCTCTTTCTTTGTACTGCAAGTCTTACAAGATCTATTCTATAGTCTTTATCTATGTGACCAAGGTTGTCACACTTGTAGCATACCACATACATATTTCTTAGAGGATAAAATGAATTTCTATTTACATATTTAGTGCTCCTTCTAGGTGCAACTGTACATTCTCTAGCCCTATGACCAAACTAATTACAACTATAACAATAACCATGAAATCATGATGAGTACCTGGTCATAGAATTTCTTTGAGCAGGATGAGGTGGTCTTCTTTTCATTTTCTTAATGTATCTCAACCTTTTGAATCCTTCTAAATCAGCTCCCATAAAGTTGTCTTTTTCTTTGATGCCTTGGGACTGATTTCTCCATCTCCTTATCTATTGTGGGATTCTTCTTTTGAAAAACAAAAGCTAAATGTTTATTGTTCTTCTTGTTTGCAATAGGTCTCTCTTCATCTTCAAATCTCTTCTTATCAGTAGTGGGATTCTTTTCTACTTTTTCTTTCTTCATCTCAACAGTGCCTTTATCTGGTTTTCCATTTCCAAAGGTACTTTCTCTAGAGCAACTTGTGCAGGATTCCTCTTTCTCTGTGCAACTACTTTCTTTTGCTCTAAATCTATCATATAAGCTTGCAAAATTATTGGTAGAGGAACTCATTCCTTTCTCAAATCGAAGGCAAATCTTCTCTTTAGGTTTTGATGGCTTTTGTGATCTAACCAGTTCATCATGTATCTCAGAGCCACCCTTCATCTTCAAGCCTTTATCAATCTACTCCTTGGCTCTTTCAAAATCAATTCTTAGAGCAGCTACCTCTACTTCCTACTTCATACATTTATCCATTTCAGATTTTATCTTTGATCTCATGACTTCTTCCATTCTTTTGGCTTCCTCCACTTGAACTTCTAGACCTACAACCATTTGATCATACTTTTCAAGACTTCTGGCCAGCTTTAAACCTCTATCAATATGCTCTTTAGCATTTGCTAAATATTTTCTCAGGGCCTCTACTTCTTTCAACTTTATGCACTCATTAGATTCAGACTGTAGTTCTGATTTAACTACATCTTCTATCCTTTTAGCTTCCCCCTTTGTGTCTTCAAACTATCATTTGATCAGATTCTTTAAGGTTTTTAGTTAATCTCTCTCTTTCCTTTTGTGCATTCATTTTTTTCTCTTCATTCTCCTTCTTCAACTTATTAATCTCATTCAGAGCATAGATGAGACTTCCTCCTAGTTCAACCTCCACTTCTTCACTAGACCAATCATACATTGTACCAAAATCCATGCACAGGAATTCATTCCCATCAATCTCACAGCAACTTACATGTTCATCATTTTATCTGCCACAAACATCTAAAAACTTAATTTCCCCTTTTGTGTGCATATTCTTCTTGAAACTCTTTTTGCTTCTACATTTTCTGGAGCCTTTTTTATTATCCATTTTTTGTTCACTTAACCTAGATCTACCACGAGTTGATTAAGCTTATCCTAGGGAACTTAGGTCTCTGATACCAATTGTTGGAACACAATGATCTACTGAGAGTGGGGGTGAATCAGTAGATACCAAAATCTATCCCTTAAAACTTTATGCAGATTACTTTCTTAGCTCCAAATACTTTGTGCAAAGTTTTTCTTCAAACTCTTAATGTGTAGATTGAAAACTAAAGATGCAAACATAAGCATACAAAAAGACAATCAACACATGCTTGCCCATAACACCAGATATAAGTGGAAAACCCAATATGGGAAAAACCACGGTGACCAAGGATGCTTGAGTCTACTGCTCAAATCCAGTGTCACAAATGAAATCTCTGTTACAATGTTTTAGAGCCAAAACCAAAGGAATCATCAACTACATAATTTAGAAGCAACAACTTCAAGGATGCAACAATACCCTATTTTAGGAGCCACAACACCAAGGATGCAACAACACCCTAATTTTGAAGCCACAACTGCAAGGAGACTACAATCCCCTAATCTGAGCCACAACTTAGTACAATGATAACAATTTCAAATATGTATAGACTTGGTTCTACAAAACCTAAAATGTATCATTACATTCAGTATATTGTTGCATTTATTACAACACACACTTTGCTACTATAGTTGCACTCTTAGCAACACACCCCTTCTCTGCACTCTCCTTTGCACATAGAATACTCACTATTCTATCTTGCTACTCTACACAAACTCTCACTCTTCCTATGATCCACACTTAGTAATACATAACTCTATTCAACACTCTGTGCACTTGCAGACTTCTCACCCTCACGGCAGATACAACTTCTCCAACAATTTTGAGATTTTCTTCTTTTTGCTAAACTCCACCGATCTGCAATCTCTTCCTTGAGATTCTCACTATCGTTCAAATCTTCTCAAATATTCTACTAGGGTTTTCTTAGCTTGTAAACTTCACCAGAAAGCTACCTATACCTCAAGCCACACACACACACCACTATCTAGCTCATCATAAATACATCTGATAAGGTTTATCAGATATCACCATGCCCTGCATCAAGTCGCCCAACATTTAATTTTGTTACAAAGAGTTTTCCTCATTTTCTTTGTCAAACCCTAAGAATCTAATTATGCATTCAATGCATTCATCTTTCCATTCGATCTAATTCAATCTTCAAATATTTTTCAAATTGTGTTGCTGCTTAACAGATCAAATCTTCACTGACATTGGTTGTTGGTGCAGTTGGACCAATTAAATTCCTTCCTCTGCATTTGTTACTGGACAAAACCCTTGTTCACACTAACCAGACTATTGTAGATCTTCACATTTGAATATTGGTCATTGCTCTTCTTTCTCACACCAAGATCTTGTGATCTTCATTCACTATGGCATGTTTAAAACATCACCGTTAGATCAGTTACCTTTGAACATTCATCGTCGATCTCTACTGACAGATGATCACTATTGGATCAATCACATCATATCAAATACATCTCATATATATATCAAAAAATGACTATCATGGTATAATATTTGAATCAATGTATGTATATCGATCAAAAGTACAATATCCATGAGGCTATCAAAAAGGATCCCATGAATGTATCTCTGTATAAAGAATCGGGCAATAATCAAAAGGTGTTTGTACAAATGAGCTAGCCCTGATGGTTGCTCCCCTCACCAAGCTATCTCTTTGGCTGATCCTCAACCCTAGGATGTACCCCACTCCTCTGTGAGTAATATGGTTGTCTAAGTTCCTATGGGACATCCCTATGGTAGTGCATCCAATAATATGCCACCTCAGTCATGGCCTCTCTGTACAATTTGGCAAACACTATCTGCCCCTGAGTTGTAGCTGTCATAGTCTCTAGCTGCTAATGTCGCCCGACCTCCTGTGCTAACTGCATGTCACCAGTCTACCTGAGCTGACACTCTTGGTCCCTCTTGAGTGTCAAGGCTTGAACCTATTGCTTGGCCTGGTCTCTCTCAACAGTAATAACCAAAATCTATTGTCTTACCTAATCCCTCTCACTGTAATCACCTATATATATGTTGTTGCAGCTGTTGAATCTATGCATCATGAGGATATGGCCCCAATGGTAGCTACTGGGGAGGCTGTTGTTGTATTGATGGTTGTTTTGGAGGCTATTGATCCAACGGGGGTGCACCTGGGACCTATCCATCCTGTTGATGTTTTCCATCCTATCCTCTACCCCAACCTCTGCCCTGCCCATCATCTGAATGCCCTCTACCTTTTCCTACACCCCTCCTTCTTGATCTCCCTCATGGGGGTACATCTGTTGGATCTATCAATTGATGAGGGGGTGTGAACCATGCATCATATGCAGGAATCATATAAGCATCCGCCTGTCCCTGATCATAGGCCCACGACCTAGCAACCAACTGATGAAATGGTGTAGGGTCATCAGGAGCCTCATAAGCATATTTTTGTTATTTTTTGGTTTTAGGTTTGTTAGAGTGTTTTGGATTCTCATAAGGTCATTTATGACCATTTGGAATCATATGGATTCATTTTGGAGTGATTAATTGGGTTTTTGTTTTAAAATTGTAAAAGTTGCCAAATGTTCTAAAAGTTGTGCAACTTTGGAAAGGTGTCAAAAAGCAAGAAACAGTTACATGAAAATCAAGAAACCATTTCAAAGAGTTGGTTTTTATTGGGAATGTATAAATACACCCTCCAAAACTTTAATTGGGGGGTTGGAGACATTGTTCTAAAGTTTTAATGAATGAAAACCTCAATTTGTGTGCATTTTTCTGAGTCTTACATTGTTTTCAAGCTGAAGTCATGCATTGTATGGCCTGGTACAACCTCATATCAAACAATATAATATATGGACGGAAATATATTTGTTTCTAGTTTACAATTATTTTTGTCTCATTGAGTTTTGTGGGAGATATGGCCATTTTGGTGAAGGCTTCCCTATTCTAAAAATGTTTTCCATAATTTACAGTTTGAAAACATGCTAGTATGGCCATGTATGATACAATATTGGGATGAAACCAATTGGAATGGATGAATATATGTTTCTATATTTCAATTATTTTTGTTTGGGTCATTTTTATGGATATTTGAATAAGCTATGACCATTTTTGTGAGGATGGGTCTGAACCCTAACTAGGATTTCCAGTTTTGGGAAAAACAC
Source organism: Sequoia sempervirens (assembly GCA_007258455.2). NCBI lineage: Eukaryota > Viridiplantae > Streptophyta > Pinopsida > Cupressales > Cupressaceae > Sequoia > Sequoia sempervirens. The sequence goes on along the minus strand of VDFB02353493.1, from coordinate 11,932,459 downwards.
CATAACTTTCTTTTCCACTATTGGATCTTAATGAAAATTGGAGGAAAAGTCTATAATTATGTTATATTCAATCCCACCAGAGAAATTGGCTTCATTATTTGTTTTATGAAAGTTATTAATGATTTTTCCTTTCATTTCAGGGCTGTCCTGACAATGTTTTGAAGAATTAGTCATTAAATGTGTTTTGTTTTTCTTTTCTCTGCATCATTTTGGTATTAGAGCTAGAAGACCCTAAAAGTGCAAGGTATTCACCAATACAAGAGATTTGTGAGAGAAATTTTGTTGTAGGTATGAAAGAGAGCCGGTGACTTATATCATCCAATAGTGATGAAACTAGGTAGAAGGTGTGCATATTTCTTCCACTGAGAGGAAGTGGGTAGAAGAGGTCTTGGAGAGTGCATATTCTAGAATCCTATTGGGTAGAGGATAGTTGTATGTGTGAAGGTATTGGGATACCAAAAGAATGGAAGTGTTGAGTAGAATAATCCATAAAGACATGAAGAGTAAGAAGTTGTCAAGCAAGCAACAAGAGATGGGAAGAGAAAGGAGTGAGATGAAGAAGAAAGATGAGAAGGTAAAACAAATAAATATTTAGCAAGAGATAACAACGATGAGAAAAGATTTGGAACAAATGCAAACAAAAATTGAAGAAAGAATACAAAGTATAGTAACAAGTGTGTGGAGTTGGAACATTACTATTCACAAAATTGTCAAGTGGTTGATAAAGGAAATTACAGAAAGAAGAAAGAGGCAGCAATTGAGAAGAAAGATAAAAAAAATTAATCAAGATGATGGAAAAGCCAAAGCCATCCAAGGAAGAGGAAAAAGATGAAGAAAATGATTTCATTGAGACTCAAAATTTTATTTCTAACAATATTTGTGAGTATGTGTTTAGAGGTGTAGCAGATGAAGATGAAGATGGAAAAGAGTATAAAGAAGATGGAGTTGTGAATGCAATGTATGAAGATTGTTATACAAATGTAGCACAATATGGTGAAGAAGATGTTGAAAAGAAAATAGAGGTACTAGTTGTATTTTCTGATTTTATGGATAATGAATATGCTGACAAATTATATTCAAATGATGAAGATGAAGAAATGGAAAGTGGTAATGGGACATATGAACAAGAACTAGAGTTTTGGAACCTTGAAGCTAAGAAGATGCTAAGAGAAGATGTAAGAAGAAAGTGAGGTAGAAAATAATGCACACCAAGAAATAGGGAGCATATCAATCCAAGCATGGAAAAGATCGAGAGGTACAAAACAATTGGAGGAAGTGGAAATAGTAGTTGATCATTATTTGAGGTGGACCTCAAATTTTATTTTCCTTGGGAGTATGGTGCAAGGGCATCAGGAGCCTCATAAGCATATTTTTGTTAATTTTTGGTTTTAGGTTTTTTAGAGTGTTTTAGAGTCTCATAAGGTAATTTATGACCATTTGGAATCATATGGATTCATTTTGGAGTGATTAATTGGGTTTTTGTTTTAAATTTGTAAAAGTTGCCAAATGTTCTAAAAGTTGTCATGCAGCTTTGGAAAGGTGTCAAAAAAAAAAGAAACAGTTACATGAAAGTCAAGAAACCCTTTAAAAGAGTTGGTTTTGATTGGGAATGTATAAATACACCCTCCAAAACTCGAATTGGGGGGTTGGAGACATTGTTTTGAAGTTTTGATGAATGAAAACCTCAATTTATGTGCATTTTTTTTAGTCTTACATTGTTTTCAGGCTGAAGTCATGCATTGTATGGCTTGTACTACCTCATATCAAGGAATATAATATATGGATGGAAATATATTTGTTTCTAGTTTACAATTATTTTTGTCTCATTGAATTTCATTGAGTTTTGTGGGAGATATGGCCATTTTGGTGAAGACTACCTTGTTCTAACAATGTTTTCTTGAATTTGCAGTCTAAAAACATGTTAGTATGGCCATGCATGATACAATATTGGGATGAAACCAATTGGAATGGATGAATATATGATTCTAGCTTTCAATGATTTTTGTTTGGATCATTTTTATGGAGATTTGAATAAGTTATTACCATTTTTGTGAGGACAAGTCTGAACCCTAACTAGGATTTCTAGTTTTGGGAAAAATGCCATAACTTTCTTTTCCACTATTGGATCTTGATGAAAAGTGGAGTAAAATTCTATAATTTTGTTATCTTCAATCCCACTAGAGAGATTGGCTTCATTATTATTTTTTTGAAAGTTATTAATGAATGTTCCTTTCATTTTAGGGTTGTCCTATCAATGTTTTGAGGAATTGGTCATTGAATGTGTTTTGTTTTCCTTTTCTCTACATCACTGGTGCAGCCATGATAGGAGGGTCCTCAAAGAGAAATTTTTGGACCATGTAGCAAGAGTCACAAAATAGAAGCAACATAGAATATGGAGGCAAATGCAAATTCAAACATTCTTATTAACATACATTTCAAATACAAACAGTCGACAACATCCAAGCTTACAGATGGGGCTCACATGCCTAATACAACATGCTCAAAATACCATCTTCCTAATGGGAGCAAAAATCTTACATATCAAATATATATTATTCTATATAATCAACTTCTTGCTATTGTAATGATCTATTACAAGCTTTATAACATGTCTGCAAATCTAGAATATTCTGTGTCGGCCAAAGATCATTACAGTCTCCAATGAAGGATAATGTAGCATGTGCATGGAATAGGTCAGCCTCAAATTTGAATTACTCCTCAGTGAATGCATAGGATGAAGTGTGGACCTATAATTAAGGTCGGGAACACTCCACGGAACAGTTTGAATCACACCGTCAAGATCAGCAAGTTACGAGAAAGATACACAAGTGATCAAACTAGCCATTAGGCTTGAAAATTATTCTGGTGCCAGTTCAAGAAACTGCCACTTAATCTGAAAGCGATAACTTACTAGAAAAATATCCAATCACACTCAAATCTTGGAATAAGGAAAATGAACATGTCCACGATGAAAACATAGATCCACAAGGTCTGGTGAGAAAATATGATGATATGTTGAATCTACCAATATGAACTAAACAAGAACTGAAACAAGACAAACTAAAATGAAAATGTTTTTGGTTGATGCAGGATTGCTAAGAACCAAGGATGCTCCTGAATCAGACATTCGGGGTTGATTCAAAAGTGAGTCCCTCACTTTGTTGGGGATAAAGGAAAATGAATATGGTCTACCTCAGCCTAAGAAATCCAAGAAGAATCCTCCACTAGTCTGCCCTTCCATTTCATAATATATTCTTTGTACTATCTTCCACGTGTCTTCCTCCCATCTCTGGTACCCAAAATTTCTTCTATCTCATTTGATTGTTGTCTAGGAAACTAATTCTCCAATTTTGCTTCACTGTCTTCACTGAATTTTTTTTCATGGTACTGATGTAGGTCCGCAATGTTGAATATAGGTGATATACCCAATCCATCCGGTAACTCTATTTCATATGCATTTCCTGAATCAAATTTCTTCAAAATATTACAAGGTCCAAACTTCCTCATCCTGAGCTTATTATATGTACCAACTAGAAATATTTCCTTCCTCAAATACACCATCACTTCATCTCCAACTTTTAACTCCTTATGTCTCATCTTTTCATCTGCTCACTCCTTATACTTCTAGTTCATATCTTCCAATTATTGTTTTACTTGGGTATGCATTGTCTTCATATGTTATGCAAATTCCTTTGCTTTTGCACTCCTTTTATCTTCCTTACAGATGTCACACAATTTTGATATACCTCTAGGATGAACTCCAGTAACAATCTCAAAAGGTGTATTTTTGGTACTCCTATTCACTAAATTGTTGTATGAAAACTCTTCTTGTGCAAGGACTAAATCCCAACTTCTAGTATTTTCTCCAACCAAACATCTCAGTAAATTTCCCAAACTCATGTTTACTACCTATGTCTATCGATCAGTCTATGGGTGAAAAGTAGAACTGAACTTCAAATCTGTCTTTAAATTTTTTTGAAGTGTCTTCCAAAAGTAACCAACAAACTTTGTATCTCTATCTGAAACAATACTCCTAGGTAATCCATGCAATCTAACCACTTCCTTGAAAACCAAGCCTGCTACATGTACTACATTTGTTGTCTTCTTACAAGGTATGAAATGTGCTATTTTAGAAAATCTATCCACCACCACAAATATAGAATCATTACCTCTTTGTGTCTTCGGAAAACCAAGTATGAAATCCATGCTGATATCCTCCCAAGGTCTCTCCAGAACTGTCAAAGGCTTATACAATCCAACATTATGACTACTCCCTTTTGCAACTTGACAAACTCTACAACTCTACACAAATTTTCTAAAATCCTTATGAATCTATGGCCAAAATTAATTCTCACTTACCAATGCTACTGTCTTATCAATTCCAAAGTGTTCTACCAATCCTCCACTATGTTTTTCTTTCACCAAGTTATCCCTCATTGAACTTCAGGGTATACACAGCTAATTCCCTCTGAACAACATATCCTCCTTAATGAAATAATCCAACCACTAACTCCTATCCTCCAAGACTGGTTCTTTAAAAGCTCTCCAAGGTTCTACAAAATTCGGGTCTTCCTCATACAAGTTCTTCAATTCATCAAAACCTAATACCTCCACTCTCATCTCTACCAGTAAATTCCTTCTCCTACTCAAAGCATCATCAACTCTATTGGACTTTCCACTTCTATGTTTCAAAACAAAAGTATAACTTTGCAAGAATTCCACCCATCTCATGTGTCTCTGATTCAACTTACCTTGACTATTCAAATATTGCAATTCCTGATGATCTGTATACAACACAAACTCCTTAGGCAACAAGTAATGTCTCCACTTCTTTAAGGATTGAACTATGGCATAGAACTCCTGATCATACACTGAATATCTTCTCCTAGCATCATTCAATTTCTCACTAAAATAAGCTATTGTTCTTCCTTCTTAACTTAATACTGCTCCAATTGCATCAAAGTCTACTTGAAATACCTTACTAAAGTATGGTAAATCCAACATAGGCTGCTCAGTCACCTTCTATTTCAACAACTCAAAACTTTGGTCTGCTCCAGATGTCCACCTAAAATCTTTCTTATCCCCTCTCATTGTTTCTATCATAGGATTGCAAATAGAACTGAAATTCCTAATGAACTTTTGGTAGAAACTATCCAATCCATGAAATGATCTTACCTCTCCAATGCTTTCTGGTGTAGGCCATTCAACAATTGCTCTTACCTTCTCATGATCCATCTTCAATCCATCCACAGATATCACAAATCCTAGATATACCAATTCTTCCTTCATGAAACTACACTTCTTAATGTTTATCAACAACTGCTCTTCTCTCAACCTCTGCAAAACTTGTCTTATATGCAACAAATTTTCTTCTCTAGTCTTATTGAAAATCAAGATGTCATCTAAATAAACAATCACAAACTTACCCAAGAATTTCTTCAATACCTCATTCATCAGCCTCATGAAAGTACTCGGTGCATTTTTTAGTCCTAAAGGCATCACCAACCACTCATACAATTCTTCATTTGTCTTGAATGTTGTCTTCCACTCATCCCCTTCTCTAATTTTGATTTGATGATATCCACTCTTCAAATCTATCTTTGTAAAGTATTTAGCTCCACTCAAAGAATCCATAATGTCATCCATCTAGGGAAAAGGAAGTCTATACTTCACTGTGATTTTGTTTATGGCTCTAGAGTCTGTACACATCCTCCATTCTCCATCCTTCTTAGGTGCTAGCACAACAGGTACTGCACAAGGACTTAAGCTTTCTCTAATCAAAACCTTTCTCAACAACTCTTGTACTTATCTATTTAACTCTTCATTCTCTGTAGGTGTCATTAGGTGTGCTGCTTTATTAGGAAAACTATCTCTAGGAATCAAATCCATGCAATGACTAATACTCCTCATAGGTGGTATTCCATCAGGTACATTATCCGAGATGATCTCGTCATATTCTACTAGAAACTCCTTTATTTCTTTTGTTTGTCCTTCTACATGCTTCAAGTCTTTAGCCTTCTTAGGAACCAAGGCATAGCACATGTTCTCATGTCTCATTCCATCCATAAATCTCCATCCATCAACCAAGCAAATTCTAGCACTCGTACAAACCTCAACTTTAGGAACATCCTCCAATGGCAACAAAGTATGCTTCATCCCATTAGCAACAATGGTATATGTATTCTTCTTTCCATCATGAATAGCCTATCTATCATACTACCAAGGCCTTCCCAACAAAACATGGCATACATCCATAGGCATGATATCACACAAAACTTCATCATGATAATTTCCTATCTTCAATTTCACTAAACATTGTTCGCTTACCAATATCTTATGCTTGTCTTGAATCCATTCTACCTAATAGGGGTTCGGGTGTTTCAATCTTTCCAACTGCAAGTTGGTCACCATTTCTTTAGGAACTAGGTTCTTAGGGCTTCCACTGTCAATAATCACTTTGCAACATTTACCAAATACCTTGCATCCGGTTCGAAACAAATTCTTTATCTTCAACAGTTCCTGCTCCATCTCATTTTGACACAATAATCTTTTGTTCAACAACACTTCTCCCTCTTCTAGTTTATTAGATGATCCAGGATGATCTTCCTCAAGAAAGTTTGTTCTTCTACTATTCTCTATCTTTCTACTTGTCTCTCCTTGATTACATTCAAATGCTCTATGTCCTTCTCCACAACACTTAAAACAAGTTCCCTTGAATACTCTTTTTTGCTATCCTCTATCATCTTTTCTATGACCTTCATTCTGTTAACCACCATATACTCCTCTCTAGTAAGATTTTCCATCATCTCTATGGTACGGATTATCATTCTTACTGACTTCCTTATCCTTATTCTGATCTTTAAAATTTTATCTTCCTCCTCCAGTAAAAATTCTTCCTCTCTGAAATCTTTTGCCTCTTCCTCTCTATCTCTGCTCATGTCTTTTATTCAGCTTCTATTCTGCTTTTAGGGCACATTGATATGCCTCCTCCACACTCAACAACTTGATCAAACTCATCTCATCTTGTATAGACGGCTTCAAGCCATTCACATATCTGGCTACTTGCTCGACCTCATCCTCTGAATGTCTGGATCTAATATTCAACTTGTATAACTCCTCAGTATACTCTATCACACTTAACTCCTTTTGCTTCAAATTCTACAACTTCCAAAACAAACTGATATAATAATCTACAGGCATAAACTTTTTCTTTAACTTATTCACCATCTCATCCCATGATTTTCTCCTCTCCTTTCCTCTTCTTTGCCTATCTTTCTACAAATGTTCCCACCAAAGGGATGCATGTCCTTTCAACTTTGTACAAGATAATTTCACCTTCTTATCTTCGACAATACCTTCAAAATAAAAGAATTTCTCCAACTTCATTATCCAATCAAGAAATTCATCTGAATCCAACTTACCATTATAATCCAATGGATTGAAATGTGGTTTGGTATTTACTCTAGTTAGGGCTCTTATGAACCTATCTTCTCCCTGATCAAGGAAAAGTTGATCTTCTCTCTCCCTTTCTTCATGTCGTTCTACCTCTTCATCACTCACATCATCAACTGGTCAACCTCTTTTCTGGGCCGTTTCGACTGCTTCTAATCTAGCATCAATTCCTCTCAACATCTCCATTATAGTTGGGTCTACATTTCCATGTGCTCCATTTCCTCTAACATTTCTTCTTCCTTCCATCTTTACACAAGTCCTCTGTAGTTGCAGGTCAGATCCTCAATCTGCCACCCCATAAGAAATCTTCAACAGGACTCCATGAATTCTGGCAATCTCTCACAGATTGAATCTCACTCTGATACTAATCTGGTGCAGCCATGGTAGGAGGGTCCTCAAAGAGAATTTTTTGAACCATGTAGCAAGAGTCACACAACAGAAGCAACATGACATATGGAGGCAAATGCAAATTCAAACATTCTTATTAACAGACATTTCAAATACAAACAGTCGGCAACATCCGAGCTTACAAATTGGGCTCACAGGCTTGATACAACATGCTCAAAATACCATCTTCCTATATGCTCCTCAATGCAATCAAAAATCTTACATATCAAATCTATATTACTCTATATAATCTATTACAAGCTTTATATCATGTCCACAGATCTAGAATCTTCTACGTCATCCAAAGTTCATTACAATCTCCAATGAAGGAAAATGTAACATGTGCATGGAATAGGTTGGCCTCAAATTTTAATTACTCCTCGATGAATGCATAGGATGAAGTTTGGACCTATAATTAAGGTTAAGGACACTCCACAAAATACTTTGAATCACACCGTCAAGATCCGCAAGTTACGGGAAAGATCCACAAGCAATCAAACTAGTCGTTAGGCTTGAAAATTATTCTGGTGCCGATTCAAGAAACTGCCACTTAATCCAGAAGTGATAACTTTCTAGAAAAATATCCAATCACACTCAAATCTTGGAATAAGGAAAATGAACGTGTCCATGATGAAAACGTAGATCCACAAGGTCTAGTGAGAAAATATGATGATACACTGAATCTGCCAATATGAACTGAACAAGAACTAAAACAAGACAAACTAAAATGAAAATGTTTTTGGTTGATGCAGGATTTCCAAGAACCAAGGATGCTCCTGCATCAATCACGAAATCCCTCTTCAACCTCATGGAATGGGATTGTGTGACCCTGTGTTGTCTCCCAAGCTGACCTAGCAAAGATGGTAGTGTGTGCATCATTAGTCCTATTCTATCTCTCACTGAACTATCTGGAAACCCTATCCAACAAGTATCTCTCAATGATCATGTGCTCTCAACCCTACATATATCAGGTTTGTCAAGCGAAGAACAACTACTTAACATCATTGTACTAGGCTGGCATCTGAAGCTAGGGCTACCATCTAAATACTATCATATCATCAATCACTTTGTGCCAATAGGGAATACCAAGTTGCTCTATGTGTTGTAAAGTGATGGCACCTCTATATCTCTAGACAACAAGATCATTTGGCTCTACACCTTCCATCTGAACAATCAATTGAAGCACAACAATGTGCTCCCAGGCCCAAATGTGATATAGAGTAATTCCTATTTTGATCGCCCTACCATGGTAGTATACAAAATTATGCATATCATGGTAGAGGGAGGCCAACATCACTAGCCCCCATGCATACTGAGTCCTCAAGAATAGCATCATGTGCCAAGCTAGACCCCATCCTGGACCGAATCCTTTGCTCCATCAATCTGGAGAAACCAAGCCTAAGATAATCACCGTGATGATCAGTCTGAAGGTCAACACCCAATCTTTGTACATCTCAAGATCAATCTGGGAGGTAACCAAAATAATGTCCTCCTGATCGAGCACCTCATGGTAGACATCATAGCCAATGTCAATATCATACATCACATGCTCACCATGTATTGAAAAATGCAATATCTGCCATACATCCTCTAGTGTCACTGTCACCTCACCTGTAGGTAGGTGGAATGACAAGGTCTCGTTGTGCCATCGCTCACACAATGCTATCATCACTGCCAAATTTGTTTGGATGATGGGCATGTACGGAACGCACCACAGACCAATCTCTCCCAAGTGGTCCTGTTGCAACTCAAACATATCGCCAAGTCTAGAAAAAACTGTGGGCCAGTGCTCGTGGGACATCAAAGGCGGGATAACCTCTTGCACCCACCAAGCGCACTACGTCAAAAAATTGAAATTTTTTAGCTAAGTTTAGAGTTTTAATCCCCCAAAATGACAATAGCATTGCTATTTATGATAGCGTTGCTATAATTCAAATTCCAAACAACAATGCCCAAAGCATTTAAATTACAAATTGTGATATGCGTCGCTAAACAAATATGCATCGCTATTTGACTCTACTAAACCCTAACCCTAATTTTCAAATCACAAGTTGCATCGCTATTTATATATGCATCTCTATATAGAATCTGAAACCTTAATTCTAAATTGTGAATTATGTCACAATTTACATATGTGTCGCTAAAAATTAAATTAGCATTGTCAATTCTAAAAAAAGCGTCGCTATATAGTAATGCCTACAAAGTTAAAAATTCAAAATGCATTAAATGCACCAAAAAGTCAAATTTCAAATCAAGTTTCGAGTCACATACCGGTGGTCTTGTGCCTGAAAGCCTCTGATACTCTTGAACTAGGTCATAAATGTGTCGGGGAAGTACTCGTTGTGCCATTTTGTTAGAGGGTCAGAGCTCAAAATGCAAGAAATCTTGAAGGTGTGAATGCATAAATGAACTGAAAATGACCCTTACTCACCTATTTATGCTTACAAATTAGGGTTTTTTGGCCTAATTTAACCAGCAACCTAGGATTTTTCACCATTTTCACCAATTTTTCCAAACTGAACCTTATTTTGCATTTTTTTCATGTTTTTGGCATGTTTTTTGCATCCCAAGGCCTTTTCGGACCTCTGGGGCAACATTTTAACCTTTGTTGAGAAATCAACTCAAAACTCTAAATTTTTGCCTGATTTCTCAAGGGGGCAGGGAATCAACTTATTCCTTTCGTTGGGGCAACAGTGGGGCATCTAAAAAAAATGATTTAAGCAGCAATTTTTAATATGAAGGGCGGCAGTCTTTGAACCAACATAACAAGTACCTCACTTCAAAGAGGGGAAAAATGTAGACACTAAAAAATTTCCTGAATAATATCATACACTCAAATCAAGTATACACTTTAATCCATCTAATCACATGACTCATAGTGGCTCTTGAAACCCTGACCTAGAAACATTAATAGAGAAACTAAAAATTTGAATTGTACTTAGTAAATCTTATCTCTAGTGAACACTACTGACAAGTTTTAGTCTTTAAAAATGAAAAGCTAGGGTGGAATAGAAATATTTAGCAAATGGTTGATAGTTTTGCATTCTACAATATTGGAAAATTAGTAGTGTTTTTTCATTTGGACCAACTCATCAAAAATAAATTTTTAAAAAAATTGTTGATTAGTTTGGAAAGATAAAATAAATGGTGATACTGCATTTTTATGAGTAAGGATTTACCCCTTCCTAACACTTGTCATCACAAATGGTGGATGTGTTGAAATTTAAAACTATCACGATTCATCATTTGGTAGAGGCAAATGGTCTCTTTCATCAATAATGGTTGTCCTAAACTTCATTCCAATATAATTTGAGTAAGTGGCCATTTATCCATCCATATAGCCATAGTGAAGCCAACATATAATTTGTAAAAAAAACTATTGCACATTAGCTAACCATAAATTCATCGAGAAAATCACTCATTGATGTGTGAAGGCATCATGCAATGTAATAAGAAGTGGAAAAATTAGAATATTCATTTGTAACTATTATGTAGACATGGCTATTATGTGGTTTCACCATCTAGCCATAACATGGATCTAAGTGTATAAATGAGAAATCATTAGGATTTAGGTGACATCTAACCTTGTAAATATTATGTCATTTTGCATGTTTCCAACATACTTGTAAAGTGTCTCTAAGCATTGGGTGTTATTAAAAATTAATTTTTAATGTTTAATCCCATATATTATTTGTATTGCATTCATAAGAGTGGGTTCATTGATAGTGGCAAAGATGACTTGTGAAGACAAATAATTAATTAAATTTTCACCTACAAGTGGAGCACTTGGGAAAGAGTGGATGAATCTTGAGTTTTGGACTTGTGTATTTTGGAATTCCTTGGGTTTGGTAATTGAGAAAGTGAGGATAAACAATTTTGGGATGTCTTATGATGTGGAGTATTTCATTCCCTAAGTTGGGTGCTTGTGAGAGTGAGAACAAAGACTTTTGGAATGCATTTATGATAATATTTCACACTCTAGGAGGAAATCCAAAGGTTGGAAATAGGAAGAGGAATTTTGGGTGTCATGTTTGGTTTTTGTTAAGTGATAAAAGGGGCTGATCTAGGCTACTATTTCCTAAACTAAATCAACCTTTCCACCTTAAACATTAGGGACACAAAATCAACCAAGAGATGTTGTTTGATTATTTTTCTCAAGGGAGAGACAAACAAGTTGGTTAGGGTATCGGTACCTTTTTGTTTGTTTGAGGGAAGTGATTGATATGATGATGCAATGAAATATGTTAATTGTGATCAAATTGACTAAGTGCGATAGAATTTGAAAGTTAAAAAATAATGTTGAATGCACAAGAAAACTGAGAAGGGGGGTGAATTAGTTGTACCTTAAAACTTCAAAACCCTCACAAACATTCAAATAGACATTAATTTAATTAACCCTTAATCTATTAGAATGATTTTATCATGAGAAAAAATGATTGAAATTTAAACACATCAACACCATGCACAAAGGAATACCAAATTTATGTGGAAAACCCAAGATGGGAAAAACCTGTTGGAAGTTGGAAGTTTGCCATTGATGATGTAGTTTGAAAACATGAGCATGAGGTGCATATATAGCTCGATCCAATGTTTTCATTGATGTAAACATTGTTATGATCATTCTTGTATAACTTGGAAGTATTTTTTATGACATATGTACAAATCAAGTTGGTCCAGAAAATATGGTTGTACATGAATTTGGCTAAGTATTTCTTTTGACAGTGTTGTAGTCCAGTGCGTCAGGTTTTGGGTCTGCACTCCACTGCAAGTTGATATAACTGTCAACAATTCTAACTACAATTTTGAGATCATCAAATACAACTACATTCAAGATTTGGTGACATTTTCTGAAGTTTCCCCAAAGATATGTATGACAGTGTTCAGCCTTGTATACCGCAGTTATTTTTATACAATGTATTAGTGTGGACATTCCACATTCCTTCATGGATAATTATTTTGTTCTGTGATGATGAAAATAAGTTAATAGATGATGGTTGAGTATGAATTCAAAGGAAGATTGAGCTTTGAGTTCGCACGCTTGGCGAATTGTATGTACACATGAAGTTTTGTGTTTAGGTCTATTTTTGGGCCGACCTAACATGTTTGATGTTTTGTGGAGGACAAGCAATTAAATTTATCTTATGTAGGATTTATATTGGGTCCATTCTAACCTATTTTGATGTAAATTAAATTTTGAATCAAGGTGCAAAGTGTGGATAAAATGTTTTGAGGATGACATGCTTAATTTTGTGTGTTACTTCTAATTAGGCTGACCTAATTGAAGTTACACTTGATATGGATATATAGGAGATTAAATTCAAAGTTTTGGAGATTCAGAGATGAGAAGCATAGTATGATCAAGAGATAAAAGATGGTATGCAAGTAATAAGAGATGTATGACATGTATGGTGTTCCACCTTGGTGCAGGGCACCTAAATCTTAATGTAAAAAGTTGCTAAGTGTTAGTATTTTGGTATGGTGAAGTCATTTTATTTTTAATAATGTCATTTAAGACCATTTACATGTGTATTTGTGTCAATATTGGGTTACTAGGTGGGTTAGAAAGTCAAGTTGCATAAGTTGTTATGTTTGCAAAAATGTTGTTAATGTTGTAAAAGTGCAAAAACAAGGAATATGAAGAGTCATCAATTGTAAATGAGGAAGTTAGATAGTTGGAATTCAAATGGAAGTTTGGAACCCTTGGGGAAATTTTAAAATAAGCATGGGAAGGTCAAATCCAAGGTTGGCAAGTTGTCCTTTGAAGAAAAATCAATAAAACTATCTTTGTTGCTGTAATTTTGAACATTATTTTGTTGTTCCAGTGCCTTGTAAGGTCTTGTATGGTCATGTAAGGGTGTGAAATCAATTGGAGTTGATGTGTAATTGAATCTACTTTTTTTCAAACCTGGTTTCATTGAATTTCATCCAAATTTGAGCATTTTAGAGCCAAATTACTCCAGATTGTTATGAAACCCTAGGTTTTGGTGTTTTGAGGGAAGAAAAATAAAAATCTCACCATTCCACTAGTGAAAATATTTGAAACTTGGTGAAATGGGAGGAATAATGTTTTTTTTTCTTTGTACAAGCTTGCAAGTGCAGAGGGGGTGTGCAGCACGTGCAACAATGATGCCCTAGCCAAATATTTCCTTGTATTAAGTCATTTAGATTATATTGGCATAGGTTTTTGATAGAAATATTTTGGGAAGTTGCTTGAATGACTTGGAAATGAGTGTGAAGACCCTAATTGATATTTTGGAAGCCTTGGAATAGGATTTTGAACCTTGTGATGACTTTTTGATACAAACCTAGCATCAAACAAGCCTAATTAGGCCTATTGTCAAGCGGGACAATCAAATTTTGGCTTTGTTGTTCCAAAAAAACCATACCTAAATTTTGAATATGTTTTATAACTCCCAAAAGGGTATCCAAAATAGATTTTAGGTCGTTCTCTTGAGTTTTTCCCTTCAATTTATGTCAAAAAACCTCATTTTGCTATCCTACTAATCCTAGAGTCTATTTGGTAAGGAAACCCATCAAGATAGGGTTCTAAGTTTGAAAAGTTTGAGTTGTTGAGTTAGTTGGTGACCATCCACCCTACTATGCATCACACCTACATGTTTTTGATGCATAATTGATCATATTGTGAATAGAGCAAAGTATTGATTCAGATTATCGTGAAGATCATTTTCTACTTCATTGGAACTATAATCTAGACTATGATAGATTTTATTTAACTAGTTCAAATAGGCTATATAGCCACCCCTTATTTGTTCCTTCTCTTTCTTTGTGGGTAGTGATTCCACATAGCGGTGAGTCTTTTTGTAATATTGAACCAAAGGAAATAGGGTTCCACCTTTTGGGAGATGGAACTTAGGGGACTATTTCGCACTTTAGTTCATTAGGAAACCAAGATACCTCAAACAAGTGACTCAATTGATGGAAGGAATAGGGGTTTCCTTGTGTGATTGAAAGGGGTTTCATCATTAAATTGAAGTTTCAAAGGAGAAATGCAAACATTCATGCACAAAACCCTAGAAACTTAAAGACATGAAATCAGATTGATAAATACAAGCAAGCAAAAAAGTACCTAGAGGAGTGATGGAGTCAAAGCAAGTTCTGCAACTTTGCAAATATTCCTTTTGAAGTGCATTAGGATTGATACACTAGGTTGGGCGATTTAGTCCTAGTCTAGGGTTTTTGGGAAAAATCTGGAATCTTTTGAGAGTTGATCAAGATATGCTAAACAATGACCAAAAACTATAACAGGACTAATACGCCAGGTTGGTCGTATGAGTCCCACTCTAGGGTTTTCTATGTATCTTTCCAAGTTGTTTGAACCCAGATCCGACACTGTTGAATGTTGTCAAAAGGCTATATCAAGGACTAAATCGCTAGGTTGGGCGAATGAGTCCCATTCACCTAAATATGCAAAATACACATCACAAGAGAGAAAAATGTTGTTTTGATAGTGGATGGGGGTTTGCCTCAATTAGACCCCGTTTGAGTAATTAAACTTTGAAATGAATTGAAATAACATGAGTGATGAACGATTAAATGAATTTAACAACTCACCAAACCTTTTTGAATCCTTGGAGTGTAGATCTGCAACTTGTATGAATTGGCTTCAATGGATGTAGATCTTGATCATGAAGTTTGATATGGATTTGAATGCTTGAACTTGGATCACCAATGCTACATCAACATGTTAGCCCACAATCACACATGATGCATGAATATCTTGACATGATGCTTGAATCTTGAATTGATGCTCCAAAATGCTTGATAATCAGCTCGTGAATGCCTTAGTGAATGCTCTTGAATAATCTATAATGCTCTTGTGAAATATTAGGATGTTTTACTCAAAATTGCCAGGTGAAATTATGTGAAATAACCTTGTATTTATACTTTCTTTATGCCTAATTTCCTAAAATTACAACACTATAGGCCAAAATTAGATCTAGGATAATAAAATATTGCCAAGAATTTGATTTAAAATAGGTCCAAGTTAAAGCAGGACTCATATGCCAGGTTGTGCGTATGAGTCTGAATGACTTAAACCTGGGACACAAACTCAAAGTGTTAAGTTCAATGCAATATTTAAAATCAAGTCCCGAGACCTAGGTGGGACCCACATGCCCAAAGGGGTGTATGAGTCCCAGATCAATAGATTTGGAACACATAACCTCAAACATTAAATTATGATTTTCCATTTGTTAAGTGTCGGTATTATCCTCGAAAAATGCATTTAATAAGGCTTGTGGATGCAAAATAGGACCAATTAAAGCATAAATAAACCTAATTTTAATAGGGAGAGCCCAAACAAGTGTGAAAATGTAAAGGGATACATTTTTCTACACTACAAATATACAATATCTAGATATAATATATTGTGAGCTAACCCTCACCATGGTTTTTCCCATTTGGGGAACTTTCCACGTAAAAATACCAGTGTTCATGTGTCATGTGATTCTGTTATTGTCTTCATGATTTCATACATATTTGCAGTTATATTTATTCTGATAATTGGATGGCTTATGCTTAATTGGTTTAAAGGAATACTAATTCACCCCCCTCTCAGTATTCTAGGTGTTCAATAAAACCATAATGAGGATTAAATTACAACATAAAGTAATATCAATGCCAAATACAATAAGGCTCATTATCGAAGGGATCACTGCCCAAAGAAAGAAAGGCTCACTACCAGAATAGGAAAGAAGATAGAGAAGAGTGTTACAATAAGAAATACATATCAAAGCAATAGAAAAATCCACCATAGCATCACCAACACCTTCGCATTTTTTTTGAAGAATTGTAGACACCTACTCACTACATTCAGTAATCTAACATGTGAAAGCTCATACTACACTTCTCAAATTTGCACCCTACAACTCTGAAATTATCATATTTTTTCATATTCTTCTCTAATACCTCTATCCTATCCTGGATCTTCCCCACTTCTTCACGAACTATCTTTCCCATCTCTTCAAACTTTTCATTTTCCACTTCTTCCCAATATCATTCCTAGAACAAAATTCGCATAGGTCTTTTCTTGACCATTCCCATCTTTAGTTGCTACAATCTTCCACAACTCACATCACATGCTCTACAATCTGCAAATAAAAATTCCTTCATAGTTTCCCAACTCTCAATTAGTCAAGGCTTCTCTACCTGCAACAATCCTCACAAACTCTCTTCTACCGTCTTCTATCCTCTACTCCACCCATCGGTCTTGGCATAGGATTCCTCACATTCAACACTCTTCCTATGTGCTTAGAACCTCTGGATTTGATACCATTTGATGAAAACTCAAAGACTCTACCTTGTAGCCAAACCACAACTCCATTTTACAATTTCATTTCTTGATTAGATTTAAAACTTCACGAAAACATTGATAGCAATTAGACTATTTTTAAATAATGTTAGATTACAACTTTGATTGGCATACAATTTCAAGCACAATGAAGTTATAGGAACATTATTTGTCTTCCAACCCAAACACTTACAGTCTACATATTGAAAATTGGTTCCAAATTGCTCTCTTTCTCCTCCCAAGTGAGTTTTACATCCACTTCACATTAATTTTAAGCTTCTTTCCAATGGTTACGTCATCTTATCCTTTTCCAATCTATAAATTTATTGTTAGCTATTATGTGTTCATCAGTTTCTTACACAAACATGACCTCATCTCTATTTCCTCCATGCATTTTATGGTTTTAAGATGGTCCTTTACTTAGATTAACTGATACAATCTTTTGATGCCTCCCTCTTCACTAATACGATGGTTTTGAACTCTCTTAATGGCTTATTTTCTTCCCTACGCACCTCCTTTTATTCTTCCCCTAGTTCATGACCCTCTCCTTCCTAATACTGTGCAGCCCCTTATTTCTCTATCATGCAGCTTTTATCTTTTGAATATACTTTATTTCTTTCAATATATGTTGTATCCATCCTACTCTTTTATTCCCCTATGATGCATATTTTATCCATTACAATTTAATTCTATCATTTGATATGTTGTGACCCCCATTTTACTATCCACCTTTGCATTTTTTTTTTATGTTTGGAATCTTCCCTTTTTAAAATGGTGTTTCCCTTCCCATTCCCCTCTAGTATCATGCACAGTCTTCTTCGAGCTATATCTCTATGTTACCAACCTTGTTCTATATGGTGTTGCTTCTACACATTTTATTATTGGTTTTTAACATATCATTTCACCATAGCCATTGTGCCCCTTCAACTCCTCTCTCCTCATGCATATTGATCCATGGCACGGAGGGTACTCCCCTTGCTCAAAAGACACTGCCTCTCTCTCTCAACAAACAAAACTCACAACAATATTGCAACATAACACTATTTAACTCACAATATCTTGCTCCAAATTAACTTTATTCAAAACGAAAATTGCAATACATCTTTCATATTCATTTCAAATATTTTATAATTTTAACTTCACAAATCCAAGCCTCTACCATTTGCACTTTCTTCTCTACCTTGTCTCTTCCCGTAGGTGCAAGTTTCCTTCTATTGCCTCTTTGCAATTTCTTTGAACTCTTTGGTTCTCTTCTCTTATCATGGCTTGTTTCAATACATATTGTATCTTCTATTCCTTACCCTACCATCCCACTATTTTTTCTTCTCTTATCATAAATTAATTGTTTCTATCAATGAAGCACACCCCTATGAATTTTATCTACATGCATTTACAAATTATTTTTATGCATTCAACATACTTCTCTATCCTACATTCCATTCAAATGCAACCTCCACTCATTTTCCTTTGTCTTATATTAAATATACATTTTTTTTGTTTAAAATTCCTTCAAAATGGAATTATCTTTGATTCTCTATAAGGTGCCTCCTTTTCCTATCCTACACATTGGTTTGCAATGTTAAAATATTAAACTTCCATATCCATTTATGCCAGCATCCTCTACATAACAAGAAGGGACTCTGACACAAATTTGAGTTTTCTTTTAATCTTTTATCTACATTTCCTACACTCATGCGACCTCTTTGGTTCTAATCCTATTTGAGCATTTTGATTTAATTTAAACTAAATTATATGCTACCCCACCTCATTACCATGACACCCTCCTATCCTCATGTGCAGACCATTCATCAAATGTACATGTCTTATTATATTGTGTTGTTTCAAATCTACCTTCGCAGCCCCTCTTCCTTGGTCTCCTCATGCACCTATTTTCCTCATGAGGCGTGACCCCTCCAATCTACCTCACACAACCTCTATGTTGTCCACTTTCACCCCTCATTTCTATTTTGGTTTTTTAATTTTTAACTCCCTTTTTTCCATGCTCTATCCTCTTGCCTATCAGCCTTTTCAAATCATTCCAATGGTTTTTCTTGTATTTAAATTTTTAAATTGATTTCATAGTATGGCATGACCTACCTCCATTTTTCCTTCCACAGTGTCTAATTTTATTTATTTATCCATAAGTCGTGTCCCTCCATATTCATTTGTAAAACTTAAATCTTTTATGCCACATCCTTTGGATATCTCTACACAAAGTTTTAATAGAATAAAATGGTAATTGAAATTTCCATTTTACTGCCTCTTCTAAATTTCTCTACCTTTCCATATCCATCCATTGCCTTCTAGAACCAACATAAATTCTAAACAATGAGAGACAAATATGAATCATCACAATATGACATTTTGTTAAGTAATAATAATAATGTTTCTCAATCGCCTCCAAATCAGCCACCAAGATTGCATTCCAAGAGCTAAAGCAAAAACTAAAATAAAACTCCAAAATGAAGAATTTTTGGGTTGATGAGGATAACACTTGTACCTAGATGCTCTTGCATCAGATACACCGGGTAGAAATATTGTGAGCATAGGCTCACAATAGTGGATTTGAGTGATAGAATCACCCTTTGATATTCTAAACAATCTACAATGACTCCATCATTGTATCAAGTGCACTAAATTATCCCTTTTTCCTCTTCTTCTGAAAACACAACATTCTCTTCCTTCTCGCCCTCATGGACTCATGTCCATCATATCCCAACCTCCTCTTCCAAATTCTCTTCACTCTCCTCTCCTCCTTCGTGGGATCCAACCCACCACAGACTGACCACCTCTACCAAAAACAACCTACAACATCCTCCACAATCTCTACAAGCAAATATGTTCCATCTACAACACGGTCTTGTTCCCTATCCATCTCCCCTTCTACCATCCTATTTGAAAACAAAATAACATCATAAAACTAATTTACCTCATCGAATTTCACTACGACATCATCCACATCCTCGTTAGCTACAACTTTTCATTCTTCTTCCTTCATTTCAACAACGAGCTTCAACATCCACTCTTCTTAAATTTACAACATTTTTGCTAACAAATCATCTTTTCCGTGCTCTACTTTTGCAACCTCTTTGTTGCTCACTTCATTCTTTTCTTCCTTTTTCTTCATTCCTTCCTCATGGAATTTCTTTGCTATAACTTCTTTGGTAGGGGTTGCTATCACATTTTCCTCCTTCCATCTCGGGTTGTTTTCCTCACTCTTCTTCTCACTCCTCTTTACCACTTTCCTCTCACTTTTCCCAGCATTCTTTTCTAATTTCTTGGTCCTTTCCTTGATCTTTCCCATTTCCTCACAGACTATCTATCCCATCTTCTCAAACTTCTCATTCTCTACTTTCTCCCAATATTGCTCCCAAAATAATACTTTTGCAAGTCTCCTCATGACCCACCCCATCTTGTCTATTGTAATCTTCCACAACTCTTATCTCAAGCAATCTTTCATCACACTTAATCTGCAAAAAAAATTCTTTCATGGATTCAAGCTATCTCACTACCTAGGACTCCTCTTACTTGCAACAACTCTCATGAGCTTCTTCTCTACCACTTTCTCACTCTTATCTACCCACAAGTACTAGTGTAGACTACCTCACATTCAACGGTCCATCCACACACTTAGGATCACAATCTCTAATAATAATTGATGCAAAGGGTACTCCCCTTGCTTAGAAGATTCTACCTCTCTCTCAGCAAACACAACTCATGATAAGATTTCAAAATAACACTATTTAACTCACTGTTGGGTGAATATTTTGCAATTCCTTTACAAATTACAAAATAGAGATTTCAGCCACAACTATGATGAGAATGTTCTCTCCTCTCTGAAAAGGGAGGCTCCCTTCTTACTGCTTATTGGAACGAGTAAAATATGTTAAACTAAAATTATTTACAGTGGCTTTAACCATGTGGGGTGTGTTACATTCACCATTTTCTCTTCTTTCAGAAAATACATTTACAATGTTACATGGTAATATTCTGCAATGCTCTACACCAATAAATATCTACCTAAGCAGTAATCACTAATATTATTGATTAAACATAAGTGTAATAAAAGAGTACTAGTATAACTAGATTAAAAGTAACCAGAAGACACACATAATCACAAAGTCTTTTGGCTGCCTTCTATGATTGTTTTGTAGTAACAAATGATGCACGTTGTAGCACAAAGTCTATCAACCCACTTCACCAATAGATCTGCACATAAATTAAATAACTCCAAGCTCAAAGTCTTGATAATCTTCTCCAATAAATACTTACATCACACAATTTCAAGTAATCAATATAACTCAAAGTTTATATATCCTATCTTTAATGTCCTTCCAATCATAAGAAAGAATCACCACTTTTCTAATTAACAATAAGAGAAATCGGTAAGAATGACATAAGAACATTCTCACTCATACAAAATTGATTCAAAAAAAAGGTTGAAATCAAAATTTACCTCCTTTTATTAACTAAATTTGATCTTGCAATTTGAACACAAAATTTCAAAGTTGAATCACAATTTGGGCAGCACTTCGTTGCATAAGATTAAAAGGTACTAAATACAATAGAACTCTCTCATTTATATAGAGGAGAGTTGAGAGTTAATCTAGGAAAAGAAATAACTTCTTTGACTTATTCAAACAAGAGAGTCTAATTTGATTTGGGACTTCTCTATTTTTACATGTAATTGCAATTTTGAAAAAGACATGTAAATTGTCTGAAACTAATTACAAAAAGCATGAAAATGATAAAAATTAAACTAAGGCAGAATCAGCCTTCTCCAATGTCCTTCATTATAAATTCATCATACTTCTTCCTGATGGAATGAACATCATATTTACCTAAGCCTGAAGTATGTTTGGCAATGGAAAGGAATCTAAGGATTGAATCCTTCAGTGTATCACGAGCTTCATCATGCCTTCCTAAAAATACTTTTAAGTTGTCCAAGATCAACTAAGTGTCTAACAACTTATCCATTGAAGTCACTTAAAATTATTGATCTTCAAATTCCTTTTGAATCATGCTAGTGAATTCTTGGACAACCATCTTTGAGAAGAGAAACTTATCATTATCATCTCACAACTTACAAGGAAGTGCTTCAACTCTATTGATAAGATTTAAATTGCTATCTTGGCCAACCTCCTAAGCACTTTGTAGATCATTAATCAAATATTGGATGACATGTAATCTATGTATCATAGTCTCTCTCACCTTCACATACATATCATTATTTGGAATTATTTCAAATTCCACTAGCGTATCCAGTTTGAGTTGCTTTATTTTCACCTAATCTTGCAAAAAAAAATTAATATCTTCCTTTTCTTTTACAAAAGCATCAGTAGTTTCATCCAACTCTGATTTTATGGCCTCCATCCTTCTCATTTTCTTCACTAAAGATACCAAGAGTTTAGAACCTTGTGCAATCATCCAAACTAGGAATTCACCAACCACTCAACCTCTAGTGTGTACCTTCTCCACCTTTTGAATCACATGATCTTCAATACTAACAACCACCAGTTCAACTAATTCAGAAGACTAAGTAATTTTCCATAACACAACTTTCAATTGTTCATTCTTTGCTTTATATTGATCCTTAACTTTCTTGGCTGCATCAAACTTCTCAATAAGAGTGGTCAATGTTGATTGATCATCTACTTTTACAGCCTCATGTGTGATCTTCCCCAATTCAACTCTTGTTACAAATTAGTCTAAGATATCCACCTCTTCCTGTGTTTTGTCTAGAGTAGGTTGATCCACCTCTACATATTTGTTACCCTCTTTTTTGAATAACAACCTTGAGAGAGTCTTCACCTTTTTCTCGGTTCTTGTTTTTGCAAATGTGAGTTGTGCGAAGTTGAACTCATCTGGGGAGATGGCTTATTTTCTCCTCTTTGGTGTTTGTTATGAGAGCCAAGGTGGGAGTGGTGAGCTCTCTCCTAGATTTGCAGCCATTGTTTGAGATGTTCTTGTTGCACTCACAAAAGTAGTGGTTATGATTGGATGAGTGCCAGTTAAAACAACACAAGGAATATCAACACTCGACACTTGAACAGACTCGGTCATGAATTGTTCCAATTCAGAATGAGATGCAATATCAAAATACGAAGAAGACAAGTTTAGTAAAGTCATTGGAAATCCTATCACATTATCCAAACCATGTTTGGAACTCTCAAAGATAGTCGTTGAAAGGGATGAATGTATAGATTGAACCAACATTGAGGGGGGAATATTAATAGTGACTGCAAGAGTGACTATGGCAGATGGCAAAGATTGATCCTTTTTTTTAGCAATAATATCAAGAATAGGTGAATTCATAGGAGGAGGAGTAGAAGCAGCAGTGACAATGGGGGATGAGGAGACAAGTGGTTCTTCTAGAATGTCCTCATGAGGAGACATTTATGATTCCTCATGGTGTTCTTCCTCTTCTTGCTTCTCTTCTTGCACAGACTTCTCATGTTCTTCGGTAGAAGGCCCTTTTGTGGTTGTTTTTCCTTTCTTACTACCACCCTTGACCACAAACTTGATTTTGGGTTTGGATGGCCTGCTTGAACTTGGAGCATCACTCTTGTTCTTTTTCCTTAACTTTGAACTCTTACTAGTAGAATCTTGTGTTTCTTCCTCTGATCCAGTGAGAAATTATTTCAATTGAATTCCCCTTTCTAGTAACCAAACATTGGTGTTAGAAAGAATAGGCTCAAATAACTTCTTGGGTTGAGGTTACCTCTTTTTTATTCCATTGAATAGGAGGAAGAGGATATCCTACAATATTTTTCTATCCATAGGTTGGATCTAAGATGTCTCCATCATCCTCCATGCCCTCATGAATTTCTACCAAATCGAACTCTTCAATCTGCTTCAAGGTGAGCCTGCAATAGTCCATCTTTCTAATTTCTTCATCTATCCTGATATCATCCCATATGTCCTCAATTTGGTGCACATGTGCATAGGATTTCTTGATTCGATCCTTCATACCTCAATAATCGAAATCAAGCCTCCTCTTGTACATTTTCAATGTTACCCACTACATTTTTTACTCAACAACTTTAGCTTTGGGAGAAGTTTGAATAGAATATATGTCGATTGTCAATGGAAATTTGGTAGATAACTTGCAAGGTCACTAAAATTTATCGACCTTGCAACCTTTCTTATTTTTTCATTGTGACTTGTAGGGGTGTTGAAACTCAGAGCTCCTGCAAGTGTAAAAAATTTCTAACTCTGCAAAACTAAATTTTCACAACTTGCACCAAAAGGAAAATTTCAATGAACTGACAAAGGTTAATGCTTGGAATGATATTCTGGGACTAGGGGACCATGCATGAGGACCAATGAAATTCACCTCATTTTTCATTCTTAGAGTGTGTGGGTTACAAAACGAACAAGTTTTGTAGGGGTTATTCCACAAATTGAGCCCAGCTAAATTTGAGATAACATTCACAATATCCTACTCCAAATTAATTTTATTCAAAAAAAAAATTACAATAAATATTTCATATTCATTTCAAATAATTTACAATTTTAACTTCACATATGCAATCCTTTTTCCATTTGTATTTTCTTATCTGCCCTATCTCTTCCCTTAGTTGCAACCTTCCTTCTATTCTCTCTCTGCAATTTATTTGTACTCTTGCTTCTCTTCTCTTATTGTGGCTTGTTTCAATACATACTATATCTTCTATTCCTTACCTTTCCTCCCCACTTTATGTTCTTTTCTCTTATCATAAATTAATTATTTCTATCAACGAGGCATGCCCCTGTGAATTTTATATACATAAATTTACAAATTATTTTTATGCATTCAACATACTTCTTTGTCCTACATTCTATTCAAATACAACCTCCACTCATTTTCCTCTGTCTTATATTAAATCTAAATTTTGTTTGTTTAAAACTTCTTCAAAATGGAACTATCTCTAATTCTCTACAAGGCATCTCCTTTTATTTCCCTACACATTGGTTTGCAATGTTAAAATATTAAACTGTCATATGAACTAGCACAACCCCCTCCCTTTAGTTTCTCCTACATCCTCTACACAACAAGAAGGGACTTTGACACAAATTTGAGTTATCTTTTTTATATTCTATCTACATTTCCTACAATCACACGGCCTCTTCTATTCTCATCCTATATGAGCATTTTGATTTAATTCAAACTAAATTATATGTTGCCCCTCCTCACTACCACAATAGCCTCCTATCCTCTTGCGCACACCATTCATCAAATTCACATGTCTTCTTTTATTGTGTTGTTTCAAATCTACCTTCACAGCCCATCTTCCTTGGTTTCCTCATGCACCTATTTTCCTCATGACGTGTGACCCCTCGAATCTTACCTCACGTAGCCTCTATGTTGTCCACTTTCACCCCTCATTTCTATTTTGATTTTCTGATTTTCAACCCCCTTTTTTTCACGGTCTATCCTCTTCCCTATTGACCTTTTCAAACTATTCCAATGGATTTTCTTGTATTTGAATTTTTAAATTGATTCATAGTATGGCATGACCTGCCTCCTTTTTTCCTTCCATGGTGTCTAATTTTATTTATTTATCCATAAGTCGTGTCCCTCCATATTCATTTGCAAAACTTTAATCTTTTATGCCATAGCCTTTGGGTATCTTTGCACAAATTTTTAATAAAATTTAAAATAGTAATTGAAATTTCCATTTTATTGTCTCTTTTGAATTTCTATGCCTTGCCAAGAATGATTGCCAACTATGATTCTCCACTCCTCACAAATAGGGACCCATTTTGAAAATGAACTACCAACACAATATGGGCACCCAATTTTTCCTATAGTTGTTGATGAGTTATCAATACATTAATCAAAACTTGTAACTCCCTAAAATTCACGCCCAATATTGGATTTTTTTGAATTTCACAATTAAATTTACCTCCCAAGCTAACTCCACTTCAAAATTTGTAAATATTATAGAAAGTCTAATTTATTTAATATTTTAATTTGGTCTTCATATTGCAATTTATTCCTCCAAATGAGTAATTATCAAGACTAAGGAAAATAAAAAATAAAATGCTTTATTTTTTGATTGATGAGGATTTCCCTTTACTGTGGATGCTCCCACATTAGACACCCATGTGGTAATTTGAAATGCTTCATGAGTTGAACTCATAAAAATTTATAGACCTTGTTCTTATCTTGGACTCATCTATTTACCTTATCTTCTTGAACATCTCTCCAAGCTTGTCTCTGCAATATAATGGCTCTCCCATCTTTCATTCTCTCTCCCTCTTTTCACATAATCCAACTCCCACCAATATACACTACAAAATTTTTTAAAATCATAAACATTAGTTTCCTCTTCTTCAATAAAATAATGAATCTTATGCATTATCTCTTTTTGTGTTATTGTTGCAATAATTTGTTCATCATCAACCTTAGTTTCAACATTGTGCTCCTTTTTCTCCTTACCTTCTAAAAGATAACTTTCAACTACAATCTCTTCATCATCTATATTCACATCAATGATAGCAACATAATCAAAAGATTCATCTTTCCCATCCTACAATAAACTATTAGTCATAATATCTTCATTTTCAACAATCCCTTCATCAAACAACTCAATTTCTACTTGATTATTTGCTTCCACACTTTCAACTGTAACACCTTCATCTACCAATGCATTCATTTCTGCAATATCCTCTTTTACACTAATCTTATCATGCTCAAATAAATCATCTTCAATAAAATTTTCACAAAAAATAAATTTTACCTCTTCTTCCTCCACTGAAACTTTCACTCTACCTATCTTGAATGCAATCAATATTGTTGCAACTTGCATTAGCAAATCATAATCTTCATCCTCATCCTCTTTCACTAATTATTTAACTCCATTAACCAATCATTTTCCAATTTCATTACATACCTTTCCTTCTTCTTTGTTCAAAGGCTTCAACTTGTTCTTGATTACATCCTTCATCAAGGAGTATGTATTGGCATACCCATCGTGCACTGCTTTCCTATCAAACTCCAAGGTCTTCCCAATAACAAGTGAAAAACATCCATAGGCATTATATCACACAAAAAAATTTCATGATAATCACCAAACTTAAATCTTACCAAGCATTATTCATTCACCAAAACTTTACGGTCATCTTGCAATCAAGCAATCCTATATGGTTGTGGGTGCCTTCTCCTTTCTAACTACAACTTATTCACCATTTATTCAAAAACAATATTTCCAGTACTTCCCCAATCAATAATTACATTACATACTTTACATTCACACTTACATCTTGTTCAGAACAATTTTTTCCTTTCATCTAGTTCTTTTCTCTCATTCATCAGGGCTCTTCTAGTGACTAGTGCTTGTCCTCTTTCTGCTTCTTTGAAATGTGATGAATCTACATCTTCCTCATCCACATTTTATTCCCTTGCATTTTTTCAGTCCTTCTATTGGTTCTTTTCTAATTATGAGTAAAATCATAATATCAATGACCTTCTTCTCCACACCTAAAACAGGTTCCTTGAAATCCTCCTCTTTCAAACCCTCTACTCGATCTTCCTCTTCCTCTAAATTTTTTCTCATGGCCCGACTTGTTTGAACTCTCACCTATTTTATCTTTGTTATCCTTAGTGTCTTTAAAAAAAAATTCATCCTCATTTTTCTGCACATAATCTCTACCCTTTCCTTTTGCTTATTCTCAAATTTCAAAGCAAATTGATAGGATTCTTCCAAATTAAAAATTCTTACCAAACTTAGTTCTTCCTGAATGCTTGGCATCAGTCTATTGATGTATCTTCCTACCTTCTCCTTGTTGGATTTTGAATGTCCCATTCTAATCAATATTTTGTGGAATTGTTCAATATACTCTTTCATAGTTTTTGTTCCTTGTCTCAGAATCTACATTTTCTTGAATAAATCAAGTTCATAATCCTTAGCAATAAATTTCCTCTTTATCTTTTCCACCATTATATCCCACTTGGTGATCTCCTCCTTTCCTCTCCTACCTCTTTCAATCTATGTTTCTTTCCACCAAATACTTGCATGTCCTTTCAATTTTTTCTTTGTAAATATTACTCTATTTGGGCCTTCAATCTCTTTGAACTCAAAGAATTATTGCATGTCATTTATCCAATCTATAAGCTCCTTTGGATTTAATCTTTGATTAAATGTCAAGACATCTATCTTTGGTATTTTCCCAATCTTGGAAATGGCTCTAAGCAATCTAATTTCTCTAGGATCTATTTCATCATGTGCTTCTTCTTTGAATGGCTCCTCATTCTCAGCTTCATCTTCACTTCCATTTCTTCCTCTATGCTTAGCTCTTTTGTGTAGTTGTTTTTGCAATGTATCTACTTTCCTTCGAAGGGCTCTAAAATCATCCATACTAGGAGGGTTTATACCTCCACCTTTACCATGTTGGGCTACTCTAGGAGGCATTTTTCTCAACACCCACAACTCACAAATCCTACTGCAAACTACCTCTCTTTGACACTCTTCCTGCAGACTCAAGAACTTCTTCTCTGATACCACTGATGTAAGGGTTGTTAGAGTAAAGTAATTAATTAACTTTACTCTCCTCTTAAGACTTCACTTTATGCACATATATTAGTCATTTAATAATTAATATTAATTATTAAATGCACTCACCTTAGGGTTAGTTTTTTCCTTTTATTTTTTATATCCTTTATAAGGATTGATCTCTTGTATTCTAAAACTCTCCAGATTCATTTTTTCTCTGTTAATACATTTTGTACATTGTCAGAGCCAAAACCCTTGTTTTATTCTCTCTCTTTCTCTGTGACAAGTTTCTTGCATGTAGGTGTTCTTTGGGTTCTGTGGATTTGTATTTCTCAAATCCTACATGGTATCAGAGCCAGATCTGCTGTAGCTTGTTCATTTTTTTGAAATAATTAGAGATCTAGGTTTTGGTTGCATCAAATCTGTGTTTGTCTTCTATTTTTATTTGGAACAGGGGGTTCTTTTTTTTGGTGCACTTTGAGCTCAAACAGACCTCACCGTTGAGCTCGCAGCGTCCAAAAACCCCTATTTTCATATAAAATACGTCGGATTCGATACGATTGCGCAGAAAAAATTTGCCCTAAGGCCGCAGCCCCAGGGCACGCAGATTGAGGTCTAATTTTTCTAAAAAAATTTAAAAAAATCAAAATCAAAATCAAAAAACAAAGTTTTTAAAAAAAATTTGCAACCAGTGTATTTGTGGGCCGCCACCCGCCGGCCACCGAGCGGCCACCCACCAGCCGCTCCAGCCAGCGGAGCCACCGGGTAACCGCCCAGTCGCTGTCGCAGGCGGCGGCCAGCGATAACCGCCCGTGGTTAACCGCCAGCCACCTGGCACCAAGGCGCCACCAAACTCTCCGCCTGCGCTCAGCCGCCGTGCCACCTGCGCCTAGCCCCTAGTCGCCCAGTGGACCAGGGGTCTATTTTTTTAGCCCCTGAGGGATATAAAGGCTTTTTTTGCCCCTTTTTGACAACCTTTAGTCAAACGGCTATAACTTGGGCATTTTTTCTCCGCTTTACAGAGATTTGGTTGTATTTGGGTACCTGATCAAGCCATGTTGTCGGGACCCACAGTTGCATTGTAGTTCCTTTGCTTTCTTCTGCATTGTTTGTAGCTGCATTGTAGCTCATCTTAAGGGGGTGTTAGAGTAAAGTAATTAATTAACTTTACTCTCCTCTTAAGACTTCACTTTATGCACATATATTAGTCATTTAATAATTAATATTAATTATTAAATGCACTCACCTTAGGGTTAGGTTTTTCCTTTCATTTTTGATCTCCTTTATAAGGATTGATCTCTTGTATTCTAAAACTCTCCAGATTCATTTTTTCTATGTTAATACATTTTGTACATTGTTAGAGCCAAAACCTTTGTTTTGTTCTCTCTCTTTCTCTATGACAAGTTTCTTGCATGCAGGTGTTCTTTGGGTTCTGTGGATTTGTATTTCTCAAATCCTACAAGGGTTGTCAAAGACCTCAAATAAAATCTCCAATAGCACAAATAAAACAAATAATTTATATGAAATTGCACCAAAAATCTACCTAAGAAGCTTAATTGATTAACTATTCAAATTTATATTTTTTTACATGGGATTCACTGTCAAACTAGAAATACAAAATGTACAACCATGTCGGTTGTTGAAAAAACTCAAAAATTAGATGCAAAGGTCTGATACAAATAGGAAGTACAAATACAAATTAGAATTCTTTATTCCATCTTCCTTTTGTAACATCATTCTCCTTCTACCTGTAATCTTCTTCCAAGAATCACTAGCATAATGAACTTGCAACCTTTCAAAAAAAAAAAATTGTTGTATATCACCTCAAACCTGCAAAAACAAATTTTTCTAACCTCTCCCACGAAAAACTACACCCACTTCCACACTCCCCAAATTATGGAAAAGAAAGATCAACTAAAAATTGTCAACTTACCTTTTATCATGCATCCACTATCTCCCTCTTCATGTAACTCCCATCTCCACGCCCAACTAGGAAAGCCATAAAAATTGCATAAATTAAAATATTAATTGCTCCAATTCATGTTCAAACCACTCCCAAGAAAATTTCCAAGAATGGTTGTTAGCTCAATTATCCACTCCACAAATAGGGACCCATATTGAAAATGCACTGCCACCACAATATGGGCGCCCTACTTTGTCTATAGTTGTTGAGGAGTTATCATCACATTAATAAAAACATGTAACTCCCCAAAACCTATGCCCAAGCTTGGATTTTTTTGAAATTCACAATTAAATTTACTTCCCAAGCCAGCTCCACTTCAAAATTTGAAATATTATAAAAAGTCCAATTTATTTAATATTTTAATTTGGTCTTCATATTGCAATTTATTCCTCCAAATGAGTAATTACCAAGATTAAGGAAAATAAAAAATAAAATGCTTTATTTTTTGGTTGATGAGGATTGCTCCTACATCATATGGGGCCAAGATTTTTCTAATTTTGAGTTCTCCACTTAACTGAACCTCCTTGGATGCAAATGAATCAAGCTCAAAGTCACAACATCCAAGAGGTGTTTTAATCAAAAAATAAAAGAAATATGAATTTTCCATGAATGATAATTAGAATTTTTTAATTTAATTTCTAAAATTAAAATTGACATGATTGTTATAGAGGAGGGGGGCCAACTGCTCAGGACCCCAAGTCATAAGAGGGTCTAGAACAATTAGTTTCCCTGATCTACCTCACACTAAGGATTGTCTAGGATAAGTTTGATGTTTTATGAGGGTGAAAAGGAAGGACGACTAAGCCATCATTGTCCTTTCTTCAACCTACAAGGTTTAGGGAACTAGGTGAGAAAATTCTCGATTCTAGATTATAATCTAGGCAGCTATCTTCCAAGGGAATCGAACACAAAAGATGGACAATAGCGAGGTGCACTAGCATCCTAATCAGGCATTGCATTCGTATGGATAGAAAGTATGAAGTATAGTCTAAGCTAACAGGAAACTAACTAACAACCTGATGAATTCCATTTTATGATATGATAGAAAATAGAAAATAGCTAAACTTCTAAAATAACAAGAAGAATACTTTAACTTAAGAAATAGTGTTTGACAAGAGTAAAAGGTGACGAGAATCAAACTTATAGTTGGTCTAGCCTCTCGCAAGCTCCACACAATCAAAATTACCTACACATAGTGGAACGAGGAAAAAAATTGGGGTTGTTTTGAGGCTTGCATCAAACCCCCATTTCAGTGTTCCCACCTCCACAGACATACAAAATAGCCATGATATATGAAATGTGATAAAGAAAGTATTCAAAGGAAAATGTTACCAAGAAATGCTAACAACAATATGCTACTAAATAAAATGATGATGCTAAATAAAGTGGATGTCACCACCCAAAAAAGATTCCCTCAAGCACGTGAAGGGAGATGTGATATCGCAAGCTTGTGGTGCCAACATTACTGCAACAAAATGAGTAGAAAAACCAAAAGAGTATCGACTTAGAGCTTCAACAATGGAGAAAGTGTTGTGAAATGAACTGTGGAATGCTCGAGAAGTGAAGTTCCAAAAGATTAATTGAATGAAGAGGGAGGTGTTTTAAGGATGAATAGAAGCCCGAAAGAGTTGTTTGAGGTCATTCAAGGGTACAGGAGCATTACTCTTCATCACCAATGGAGAAGTGTAATGTTGAACTATAAATTACAAAGGCAGGAATCCTGTCAGGATGGTAGTGCCCCGCATAAATGTTTGTGCATCGTGCTAGTGTCCCCAATAAAAATTCCCCCACTGACACTAAATATAGTGGCCAGGTGGATAGAAGGCGGATTGATGAGATGGAATAGCATCTTCGAGTTTAATTTTTCTAAGGTAAGGGGTGTAAATGGGGAATTTGAAAGGGGTGCAAATTTATTCCATTACATTTTTCCCCCACTTTAGCAAGCATATGTGCTACCAAATGCAAGGTAAAGCATATTGAAAGAGTTTAGAAATGTATACCTAAATCATTGAGGAAGCATACCACAATCTAGAGAACTCGGGTGTAGGAGAGAGAGAGATGGCTCCACAAGTCCTCAAGCCTAAGGAGGGTTTAAGAAAATGCATCACAATTTTGTATACCTATAGATGGTGAAGAAAGAGATCTCCCAAAATTCAAGTGCTTTATAGGTCCTTTGACTTACAAAGGAGGCATCCCCAAGTGCTCGGTTCTGAGGGAAGCCAGATGTGAGAGGCTCCACAGAGTCTAATGGGGCCTTACAAGTACTCAATCCTAAAAGGTCGATTGAAAATCAACTTCACAGGTGCACCTACAAAGAAGCATGTTAATCTACAAACAAAACATGTTAGATAACAAAAATCCACATAAGAAAATAGGCAGACAATCATGCAAACAATAATTGAAGGAGAATCTTTCAAAGGGGTCCCTCGGGAACCCTTCAAAAGAAAAGGGCTTCGCTCAAGGGATGCTCTATTCAAAAGTGATAAACTTTTGAAAAGTGATGGATTTTTTTTCCAATGATTCTAGCATCAAGGAATCCTTCTAAAAGATTCCTTTCATCAAGGAATTCAAAAGAAAGAATTCTCCCTTGTAAGGGTAAGTGTTGTTTCCATGTTGAAGAATGCAATTTTTTGAAAAATAAAGGATTTTTAGTGAGGGATTCATTGGCCACCAAATACACCTTCTAAAAATAAAAATAGTATGATAGCCCCCCTTTAGGATGGTGCATGTTGAACACAAAGGAACGTGACATCCTAAGGAGAGAAAATCAAGAATGAAAGTGATGTTGTGGCTCACGAAACCTAATGATATGTAATCGTGCTAATGTTTTCACGCATGTGAGGGACAACACATAAGCACCACAACATCACAAAGTAAGCAAAGTAGAGAGTGTAATGTCACAAAATTGCACCTAGGGGAAATTTCACATTTTATCACTTTTCCTAGCATTAATGACACCTAAATGCATTAATGGAAAAAACCCCATGGGTTATAATTTCACGATTTTAGCTCCATGTGGTCCAATGGTGAAGCAATAGTAGCCCCATGACCTGTTTCCTAAAAACTTGTGTTTTGGATACCTACACGGCATGCGAACTTTTGCATGACGAGCTAGCATCTTGGTGGTTTTTTGAGTTCGAAATGGGGAATCTCGAATCTTGGTTCTCGACACATGTCTTTGTAACCAATCCTTCGAGTGTAACAACTCTTTTCCCCCTTGCATGCAACAAAACCCCTCCTTCACTCTCATTTTGGGGGTTCATTCATTCATTCAAGGCTCTCTCTCCAACTTGAATTCACTTCTCAATCTCTTCTACTCTTGGAAACAACACTTCTACAAGCGAAGCTCTATTGGTTTGAGGTCCCTCCAATAGCCAAAGCTCTATATCAAGCATTCAATGGTACATTTTTGTGTTCAAGAGGGGGCCAAGGCCTATTGGTAATGCTCTCTCACTCTTTTCTATTTGCAGATATATTAGATCTCCTTGTTCATTTACTACTTGGTGGTGTGGGTTCTCCTCCTGAAGTGGGGATTTCTTTCACCACCTCCTTTTGTCCATTTCAATTACTCTCTCTATCTATTTGGTTATCTGTGGAGGTGGGCACACCAAAGTGGGGGTTTGACTACGGCAAGACCCTATACAACCCCAAAAATTTTCCTCATTCATCTTGTGTACAAGTTGTTAAAGTGGAGCTCAGAGTGAAGGTTTAGATGTCTGGTTGTTCATAAGCTCCCTCTTAGCTCTCTTTGTGCTTCCTTTTAGTTTTTGTCCTTAATTTTATCATCTCTTAAATAGACCTCAAATCTAGGTTAGATAATGAAGCTATAGTCCACCTATTTGATTCCTTGAGCCCTTTGTTGGCTAGGATGCCATCACATCATTTCAACTCCAGTGTGTCGTGCTGGCATCCTAAATATGTGTTGTATTCCTTTGGTTGAGAGCTCCTTTGTCGGAGGTGGGAATCTAGAAGCTTTACTCTCTCAAGTTTTGAAGTAGTCTTTTCTAATAGTTAGTTGGTATACCCTTTCTTTGCAATTTATTCATTCAGCTTATGTTGAGGTGGATAAGGGTAGTTCGTTCCCTAGGATTCTCTTGAGAACAAAGAGACTCATGAGCAGTGAATCCCCCTTATCTCACATTTTGTTTAACCCAACATGAAGGATGTCAGATCTATTTCTACAATGTTTTAACATTTATGATAATGCTTTCTCTAAGGAAGATTTTGATATGTTGGATGATTCTCTAGATGATTTCTTAGAAGTGTCTTCCCCCATCTACAAATCTTCTGAGCAAACTCCTTCCTTGCAAGCTAAAGAGTCAGTAAATGTTGTGGTGGTCTTTATGGCTTCTCCAAGCCCTCAGAAGCCCATCATTTACTTGACCCCAGCTATTCCTTGTCCTAAGAAGGATCATTTTTTCTGTGAAATTTCATATCACAATGATTTTCCAAATTTGTATTCAAGGTTCGTAAAAGCTATGGACTTTGCTTCTTATAATGCAGTTGGGCACACATATAATACAAGAAGAAACAAAAAAAAATTGGATTAACAACCTTCTATTCCTACATCTCAATCTCCTCAAATTCCTACTTATTTTCTGCCTTCTCAACCAAGTCTTCCTCCAACACCTAAACTTTTGACTAAATCACCTACTGATTATAATATTGTCAAGCAACTTCGTGTTACTCCAGCTAAGATCTCACTTTGGGATTTGCTTCAAATGGCTCCAGTTTATTAGGGAATGCTTCAGGAAGCCTTGCAGAAGATTCTCTTTCCTACCTCCTCTAGGCCAATAGATGTTAATGCATTGATGTCTCATATTCATGTGGATTCACTGAATATCACATTCTATCCATAGGAACTCCTGCCTCCAAACGTGTAGATTTAAAAGCAGATCCTTTGATGATTATAGTTAATGTTAATACCATTGGTATTAGGCATACCCTCACTGACACTAGTTTGGCTCTCAACGTTGTTGCAAGAATGGGAAGAATGAAGGTGTTGTCATTGATGTCAACTAGTCAATTGGTTATCAATTGATTTTTATTGTCATTAGTGTCATGGGTGCAGGTTATTGGCTATATATGTTGAGGATATTGAGAAATTTGTATTGACGAAATATTGCAGTTGTTCTATGGTTGCTCCAATTTTTGCTTCAGGATTTTCTCCTATATTTTTGTGGTTTAGATATGTTGATCATGGTTTATGGAAGTTGTTATATCTAGATTTTTAGATGTTGATTCATTGTACAGTGCAATTTATGTTCACCAGTTGTGAACTATGGTTTTTGTGCTTTTGGTTGAGGTCTGAGAGAAATGTTGTTGGTCTGGATTTCTCTTTGTTAAAGTCCTATGACTTGTGGTTCTAGAGTTGATTTTTTTTATTGTATTGAAGATAATTTTGGTATCTAGAAGGTTCATGCTTAACTATTATATGTGTTTTACACCGGTTTGGCAAACCTTGTGTTGAACACTAACTTCAGAGTTGATGAAGCGTGTTGCATATATTTGGGTCCTTATGAAGCGTGTGTTTGGGTCACCCTCATTCTAATTCCACCATAGGATTTTTTAGTGCAGACCTAATTTGAATTTGAATTTGGATGGCTGACTTTGGATATGTTTCAAAGTTGAAGATGGTATAAATACAAGATGAGTTAGTGGTGAAATATAGTATAGAAAGAGGAAAGAGAGATAAGTTCAAATAAATAGAGTAGATAGATGTGAGATTGATGTGAATCAATAAGTGTGTGTGATGCAAGTTTGGTAGATCAGTGTGAAGCCTAAATGTTGAGTTTTTGGATGCAATGAGTAGAAGGTGTACTCTATCATTCATGCATGTTTGCAAGTGGTTTAGAAAATTTTGATGGATTTCTCTATTGCATTGATAATTTCTTCTCTCTGTAACATATCTCTTCTATCTTCTTTGTATCTTTGTGGCAATGAGCCCTCTGGGTTGTTAGCCCTATTGGACAGTGAGACTTGATTTGGATAGTGAGTCCTTGTTTTGGTAGTGAGCCTTATTTCTTAGGTAGTGAGCCTCTTGTAATTGGTTTTGATATTCTTTATAGTGTGATTTAATCCTCATCATGATTTTTCCATTATTGGGTTTTCCACGTAAATCTAGTGTTATTGTGTTTGTGTGATGGTTTTCAGTTTCCTAAGTAGTGT
This sequence comes from Sequoia sempervirens, assembly GCA_007258455.2. Classification (NCBI taxonomy): domain Eukaryota; kingdom Viridiplantae; phylum Streptophyta; class Pinopsida; order Cupressales; family Cupressaceae; genus Sequoia; species Sequoia sempervirens. Next base: position 11,895,702 of record VDFB02353493.1, on the reverse strand, counting down.
TAAGGATTAGTTTCGGTGAATGAATTGAGGTTTAAATCTGAGATAACTGATTCACCTCCCCCCTCTTAGTTTTCTTGTTCAACAATTGGTATCAAAGCTTGGTTCCTTGGCGAAGAGCTTAATCGCTTGAGGAAGGTCTAATATGGCTGGAAAAATGACTTATGATTATCTGAGGTTCAATGGAACTAATTATGCTATCTAGAAAATATTGATGGAAGAATGTTTATAGTTTTGTAGATATAATATGGAGAAAGCTTACAAGAATCCTTATCCTCCTGCTAATGGTCTGAGTATGGTTGATGAGATCAAAGCACATGAAGTGAACAATAAGGTGAAGTACATTTTGAAGAACAGTATAGTACATTTCGAGTTGATTAAGGTTTAGAATCTAAAGACTACTAAGGAAGTATGGGGTGCTTTGGAAAGGGAACAAAAAGGTGATGAAAGAGTTAAAGAGGAAAATTTGCAAAAATTGGAGACATGGTTTGAGCTTCTACACATTTCTGAAGATGAGAATGTTAAAGCTTATGTATAGAGATTAGATGAGATAATGGTCGGAATGCGAGGACTTGGTGCTACCGTAGATGAAACCAAGATTGTAAAGAAGATTCTTAGAACTCACCCTGATGCTTACAGTGAGAAGGTGTGTGCTATTAAGTGGAGTATAGATTATAAGACCTACACTAAAGATCTGTTGTTGGGATTTCTGACATCTTATGAGATGAGGAAGATGAATTTGAGGAATGGATACAAATCACAAACTAATTTTAAGGCTACAAAAGCTGAAGATCCAGATGAAGAAAATTTTGATAAAATAGAAGCTAACTTTGTGAGAAGGATGAGGAAAGGCTCTGGTAAGTATGAAGGTAAGTTACCCTTTAAATTCTTTAGTTGTGGAGAAATAGGTTATTATGTTGCAAAGTGTCCAGAAAGAACTAAGAGGAATAAACAAAGATATGAGAAAGAAAAGAAAGGAAAGAAGATCAACAAAGCATATTATGTGAATGAGAATGCTAGTATATCTGATGAAGATTCTAATTATGAAGATCCCGATGATAATGAATGCTTTCTCTTGGCTATAAAGGATGAACCTTCTTCTACTAATTCTGAAAAATAGGTGAAGGAAAGCCCTTCAGAGAAGGAGAAAAATGAAGTTATTGTTATCTTTTTCCTACATGCTAAACAAGAAAAGAACTATTAGGTAGTTGACAGTGGTTGTTCATATCACATGACTAGTGATAAAAGTAAGTTTTTTAAACCTGAAAACTATTATGGAGGCTTGGTTATGTTTGGAGATGATACTAGTGCTAAAATTTGTGGGATAGGTTTAGTAAGTTTTGATGGCAAGCAAAATATTGATGATGTATACTATGCTAAGGATTTAAGGCATAATCTTTTGAGTGTTGGAAAAATGCACAATAAGGGATATGATCTTGTGTTTAAGGATGAGAGATGTGAAATCTGGAAAGAATCTGGAACATTGATTACTACGGGAAAGAAATCTAAAGGAAATATATATCAACTTAAGGGTGCTAATGGATGATGCTTTATGACTCAGATTAATGATAGTTGGTTACGGCATCAGAGAATGTGTCACATGAATTTTGATAACTTAGCAAGGATTAGTGCAATTCAGGTCGTGAGAGATTTACCAAGGATTACAAATCCTCTTAATGCTTTTTGCAGGAATTGTTAGTTTGGAAAGTAAGAAAAAAGTTATTACAGATAAAAGGAATAGTCTACTACTTGACTATTGGAATTAATCCATATAGATCTTTTTGGTCCTACAAGAGTGAGAATTATACAAGGTGAAAGGTACTTTATGCTTTTGATTGATGATTATTCTAGATATACATGGGTTACATTTCTTAGAGAGAAATTACATGCATTAGATAGATTCAATACATTCAAAGCTATGGTTGAAACTGCAGTGAATTTGAGGATAAAATGCTTAAGGTCTAGCAGAGGTGGATAATTCACCTCCCATGAGTTTAATATGTTTTTTGAAGTGCATGGAATAAAGAGACAGTTATTTGCTCTGAGAACTCCTTAGTATAATGAAGTTGTTGAAAGGAAAAATAGAACAGTTCAAGAGGTTACTAGATCAATGATTATTGAGGCTGGTTTACCAAAATTTTATTAGAGAGAAGCTATTCATACTACTATTTATGTATTCAATCAAGTTCAAGAAAGAGAAAAAAATACAAAGACCCCCTATGAGCTATGGTATGGAAGAATTCTTATTGTTAAGTATTTCAAAGTATTCAGAAGCAAATGTTATATCAAAAGAGATGAAACTTTAGGTAAGTTTGATGTAAGAAGTGATGAAGGCATTTTTCTTGGATATTCTACTAAAAGAAAATCATACATCACTTTGATAGAGCAAGTTGAGAATGAAACACCATTGCAGCAGAGGCTCAATTACTCTCATTTTCTCCCCCAAGCAGCCTTGAGTGCTCTTGGTGGAGGTGGTAACTTCCCTTTTCTCCTCTCTATCACTTGGTTGAGTTAGCACTTTACTGTTTTGTAGTGCTTTTGTGCTCTTTACTACATTATTCTCTTTATCTCACTTTCTTGGTTGTCTGTGGAGGTGGAAACACCTAAACGGGGGTCTAACTGAGGTAGGCCCCTATACAGCCACCCAACATTTTCCTCTCTTTCTTTGTGTAGGTGTACATGCTTTGTGGAGCTAGCTAGCGAATAGGCTCTTCTACGAAATCATCTTCATCACCCTAGATTTGGTATATTTACTTTATCACATTTGTTTATATTTCTCATATTTCATAGTGTTGTTTTGATCCCTTAGAAGTTGCTAGCTAGACCGCTAGCTTGTTTTCTGATAAGTTCACATTATACTTTCCATCCTCTGGTCATACGGACACCAACGCACCTGAGAGACACCAGCACACCATGTTGTCATCCTGAAACTATGCTCTCATCCTTGGATAGAGAGCTATCTGAGATATAGTGTTGAGCTTGGAAACCAACTTGCCTAGCCCCATTTCAAATCTCAGGATTGCAGAGTGGTTGCAGGACTTTATCATCCTCATCATTCTCATCCTCCTCTCCTAAACATCCTACTAAGCTGAGGTAAGTTAGGGTAGCCTTCCGCATCTTGACCCTCCATGACCTAGGGCCTTGCACGTGGAGGCCCCCTTATCTTACATTTTGGTGAACATGACGTGAATCATTTTGCTTCCATTTTTGCAATGCTAACAGGTCCTTTCGTCGTACTCTAGGAGTGTTGTAGGTGTGAGAGTTGTGAGGTTGTTGCCTCTCAACCCAACCTGTGACCCCTAGTTGGCATAGTTGGAAGGTTCCAAAGGTATTGCATGATGAAACCTTAATTGGGTCACTATCTTATCCTTTCACCTTTAGGGACTCTGTGAAAATATTGTCTAGTGTGTGTAATGGCCTCCTTCCTACATCAACCTATCCCCTCTACGCAACTTGTGGATAGTGGTGTTGGTATAACCTTCACTTCACAGGACCTGCCCATGGGTTTTAACAAGAAACCATTTCCTCTTTATATCCCTATGTGAATCAATGGAAACATCGTATCAGGTGTCCTCATTGATCCGACATCACAAGTAAACATAATAACCAAGGAGATTATGTTGATCAACTTCTTACATAAAGATGGGTATGATGTACCCGTGAGTATTATCAGCACACATGATGGGATTTTTGTGCCCCCTTTAGGTAGTATTGTCTTGTCAATCCTGGTGGGACCTAAATTTGTGAACCTCTTGTTTGAAATCATCCCTAGGTCTGAGCTCTTTAGGGTGAAATTGGGTATCCCTTGGTTGGTGGAAATGAATGTGGTACCCTCATTCATGCATAAATGTCTAAAATTTATCCATGGGGGTTTCATACATGTAATCCATGACATCGATTATAGACCACCGGTTGCACGTGGAAGCTACTCCTTGGACTACTCTTCGCCTACGTCCATTGGTCCTCTCCCACCTAGGATGGACCTTCTGCACCAAATGTATCAAAACTCTAAGAAGGGGCATTTAAGGCCAAAAGTTAAAAACCCTCCATCATCTTATGCTATTTCACATAGGGCTTGCTTAAAGGCTGACAGTGATGTCACTAAGGCTCGAAAGAAGGAAGGAGAGAAGCGGTCTTTCAATCCTCCTTCTTCCTCTTCTGCTGGTCAGACTGGCACTTCTTCTCACTCTATTGTGGTACCATCAGGTTCTACTCCTCATCTACATGAGAATCCTATGGTGCCTGCTTGGTGAAAGCCTAAGTGTCTTGCATTCAAACTTCACGTTCTACCGATAGAGCCTAGACCTGTTCAGTATGACAGGAAGAATGTCTCATGAGGAGAGTCCTCTTTGTCTTGACCTTGGTGGCCCCCTACTAGTCCTGCTCCCAAGGTAGTAAATGGGAAGAGGCTTGTTGCCAAGGCTCTTGAGTTGACTCCTCCTGCTATTTTGCAGCCTATTCCTCCTACTCCCATTCAAGAATCTATTCCTCCACTGGAAATGGTTGTTGTGCATGTTCCTATGGTTGAGCAAGAGCCTCCTGCTCCTTCATATCCTCCGGCCTCCAACTCCAAGATATGAAGAAACTGCCTTGCGTGCGAACACAAGCATTGGCAAAAGGCCCTTTTAGCTGAGCAGGTCACCTCACAAAGGAGGGAGGAAGAGACAACTACCCCTACTTCAGGGCCTCTTGCAGTGTCACCCTCTTCCCTTCCTTTTGCTTCTCTCCAGTCTGGTTCTACGCTACTTCTAGCTTCCACTGCAAGTGCAAATGCACCTAACCCCAAGGGGGTACAGGTGTTCATCATTCCTTTGGTGGAGTCACCTTTCTTGATCTCTATTCTAGATATCCAGCCTTTCACAAAGCTCATGGATATGATTAATACCTCAATTGTATCCACTGTAGTTTTGTCCTCCTCTTCCTCTGTGCCTCTAGCCTCGTCTATGGGGAGTTCATCTCCTCCGACAAAGAAAAAAGTGGAGGGTGGTCCTTCTAGCAGTGAAGGATGTAAGAGGAGCCCACCTTCTTCGCAAGGTGGTCCTATGCTGACTTTTATTGTCCTAGTGACGAAACCAACCCTAACTTCCCCTGAGTTTGTCACCACTCTCAATTCACTCAAGGAGCCCAATAGTGAATCTCAGGCGCAACCCAATAGTGAATCTCAGTTGCAACCCACCCTGTCCACTGAAGTTAGACATTGTGCTCCTGTGGGGTGCATGTTTAACTCTATGGATGAAGTTCCATCCTTGTTAGCAATCTTCATGAAATCACTAACCTTGACTCCACAGAAGCTCAGTGGAGAGGACCTCGAGGGGCCCTCTTCCTTGGCCCTTGTTGTGGAGGTTCATAAACTCCTCCTCTTAACATCCCACCACTACAAGTTCATCCTCCTTCCCCCTATGATGATCTAGAATGGGAAGCAGATGACCTCTTGGCCGATCAGTGTTAGGAGGAGGCCTCTTCTTGATATTGTGTGTGTGTTTTTTGTGATGTGTTCCCCCTTGTGATCATGTTATGTGTGCCTAGATGACCCTTATCACCCTTGTTGGTGCTTGGATATAGGCATGGTTTTTGTGTCGTAAACCTTCTTATATTTGTATCATCATTCTTCCATGTTTGTGCATGATTTTTGATAAATTGGGGATGATGCAAAGCTTTGGGGGCATTTAGGCTTCCCTTTCATGTTGACCCAATTTTTTGCAATTTTTTATTTTTACTTTGTTTTCCATGCATTCTTCCTGATCTGGTTGGGGATTGATGATCTTTCGCTTTGCACCATGGTTACCTATTATTATATGAGCTTGGACAGATCTAACCCCACTAAACTAGATCCCCCTGTGCCCTTTGTTTGTGCTTTTCTCTTTTTACTTTCACTTTATCTTTTTTTCTTCTTTGCTTGAGTTGTCCCTCCTATGTGTGACAACTCTTTTCTTCAACACTTTGATTTTCATAAAATGCATTCGTTGCCAACGAATCTTTTCTCAAAAATACTCACAAAATTTTCTTCAGAATTTTATTCTTAACTTGGAACCCTAATGGAACATGTTTCCTTCATCACAGGTTCATAAATAAAGGACTTGAAAAACCTTCCATCAAAGCAGGAATAGCTTTGACCTTCCCCTCACATGGGGGCATATTCTTCCTTTTGAATTCTTTGATGAAGTGAACATCTTTCAAAAGGATTCCTTGATGAAGGATCGATTCAAGAAAGAGAACATCTACTTCCAAATTGTGCATCCCTTGAGTGGACCCTCTCTTCATAATGGGTTTCTGAGGGACCCCTTCAAATTTTTTCAAAACCATCGACAGTTTGTGCAACTATCCACTCACTCACCTACGTGGTTGCTTCTTGACTCTGTGAAGTCTGGTTTCTCAAGTTTCCTCCATGTGAGAGATCTTGGGGGATACCTCCCTGCAGGACTGAGAGCCTGTAGGGCACTTCCTTTGAGCTTCCTCCATGTGATAAATCTTGGAGGTGGCTCCCCTGCAGGACTAAGAGGCTATAGGGCACTTTCTCAAGTTTCCTCCATGCAAGAGATCTTGGGGGTTACCTTTCCTATAGGGCTACGGATCTGTAGGGTGCTTCCTTGGGTATTCTTCATGCTTGAGTTTGTGGAAAATACCTTCCCTATAGAACTAAGAGCCTATAAGGCACTTGCTTCATGGGGTATCCTCCATGCTAGAGTTTTTGGGGGACACCTTCCTTACAAGACTGAGAGCTTGTAAGGCACTTTCTTTCTTTGACTTCATAGTTCTGAGTAACTATGGAGTCCTTTTCCTGCCCTACACCTTCAGGTATGCTAGATCATGGTCTGATTCCTCAATATTTTAGGTATACATTTCTAACCTTACACTCTCCTTGATCTACTTTACCGATCACTCATCAACATTTGTGCTCGCTAAAGTGGGGGAAAAATGTATAGGAGCGAATTTGTACCCCATGTGTAAATTCCCCTTTTTCCTTTTTCCACTTTAGAAAACCAAGTTCAGAGGCTTAATTCCACCTAAGACCACTACTTGCATCCCACTTGGCACCTATTTTGAGCATCAATGGAGGCATTTCTATCGAGGACACTAGTGCAGTGCTCAGACATCTGCGCAGTGTGCTTACGTCCCTGGTAGATTCTTGCGGCTAAACCTGCAAAGGCGTTACACTTCTCATTGGGAGTCAAGTTGCAATGCCCCCTTTAGCCAACCGACCCAAATATGGTTGTTTCTTTCATTCCTTTCTTCAAATTCACTCCTTGAACAAGCATTTCAATCCTCTTAGCATTTAGTTGAGCTTCTACTCACTTCAAGAATCCATTTTCACTCTCTTACACTCACTTTCAAGCTCTCAAGTAGCATTCTTGTACCTCATAGCAACAAATACAACACTCCATCACTTTGATAGAGCAAGTTGGGAATGAAACACCATTGCAATAGAGCCTTGATTACTCTCATTTTCTCCCCCAAGTAGCCTTGAGTGCTCTTGGTGGAGGTGGTAAGCTTCCCTTTTCTCCTCTCTATCTCTTGGTTGAGTTAGAACTTTACTATTTTGTAGTGATTTTGTGCTCTTTACTACATTATTCTCTTTATCTCACTTTCTTGGCTGTCCGTGGAGGTGGAAACACATAAACGGGGGTTTGACTGAGGCAGGCCCCTATACAGCCACCCAACATTTTCCTCTCTTTTTGTGTGTAGGTGTACATGCTTTGTGGAGCTAACTGGAAAATAGGATCTTCTAAGAAATTATCTTCGTCACCCTAGCTTTGGTATATTTACTTTATCACATTTGTTTATATTTCTCGTATTTCATAGTGTTGTTTTTCTCCCTTATAAGTTGCTATCTAGGCTACGAGATTATTTTCTAAGAAGTTCATGTTGTACTTTCGGTCCTCTGGTTGTACGAATGCTAGTGCACCTGAGATATGCTAGTGTGTTGCACTATCGTCCCGAAACTATGCTCTTGTCCTCAGATAGAGAGCTATCTGAGATACAGTGTTGAGCTCAAAAACCAACTTGCCTAGCCCCATTTCGAATCTTAGGATTGTAGAGTGGTTGCAGGACTTTATCATCCTCGTCATTCTCATCCTCCCCTCTTAAACATCCTACTAGGTTGAGGTAAGTTAGGGCAGCCTTCCACATCTTTTCCCTTCGTGACCTGGGGCCTTGTATGTGGAGGTTCCCCTATCTTACAGGTGTGCACATTGAAGAAATCCTTATATGGATTGAAGCAATCTCCTAAAGCTCAGTATGCAAGGTTAGATAGGTATTTGATTCAACAAGGTTTCAACAAAGGTACAACAGATAGTAATCTATATTTTAAGATTGAAAATGACAAAATCTTGATTGTAGTTGTATATGTTGATGAAATTATTTTTGAAGGAAATGAAAATATGTGCAAGATGTTTGCAGAAGAAATGTAGAAATAATTTTAAATGTCTATGTTTGGAGAGATGAATTTATTTCTTGGGCTATAGATTAATCAAACAAAGAAAGGAATTTTTATTTCACAATCTAAGTATGTGAAAGAGATGTTGCAAAAGTTTGGGATTGATGGTTCCAAACTGGTATGTACTCCTATGGTGACTAGTTGCAAATTGGGTAAAGATGATGATTCACCTAAGGCTAATCAAAGCAAGTATAGATCTATGATGGGTGGACTATTGTATTTTACTGCTATTAGACCAGATATTATGCATGTTGTTTGTCTTGTGGCTAGATTTCAAGAGGATCCTAATGACACACATGTTGTTGCTATTAAAAGAATATTTAAATATTTGAATGGCACTCTAGATTATGGATTATGGTATCCTAGAGATATTGACTTTAATCTAAGTTCCTATATAGATGCAAATTGGGCTAGATGTGTAGATGACAAAAAGAGTACAAGTGGTGGTGCATTCTTTCTAGGTTGCAGATTGGTGGCATGGTTGAGTAAAAAGAAAGATTTGGTCTCCTTTTCTACTAATGAAGCTGAGTATATTGTTGTTGCAGCAGGTAGTGTCAGGTGTTGTCATTAAGAGTATTTTTTTATGTCAAAGGGGAAATCAATGTAAAATATCTTTTTCCTTTGCCATTGATGTCAAAGGGGGAGAGGAAGCATGTGAAAAAGGAGAGAAAGCATGTGTAAAAGAGAGGAAGAAAACAAACAAAAAGAGGAAGAATATAAAATACTATCTACTAAGGGGGAGAAACAGAAAGAAAAATATTCAGAAGTGTATTCAAAGCTAGTATGGTTTCTTTGATGGTTTTTCACATCATGTGTTTCCATCAATGAAAATGGGGGAGATTGTTGAAAGAATGGAAAGAATGAAGGTGTTGTCATTGATGTCAACTGGTCAATTGGTTATCAACTGATTGTTGTTGTCATTAGTGTCATGGATGTAGGTTATTGGTTGCATATGTCAAGGATATTGAGAAAATCGTATTGAAGAAAGATTGTAGGTGTTCAATGGTTGCTATGGGTTTTTCTCCAGGATTTACTCCTATGTTTTTGTGGTTTAGTTATGTTGATCATGGTTGTTGGAAATTTCTATATCTAGATTTTTTGATATTGATTCATTGTACAATGCAATTTATGTTCACCAGTTGTGAACTATGGTTTTCTGTGTTTCTGGTTGAGGTTCGGGAGAAATGTTGGTTCAAATTTCTCTTTGTTAAATTCTTATGACTTGTGATTCTAGATTTGAGTTTTTTTGATTGTACTAAAGATAATTTTGGTATCTATAAGGTTCATGCTTAATTTTTCTATGTGTTTTACACTAGTTTGGTCGACCTTGTGTTGAACACTACCTTTGGAGTTGATGAAGCGTGTTACATCTATTTGGGTCCTTATGAAGCATGTGTTTGGGTTTCCCTCATTCTGATTCCACCATAGGATGTTTTGGTGTCGACCTAATTTGAATTTCAATTTGGATGGCCAACTTTAGATATGTTTCAAAGTTGAAGATGGAAAAATACAGGATGAGTTAGTGGTGAAATATAGTATAGAAAGAGGAAATAGAGATAAGTTCAAAGAAATAGAGTAGATAGATGCGATATTGATGCGAATCAGTGGGTGTGTGTGATGTGAGTGTGGCAGATCAGTGTGAAGCCTAAATACTAAGTTTCCAGATGCAATGAGTAGGTTTACTCTATCATTCATGCATGTCTGCAAGTGGTTGAGAAAATTGTGGTGGATTTCTCTCTTGCATTGAGACTGTATTCTCTCTATAACATATATCTTCTATCTTCTTTGTATCTCTATGGTAGTGAGCCCTCCTGGTTGTTAGCCCTTTTGGATAGTGATTCTTGATCCATACAGTGAGTCCTTATTTTGGCAGTGAGCCTTGTTTCTCAAATAGTGAGCCTCTTGTAATCAGCTTTGATATTCTCTATAATGTGAGTTAATCCTCACTGTGGTTTTTCCCTTATTGGGTTTTCCACGTAAATCTAGTGTTATTGTGTTTGTGTGATGGTTTTCATTTTTTGCACTAGCATTTAATGTTTAATCATCTAAGTAGTGTTAAGGATTAGTTATGGTGAATGAATTGAGGTTTAAATTTGAGACAAATGACTCACCCCCTTCCCCTCTTAGTTATTTTGTTCAACAAATTGTTGCAGATATGAGCAAGCTTGGTGGTTTTGTCATTAATGTTGTCATTTATGTCAACACAGTTCAATATGTTGCAGATTGTACAGGTATAGCTAAGATGTTGCTAAAATGTTGTGAGTACATGGATCTATCTTTATAGTGTTGCAAATGCATTGGTTTGATAAGTTTCCAAGTTCTTTTGAGAAAATTAAATAAAGAAGAGAAAATAGAATGTTGAAAGTGTTCAAAATGTGCTTTGGTATGTGCTCTGCATTTCTCATGCATTGATCCTATGCTTGTCCAAACCTGAAGGTTTGATAATGGTGATTTGGTGGTGATATCTCCTGAGTTTTAGCTTCTGGTGTGATGGTATGTGAAAGTTACATTCACCGATATGTGAACTATTTTGGCAGAGTTGGTATTCTGTGGACTGGGAGAAATATTGTTTCTCTACAATTTTTCTCTATTTCATTTTAGATCTTGTGGTTTTGGAATATGTCTTGTGAAGGTCATTTTTGTGCTCTGGCAAAGAGGTTTGAAGTTTGGTGATCCAGAAGTCATGTTTTAGTAGTTCAGTGTGAAGTTTATACAGTTTGAATGGACTGGCAAAATATGTTTAGTGGTTGAAGTCTATTGTTTTGTTGTGGATGTATATGGAAGATTCTAAGATGTATTCTCGTGCTTAAGGAAGCATGTTGTGGCATCTGTATGTCATCTTCTAGTTGGGAAGCATGTACATCAATGAGTATTTGTGTTTTCATTAGGTTTGGCTGAACTAGTGTTTACACTTCATTTGAAGAATAAAATTTGAATTAAGGAAGCATGTGGTTGTTCTGAGATATTATTTTTTATCTTGAAAAAAAAATTATTGGTCCACTCTTATTCCTTTCCACCGCGGGAATTTTGAGTTACCGAAATATTTTGAATTTATGAAATGAGGTATTTGTGGCCGACCTTGGAGAAAGTTTCTAAGGTTGAGGATGGTATAAAATCAAGTCAAAGTGTGAAGAGTTGAATGATAGTGTGATGCAAAGTGATGAAATTGAGCCACAAATCATAAGAGCATAAGTGTGTGTGTGAGTTGTGATATAAAGTTTTCCAGTGTGTTGAAGGCAGTGAGCTGAAGGTTTCTGCAAATCCTACAGATGCGCATTAATTGTTGTAGTGGATCTTTTTTTCTCTTTTGAATCTGTAGGCAGTGAGCCTCCCTGTTGGACAGTGAGTCCTTTTTGTAGGCAGTGAGCCTTTGTATTTGGATAGTGATTCCTCTTTTGGGTAGTGATCCCTTGGTAGTTATCCTTTTTTTATAATCTTTTATATTGTGAGTTAACCCTCACCATGGTTTTTCCCTCATTGGGTTTTCCATGTAAAAATCTGGTGTTCATTGTGTTGATTTGTTTTCTATTATTTGTGTTTCATGCTCTTACTTAATAACAAAACAATGTGGTTGTGGAATTAATAAGTGTTGAATTTTTAAGTTTGAATTGTGTGACAACTGATTCACCCCCCTCTCAGTTGTCATGCGCCTGTTTAACAATTGGTATTAGAGTCTTGGTTCCTTATTGTTGAGCTTAACCGCTAAAGGAAGATTTGATGGCGCATAAGTTGGCGGTCCCTATGTTTGATGGAACTGACTACAATGACTGGAAGGGATAGATGAAAGGATATATTATCTCCTTTGGTTTTAAGACTTGGAAGGCTATTTAGAAAAAGTATACACCCCCATCAGGTGGTCTTACTACTGCAGATGAGATCTCTTCTTATGAATAAAATGAAAAGAAAAAGTATGCTATTTGTAGTGGTTTATCTAAAAATGAGTGAGTGAAGGTTTCTTCTTTTGAAACCACATATGAAGTATGGAAGAAGTTGGAGGATATGTATGAAGGAAATGAAAGAGTGAAATTTACAAAGAAGCTAGCAGTGAAGCGCAGATTTGTGAATCTAAAGATGGAAGAAGGTGAATAGTTTACAAGTTTCTTTCAAAGAGTTGAACTAACTACAAATGAAGTTAGAAATCAAGGAGGAAAACTATCAGATGAAGATATAATTGAGAAGATCTTGATAACCTTACCGGAGTGCTGCAGTGATAAGATCTTAGTCATTGAAGAAGTATATAATCCTAAGACTTACACTTTGGAATATGTGTTTAGCACCTTGCAAGCATTTGAGATGAGAACGTTCTGGAAAGAAGACAAGATAGAAGAAAAGACAGAAACATAATTTAAGGCATTGCAGATTGAAGAGGAACCAGATAGTGATGGTGCTGATGAGTTGGAAGCAAACTTCACCAGGAAGTTGAATAAAGGAACTAGAAAGTATAAAGGTATGTTTCCCTTTAAATGTTTTAGTTGTGGTAATATTGGTCATTATGCTTCGATATGTCCAAATAGAGTTGTGCATAAGAAGAACAAGGATTATAAGGATAAGGATAGGAAGGATAAGAAATATAAGTTGTAGTATGTTAAAGAAGCAGGAATTTTTTATGATGATTCTAAAAATGAGGTTGATGATAGTAAATGTTTATTCTTAGCTTTGGAAAGTAAATCTATATCCACTAATCCTAGAAAATGTGTAAGCAAGAAGGCTCCAAAGAGAAAGAGAAATAGGATGGAAGGTACTTTGGTTACCACTTTTCATGCAAGACAGGATGAAGACTACTGGGTAATTGATAGTGGATGTTCTAATCGCATGACCGGAGATAAGATTAAGTTCACTAAACCTGAGAAATATGATGGTGGTTTAGTTATATTTGGTGATGATTCAGGAGCAAAGATCTGTGGGAAGGGTTCAATTAGTTTTGATCGAATACATAGTACTGATGATGTATATTATGTGAAGGGTTTGAGGCATAACCTTTTGAGTCTTGGTTAGATGTTGTTGGAAGATGAAATACTCTGAGAGGGGGGGTGAATCAGAGTATCATAAAATTTTCAATTTTTAACTTGACTTACAACTTGAACTAAGACCTTGAAACAATTTTATGTAATATTTTAATTACAGAATGAACATAAATGTAACTTTTTAATTGCAGAGTGAACATGGAAAAGTCAACAAACTTTAACAACAAAATGACTGATCATAATGACTTTACTTAACCATGTCAAAGAATAGTTGTAATTGTTCATATAATACTGCTTGAAAAATTATTTTTCAATGCTTTATTTTCACACAACTTTATGCATAAGTTTGAAAACTTTTATGAAAAAATTAAGCATCAGAGCATTTGCATTGACATGTGACTAAAATGAGAAAAATTAACACTTAAACACATGGGCTGAAAATAGAATGCACAAATTTCATCACATAACACAATATTTTCTTGAGTGGAAAAACCCTCATGGGGTATAAAAAACCACTCGTAAATTGATCTTTTATTCATTCAAAAGAGCACCAACTCTGTTATAATGGTGGAGCACCAACTCAACACCAAAAAAAATTCTCAAGCACCAACTTCAATAGGAGCACCAACTCCTTTACAAAGTTTTTCAAATAGCAATGTAAACTATCAGGACTTTATAACTGCATGCTAGTGAAATCACAAAATCTCAATAGAGTACAACAAAATAATTTTTAATGTAGCCCATTATAATTTGTACTGTGTATAACAGTAAACAATGTATAAACAACTAAAATTTTGAGTATTATCTCTGTATGAAATCAAAGATATGATACAATATAAACCCTCCTTTTCTTTTTCTTACAACACAATTGTAACTCTACAAATTCCCTTTCCAATCTCCAACCCAAGCAATGGCAGAAAGCCATGCTTTAAATAAACAATGAAACTTGTGTAAATCATCAAAACTCTCGAGCTCAAACTCGGGTAACCAAAACTGAAAATGCAGTTATCTATAACTATTTTATTGCAAATTGAAAAACCATTTTTCAATCTTCATTTTGAAATGACAAAGATATTGTCAAGATTTTACCTCATTATATGTCAGCCAGAAGTCAAACAAAAATCTCAAGAATACTTTCATTTCCAGCTGCGAGACAAACAACTACCTTGCTATCCCTTCCTTCATTCCAGCTAACTCGAACAAGAGTCCAACAAAGTCTCAATACTGGCTCTGCAATTTTTTTGATGGCAGCTAGGGTTTCACCTTCAACCAAATGATAATTACAAAACTCATTTTTCCCTATTCCTTCACTCAAGCGAATACTAAACTCAAGTGCATAATGATGTCAAAACCGAATGAAATGATATTCTATATTATTTGAAATTTGTGTACATGTCTAAAAATACGGACAACATAATTACTATCTCAATTTCCAAGTCACACATGTGAGTCATGAATACTACAATGTCATTCTCTGCCTTCGACTGTCCAAGATAAAGTATTCAATACTTTATGCTAAGCCGACACAAATAAACATAGTTCCAATGTAATAACAAATGTTGATTATCATATCAAAGCTGATACAAGTAGAAGGTCAAATGAACTATATGTAATATGATAAGCTCGAGTGTAAGCCAAAAATACACTATGTGTAATACACAATGTGAACCATAGAACCCGATTACTAATAATACCAAGTCAAAGCCATGAGATATGCAATAGAAATATGCATAATCAAACTTGAACCCACAAATGTATACCTTGCCAAAGTATATGCCAAAATATGTATGTTATTGTCCATGGAGGCAAATGAATCATGATACATACTGATGGAAGCACTGTGAGAACCACATATGAAAGTTCATATACAAGAATGTATCCAAAAAGAATGTATCCAAATAGAGTTTCATATGTATCCACGTACAAGTATGTATCCAAACCAAAGTTAGAAAAGGATCTGGGAGTGGAGATATGATTGCTACTAGAAGAATAAATCATGGAAACATCTATCAATTGAAAAGAGTTGATGGTCATTACCTTGTATCTCAATGGAAACTTATGTTTTAGAATAATGCTTGTGAAGTTAGAAAAGGATCTGGGAGTGGAGATATGATTGCTACTAGAAGAATAAATCATGGAAACATCTATCAATTGAAAAGAGTTGATGGTCATTACCTTGTATCTCAAATAAGTGAAATTTGGTTATGGCACCAGAGAATGGGACATGTGAATTTTGATAACTTGGCCAAGATCAATGCAAAAGAGATTGTTCAAGGACTGCCTAGAATCACAAGACCTGGTAATGCTATTTGCATAAGTTGTCAATTGGGTAAAAATAGACAAGATGCAACTTTAATGGAAAAGAGCATTCTACTACTGGAATGCATGAGTTAATTCATACTAATCTTTGTGGTCTGACTAGAATTGGAAGCCTGAATTGTGACAGATATTTCATGTTGCTTATTGATGATTACACTCGAATGACATGTGTTTCTTTTCTTAGAGAAAAGACTCAGGCTTTGGGTAGATTTAAGGTATTCAAAGCAAGAGTGGAAAATGAAGTAAACTTGAAAATCAAGTGTTTGAGATCCGATAGAGGTGGAGAATTCACCTCTAGTGAATTTAATGCATTATGTGAACATGGCATAAGAAGATAGTTTTATGCTCTGAGGACCCCTCAGTAGAATGGAGTAGTTGAAAGGAAAAATAGGACAGTATAGGAAGCTACTAGAACCATGATGAAAGAATCAAATGTACCAAATGTGTATTAGAGAGAAGTGATGCATATTGTTTTTTATGTTCTTAATAGAGTTCAGATCAGACACAACAACACTAAGACTTCTTTTGAGTTATGGACCGGTAAGACTCCTATAGTGAAGTATTTCAAAGTATTTGGAAGCAGATGTTATATTAAAAGAGATGATGAAAATCTTGGAAATTTTGATGCTAGATGTGATGAAGGAATCTTTATTGGATACTCTACTACCAGCAAAGCATATAGATGATTTAACAAAAGATTGAGAAATATTGTTGAAAGTGCTAATGTGAAAGTTGATGAAGACATACACAGACCTATTGAGATTAGTGAATTTGAACCTGATGATCTCATCTATGGGAATGTACCTAAGGAGAACAAGGAGAATGAAGAAGAAGAGAAAGAAGAACAAGTGGAAGAAGAAGAAAATGAACCAAAACCTATTGTCAGAACTCCTAAGTATGTTCGGAAGAATCATCTGGAGGATCAAATAATTGGAGATAAAAGTGAAGGTGTGAAGACAAGATGTAGAGTTGCAGCAGAGGTAAATTTGTGTCTATTATCTAAAATAGAACCCAAATATATAAGTGAAGCATGTGAAGATGAGAGTTGGATGAGAGCTATGAAAGAAGAATTTTAGCAGATAGAAAAGAATCGGGCATGGGAACTAGTCCCTAGGCCTATGAATAAAAATGTGATTGGTTCGAAATGGGTGTTCCAGAATAAGTTGAATGAAAGTGGAGAAGCCGTAAGGAATAAGGAAAGACTAGTATGCAAGGGATATTCACAAGTTGAAGCTATAAGGATTTTTTTGGTTTTTTTTTCTCACAAAGACTTCAAAGTGTATCAGATGGATGTTAAGTCATCATTTTTTAATGGTGAGTTGGAGGAATATGTGTACATGGACCAACTTGAAGGGTTTCAGTTGTCTAACAAACTGTACATGGTTTGTAAGTTGAAGAAGGCATTGTATGGACTGAAGCAAGCTCCCAAAGCTTGGTATGCAAGACTGGATAGATATCTAACAAAGCAAGGATTCAGCAAAGGTTTTGCTGACAGTAATCTTTACTTCAAAGTGCAAGGTAAAAAAATGTTGATAGTAGTTATTTATGTTGATGATATCATTTTTGGTGGAAATGAAGGTATGTGTAAAAAATTTGCTGAAGAGATGCAAAAAGAATTTGAGATGTCTATGATCGGTGAATTGAATTCCTTTCTTGGTCTACAAGTGAATCAAACTAATAAATGAATATTCATTTCACAATCTAAGTATGGAAAATATTTGTTGAAGAAGTTTGGGATGGATGATTCCAAACCGGTTTGTACTCCTATGGTAACCGGATGTAAACTAAGCAAAGATTATGAATCTACTAAGACTGATCAAAGTAAGTATAGATCTATGATTGGTGGACTGCTATACCTTACTGCTACCAGACTAGAAATTATGCATGCAATGTGTTTACTTGTCAGATTCCAAGCAAATCCTAGAGGCACATGTTGTAGCTATAAAGAGGATATGTAGATATTTGAAAGGTGCACGGGATTATGGACTATGGTATCCTGAGAGTAATGATTTCACCCTGAGTACTTATACAGATGTTTATTGGGCTGAATGTGTAGATGACCGGAAGAGTACTAGTGGTGGTGCTTTCTTTCTTGGTGGAAGATTAGTTTCATGGTTGAGCAAAAAGCAAGACTCTGTTTCATTATCCACAACTGAAGCAAAATATATTGCTACAGCATCCTGTTGCACACAAATTTTATGGATGAAGCAGACACTGAAGGACATTGGCATGGTATGTGATGAGCCTATCTCTATTTTCTATGACAACACAAGTGCAATAAAAAATTCAAAGAACCTAGTTATGCATTCAAGAACAAAACACATATCTATCAAGTATCATTTTCTGAGAGAAAAAGTGTTAGAGAATGAGATCAGATTGGAGTATGTGACAACAAAGGAACAAATTGTAGACATATTTACTAAGGCTCTTCCAAAGGATACTTTTGAGCATCTTAGGGAGATGTTGGGGGTCATTGGCCCTCCGAACTAGGTGCACATGAAGGTGCATCAGTCTAGTGAATTCATAGATTCTTCATTTATCTGGATTGATAAATGGGTCTACTCTGCAGGGGGAGTAGAAATGGTTTTCATTGTTGCAGTATGAGTGTGCTCCTAAGGGGGAGTAATTAGAGTTGTTGATCTTTTCCATTGATGTCAAAGGGGGAGAGAAAATTCATGTGAAAAATTGATCTCCTGGTATTGTGAAGAATGATTTTGTCTTTGATGGTTTTTCACATCATGTGTTGTCATCAATGACAAAGGGGGAGATTGTTGCAAATATGAGCAAGCTTGGTGGTGTTGTCATTGATTTCAACATAGTTTAGTATGTTGCAAATTGTACATGTATAGATGAGATGCTACTAAAATATTGTGAGTACATGGAGCTATCTTTATAGTGTTGCAGATGCATTGGTTTGATAAGTTTCCAAGTGCTTTTGAGAAAATTAAATAAAGAAGAGAAAATAGAATGTTGAAAGAGTTCATAATGTGCTCTGATATGTGCTATGCATTTCTCCTATGTTGATCCTATGCTTGTACAGACCTGAAGGTTTGATAATGGTGATTTAGTGGTGATATCTCCTAAGTTTTAGCTTCTAGTGTGATGGTATGTGAAAGTTACGTTCACCGATATGTGAACTGTTCTGGCAGAGTTGGTATTCTATGGACTGGAAAAAATATTATTGCTCTACAATTTTTCTCTGTTTCATTTCAGATCTTGCGGTTCTGGAATATTTCTTGTAAAGGTCTTTTTTGTGCTCTGGCAAAGAGGTTTGAAGTTTGGTGATCCAGAAGTCATGTTTCAGTAGTTTAGTGTGAAGTTTATATAGTCTAGATAGACTGGTGAAAGATGTTCAGTGGTTGAATTCTATTATTTTTCTATGGATGTATCTATAAGATTCTAAGATGTATTCTCGTTCTTAAGAAAGTGTGTTGTGGTTTCCACGTGTCATCTTCTAGTTGGAAGCATGTACATCAATGATTATTTTTGTTTTCATTAGGTTTGGTCGACCTGTTGTTTACACTTCATTCGAAGAATAAAATTTGAATTAAGGAAGCATGTGGTTGTTTTGAGCTATTATTTTTTATCATGGAAAATGTTTTTTATTGGTCTACTCTTATTCCTTTCCACCACGAGAATTTTGAGTTGTCAACCTATTTTGAATTTATGAAATGAGGTATTTGTGGCCGACCTTGGAGAAAGTTTCTAAGGCTAAGGATGGTATAAAAGCAAGTCTAAGTGTGAAGAGTCGAATGATAGTGTGATGCAAAGTGAAGAAAGTGAGCCACAAATCATAAGAGCAGAAGTGTGTGTGTGAGTTGTGATAGCATTTTTTTGGTGTGTTGAAGGTAGTGAGCTGAAGGTTTCTACAAAAACTACGGATGCGCATTAATTGTTGTGGTGGATCTTTTGTTCTCTTTTGTATATGTAGGCATTGAGCCTCCTTGTTGGATAGTGAGTCCTTTTTGTAGGCAGTGAGCCTTTGTATTTGGACAGTGAGTCCTCTTTTGGGTAGTGAGCCCTTGGCAATGAGCTTTTGTTTTATAATCTTTTATATTGTGATTTAACCCTCACCGTGGTTTTTGCCTCATTGGGTTTTCCATGTGAAAATCTAGTGTTCATTGTGTTGATTTGCTTTCTATTATTTTTGTTTCATGCTCTTACTTAATAACAAAACAGTGTGGTTGTGGAATTAATAAGTGTTGAATTTTTAAGTTTGAATTGTGTGACAATTGATTCACCCCCCTCTCAATTGTCATGCCCTTGTTTAACACAAATGTTTTTGGTATCGATATATTACCTAATATTAAAGTTGATTCTTCTTCTTTATATATTCGTGGGTTCGATAATGTTGTTTGTCAGGCTCTAGGCACAATAATATTTCCTTTGTAGCTAGGCCCCATTACCTTACCCATTTTGGTCTATGTGATGCCTAACCCTTTACCTTACAATCTTCTTCTAGGGAGACCCTGGATTTATGCTATGGGTGTTGTAACTTCTACTCTACATCACTCTCTAAAGTTTGTTGCAAATAATTGAGTAGTCTCAGTCAAAGTTGACCAGGATGTTGTTCACCTTTGTGAATTAGTGGTTGTTGGTCGAGCTTTGGTTGTCTCTACTCTTAAGAATTGTATTCCATCCCTAACTTCTAATGCAGTGACATGCTCCTCGACGATACCCTCCGTGGAGGTTTTCCTCAAAGTGAAAACTGCTAAAGATGAACCACCTAAAGCAAAAAGTCCTAAATCCTCCCCATCTAGTTCTTATGAATCCAATGTGTTCCTTGGTGATGATTGGGGGTCCTTGTATTTCTTTGAATTCTTTATTTTGGAATACAAAGTGAGCTCCGCTCATCTAAAACTTCTAATAACCTTTAATGCCTCTAATGAAAAAGAAGACAACACTCTTGTTGAGGAGGAAAATTGTAATCCTATTCATGAGACCAATATTTCCCCTATTGAGTTGGATGGTCCTACTCTTCCAAAGGAGGTTAAGGTTTGTGAATCAAGTAAAGGAGATGGTTGTGCTCTCATAGATATGTTTGATGTTAACTAGTGGAACGAGGCTCTCTATGTGGAACCACCACCTTTCAAAGTTTTTCAAACTTTTTATGGCTTTGGGTATAGACTCGCTTCTCAGTACGGCTATGGGTGAAAAGGCCTTGGACATATTGAAAAAGGAATCAAAGTCCCTATTGGTGCAAGAGCACCTTGTGCATTTTATGCCTCCAATAGGAAATTATGTAAAGTTTGAATCTTCACCATGGAATGCATGTAAAAATGTCATGGTAAGGTCATTTCAAATGTAATTAAGCCATCATTAGGTTTCTAGGAGGTTAAATTGCAAAAAAGTTGTCTTTCGTTGCAAAATTGGAAGAAGTTGAAGAGTCATCTTGTTTGGGAAGGCTGTTAGTCAGCTAAAGATGAAGGGAAAGTTATCATAACTGATATAAAAATATTATAAGAGCATTGTAAGGGTGAGCAAAAGATAGAGTTTTGTATCTTGAAACAAATTTTGTAATAAAAGTACTATGTTCTGTTGTAGCAGTGTTTTCATCTTATTTTCAAGCCTTGTACGGATTGTACAGAATCTCTTAGGCTTCAATTTCAAAAAAAATTCATAGTATTAGGTGCTAGCTCCCATTTGAAGAATATTTGAAGAATTTTCATTTAGTTTAAAGGATTTAAGAGAACATTTTCTAGAAATTGATTTGTAACCCTCAAATCAAGGGTTTTGAGAGTCTAAGGTATATCTTGCAGCCATTCCACTGATGTAGACTTAGGAAATTGGTGGAATGGTTTAATGTAGGGTGTTTTTTGTGTTGTGTGTGTTGGTAGAGGCAGGGGAAGTGAAAATACCAAAGATATGTTGTTGTCCCACTTGATTTACATTGATTTTTGGTTCAAAATGATGGCTTAATGATGGAGTTGGATAAAATGCAGGGTTAAAGGCTTGGAGGTGGTTTATTTACCATGTGTAGACACATTCTATGGTGTTTTAATCATTGGAAAGTTGAATGGAGGTTTGGAGAACATACTTTCAGTAAAACCTCATTGGTTGAGCATAGTGAAGTCTAAATCAAGGGTTTGTGTCGTGTGGACTTTAGGAGGGTTTAAGTGATCAAAATTTTGTTGATTCTATAGTTTTATAACCTATTACAATTTTTTCCATGGTTTATAGAGGGTTTGGAGTAAGTTAGTTGGTACATGCTTTGTAAATTAGGCCTATTTCAAGCCTATCTGCTACAGACAAACAAATTTAAAGGAGATCTTTTCAAAACAACTCTATTTGAATTTATGATATGTTAAATTATTGAAAAATGGGTTCTTGGAAAGGTAATTTTTTTGTGAATATTCAATGTAGTTTAAAAGTTATGCCCATTTTTTGGTATGTGGACTACTACAAGAGATTTGGTCTTTGAGTGCAAACTATTGAGAATCTGATGGAACAATATTATAAGAAAGTTTTATTGGTTTGAACTTGTCAAAATAAATATGATTAAGGTTAATTAGGGTCTGGTAAGAGTTTGGAACCAAGTTTTGGTGATTTGGTGACTTTTTGGTCTTGTATAATCAAGTTACAAAGTAGTGAAATTTGGTGAAAGTTTGATTGACCTTTTCAAGTTTTATGTTTTGGGCCTTAGAACCCTTGGAGTTTGTAGATGCTTTGCATCAATTGGTATCAAAGCTAGTTGATCTAGTGGTTTGTTAAGTTTTTGGGGTGCTTGATCCATCTTAAAGCTGTAGGAAGGAGAGTCAGAAAGTGTGTTGGTTACAAACAAGGATGGGGTATGTGTTCAATGTCCTCCAATAGAGATTAAGCTGGGGAGAAGGTGCAGAGAGAGTGACACCACTGAGAGAAAGAGTGGTAGGTGCATCTTCCAGGATCTATTGTTGGGTAAGATGGATTGTATGTTGAGGTTGTGTGATGAAGCGGTGAGGGAGATGGATATTTTCCTGAAGAAAAGCACTTGAAGAGTTTGCAGCCATTACAGAAGTTGAAAGTTAGTTTGAAGGAAAGATGAGTGGAAAAGATGAAGAGGTGATGAACAAGTTAAGAGAAGGTCAAGGATGAATTGATTGGAGAGAGGAAAGATTGCTGAGAAAAGCATGGTGAAAGCATAATAAGGACAGTCTTGTGTCCTTTGATTGGTAAATGGTTAGAGAGTAGTTAAATACTGTCAGAATAAGAGATTTGTGAGTTTGATGATGGGATAGAGAACTTGAAGATAGAAGGTGGAATGAAACAAAGTGAAATGAAATGCCAAAGGAGAGAGTTTGAGTATACAATAAGAGGAAAAGGGTGGACAGTCAAAGATAAATTTGGTAGAGGATTATTTGCAGGTGTAAGGGAAAGTTCTAAATTAGTTTCAGAGGGTGGAAAGGTTTGAGAACATGCATCAGGATAGTTTGCAAAGGCGAAGCAACATTCAAGTGGCAACAAGATCAAATATGCAAGGAATGATTCAAATCTACAGTATCTAATACAATGGAAAGAATCACCACATGAAGGAGTATTTGAGGGTCAAAGAAATGTTGAGAAGAAGAATGATCTACAACAAAACATTTCCAAACGGACTTGGAAACTTTTTAGGCCGGTTGTTTGGTGTATGAGCACCTTGTGCATTTTATGCCTCTAATAGGAAATTATGTAGAGTTTGAATCTTCACCATGGAATGTATGTAAAAAGGTCACGGTAAGGTCATTTCAAATGTAATTAAGCCATCATTAGGTTTATAGGAGGTCAAATTGAAAAAAAGTTGTCTTTTCTTAAAAAAATGCAAAAAAATGCAAAATTGCAAGAATTTGAAGAGTCATCTTGTTTGGGAAGGTTGTTAGTCAACTAAAGATTAAGGGTCAGTTATCATAACTAATGTAAATGTCTTATAAGAGCATTGTAAGGGCAAGAAAAAGATAGAATTTTGTATCTTGAAACAAATTTTGTAATAAAAGTACTTTGTTCCATTGTAGTAGTGTTTTCATCTTGTTTTCAAGCCTTGTACAGATTGTATAGAATCTCTTAGGCTTCAATTTCAATTTTTTCATATTATTAGGTGTTAGCTCCCATTTGAAGAATATTTGAAGAATTTTCATTTAGTTTAAGGGATTTAAGAGCACATTTTCTAGAAATTGATTTGTAACCCTCAAATCAAGGGTTTTTGTTGGACTTGTCGTTGCACCAAAAGATAGACCTGTCAATTCCTGATACAAGCTTTGGTTAAGAACCACAAGAGGCAGTTAGACCATGTCAAAAACCCAAGCGTTGGTGTTGCAAGGAAGACCAAGGGTCACACCTTGCAACAATCCCCCCCAACACAAGCAAGGGGTTTGAACCTATGACTAGCTCTGATACCAATTGTTGGACTTTCCATTGCACCAAAAGATCAACCTGTCAATGTCTGATACAACCTTTGGTTAAGAACCACAGGAGGCGGTTAGACCATGTCACAAACCCAAGCACTAATGCTGCAAGGAAGACCAAGGGTCACACCTTGCAATAATTTTGAGAGTCTAAGGTGTATCTTGCAGCCATTCCACCCATGTAGGCTTAGGAAATCAGTGGAATGGGTTAATGTAGGGTGGTTTTTTTGTTGTGTGTGTTGGCAGAGGCAGGTGAAGTGAAAATACAGAAGACATGTTGTTGTCCCACTTGATTTACATTAATTTTTGGTTCAAAATGATGGCTCAGTGATGGAGTTGGATAAAATGCAGGGTTAAAGGCTTGGAGGTGGTTTATTTACCATGTGCAGACACATTCTAGGGCATTTGAAGCATTGGCAAGTTGAATGGAGGTTTGGAGAGCATACTTTCAATAAACCCTCATTGGTTGAGCATAATGAAGTCTAAATCAAAGGTTTGTGTCTTGTGGACTTTAGGAGGGTTTAAGTGATCAAATTTTTTTTTATTCTATAGTTTAATAACATGTTGCAATGTTTCCCATGGTTGATAGAGGTTTTGGAGTAAGTTAGTTGGTACATGCTTTATAAATTAGGCCTATTTCAAGCCTATTTGTTGCAAAAAGTCAAATTTAAAGGAGATCTTTTCAAAACAACTCTATTTTAATTTATGATATGTTAAATTATTCAAAATGGGTTCTTGGAAAGGTAATTTTTTGTGAATATTCAATGTAGTTTAAAAGTTATGCCCGGTTTTTGGTTTGTGGACTACTACAAGCAATTTGGTCTTTGAGTGCAAACTATTGAGAATCTGATGGAACAGTGTTATAAGAAAGTGTTATTAGTTTGAACCTGTCAAAATAAATATGATTAATGTGAATTAGGGTCTGGTAAGAGTTTGGAACCAAATTTTGGTGATTTGGTGACTTTTTGGTCTTGTGGAATCAAGTTACAAAGTAGTGAAATTTGGTGAAAGTTTGATTGACCTTTTCAAGTTTTATGTTTTGGGTCTTAGAACCCTTGGATTCTATAGATTCTCTTAATCACCTATCCATTTTAAGCCTCATAAGCATTATCTAGGTTTGGGGTGCTCTATCGAGCAATCTAAGTAGAAACCCTGGTGGAGTGTTAATATAATTTCGGTTGAACCACTTAGTTTGGTCCATCTCGAACTAATGAAGGATGGTGTGCAAATCAAAAAATTACCTTTAGATGTTTTCTCTTTGGATGAAGCACTCAAACAATTCTTAGGTTCCTACTCCTCTTTTCCTCCTTTTCATCATAAGAGACGATTCCCATATCGCTTGAATAAATAGGCATATTTTGGAGAATTTTTCTTGAGTATTGATGAGGAGGACCCTCTAGCTAATGTTGGTAATGATGTTCCAATATTGCATCCTAGATATCATAGTTCTCTCCTCAAAGGAGATACTACCAAAGTCTCTATGGACCCTAAATCTTCTAAAAAGGTGATTAAGATTGGGAAGTTCCTTTCTTCTGAAGAGGCTAAGGAGTACTCTAATCTTCTACATTCTTACCATGATATCTTTGCTTGGATGTATGAAGACATGCCCAACATTGATGAGTCCATAGTGGTTCACAATATCATCTTATGTCCTTACACCAAGACAATTAATCAGAAAATCCAAAAGATTAATTCCATGGTCATATTGTTGGTTAAGACCAAGATAGAGAAGTTGTTGAAAGCGGGATTTATCCATCCAATCAACTATTCCCCTTGGATCTCAAATATTTTTGTCGTTAATAATCCTAATGTCTATATTTTTATATGCATTTACTTTCATGATCTTTGTTACCTATTTTTCACTACAGGCTCAAATAGGTAGAGCTAAACTGCATTGTCATTGAGAGGTACATAAAATTTCAAATTTTGCTGCTAAAGTATTCATTATCATGTAAAATCTGATTACATTTGGTTTTCAGTTTTTATTATGCAAGTACTTGTAACAAAAATTTAGACATTTGCATAACAAATGTTGTTTTATTCATATTGTAAAAACCAAAGTCCCGCACAAGCCGTGGGAGTAGCTTAATTTGATTTTTAGAATCAAATAATGAATACAAAGAAGAAATGTGCACAACACAACTGAAAATAATATAGGTATAAGGGAGAAGGTGATTTATCATTTCCTGGAATGACGAATCTTGTCACATATGAAGTCTTCAGTTGTAGTGTCTCTGGTATCTCCACATTGTTCAGCTCCAAACTCCATAAGTTTCCTGCAATATTAGTGAAAGGTGGTGTTAGAGTAATGAAAAATCATATCCCACCTCATGCCCACATTACCAACATAAATGTAATGCACATCCAACCAGGTACTCACCAAATGATTAAGTCATTAAAAAGTAGATGTTCAGGGAAAACAAAGTTCAATGGAAGCTTTTAGCTTCATTTATTTTGCTAATACATTTTTTTAGTGTGCAAGTACAGGTATAATCAGATCATTTCAATCGACAGATATTGTTATGAGTGGTGGAAAGTGTGGCTCCCACAAGGGTTGAGCCCAGCTCATAAACAATTATATATGCAGCATGTAAAAGCAAAGAAATCACAGTTATCATGTTCACAGGTAGATAATGGTAGCATTATGATATTCTCTCAAGTCATGCCTCAATGAATGCATGATAGAAATCATCAAATTCATAATCATGGAAAGAAATCGTAGAGCCATACAAACTATGCTATAAAATGAAACTCTTGAATTTTCATCAACGGAACAGTCATCAAATACATATTTTGACTTTTGTTTTCATGGATTTATCTATGAATTGCAAGAATGTTAAAAGAAATAATGAGATCTATAATTTCTTGCATTTTTTCCTTCAATGTATAATGGAAAAGGCTCTCAAAAGCCTAAATTATAGCATCATTCTTTAATGAGATGATGGCAATACAAAAGAGGTAGTCACCAAGTCAAGAATGCATAAATGTGCAATAAGAGTCACAGGAAGATTATAAAGATCAAATCTTTGCAAGAGATAAGTTCAGTCTAGAGAGAGCAGTTCTATTCAAGTACAAAGATACATAAAGGAGTGAAGTATAATATTACACTCACAAATGAATTTCAAGAAAACAATTTTCAAAGCAGCCATGACAGAGAGGTCAAGTAAAAGATAGTCATTACACAATGTTATGACACTCCTCAAAAATAACATATTGGCTCTCATTCTTTCAATGTAAACAGAGACATCCATGATAATGAATGGTAGATCCAAAAGGAAACAACAGTATGATATTTTTTCTTGAACAATTCTTCCAATAAATGCATGCTAGACCTTTCATCATGCACAAGCACCAAGGAGTAAAGCACTTATTGTTAGCATTAACAATCATACTTGTCAAGGTAGTAAATAACATGTCAGGGAAAATATTGCCATAAAGGAGTTGACAATAAGGTTGAAGCCTTAAAGACATTGGACATTATATAATACATGGCAGTCCTTGCAAATTAGCAAGGTTTTAGAAAGCAGTTTTTCAAGGTAGTGATGAGCTTTACTCAGGAGTGGTAATTTTCTTCACTTTAATCTAACATATTAGAAGCTTGGCAGGGGTTAAGAAGACAAAGCATACAATGGCATGGATTTTTTAAAATCACAGTCCATGTGAACAGAGCAACGTGACTTTAAGCATGTAGGGTTTTGTGTTGTCCTAAATGTGACTTAAACAAAGGTGTAGTCCTGATATAGCCGTGGCCTTATCTTTTCAAGCAATAAATGAAACCTAGTTGTATTCTTCAAATGATGACCTGGGGATCTCTTTTATCTCACAAATGCAAAAAATAAAGAGATATTTGAGCTTGATCAAGTAAAGCAAAACAAAAAATTGGAGAGATCTTTTCAGTAAATTGAATATGGTGCCCATAGCAAGCGGATTATTAAAGCACATACAACAAGAAGGCGTGAACAAGAAAACAAAAACAATGAAATCATCAGTACAGTCGCGGCCTTAGGAAAGGATTTTTCATTCATCTCAAAGGCTACTAGCATCAAATATGGAGATATAAGCAAATAGAATCTTCCTATTAATTCTGAAATGAGGTATATGCGAAAAATGAAGATGGGTTTTCATTTGTCTGTAGAAATGGTGCAAAAAATTTAGAAAAGGAGGATACATAAGACATACCAAGCGGATTTTTCTTTTTCTCTTGATAAAGACTCCATATTTCGTGGTCAAGGCTCCAAATAGCTTCAACAAAACCTTTTCTCTCCATAGTCAATGGCGGTACAGCAACAGAGTATCTCCAAGAGTACAAAATGAGGAATGAAGAAAGCATCTAGGGTTCAAGTGTTTTGACTTGAAGCCCTAATTTGAATTATGATGCATTTTTTTTATTGGTTTTTTATAAAATCATTTCATTTTATTGATGTCGTGGTCTTGAATTTTATGTCAAAAATCCTAATGATTTTAGGGGCTCATGAGTCTTTGAAGCTGACTTCAAAGTTATTCTTTGAATTTAGAATTTTATGCCCTCGCATGGATTTAGAAAATCAAATAATCAATTAAATATTAAAAGTAATAATATTATTACTTTAATATTTAGACATATAATAAAGGGTGATATTATCAGATATCTAAATATTCAAATAATCATTTGTTGATTATCCTTAATATTTGATCAAAAGATTGCCTTTTAAATCCATACGAGGAAATATGAGTCAAGTTGAACTAAAGATCAAGTGTATGCAGATTTTGATTATGAGTTCGAGTTTTGATTTCCAATCAGGGTGAAGGTAATTCTTCAATTATCATATTTCCATGCCACCTTTAGAGGAGTTTCCAAAGGTTTTGTGATAGATTGCATGGAGTTATGACTTGACATGAGTTGTACACAGATCAGGGACAGTTTCGCCACTTATTCTTGCAGTTATCATCAGTTATGTGACCTCCTTTCATGCACTTTCATGTTTTCTCATGGGAGAGTTTTGTGAGGTGGATTTTGCATGTTTTGGCCCACATTCTCAGGGATTTTTAGTGCAATTTGAGTTCTCTATAGTTCAGTTATGAGTTGACCTTGAGTTTGGATCATCATACACTCATTTTTGCATGAGTTTGAGCTCTTCTTTTGGAGATATTTATTTTTGCTTGGGATTTGCCTTGGAGTTGTCATTTTCACACTAAAATTGACTTTCAATTTCACCTTCATGCCTTGGAGGGGATTTTGTATATATTGGAAAAAGTTATTCTTTTTCCTCTAGTTCTTTTTTTTTGCCTTTGTGTTCTGTGAAGAAGACTATCTTGTAACTCAACATTTTAGATTTAATACAGTTTTACAGCTTTACAGGTTACATAAGTTATCATTTCTGCAGAGATTTTACTTGATGATATTATTGAAATAGAGTTCACCTCTCCAATTTCAGGTGTTTCGTATTGTTTAAATAATTTGATGCAATTTTGATGAGTTTCATTTTTGAAACCTTCAAATTTTTGTCTTGTTTATGCATGCATATATACAATTGCTATTCGTCACAAGTCGTTAATTGTGCTCAAAATTTGTTTTATTTTTCCTCTAATTTTTGAAAACTCAATTTTCCTTACTAGGGAAAGAATACATACAACCTTTTTATGAATCATTCATGTGTTCAAAGTGCTCAAATTAGACTTTGTTAACAAATTTTCCTGAAGGTATAAGTTGTGAATCATTCTGCAAGTTTACCATCATTTAGGTGCATCACCAAGGTTTTAATTTTAGTTCATGCATTCAGTTCAATCCTTCTTACCCTTTTCTCAAAAAAAAATCATTCAAGTACCTAATTTATTATCATATAGGAACCAGCCTAGAATCTAGAGGTCTATCTTTGCCATAGGAATACCCACAACCTGAAGATAGTTCCCATGCTTCAATAGATTGTTGAATTTAGTCATTCAAGAATTTGGGTGAAATCTATTTGACAACAATCTTAACAAGGCTTCTCTTAAGGATGATTTTTTTTTACCTAATATAGATATGATTGTGGACTCGACTACAGGCCATGCCTTGTTATCTTTCATGGACGGCTTCTTTGGTTACAATCAGATTTGTATTAACCTAGAAGATCAGTACAAGATATCCTTCACTACCCTTTGGGGTACCTTCTATTATATGGTCATGCCCTTTCGGTTAAAGAATGTAGGAGAAACTTACCAGCGGGAGATGACCCTAATATTTCATGACTTCATTCATAAAATTCTAGAAGACTACGTTGATGATATCTTGGAAAAATCTATAACTCATCAGGATCACATGGAAAACCTTCATCTTATTTTTGAAAGGCTTCGACTCTATAATATGAGGCTTAATCCTCTTAAGTTTGTCTTTGGTGTAGACGCGGGAAAAATTTTGGGATTTATAGTCTCTCACCGTGGAACCGAGGTCAACACAAATAAGATCAATGCAATTGTTAACATGCCTCCATCTAGGAACATTACTAAGTTGCAAATTTTATAAGGGAAGATTCAGGTGATTCACATATTCATATCTCAATTGGTTGATTTTACCCTTCCTTTCACTCACTTATTAAAGAAAGATGTTTGCTTTATATGGGATGAAGAATGCCAAAAATCTTGTGAGTCAATCAAAACCTATTTGGCCAATCCTCCTGTATTAATGTCATCTATGCAAGATAGACCCTTTTTTCTCTACCTTGTTGCATCACCATATGCTTTAGTGGCCTTGCTTGCTTAGTATAACAATGTCAGGAAAGAGAGGGAGATCTACTACATTATCCACATCCTAGTTGATTATGAAACTCGTTATTCCTCCATGGAGAAGCAATGTCTTGCTCTCGTCTTTACAACGCAAAAGCTAAGGCACTACCTTCTTCATGTTGAAACACATGTTATTGTAAAAAGTGATCTTCTGAAACATCTATTCTCTAGTTTTGACCTTGCTAGGAGGTTAGCAAAATGGGTGATCTTGCTTTCTGAGTTTGACATAGATTTTATTACTCAAAATTTGATAAAGGGTCAAGCGGTTGGTGATCAATTGGCAGAAGCTCCCTCATCTCGCTCCTTCCCAGGTTTGGACTTATTTCTTGACAAGAACATCTTTGTGATTAATCATGACCATGAGTGGAAAATGTACTTCAATGGGTCAAGAAGTCAGACTGTCTCTGGAGTAGGTGTTTTTTATCTCACTTGAAGGGAGGCCAGTCCCTCTCTCCTTTTGATTGGACTTTCCTTGTACCAATAACATCGCTAATTACAAAGCCCTCATTGTTGGCTTGCATGTCACAATCACACTAAAAATAAGACATCTCTATATACTTGGTGACTCTGAGCTTATTGTGAATCAGATCATGAGAACCTATTAGGCTAAGAAAAGTAAGTTGTTTCAATATCAAGACCTTGCCTTATGCTTGCTTAATTATTCCTCCTCTTTCAAAATAGATAGCATCCCTAGGAGGGAGAATCAACATGCAAATTCCATGGCGAGTGTTGCCTCCCTAGTACCTTTTGATGAGGATACAAAAAAATACCACTTCATGGTTCAAGTCCTTCGATCTCTTGTCATTTCCAATCAACCTAAATCTGATGCTTTTGTGTGTTCTCACATAGACTTGGGAGAATAATTTTCTAACATTTACAACTACTTGAAGACTAGAAACTTTCCCAATAGTGTGACGAAAAATGATCACACTCATATACGAAAGCTTTCAGTCTATTGTGTTGTCTTGTTGGATGTTCTTTACCGAAAGTCCTACAATGTCTTGCTTCTTCGATCTCTCACGAAAGAAAAAATATCCCTTTCCCTTAGAGAATTCCATTTTGGTTTTGGGGGTGGACACTTCGGTGGTCAATCCTTGGTGAGGAAATTGATACACATGAGGTACTTTTGCCAAAAAATGGAACAAGATTCCTTCAATTTTGTTAAAAAGTGCCTGCAATGTCAACAACATAGTCATCTTATTCATGCACCTGCACAAGAGTTACAAAACCAGACCTCCCCTTGGTCGTTTGTGAAATGGGGGTTGGATACTATTGGAAAAATATCACCTCCTCCTTCTAAAGGACAAACTTTTATTATCACTGCTACATATTACTTCACAAAGTGGGTCAAAGCCATTCCGCTCCAATCCACGAACATTGAATCCATTTGTAGCTTTCTTCTGAACAACATCATTGCTCATTTTTGGTTTCCTTCTACACTTGTTTTTGACAATGGTATGTCATTCAAGAACAAGGAAGTAAAGCAATTCCTAGAGAAGTTTCACATTCAACATAAGTTTTCTACACTGTATTATCCTCAATCTAATGGCCAAGTAGAAGTGTCTAACAAGACTCTTGAGCTCATTCTTCACAAAACAGTTAACAAACATGGTAAGGATTGGCACATTCAATTAACATATGCTTTATGGGCCTACCACACAAGTGTTCATACGGCAATGGGAACAACGCCCTACAACCTCATGTATGGTGCCAAAGCTATCATGCCTTTAGAGTTGGAAATTTCATCTTTGTCGGTTTCCCTTAAAGGGTTAATTGATGATGAAACTTACTGAGCTAACTGTTTGCATCAGCTAAAGATGCTCAGTGAGCACTGATTACAATCCCTTGATCATCTTAAATCTTATCAACGATCGCTATCCAAGCAATATTATCAAAATGTACTTCCTCGAACTTTCAAGGTAGGCGACCTAGTCCTCTATGAGAATCATAGAAATGTAAATTTGCCACATGTTCAAAGGGGAAAATTTAGTCCTAATTGGCTAGAACCTTACATTTTCATCTTTGTGTATGGCTCAGGTGCCTATGGGTTATCATCTATGGATGGGACACCTCTAAAAGAACCTATTAATGCAATGCATCTTTGTCGATACTATGTGTAGTGTCTAATGTGTCATATGTGTAGTGTTCACTCTTTAAGGGTTGTAGTATTGCATATGTTGACATTATTCTAACACATTATGAAAAAAAATTGTGCTATGATATAACCATGTGTGTTGTGACATACATACATGTGTTTGACTATGCTATGTATTTATGCATTACATTATATCTTTTTAGGAAGATAGATCATCACTGTATTTTATTAACATACATTCATGTGCGTTCATTAAATCATGATAGCATCTAACGTAAACATACATCCATACACATATAAAATCCATAGCATCAACATACATAAAATTAAGGAACATACACATCAAATAAAAAATGCCATAATATTGGAATCAATATCTCATGTATATATGTATAAATGTCAAAAGTCATGTACATGTATCAGGCCACTATCATCAAAAAATAAGTGGATACTATATATGTGTATCAATGTCTATACAAAAAATATCTATAGATATGTATCATGGCTACAAAAATGATATACAAAGGGAGGCTCTCTATGGCCTAGGCATGTAGCTCCCGGATCTCTCTAGCTCTGGCTATGGCTGCGGGCGAGGTTGCACAGTGGAGATGGATCTAGAGCAGTACAAGCATGAGGTGGACATGGTTGTGTGCATCCCCAGATATCTCCCTAGAGGGAGCATATCTACATACAGACCTAGATGAGCTCCTATTGCAGCTGTTGAACACCTTTCAAGATCATGGTTGTTGATTTTCCTATGAGGTCATCAAGACAGCTTTAAAGGGAATCGCATTCCTGCTCGAAGACATCATCCCTCGTCATAGTCATGTCTCACTCTGCAAGTGTCATCTGAAACTCCCTTGAAAGTTGTTCGTGTTGCCCCTAGAGCGTGGTAGCATCAATAGTCCTAAGGCGTGCTACTGGCTCGAAAAGGTGGACATGACGTCTTGCTAAAACTAGCTAGTAAGCATCTAGAACTGCCCCCTGGATAAGCATGGCAAGGACCACCTCTAATATGTACTAGGTGAGCAACCCATTCCATCCCTAAGTATCCACTGCAACCACAAAAGGAGAATGTATATTAGTACCACGAAGTGTATATATACTAAAATTGAGACATGATATACATATACATGAGGCAAAAACTAAAAATTACTAAAGCGATATAGCTTAAACAACTATCATACCTAGGTCCCTTGGCTACCAAAATGGGTCAAGGGGAGGAGTATTGGGTCCCACACCACCGATGTCAGGAACTGCATCAGATGTTGTAAGGTCTGGTGGCGCCGATGAGACTGGAGTAGCTGGTGGGGGGGAGGACATCCTTCGTCACCGCCTCAGCCTCGATGAATCCACTCTAGCCTCCTCGACCTGCTCCTACTCCTCTAGTTGGCCCTCCTCCTACTCATTGCCGCTACCTCAGCACCTCCACCTCTGCTTGGTTGGCTATGGCGGCACATCCCCCTATAGAGTAGGATCCCCTATGGGGGAATTTGCTAGGAAAACTAGGGCAGGACAATGAGCTACCCACCACACTAGAAAATCTCTAGCCATGCTAACATTATCTATCATCCCCATTGGTGGTAGATTAGTGTCATCAACCTCATCATCAAAGAGGAAGAAATTTGTTAGGGTGGGACACAAAGGGTCCCCCGGACTCGTCACACTTTGCACAACTCTAGTGTATGTAGGGATAGGAGGGGGGATATCTTGACTCTAATCGTGTTGATGTATGACCTGGCTCCAATACTAAGGAATGATAAAAAAAAATTGGTGCGATTGAGAATGAACGGGTTGCACTACAGGTTTTGGAGGAACCTATGATCATCCACCCACTAGAAAAACTGGTGGGGTCTCTATCTGATCCTATCTAGCATTAGGGTGTCAAACTATAGCCACCAAAATTGCAAGTCACCATGCCTCCACTATCAAGTGAGCTCATACTAGTGGGCCTTCGAAATAGTGTAGTCCCACACCTATGGGTAGCCCTTTGGCCTCATGCACGTGATGTGTGTGAAATCCCACACCTATAGGAGTGTGCATGCAGTCATGTTGTGGTACTCGTAGTGCAAGTACTGACTAAGCTACTGGTATAGGTGTGTGATCATGTTGTGCCCAAACAAAAAAATTGTAAGTCGCTCCACCATCTCCCAAACAATGTAGAAAAGGCCCTCGTGGAGGTGAGAGCCTCGCACATCTATGGTGACCTACGCAGTGATGGTGACCACCATGAAATAGTGCATCATAGGGGTAGTGGTCCTGGCCTAATCAAACCATCAGGTGTATATATGTTAGGTCTTGTCCCCACTGTCTGTCTGGCTGGAGCAGTATCGGACCTCGTCTGATCACTCTTGCACTGAGCATGTATCATCAAGCTCCACCCATCGACCATAAATGGGGAGACTGAGGATGTGGTACACATCCTTTAGGGTGATGGTCATCTCTCTAGTCGACAACTGGAAGCTCGATGTGGTGGCATCCCATGTCTCCATCAATGCCATCAACATCTAATCATGATATAGCATCTTTGGAATGGTGTACGCATTCCAATGACCGATGCATTGTAGATGGGTGACCTCGTCATCTGTGAGGTGTTCCCTTTGGTCTCAGAGTAGGTGTAGTACCCACCCTCTAGGGTGCTCCTAGATCTCTGGATAATCCTATGAAAAAGAGAAAAAGTCTAAGTCAGTACAAGGTTGATTAAGGAAAAATTATAAAAAAAATATTATAGGACATGTGCATGTCATCCAAATGTATGTGCATCACACACATGTTCCAGTCAGCCATTAATGGCGTAGGGACAATAGCATTGGTCCTAGATGCCAACGTGCGTTGAAGATGTGTGCACACATCTAGGATGCTTCTATTGCAAAAAGGTTGAAAAAGTGCTAAAAATCATTAAAACATGCTAAACAAGGTGGTTTTGAGGCCTACTTGGTCAACCTCCAAACCCTCGACGATGTCCACATGTAGCTGATCCAGCCTAGAATCCTTGTACTCACATCTGCTTGTAATTTTTATGAATTTTCTCTCACAAAAGTCAACAAAATCCTCACGTTGAATAGTAAAAATGACCCTACTCAAGGCCCACCTAGGTATATATAGGCCCCCCAGGGCCCATTTATCCTAGAATTTGTGGCTCCCTAGTTTCTCCTGATTTTACCCAACCTAGTTGGGGGAAAACTCAGGAGGGGGCATATAGTCACCTTTTTAACATATTTTTTTTCTGAATCATCAATTTTGTTCTTGATCATTCTTCTCGTCGTTGTAGCTTCTTTTGATTTTTGGGAGTAACATAGAATTATTTTTGCATAGTAAAATTTTGTGTGATTTTTTAGGACAGGTCCTACACTTCTCACTGAGCTCGATCACTGGGGCAATCTTCAAGTACTGGTTGGCTCGACCTCAGTAGCCTCTACAATACCTTCTTTCGGTATGCAAATCCATAAAACTTCAAGTTTGGGTGAAATTCTTCTTTTCTACTTTAGTGTGGATGGTTTTTCCCAAAATCAAGCCCACTAAAGTGGGGGCAAAAATGTAATGTCGCAAAATTGCACCTAGGGGCTATTTCACATTTTAGCACTTTTCTTAGCATTTATGACACCTAAGCTCATTAATGGAAAAAACCCCATGGGTCAGAATTTCATGATTCTAGCTCCATGTTGTCCAATGGCGAAGCAACAATAGCTCGATGACCTATTTCCTAAAAACTTGTGTTTTGGATGCCTGCGTAGCGCGCGGATGTCTAAATGGCACACTAGCATCCTAGTAGTTTTTCTAGTTTGAAATGGGGAATCTCAAATCTTGGTTCTCAACATGTGTCTTTGCAACCAATTCTTTAGGTGTAATAGCTCTTTTCATCCCTTGCATGCAACAAAACCCCTCCTTCACTCTCATTTTGGAGGTTCATTCATTCATTCAAGGCTCTCTCTCCAACTTGACTTCACTTCTCAATCTCTTCTACTCTTGGAAACAACACTTCTACAAGCGAAGCTCTGTCGAACTAAGGTTTCTCCAACAGCCAAATCTCTCTAGCAAGCATTCAACGATGTGTCTATGTGTTCAAGAGGGGGTCGAGGCCCGTTGGTAATGCCCTCTCACTCTTTTTCTATTTGCGGATAGATTAGATCTCCTTGTTCATTTACTACTTGGTGGTGTGGGTTCTCCTCTTGAAGTGGGGATTGCTTTCACCACCTCCTTTTTTCCATTTCGGTTACTCTCTCTATCTATCTAGCTTTCTGTGGAGGTGGGAACACCAAAGCAGGAGTTTTACTATGGAAATCCCCTATATAGCCCCAACATTTTTCCGCGTTCATCTTGTGTGCAGGTTGTTAAAGTGGAGCTTAGAGTGAAGGTTCGAACGTCTAGTTGTTCGTAAACTCCCTCTTAGCTCTTTTTTTGCTTCCTTTTAGTTTTTGGATCTGGGTTAGATAGTGAAGCTCTGGTCCGCTTGTTTGATTCCTTAAGCCCTCTATTGCTTAGGAAGCCAGCGCACCATTTGAACTCCATTGCATCACGCTAGCGTCTTGAATCCTCATTGTAGTCCTTTTTCCAAGAGCTCCTCTATCGGAGGTGGGAATCTAGAAGCTTTACTCTCTCAGGTTCTAAAGTAGTCTTTTATGATAGTTAGTATGTATACCCTTTCTTTTCAATTTCTTCATTCAACTTATGTTGAGGTTGGTAAGGGGAGTTCCTTCCCTGGGATTCTCTTGAGAACAAAGAGACTCGTGAGCAATGAATCCCCCTTATCTCACAGAGAGAAAGATAAAAAGAAAGGACAAACAATGGCATAATGAACAAGAGACAAAGGGATCTGATATTTTGAGGTCATAGATGCTCATAAATATAAGTAGATAAGTATAATATAATATATATGAACTGTCATCAATCACGTACTATATCAGACCATGTGAAGAAGGGCACATGAAAACAAAATGAAAATAAAAAATTGGGTCAACATAGAAGGGAGGCCTAAATGACCCAACACTTTGCATCGTCCCCAATTGTCAAAAAATAAGGCACAACAAAGAGAAGAATGATGTGACAAATAGAAGTTTTATGATACAAAAAAATCTTATATCCAAGCACCTACGAGGGTCACAAGGGTCCTCCAAGAACACAAAAAAAAAGCATGGGGGAACACAACACACACAAATATAATCTACAGATAAAGAAGAGGCACTCCCCTAGTGCTCATCAACCAAGAGGTCATCATTCTCACAGTCTAGATCATCATAAGGGGAAGGCAGATGATCCTACAAGGGCGGGATAGCCAAGGGTGTACCCTCTAACTCTCATGCGACAAGAGCCAAGGAAGAGGGCCCCTCAAGGTCTTCTTCACTCAGTTCATGTGAGGTAAACATCAACAATTTTGTGAAAATCGCCGACAGAGCTGGGACATCATCTATAGAGTTGAACATGCACTTAACTAGAGTGACATGTGTCAACTGAGTAGGTGATGAAGGAGGTCTTTGAGATCCACTGTCAGGCTCACCAAAAGACTCAGGGGCAGTGACGAACTCAGGAGACGCCAGGTCGCCTCCATCACTAAGATGATGCAAGTCAGAGCAGGGCTAGCTTCTAAAGAAGGAGATCTCTTCTTCTGACACCCATTAGAAGCAGGTTCATCCTCCATCTTGTACTTCATCAAAGGATGCGAGATCCCCACAAATGAAGCAGAAGGTGAGGAGGAAGAGGAGAAAATCATAGCAGACACCACCAAGGTATTTGGAATATCCATGAGTTTGGGAAAGGGTGGGATGTGTGAAAGGGACATTAAAAGAGGAGGCCCGACCAAAGGAGCAATGAACACTTGCACCCTCTTGGGGTGAGGATCATCTATGCTTGTAGGGGGAGCCAGGATAAATATTGAGATGGAGAGAACTAAAGTGGGAGGGGTGGAAGAGGAGGACACAACAAAGGATGTTGAAGCAAGAGATGTTAGCTTCCTTTCCTCCCTCTGAGAGGTAGCCTGCTCAACATCCATAGCCTTCCTCCGATGCTTGCGCTCACACACAAGGTGGTTTCTATAGCTTCAAGAGCTAAAGACTATAGCCTTAGAAGGGAAAAAAGACTCCTATTTTGTCATCGAAGTATCCATCACGGCCGTTTTCGGTGGAGGGAGTGACTTTTGGACATGAGTGGGAGGAATAGGTGTAGGAATGGAAATAACAAGTGTGGAAGTAGACTCAAGCGCCTTGGTGTTGGGCATCTTCCCACTCGCTACCCTAGGGGTAGGAACAATAGGAGGCC
The DNA here is from genome assembly GCA_007258455.2 of Sequoia sempervirens. Lineage (NCBI taxonomy): Eukaryota > Viridiplantae > Streptophyta > Pinopsida > Cupressales > Cupressaceae > Sequoia > Sequoia sempervirens. Next base: position 11,856,540 of record VDFB02353493.1, on the reverse strand, counting down.
ACGGAGATTGAGATGTAGGAGTAACTCCACGGGGACCCTTCCCCTTACCATACACAATAGGTTGAGGCACCATGGGTAAGACAAGAAGGTAAAATACCTGATGCTTGCCCTTCTGCCAAGCAGGAACCATCAAACTCCCTAGCAGACGCATAGGGGTGGAAGTCGATGGCGTCGTTGTCGGGTGAGAGGAAGAGGCAGGTGGAATTGTAGAAGAAGAACAAGGAGGAGGGACCTGAGCACGAGCAGGCTTCTCATTCCCATTTTGGTAGGAGGAGGTAGCCTATTGCTACACTATAGGGTAAGTCATTTTCGGATATACCTTTCCCCCAATCTTATGCTTAAAATAATTCTGATGAAGTAGGTTTTTCTTGTTGGAAGTAGACTAACCGAGGAGGGCCAAAAATGATCAAGTGAATAGCCCCAATGTCATATCAATGGTTGATATCTAGTGTCATACATGACATGCATTGCACCCTCGTGGGAAAATTTTAGACATTTATGAATAAAAGAAGCAACTTCATTCATGGAAGCTAGTCAAGGGATACCCAACTTCATCCTGAACAAGTTAGATTCTAGAATGACATCAAAGGTGGTATTCACAACCCTGGGTCCTACTAGGATAAAAAATAATTATAGATCCATAAGGGGTAAGAGAGAGGCCATCATGGGTATGTATAGTGGTTTTTTTCTTCTCATATTCCTTCCTTTGTAAATAATTTAGCAGAATATTCTCTTCCATAATAATATTCACCTAGCTCAGGGTGTCCACAAGGACTCCTATCACAATGTTTCCATTTATGTGAGCATAAATGTACCGAGGAGATGAATTTTTATTCATGGGTAGATCTTGCGAGGTAAAAGTTACATCTTTTGAACCAGTTACAAGTTGAGGGGGAGGACTATGAGTAAATGAAACCACATTTACATACAGTGAGGCCTTGGGAGGAGCCCCATAAGGATCAATAATTAAATTCATGGAGTGAGACAGAAATGGGTTTGTATAAATCTACAATTCACTATTTTCCTTACCCACCGACTTGTTCGCATTCTTCTTTTTACCATCGAGGTGGATGGTACCATCATCAATGCGATCTTATATCTCATGATGCAGGCACATACAACGTTTAGTATCATGCCTGTGGATATGATGGTATTGGAAAATTTTGTTTCCATCATACCAATCGAGATAAGGATCTCTAAGAGGTCAAGGATCTTCTAATGTTATAACCTTATCCTTCAATAGCTTTCTCAAAATAGAAGAATAAGATTTAGATAATTTAGTGAACTATCCATTGTACTTGAGGCCTCTGTCATTAGACACGGTGACTAAATTTGCAACAGATTTTCATTTTCCTAAAATTGATACTATAGATCTTCCTTCAAGATAGGAGCATGAGGAAGATCCCTCAAACTGAATAACCGTCTCCTGATATTCTTGCAATGCAACACACAGATGTGTGAAAAAATGATATTTCATTAAAGTAAACTTCTCCTACCAAGGTCGTTGTAGGTTTCCAATGAACACCTTATGCATCTCTAAGTCAAGTAGGAGTTATGAGATTTGAGAGAAGGGTGTTTGGTATCGAGTAATGAAATCAATGATCTTCTCATGCTCTCCCTGCTTACAAAAGATGAGATCCAAGAATGTCATATTCGGCTCGATGTTAGCCTGGAACTGCTGGAGAAACTAATTTACAAGTTGGTTGAATGAAAATATGGAGTTGTCAGTTAAGGAATAGTACCACTCTAGTGTTGTATCCTTGAGATATCAAGGAAAGAGTTTGGCCATTAGAAGATCGTGATGAAAGAATTTTGTACACATCATGTTGAAAGATGGCACATGTGTTTGAGGGTCTCCTTTACCACCATACTTCTCAAACTTAGGAATTTTCATCCCTTGAGGGATGGGAGTGTTCAAAATTGTCACCAACAAGGGACTATGTCAAAAGAAAGGTTGAAAGATAGGTTGGGAAGAGGCTTGGGATAGACTCACCAGCTAGTTTTGTATTTGACCCATATTTTGTAGTAGGGTATTCAAAATAGGGTTAGATAAAGACATAGAACCAGTGGATCTGCCACCAGAGCCACCACCATGACCACCACCGGAGCCAACATTGTGACTTCCACCAGAGACACCACCCTGACAACCATCAGAGCTACTACCAGAGCCACCAGACATACTCAAACCACTAGCTCCCATTCCACTGTAAATCCCAAAGCCAAGGAAAGAGCAGCCCCTAAGAGGAAGAGCATTAAATCCTAGGAGAATTCTAATTTCTTTGATAGTAGGAGGCGGATTAGGAGTGGAGATGGAAGGGTCCATTTCAGCCATGCATGCCTCGATGTCATAGGAATTGAGATTTTCATTTGTCTTTCATAAGTGTCGAGCACATGACCTTGGGTAATACTTGACCTAGGGTTGTAGGAAGGGATGCATGCTTCCATTAAATCAGTAAAGCCATGAAGAAACTATATGCATGTTCGATTCTTTTCCAACATATATCTAATCTCATTAACAACCCTAGTGGGCCTATCCATGCTTTGATCTCCTTAAGTGATTTGTAAGATCCAATAATCTCATATCCAGATCCATGAGGTGTTCTATAGGAATAGGGATGACTTCAATCTCATCCAAAGGTGGACCTAAAGGAGAGATAGGAGGAGTAGGGGCACAAGTGGTTTCATCAGAGAAACTTGGCTTTGTCGCCAATATCATATCTTAGGATGCAAGAGCTGAAGTGGCCCTTGTAAATTCCATCTCTAAGCATTGTTATCACGCACTCCTTCTAAAAATATATCCAGAAGATGTAGACTGTGTTGTGAAGCTCATAAAGTGTCACAATGCACAAGCCCACAACTTACATAGACATGAAAGAAAGAACCTCAACACAAAGAAACAGATATTACAAGCTTCACGTTGGGTTCACCAAAATGTAGAGGAGGGGGACCGACTGCTCAAGACCTCAGGTCACGAGAGGGTCTAGAACAATCAGTTGCCCTGATCTACCTCATTTTAAGGATTTTCTAGGATAGGTTTGATGTTTTATGAGGGTGAAAAGGAAGGACGACTGATCCGTCATTATCCTTATGTCAACCCGAAAGGTTTAGGGAACCATGTGAGAAAATTCCCAAGTCTAGACTATAACCTAGGCAGCTCTCTTCCAAGGGACTTCAGCATAGAAGATGGACAACAATGTGGCATGTTGGAATCATGGTCAGGAACTGGCATACATATGAATAGAAAGTACGAAGTACAGTCTAAACTAACAGGAAACTAACTAACAACTTGATGAATACCATTTTATGCTATGATAGAAAATAGAAAATAGCTAAATTCCTAAAATAACAAGAATACTTTAACTTAATAAATAGCGTTTGACAAGAGTAAAAGGTGGCGAGAATCAAATTGATGGTTGGTCCAACCTCCAGCAAGCTCCACATGATCAAAATTACCTACACACAGTGGAATGAGGAAAAATTTTGGTGTTGTTTCAAGGATTTCTGCAATCATACCCCCATTTCGATGTTCCCATCTCCACAGATAACCAAAATAGCCATGATATAGAAAATGTGATAAAGTATATAAAGGAAAATGCTACCAAGAAATGCTAACAACAATATGCTACTAAATCAAATGACAATGCTAAATAAAGTGGATGTCACCTCCCAAACAAGATGCCCTCAATCACGTGAAGGGAGATGTGAGCTCGCAAGCTTGTGGTGCGAATGTTACCGCAACAACGTGAGGAGAAAAACTAGTAGAGTATCGACTTGGAGCTTCAACAATGGAGAAAGTATTGTGAAATGAAGTGTGGAGTGCTCAAGAAGTGAAGTATGATCAAGTGAAGTTCTAGAAGATGAAGTGAATGAAGAAGGAGAAGTTTTGAGGATGAACATAAGCCCAAAAGAGTTGTTTGAGGTTGGTCAAGGGTGTAGGGGCATTACTCTTCATCACCAATGGAGAAGTGTAACGCCTCTGCAGATCCTAGAGGCAGGAATCTTGTCAAGACGGCAGCGCACTACACAAATTTTCACGAGCCAAGCTAGTGTCCCCGACAAAAATTCCCCTATCGACACTACAGATAATAGCCAGGTGGATAGAAGGCGGATGGATGAGGTGGAATAGCATCTTCAAGTTTAATTTTTCCAAGGTAAGGGGTGTAAATGGGGAATTTGCAAGGGATGAAAATTCACTCCATTACAATAGCAAAAAATACTTTCACAATTATAGAAAAGAAATAACAACCTTTTATTTGGAAATTAAAAAATGGTTAGACTCTGAAACATAGAAAATAAGGATAGGGGGAGATTTCCCCCAAAAATGGAAAAGTGGATCCAAAGAGGGAAAAGAAGTCTTATTATTCTATTTTCATTAGGAAATGAGATCCACACCAAGAATTGACTATCAACCCTTAGGTGAGTCAACCCAAGATGTGAATCTTTAGATTTCCTTTTTTACTAGGTTGGGGGTCTAAGCTAAATAGCACTTTGGGGAGAAAGATTAAGACCATCAAATAAACTCTAAATTACAAGCTATAAAGTGCATTTAGAAGCTTAAACATAATACTGATGGAACCTATATACTTTAGGGAGATTTTGGAAGGGATAAATGTTGTGTACCTTTTGTAGAAAGTGCTTTTTCATGGCTCACTAAGGACTCATTCGCCCTATGGTGAATGGGTCCTAGCTAGGGCTTCGGAAAATCTGTTTTTGGGTTATGTTCCTCTATTACTACATTCCCATATTCTCAATTTTCACTATTAAACAGCCAAAAATAAATTCCATAAAAGAGTTTCCATGAAATTGCAAGAATGGTGGCAACTTTGACAACTTTGCAGTTTTTGTTCTTCAAATGATCTTCAATCTAAAATCTGCATCACATCAGAGAGTGAAAAATGTTGTTTGTTAGGTGAATGGGGGTTTTCCTTGGTCAAACCCCATTTTGGTAATTAAAACTTGAAATGAAACAATGAAACATGAAAGAATAATGAATGAACAACTCTATGTCACAACTCACCAAACCTTTATATGAACCTTGATAATGAAGGTTTGCAACTTGCATGAAATGGCTTCAATGGATGTGGATCTTGACTTTGAATATTTTCTTGAAATGATACCTTGAATGCTTGATTGAATCATGAAACCTACATCAACATATTAGCTCCAAAACCATTCATGACTCCACATAACTTTGACATGATGAATGGATCTTGATTGTTGCGACAAATGATGAAGAAATCTGCCCTTGAATGCTCTTGACAATAATCTTGATCATAAGCTTTTCTGTAAGGATTCCCTCATCAAAATTGCTTAGTGAAACATTGTGAAATGACCTCTTATTTATACATATCTTAATATTAATTCCCAAAATTCAAATATCACAAACCGACATTGAATTGTAGATTTGAAATCATTAAAATACCACCAAAAACATATTTCAAAGAGGGGTCCTAGGTCTAAGTGAGGACCCATTCACCATAGGGTGAATAGGTCCTAGACCACTATCCTAGGCCACACATCAAACAATGTTAAACATTATAAAAAATCGGGGTCATAAGACTAAGTGAGGACCCATTCGCCATATGGTGAATGGGTCCTAGGCCACTAGAACACACATTGCTCAATATTGAATATTGTGTTCAATCAGGGTCCTGGGTCTAAGTGAAGACCCATTCGCCATATGGTGAATGGGTCCTAGGTCACTTACCTAGGACATACATCTTCCAAAGTTGAGTGTTGTGAAATGGAATTTATGAATGTTGGGTTTTATCCCTCGAAATTTATATTTAATTAGGCTTGGATTTGAATTAAAGGGGCCAATTAAGGCAAATTAACCTCAATCAATTAATAGCTAATATTGGCATGGTGTGATGGTTTAATGGTGGCATTGTTGTTCTTGCCACCGAGGTTCAAACTCCGTTGGGGTGGTATTGTCCAATGGTTGTATTCCGGTTCATAGCTCTGGTTCAAAAGCGTTTACCCCTTGAATAAAAAAAAAACTCAATCAATTAATAAAGGCCTAGATTAATGTGAAAGTATAAAGGTACACCTTACAACATCAAAAATGAGGCACAATTAAGTCTATTTAGTTTAAAAGGGACCTAAACTTAATGTGAATATGTAAAACATATTACAACACTAAATTAAGGCAACATTAGGCTCATTTTATTATTAATTATTCCCAAATTAAGTGTGAAAAGGGGATACTTTTCCTACACTACAAACTCAAATAACACTAAAACTTAAACTAAAAAAATTAACCCCTTTTTACTATATTTCCTAAACTTTAAAAAATTAATTAATAATTAATTTAATAGTCTCCTAAAAAAATAGTTTTAAGAAATTCTTTTTAATAAAATAATTAAAATTAATACCTCTAAATTAACTTAAATTTTTTTTTTTTAAATAACCATTAAAATCTTATAACATAAATTATTTTAAATAAAATACTAAAATATATATATATAAATGAATGCTTATTCATATCCGAATAATGAAAGTTTTTAATTTTTAAAAAAATTAAAGATTTTTTTAAAGATGAAAAACAACTATAACAATAAAACTTATAATATTAAGACTTTTTTTTTTAAATAGTCCAAAGAGTTTTAGGCTTAAACAAGAAAACTTAGATTTATTTATTTTGAAAGAAGCAAAAAAATCATAGGATCAAGTATATCAGCTATACATAACGCTGCCACAACAGCAAAACATGATTCACCAGTAGGGTGGAAGAAAGGTAAAAAAAATAAGAATTCCAAATTACCATGAAAGCAATCTGTACACACCAATTTGGTAGTCTTTTTAGTAGTGCTACTACATTTAGTAGGTTATTTAAGGGCTCCTCCAAACTTGACAACATCTCTAATATTTAGCAAAGAATTCAATTTGGTAGAGGATTTTTTCTAGCTATAACTATAGTTGACACACCTCTAAATTTGGTGACAGTTTACCAAATTTGGTGTGACATCATGATGATGTCAACAAACACCATGGCTTTTTTCCCCTTCATCATTGATCATTTCTATTTGAAGTCAATCTTTATGCTTCATTCTTGCATATACGTGCTCCTTTTTCAAAACAACGCTTTTTTAAAAAGAGGTAGAATTTCATGCTCTTCGTAATGGTATGGTTTTTAACTTGAACTTTTGATTTTTATAATTTTAATTTTGTCAATAATCTTGTTGTGTAATTTTCATTTTGTGCACTTTGAAGGATTTTTCTTAAATTGTATATTTTTCTATGTACTTTGTACTAGTTCTTTATGTTTTCTCTCATCTTTTAATAAAATTATATTTTTATCATGTGCCCAATCTTGTGCATTGTAAGCATCTATAAAATACTCTTCTTGATTTGTAAATGTACTGAAATAAAGTGATGCAATCCCGGGCGAAATTTAGATGACAGATTACATTACCCTCATATTTTCTTCTTTGATAATTTTGTGAGTATGTCGTCGATGAAATTTTGATCTCCAATTTGGATGATTCGGAAATGCCATCGTGGAAAACAAGCGCCAATATATTCTCTTGCAAAATATGATTTTAATGTTTTATGGAATACCAAAAGAATGGTGAGTATTTGAAATAGATTGATTAACACTTTGGCAACAACAGAATTAGACAGAGGACAAGGGGGGGATAGTAGAAGGCAGTAGGGAGATCGTGGGTGAAGGAGGGAGAGTCAGTACAAAATTTCAGATGAAACTCTCCTTGCCCATGCCTTGAATGAAGTTATGTAATTGAGCTTGAGTATTTATTGACAGGGAGAGCTCATGTGGGTTTGGAAGAGGTGTCCAGTTGAGTTAAACCTGATAAGGCTAAGTAAAAAAGAGTGTACATGCCACACAGACTTGGGGTGGCGTAAGCTTGAATAAAGAGGAGGGTACGTGAATATTTGAAGAAAATATAGAGAGAGTAAAATTGTGAAGGCCAGTGAGGAATATACATCATGGGAAAGAAAATGTGAATGGAGCCTATGTAAATACCAAATTCCATGTGTGGAAAAGACAGGCCGATGGAGGAGAGAATGAACATCTTTGTTGAAGATAATTTCACCTAATAAAGAGCGCAGGTTCAAGTGCAAGGTACATAACATGTTTAGAACATGAAATGCTTAGTGAAATGCCATGAATATTGTGTAGAGGGTGAAGGCAACATAACTAAGGGCACATATAGGAAGAATAGAAAGTCGTGCCAAGTGAATTCAGAAATAGATTTAACAAAGGTGCAGATGAGTCGGACAATGCATAGGTTAAGGAGAATTTGTTCGCTGCACAAGGATGATAATGACAAAACGTGTGCACCGAGAAGAGATGATGCAACACAAAGGTATCGAATGAAAGAGAATATCATGTTTATTGAGGTGTAAAGTTGAAATAATAAAAAAGGGTCAAGCAAGCAGTCAAGGAATACAGGATGAAACTACAAGTATAAAGAAGGATCAGAAATGGTGATAAGAGAAACAAAGGAAGTAAAAGGGAGTGTGGGTTGAAAATAGTGTGCAGAGGCTGCAAGTCCGAGAAGAATCAAGACAGAGTAGAAGGAGAAAGAGTACAGAGCAACCATGGAGTTGCCTGAAATTTAATGTAATATTCACGAAATCTATTTTAAATAAAGTTATTTGTTTTATTTACAAATATGAGTTTAGGCTAAAGCAATTGTAATCAATAAAAATTGACACAAGTAATTATCAATTTTTGGAGTTAATCGATAATCAAGTCTTTGGAATATGAATTTGTGAAATTGGGTTGAGTGAAGTTTCCGTCTCCATAAAGTGTCAGATATTGTACTTGTATCTTGGGTATCTTGTACATCACATTGTTTCTTTATTAAATGTGCTCTACTTTATAAAGTTTCATGGGAAATTTATTGCTTGTGCCTTGTTATTTGCAACTACAACCTTGTCTACCTCTATACAAGTCTTTCTTATTTTTGCACATCCTTTTTCAATTGCAAGTACTATCTTTTGCATCTTCTATTATTACTAATTCTCCTTGTACTACATCATGATGCATGGTTTCAATACACTTATCATACCTCTCTCTTGTCAACATTATGGATGGTATCATACTATTGGTGTTAATGCTTCCTTAATTTTGATCTAGACTAAACTATGTAAATTCGGTATTTGTTCTTTTATACTAAGTGGATGTAGTAGCTAGTTACCCATCCATTTTGGTGACATAGAAGGTATGCCAAATAGACACTCTTACATTTCTATTTATGGAGGAAACCTTCCATCCTCAGTTCATTAGTATTCTTGAGACTATTAGAACCTATATTTTCTACTTCCAACATAATGATGTGATTCATCATATATGCATTGGTTGAGTAGTGTCATTGGATTCACTAATCCAGATTGATGTATTATATGTATATTTGACTATCAAATTATTGTCTTAGTTAACCATTTGATCATTTTTTTGTTGGATGTTATGGTCTTGTTGATATGTGGTTTTCATTGATGTCAACACTATTAGCATAAATGCATTTGAAGTTGTATATGTCAAGGATATTGAGAAAATTGTAGAGAAATAAGTTGCAAGTTGTCAATGGTAAAGTGAAGTTCATTTTGTCAGTATTTTTTGTAAATTGATGGTCAGAGGTTGTGGACTAAAGGGTTTGTTGTTGAGTGTATCTAGTTTATCCATGTCGAGGTTCAGAGATCCACATGAAGATTTGATCGAGTTATGAAGATTTCCATTCAGACAATTTTTTTGTTTCTTCAATCATTGTTCCTGATTGAGGATGATACTATTTCAGTTAGTTTAGTTTTTGCAGATGCTTCTCTGGTGATTCATGTTGCTTGTGGATGTTTCTAGATCATTCTTTATCTTTGTTGTACATCTGCATTGATCGTTGTGATCATGGTTGGTGATTTTCTTTTGCGTGTTCATGTTTTTCTTATCCATGTCCGACATGGTGTTGAAGCGTGTTGTGGATCTTCGAGGAGTAATTAATTGAAGTGTTTTCATGTTGAAGATATTGTTTTGGGTCCTCGCTAAGTTTTGGCCAACTTTGGTTGATTCACATTGATAATCTTTAATTATTTGGGCCGACAGTTTATATTCATTATTATTTCTTTATGGCCGACTTGTAGCAATGAAATTTCATGTTACGGATATATAAGAGAGATTTTTTATTTGAATTGACACGCAAATGTATGCCAGTGGATGTCGAGTGTGTGTGTGTATGTGAATATCATTCAAAGGTAGAACAAAGTGTGAAGAATTGTGAAGAAGAGTGAAGAAGTGTTCATGTGCTTAATTGGAACTGTAATCAGGCATTAGCAAATGCTATTTTCTTAGTTTAAAATCCAGATGGCTTTAACCTGAATCTCTTTGTAAGACAATGTGTCTTCCTTTGTAATTGAGCAGTGAGCTCTAAGCAGTGTGTCTGAATGCGTGTGCATTCCCCATATTTCATTTTCATTATACTTTTAATAGGGTATAATCTCGTGGACTAACCTCCACCGTGGTTTTTCCCCTAACAGGATTTCCACGTAAAAAAATCTTGGTGTTATGTGTGTTTCAAATGTGTTGTTTATTCATGCTTCCATGGTTAATTATTATATCTGAGAATAAGTTTAATAAGTTCAATAAGTTTTGAATTTCTGTGACAACTAATGCACCCCCCCTCTCAGTTGTCTGCCCTTGTATTGCCAACAATTGGTATCAGAGCAAGTTCCTTAGAAGAAGTTTAATAGCTTGAGGTGATCTAGGATGGAAAGTTACAAGAAGGATAGTCTGAGATTTGAAGGAAAAAATTATTCCTTGTGGAAGACTCAAATGGAGTGTCATCTGAGATGCATTGGTGAACCCTATTGGAGCATTAAAAGTAATATGTACATTATTCCATAGAATGGCCCTACTACTTCTGCTAAGATCAGAGATGCTGAATATAATATTCGGGCTAAGGAAGATTTGTTGAGTGCTTTGACTAATTCTGAGATGACAAATGTTATGGATCTGAAGACTACTTATGAGATCTGGAAAAAATTGGAAACCTTGTATGAAGGTGATGCTAATGTGAAGATTGCTAAGTTGCAAAGTTTGAAAGGGAAATATGAAAGGTTGAGAATGGGTGATGATGAGAACATTAATACTTTCATGCAAAGAGTGAATGAACTTGTGTGTGGCATTAGATGTGCTAGTGGAAAGATAGATGAAACTGATATTGTTGCTAAAGTGCTTAGATCCCTGCCTGATTCTTACAAAGTCAAAGCTAGTACTATTGAAGAGCTCTGGACTATAACAAACATAACCAGAGATACATTGGTTGGTAAGCTAACTGCTTTTGAGTTGAGAAAATTTGGTGATACCTTTCCTAAGGTTGAATCTGCATTCAAGGCTACTACTTCTGGGAGAGATAGACAGAGATATGATCCGGGTGAGAGTTAATCTAGAAAGACATTCAAGTATGAGGATAAAATCAGACAGATTGAAGAAGAAGAGAGAGAGCTAGAAGAGTTGGAAGCACTTATTGTCAAGAGTACCGAGAGGAAAAGGTAAGTATGAAGGAAATTTTCATCTTAAATGTTTTTCTTGCAATAAGATAGGTCATTTTACATCAAGGTGTCGAAAAAGAGTTGCTAAACCAAGACATAACAAGCCTAGATTTCAGAAGTGTTACTATGTTGTTGATGAAGGCATGACATATGATGAATCTGATAAAGGAAATAGAAGTGATGATGAATGGGTATTTATTGCTATCAAGGAAAATAGTCATGTATCTACTAAATCTGTTGGTTGTACTAATGTGGAAAAATCCCTAGCTGCTCGAGTTGAAGAAAAAGATGAATGGGTGATTGACAGTGGATGTTCACATTATATGACAGGAGACAAAAGTAAGTTTGTAAGCTTGGAAAAGTATGATGGTGGCATTGTCAGATTTGGTGATAATACAACTAGTGTGATCCATGGAAGAGGTTGCATTTCTCTTGATGGTAAACATATACTAATGATGTTCTGTATGTAGAAGGCTTGAAGCATAATATTTTGACTATTGCTCAAATGGTTGATAAGGGATACAATCTTTAATTCAAGGATGGAAAGTGTAGAATATTGAGTTCTGAAAATGAAATTGCATCAGGTACAAAGACAAAAGGTAATATCTTTCACTTCAGCATTGCTAGTAAAAGTTGTTTGATTGTTCAAGTTGATGAAATCTGGTTATGGCATAGGAGGTTGTGTCATGTTAACTTTGATAATGTCAGGAATAGAGTTCCACTAAGGTTGTGAGAATCTACCACCACCTAAGTTGAATTGAAACCTACTAATGCAATATGAGATGTCAATTGGAAAGCAAACCCGAGAATTTCATTTTGAAGTAAAAAGCATTATTCAAATGAATTGTTAGAACTTGTGCATACTGATCTGTGTGGTCCCTCTAAGGTCAGAATTTTACAAGGTTACAGGTATTTCATGTTACTCATTGATGATTATTCTAGAGTGGTATGGGGTTACCTTCATAAAGGGAGAAAATCCAAACCTTGGAAAAGTTTAAGATCTTTAAAGCTGGTTGAAATGAGAGATAGGGTTTGAAGATTAAATGTTTGAGATCCAAAAGAATAAGGAATTGGTGAATTCACTTTTCGAGGAGAAATTTGAATTCTTTTTGTGAAGAGCATGGAGATAAAAGAGGTGAGAATTATCTACATCATGGACCCTCGGCAAAAGTAAGGATTACGGAAAGGAAAAGCGAGAACAGTGAAGATGCCTACTGAACTATATGATGTTGGAAGAAATGTTTCCCCATATCTGGAGAAGTTGTGAGTACTGTTGTGTACACACTTAACCGAGTACAAATCAAAGGTGATACTGGTAAGACCCCTTTTGAGTTATGGACTAGTCAAAATCCTACTGTTAAATACTTCAAGATATTTGGAAGCAGATGTTATATTAAGAGAGATGAAGACATAGGAAAGTTTGATGCTAGGAGTGATGAAGGTATATTTCTAGGCTAGTAAACAAAGACCTGATCGAAACAATAAAATTAAAAATGGTTGAAAGTGAAAATGTTAAAGGTTGATGAAGACTTAGGTGCACCATCCAGAACCTGTGGATATGACTCTGATGATCAGGATGATAGTACAAATGAAGGAAAGAAAGTTCAGACTATAAATCAAGTGCAAATCAATCTGGTAAATTAGGAGAATGAAGAAGAAGGAGAAACTGGTGAAAGAGCATATGAGAGATCAGAAGAGCCTGAAGTTGAAGAAAATCCTAAGACTTTGAGGTATGTAAGATTGAATCATTCAGAAGATCAAATTATTGGTGATAAGAATAAAGGTGTCCAAACTAGGAGAAAGATTGCAGAAGAATATTGCTTGATTTCAAAAACTGAGCCTAGTAGTGGGAATGAAGCATGTAAAGATGAACATTGGATTGAAGCAATGAAGGAAGAGTTAAAATAGATTGAAAAGAATGATACATGGATTCTTGTTCCCAGACCTAAGGATAAGAATGTAATTGGAACTAAATGGGTCTTTAGAAACAAACTAAATGAGCAAGGTGAAGTGGTTAGAAACAAAGCAAGATTGGTATGTAAAGGATATTCACAAATGGAAGGAATTGATTTTGAAGAGACCTTTGCTCCTGTTGCTAGAATTGGAAGAAGAAGTGTATGTTGAGCAACCTGATGGATTCCGGTTGACTGATAAAGAAGATATGGTGTGTCGGTTGAAGAAATCATTGTATGGACTCAAGCAAGCCCCTAGAGCATGGTATGCAAGATTGGACAAGTATTTGCTAAAGCTTGGATATAAAAAAGGTACTGCTGATAGTAATTTGTATTTCAAGAATGACCATGATAAAGACCTAATTGTTGAAGTCTTTGTTGATGATATTATTTTTGGAGGAGATGATGCTTTGTGCATGAAGTTTGCTGATGAGATGCAGAATGAATTTGAGATGTCTATGATTGGTGAGATGAAATTCTTTTTGGGATTGAAAATTACTCAATTAGATAAAGGGATTTTTATATCTCAGTCCAAGTATGTGAAGGAATTGTTGAAGAAGTTCAGTATGGAAGATTCAAAGTCAGTTGGTATACGCATGGTGACCAGATGCAAGTTGATAATAGAAGATGATTCTCTGAAAGAAAATCAAACAAGATACAAATCAATGATTGGTGGATTGATGTTCTTAACTCAAACTAGACCTGATATCATGAAATTTGTATGTATTGTTGCAATATTTCAAGCTAATCTAAAAGAATATCATGCTACTATTGTGAAGAGAATTTTTAGATACTTGAAGGGAACCGTTGATCTTGGCCTATGGTATCCTAAAGATGATGATCTTACTTTGAGTGCCTTTACTAATGTTGACTGGGTAGGAGATGTGAATGACAGAAAAAGTACTAGTGGTGGAGAATTTTTCTTGGGTAAGAAGCTAATCTCATGGTTAAGCAAGAAGCATAATGCCATTTCCTTGTCTACTACAAAGGCTGAATACATTGTTGCTGCTAATAATTGTACTCAAGTCCTATGGATGAAGCAGATGTTGAAGGATATTAGAGTTCTATATGATGAGCCTATTGCTATATTCTATGATAATTCAAGTGCTATTAACATTTCCAAGAACCTAGTGTTGTATTCAAAAACAAAACATGTATCTATCAAGTTTCACTTTTTGAGGGAGAAGGTAAGTGAAAAGGAAGTCAGATTGGAGTATGTGCCTACTAAGGAGTAGATTGCAGACATCTTTACCAAGTCGTTGCCTAAGGATAATTTTGAGTATCTTAGAGAGAAGTTAGGGCTGATTACCCCTCCTAATCAGAACTAGGATGCAATGCAATGTGTTCATCAGTCTGTGCATTTCACAGTCATATCTTGTTTTGGATTGATGTTGTGGTGGCTGCTACTCAGGGGAAGTAGTCAAATGTTCAAAAATTTAGATATGTCGTTCAGAGCTTAGAGAACTTTTTCATTGATGTCAAAGGGGGAGAAGAGTCATGTGAAAAAATGGTAATTATCTAAAAAGAAGATTCATGTGGGAGAAGAATCGTGTGAAAGAGTTGAGGAGAAAAGAGTCAGAATCTAGGGGGAGTAAGTGCTAGGAGTTAGTTGCATTGATGGTTTTTTTCACATCATGTGTTGCCATCAATGCCAAAGGGGGAGATTGTTGGATGTTGTGGTCTTTTTGTTGATATGTGGTTGTCATTGATGTCAACACTATTAGCATAAATGCATTTGAAGTTGTATATGTCAAGGATATTGAGAAAATTGTAGAGAAATAAGTTGCAAGTTGTCAGTGGTAAAGTGAAGTTCAGTTTGTCGGTATGTTTGGTACGTTGATGATTAGAGGTTGTGTACTAAATGGTTTTTTTCTAAGTGTATCTAGTTTATCACATCAATTTTTAGAGATCCGCATGAATATTTGATCGAGTTATGAAGATTTCCATTCTTGAAAACAATTTTTATGTTCCTTCAGTCAGTGTTCCTGATTGTGGATGATACTATTTCAGTTAGTTCAGTTGTTTTGGATGCTTCTCTAGTGATTCATGTTTCTTGTGGATGTTTCTAGATCATGCTCTATCTTTGTTGTATGTCTGCATCATTGATAGTTGTGATTGTGGTTGGCGATTTTCTTTTACGTGATCATGTTTTTCTTGTCCTTGGTCAACATGGTGTTGAAGCGTGTTGTGGATCTTCAAGGAATAATCAATTGAAGTGTTTTCGTGTTGAAGATATTATTTTGGGTCCTCACTAAGTTGTGGCCAACTTTGGTTGATTCGCATTGATAATCTTTGATGATTTGGGCTGACAGTTTATATTCATTTTATTATTTCTTTGTGGCCGACTTGTAGCAATGAAATTTCACATTGCGGATATATAAGAGTGATTGTTTATTTGAATTGAAGTGTGAATGTATTCCAGTGGATGTCGAGTGTGTGTGTGTATATGTGAATATCATTCAAAGGAAGAACAGAATGTGAAGAAGTGTGAAGAAGAGTGAAGAAGTGTTCATGTGCTTAATTGGAACAGTAATCAGGCATTAGCAGATACTATTTTCTCAGTTCAAAATCTAGATGGCTTTAACCCAAATCTATTTGTAAGACAATGTGTCTTCCTTTGTAATTGAGTAGTGAGCTCTAGGCAGTGTGCCTGAATGCATGTGCATTCACCATGTTTCATTTTCATTATAATTTTAAAAGGGTATAATCTTATGGAATGACCTCCACCATATTTTTTCCCCTAACAGGGTTTCCATGTAAAAAATCTTGGTGTTATGTGTGTTTCAGATGTGTTGTTGATTCATGCTTTCATGGTTAATTATCAAATCTGGGAATAAGGTTAATAAGTTGAATAAGTTTTGAATTTCTATGACAACTGATTCACCCTCCCCCCCTCTCAGTTGTCTGCCCTTATATTTCCAACATGTTCTAGTTTCGTTAAGGTTGCTCATGAAAAATTGTTTTTTGATCTTAATCTTCATCCTAATTTTAGAGGAGCTTCTTCAAATTTAGCACTATAGCAATAATTTTTTATTGGTTTTTGCAACTTATTTTGTCCTCCAGTGCTCCTACTCTTTCTAGAATACTTGTTTGAGGCTTCCTATTCATTCACATACTTTCTTTCTTATGGGGGGAGTATTTTATTTTTGAAGTAGTTCTTGAGGGTCATGTTGAGTCCTTTCACTTTTTTGTGTTTTTCTCTCTTTCGAAGGGGTTTTTTCCTACAAGTTTTTCTCCTATACTCTGTTTACAAGAGATTTATTTGTACATAGACCTACCTAACATGAATTTGTAGAAAGGATTCATCCTTTCATGTTTTCATGTTTTTCATTCTCCCTAAATTACACTTAAGAAGGGGTGTTAGTGTAAAAAAAGTATATTATCTATCTAGTTTTACTCTAGAAACTACTCGCACATAATTATACAAGGGTATAGACATTCAGAAAGCATAAAAGAATGTGACATTATCTTTTATTATAGTTGGAAATTATTTGTTAGTTCTGCATGTAATTAGTCCTGCATGCAAACTGTGGAAGCATAGACAAGGCACGAAAAGCAATATCATGGAATTTAATTATTTTAAAATACAAACAGAATGGATATGTTAAAAAGGTGGTAGAAACTTAATTTTCAATTGGTATCATAAATCCAAACTCATCAACCTTTGTGCATCCTCCCTTTCTAGTCATAGCTTGAATGAAGGACAGCAAGAAAAATAAAGGATAGAAGAAGTTTGTAGATGTTAATAGTTGTGACTGCCTTAGTAGATATGTGTGCAAAATAAGGACACATAGGAAATCCATGCAAATATGGATACCTAGAGAAAAATATGTGACTATTTGACAAAATTTCAAAGGAATTTGGTCTCATGGAATGAAAAGTATGAGAGTAGAGAATAGACACACAAAGCATTTGACAAGGTGTGAGTCTCATAGCTATGTGGTCCCATGGAATACAATATGGATTGATAAAAAGACTATTTTAGAACCTTTCAAGAAAAAGACCTTCACCAACATCCTACCTACCAATGTGCTACAAGGAAAAAAAGAATACAAGGTAAGATGGATTTTTATTTGATAGTACAATTGAAAATATTAAGGATAACATGTATGCAACTATGGAAACATTAACAAGGTGTGTGAATGGTTGATAGAATGTTAGGGAATATGATCTCACTGAATGTTGATTGCAATATAGACAAAAATGATAAGAGGATTTGTTCACTATTTTAAGGTATAGATAAAATAATGTTTGCATACGGGAATGTGAAAAATCAGGAAGCTATTTATGGTGATGGATTTTCAACATCACCAAACCAATGATGAGTGTTTGGAAGAAAAATCATAATCATATGACAAACTATGAATTATTGAAGTTTTAGAATGGTAGCATAATAAAATGTTGAGAGAGTGAACCAAAGATTTTTGTGGTTTAGGATGTTATGATTCTCTTGCTCAAATAGGATTTTTCACCTAAAGGAGAGATATAGATCCTACAAAAAATCTAGGTGGTTCACTCAAACTAATGTAAGTACGATAAAAGTATGCCTAAATGCAATGATCTAAGTGCAATGGACTAACGAAATAGATTGATTATTTGTACAAAACCTAAGAAAGATGAAGTGTTTGAAAACATGGTGTGATATGCAGAAATGAACTAGAAACATGCATAAATGAAAGTGGAACTTAATGAAATTGAATGGAGTGCACCTAGAGGTAGAATTATGATGCTAGAAGGTTCTGGAATGTTTCAAAAATCATTGTTAATGACCACTGGGACTCATTCACCATAGATGGAAAATCAGTCCAGGTTTTGGTAAATTCTGTTGAAACAGGTTTCGGGATGTCGAGGATTGAAATCCTCATAAATCACTTTTTCTAGCCTGGCAGTGGGACTCATTCACCACTGATGGAGAATCATTCCACCTAAAGAAATATGCAAATTCTTAAGTCAACTTTGTGGGTCCAGATCTGCACTTGTCTTCTTGTTAGGTTGATGGAACCAAATCTGTAGAAAATGGGTTGAATGATGTCTCCAAGCTTGAATTAGAACTTTGTTGACTTGAATAGCTTTGATGAATTTTTGACCACTTTTCAACACTTATCTCTTTGAAAAATATGCCTATAAGACCTACAAACACACATGCAAAGAAGGGGGAAATGGTTAAGGGTTAGAGTATAGGGATTTGCCTTGGTCAAATCCCACTTTGGTAATCAAACCCTTGATAAATAAATGAAATGAGAAAGGAATGATGAACAAATAACATGAAAATTTCATAAACTCACCAAACCCTTGTTAAAGTCTAAAGATATGTCAATGGCTGCTCCAAGATGCTTGATAATTGCTTGATTGAATTATTAAGGATGCTAGAATACTTGAATGTTATGATGGATTGAAGGCATGAATGAATGGGGGTTGAAATGGATAGAAAAACACTTATTTATACACACTTATGCCCTAATTTCCTAAAAATACATCATAGGCCGACTTAAGGTCTTAATGAATAAAAACCCAAAAGAAATTCGAATTTATTTTGAATTTCGTACTCAAAGGGATTCATTCGCCACCCATGGCGAATGGGTCCCACTCAAGGCAAGTAAGTGGGTGTTGGGAATTAAGTTGTATTTAATGCTATTTGTCGGGTTTATATTCAAAAACACACTTAATTAAGGCATATAAGTGCATAAAGGGGCCAAATAAAGCATAGGAAAGGAGTAATTAGTGGTGACAAGCCTAGAAAATTGTGAAAGTTTGTTACAATACTTTACAACACTTCAAAATAAGACTTGGTATGGAATAAAAAGGGAATATTTAGATGAATTATAAGAAGAGTCTAGACAAGTATAGAAATGTGTTACAACACTTCACAACACCTTCACAAGACATCATAAATTCTTAATAATTTGAATATTCAAGACCTAATGTGAATGTATAAGTCATATTACAACATTAAATCTAAGCAAAGTAAGTCAAGCATCATAGGAAAAAGACCTAAATAACCATGAAAATGTCCAAAGATCCCTTTTTCTACATTACAGAGAGAAGTAACAAATGAATACAAACAATATCAAAGTATAGACCAAATATTTCAAATAAACCACATAGGAAAAGAAAATGCTTGGAAAGAACCTAATATCCTAGTCTAGCCCTCCAATAAAAACATTGCATAGATCCAAAAATATAGTTGATCCATCCACTCATTTCACCCTTCGAGTCTCCCCACAAAAAAAAAATGAAAAGCCCCTGCTATGGTCCATCTTTTATGATTTTATTTACTTGAATTCTCATTTTTTTATGATAGTGTGATGATCCCAAAGGATCTGTGGAAGATAAACGTGCATGGCCAAGTCCCCCCTTCTATGATGCATAGAATCAATTCTTCATGCACTCTCCTTGATTTCCCTTTAAACTCTCACATTTACTTGTTGTTTTCAACCCTCCATTATGTAAAACTACACCAGAGTGACTCCATAGCCCCGTTCATCAATTATAGTTACAATTCCTAAAGAAATAAAATAGAAATATAACAATTACTGTAACCATACTAATCTAAATAATAGATTGGTGATAATTTTATCTTAATTATTTAAATTGATAAGAATGATGTTTAGAATTAATAATAATTTTCTTTTAAAATATTAAATTATTATAATTTTGTTTTATCAACTTTAACAATCTATTACATGACTAACATCAAAAATGAGGGTTATGAAAATTTTACAACCATTGATTTAGTCATAAACAAGCAAAAGTGGCCTTTAAACATGCTAAAGGAATGGATGCTAAAGTAAGTGCAAGATTGTAAGGTGAACATTGCAATGTATGAAATTTTTAATCTTTCATTCTACCCCCACTTTAGTTGGGTTGAGCTAATAAAGTAAAATTTCTTCATCTAATGATTCTTTCAAAACCTAATGCTGCATCAAACAAATAAAACCTAAGTAGGTCAAAGAGGAGGTTGAAGAACCACACAAAAGAGTCATTCTCGTCTCAAGTTAACTTCTCACTTAGAGATTGGGAACAATACTTAACAAGCACCAAATCTTCTTGTTTTTTGATGCGATACAAAGACCAACACTCCAAAACGAGTGTCAAGACTCCCAAAATGTAAGTGTTAGAAATTGCAACCCCATAAAACAAATTCATGCAGCCCTAAAACTACACTCAAAACTTATGACAGACCCTCTTTTGAAGATTATTTTAAACCACCAAATGTAAGTCTTTTCTACTAGAAACTTGGAAAATGAAATCCCCCACATTCATCTACAAGAAGATTAATAGATCATAATTTTTCTTCCAACAATACCCCTCTAATTTCATAGCCTAAAACTCAAAAAACCCATAAAATTACTTCATTGTAAAAAGTAGTTAATGCAACCCAAATCACTTATCCAAGAAACTTGTGGTTTAACTCATGAATTCAACTATAGAGATTACATTCCAACTAGATAAACATCACACATGATTACAAACTTTGAGAAATAATTGAAAATTTATATTTAAGCTTGCATTATCTACAACAACAAAAAAAATTGTAGGAAACAAGTTATTCACAACCCAAACTCTACTATAGGCAAGATTGATCACATAACAGCTACAAATCTAATCCAAAAGGCTTTATATTCAACTACAGGAAACAAAAAAGGTACATCTAAATCACTAGTACTCCATTCTTGGATACTAATGCACGTATCTCTAATTTTGCCTTCATTTCTTTGTCTTCTTCATTTTTTCCTTCCTTTCTTCCCAAACCTGGGTGTTGAAAATCCCTTAAAAATTCAGCCATATTCAATTCTCCTTTTTACTTTTATGGGAGTCTCATTTGTCCATGACTTCCCTCTTCATTGCCTAGCAGGAGAACTCAAATTCTTTGCTAAAATTGCCTTTTTACTCGCTCCACTACCCCCACTTCCAAGTGTCCAGATTCTCCTTCTTTAATTGATGCAAAATTTTAATTCCAAGAGGAGTTACAAGACGCCAAATATGCCCTCCTCCATCCTAGGCATCAAACATAGTGCTAGAATTTAAATTTTTAAATAATATCATTTTTTAGTTCTAACACTCCCAATGTCAATTTTAATTACTCAACCTTATAAAATGGTTGAATGATGAAAGATCAGAAGGGTAAAATAATTAAGAAAAATAGTATGCTTGTAAGACACCATAACCTCAAAAATGAGAATTTAAAAAACAATATAAAATTAAGGTGTGTAGGATTGTCCATGCACCCGGATGCGCTTACATCAAACAACCTAGGTAAGAGAAATGGTTCATGAGTCAGAAGTCATGAAAATTTGAAGATCATGTGTTTTTTCTTCATCCACCTATCTTCCTTATCTACTTGAGTTTTCCTTTTCATCTTCACATTTCCCTAAAACATCATGTATCTCCCTTCGTTCATCCTTCCTCTTTCCCTCCCACTCTTAGCATTTAATCTATTGTAATCCAGTCTCCACCAAAGAGCATTTTTCCATTCCATCTCTTCATCCTAAACATTTGAATACAACTTATCATCATATTCATAATAAAAAAATTAGAAAATTTAACCTTTACTTTTGTACTATTTGCAACATCTTCACCATCTTTTGCTACATTTGCATAAAAGTTTGCATGCACTATATTCACTTCTCCTTCTTCTTTACACTCTTTAACATCCGCATCTTCCTCTGCTATCACCATCCCATCTACATTTGAATCAACATATACTTCATTGTCACAAAATTCAAAAAAAAAAAAAAATTACCTATTCTTTCCCTATTGTTGCAACTTTTTCTTCCTCTACTACAATTTCTTTATTTTCTCCATCCTCTACATTCATCTCCATCTTCTCAAGTTCATCTGTTGAATTTCCCCTTAACCACCTATCTATTATTTTCATCTCCTCTTTCAATAGATCTTCATCTTCACCAAGTTCTTCATCAAATTTTGGACCTTCCAAATCCTTTATTATAGCTTCCTTTCTTTCTTCATTTCTCACACACAATTCATCACTTTCAAACTTTTTATGAAAGGAAAAATGGGACTCAACTTCACCCATTTTCTAGTCTTCCTCAACTATACCTTCCTTCTTCATCCCAAAAATTTTCTCAAGGGTGTCCAACCTTGCTTTTAATTTCTTCAATTCTGCAATGAGCTTCTTGTATTTCACTTCTTCCTAATACTCTTCCCAAAATAAAATTCTCATAGGTCTTCTAATGACCCATCTTGTCCTCTTCTTTGAAGACATCTTCATAGACTCACAAGTTCCTCTACAATTACAAGTACCCCTTGCAACAATCTCTCTATCTCTTCAAGGTATCAACCCTTCACAACAAAATTTCTCACAACACACTACCCTCTACCCAACAAAGACTTTTGAAGATGCTTCCTCTACCCACTCTCTCTCAGTGGAAGAACTCTACACCTTATACCCAACTAAGTTATATCTACATGAGGGTAGTAGTCACAGACCCTCTTTCATACCTCCAACAAACAAACTTTCTCACAACTCTCTCTTGTGGCTTCACCGCTTCACTCTTCACCTGCAAGTCCTAATGCAAATTATGCACTTTCAAGATCCTCTAGCTCTGATACAATTTTAATGCACGACAAGAATGAATACTCCAAAGTGAGTGTCAAGACTCCCAAAATGTAAGTGTTAAAAATTGCAACCTCATAAAACAAATTCATGTAGCCCTAAAACTGCACTCAAAACTCGTGACAAACCCTCTTTTGAAGATTATTTTGAACCAGCAAATGTAAGTATTTTCTATTGAAAACTTGGAACATGAAATCCCCCACATTCATCTACAAGAAGATTAATAGATCAAAAAAAATGTCCTAACAATACCCTCTAATTTATAGCTGAAAACTCAAAAAATCCATAAAATTCCCACATTGTAAAAAAAAATTGATGTAGTCCAAATCACTTAGCCAAGAAAATTATGGTTTAACTCATGAATTAAACTATAGAGAGTACATTAAAACTAAATTAACATCACACATGATTATAAACTTTGAGAAATAATTTAAATTTCATATTTAAACTTGCATTATCTGCAAAAGCAAACTACAAGAAACAACAAATGTATCTCTAAATCATTGGTACTCCATTCTTGGATACCAAGGCAAGGTATCTCTGGTTTTTCCTTCATTTCTTTTTCTTCTTCATCTTTTCCTTCCTTCCTTCCCAAACCTAGGCATTGAAAATCCCTTCAAAATCCATCCATATTCAACTCTCCTTTATGCTTTTCTAGGTGTCCCATTTCTCCATAACTTCCCCCTTCATTGCATGGTAGGAGAATTCAAATTCTTTGCTAAAATTTCCTTTTTACTGTCTCACTCCCCTACCTCCACTTCCAGGCATCTAGATTCTCCTCCTTTAATTGATGCAAAATTTTAATTCCAAGAGGAGTTACAAGATTCCAAATATGGCCTCCTCCATCCAGGGCATGGGACTTAGTGCTGAAATTTATTTTTTTAAATAATATCAATTTCTAGCTCCAACACTCCCAATTTCAATTTTAATTACTCAACCTTACAAAATGGTTGAATGATGAAAGAGCAGAAGGATAAAACCAACACAAATTAAGGTGTGCAGGATTGCACGTGGACTCAAATGCTCCTACATCATTTTTCCTCTCTTGGATCAAGAGGGTTTTTTATAAATGTTGACAATGTGTATGCCCCTATTCAAAGACAAGGTTGTAAGCTTGTGGATAACATGTGACCCTATTTGTTATGATTTCATTGTTGTTTACAACATGTGTCCCTATTAAACAAATTTTGATGATAGATAACATGTGTCCTTGATGAGGGCGCACTGCCCAAAACCCATAGAAATCACAACATATACCAACACAGAAGATGCGAGACAAAAAAATGACTCACCTTCAATTATTTTTCATAAAATGAAATTACAAATTCAAAGCTTACATGCTACAGCCTCATGGACTTGATTCATTACAACAAAATCAACTCTGAAAAGAAAATCTATTATTCAGAGCCACAATCTACACTATCAGGGCCACCTTCTACAACCCCCACTTAACCCTTTTTTATTTTCCCCAATAACTGTCATAGAATGTTCTAGAAAGTTCAAATTTCCCCTTTTGTTTTGGCACCAAAATTCCCACCGTTTGATTTTTGGCCTAGGAAGAATTTTTTAATGAAATTCACTTTTTAGAGGACTAACTTCGTGAGGCCATAACTTTTTATCCAGGTGTCTGATTTGCTATTATTGCATATCGTTGGAAAGCTCTTGACGAGCCCTACAATGCCCAAACCAACCGTAGATTAGTTAGGCCACTTCTTGAGCTGTTTTGGAGCCTCTAAAGTTTTATATCTAAATTTGAAGTTGCATTAGAGAAATTTCTCGAAACGGAAACTTTAATTTCGCCCAAACCGTGCAGGGTATTGAGGTGATTCTTTCACGACTAAAAAAAAAATTCAGCTCTACTCCTTGGGGTAAACTTTTACATCCATGCGAGCCTGTTTTGGCCAACTTACTAAAAATAGTAAGTTCCCATTTTTCACTATTTTTGACATCTGACGGTCATACCCCTTAAGTGCCATCCTGAGACTCAAGCTGAAGAAAGTAAAGAAAACAATTTTTTTGGGTGATGCAAGATTTCCCTACACCACTAGATGCTCATGCATCAGTCCTTATCCATGGTAGTACATTATTGTCAACATGTGTCCCTATCCATGTTAGTTCATTGTTTTCAATGATGTGCCCTTATTAAACAACCTTGATTTTTTATGGTGTGTTTTGTTGTGCCTTTGCACTCATGCCCCTTTTTACTTTTTGTAAAATGGGGACCCCCTGTTTTTGGCTTTGAGTGTTGTGGTATTTTCCTTCCCTTCTACTTTTCTTCTTTCCTTTTCCTTTGTTTTTTCTCTTTCCTTTCTCTTTTTTTTTTGGAAGACGAGCGTTGGGCTTCCCATGAAGCATATACCTTCCTGGTCAGCCCCGACCCCCTACTTCTCCTTGCCATGTCTTGGCCCCACTAAGTTTTTTCTTTTCCTTAGTGTGATTAAAACTTGAGGTCCCTCTCAAGATTCGAGTATTAGAGTCTTTTCTTACCGATTTCACAAAAGAAACTAAGATAAAGTATAGTGAAGCTCTGAACCCCAAACTTTGAAAGGTCTTTTGAACTTCACGTGTTAAGAATGTTGCTTAAGAAAATAACATTGTCAAGAATGTATCAGGTATTAAAGATCTCCAATACCTAATCCCCGTAACCATGACAAAGTCATTTTTTCCTTGGTAAAATGAATTGTTTTAGAAAACATGCTCTTAAAGGATTTTTTGAAAGATCAACCAAGTTGCAAAAAAATGATCTTCAGGCGTCAAGGATTTCTCTTACCACATGTTAAACTCTTAAAAGAATAAAGGATATATGGTAGACCCAACACGTGACTCCCAATAGCCTTAAAGCTTTCGAACTTCGTAAGTCGGGAGTACCATTTACACAATACAGATAAACAACAGGGAAAGGGGTAAAGGGGATCCCTGATCCCCAATACCTGATCAAACACAAATATTCCTTGGGAGAGTTCGCTAACAAGTAAAGGGTACATGATATCCCCGATTATACTAGTAAAAACCTAGCAAAAAATGTCTTCCTTTGCATCATCTTTTGGACATCCGGTATAGTCAATACCTCTTACCCATTGCTCATAGAGGTGCAAAGGGTAAGAGTTATCCCCTACTCCTGACGTCCAGGAACGAGTGTTTGCTTTTGATTGTTGTAAAAAAAGAAGAAACTTTTATTTTCAAAAGCTAAAATTGAAAACATAAGAATGAGGTTAGTTAACAGTCATAACATTGGTGACAAGGGGTAAATAAAAAAAAGTCGAACTCCAATCCCTAAAATCCTTTCAGACTTCGCGAGTCAAATATATTGCTTAACCAATACCATTTCCAAGGAGGTAAAGGGTAAAGGGGATCCCCGATCCGTGATACCTGAGCAAGCGATGGAACATATCCTCAAAAATAATTTTTTAATAAACAAAGGGTAAAGGATATCTTTGATATATGATACTCGAGATGCTTTGAAACTTAGAAAAGTAAATTTAATTCATAGGTATCCATGTATCATGGATTCTCGATCCCCGATACCCAAAGTTTTTTAATAACGAAATGATGAAAGCTTAAGTGTGTATACTGATGGTAAAGGGTAAGGGGAAGGCCTGAGGCCCAACCCCTGAAAATTCATGTGATATTCAACCTTCTTTGATGAATCATTATTTTACAAATATGGAATGTATCTTGATCAATATAACTTTTTTTTTTAAGATTTGCTTTCCTCTATGATAAGTGAATGGTAACAAGTGTTTTTTTTTTGTGCAGGAGATATGCCACCAAGGGATTTTGCAAAGAATAAAGGAAACATCGATGAAGGATCTCCTAAAAAGCTATCATAATTGCAAGGGTAGGTTACACAGACTGGCATTGGTAAAATGATGTTGGATAGTTTGGATGTCCATAATTTTGAGGAGATGGGTGTTTGAAATGTTGTGGGAGTTGCTTCTGAAGATAATGAGTTTTATTTTCCAGTTCAACACCAAATTAGAAGATGTCAAAGATGGGTGTGATAATTCTGATGAGACTAGAGAATATATCATGCGCCAGAGGAAAAAGGTGATGGAATTATGAAGCTACTTGTGGCATATAGTTTACTTCAATTTAATTTTTACTTATTTCATGCTTTCCTCAAACTTAGAAAAAAGACCCAACTATAACTGGGGTGCCCAATTCAGTTTTATTTCATTCTAAAGTTTCAATTGTCATTTTTCTCAAATAGTTAAAAACTCAAGTGTTGAAGATACTTCCAATTAGTTTTTTTATTTTTATTAGATCCACATTTTTAGGAATGGGGATTTCTATATATCTTTGGTTCTAGATCATTTCTAAGGATCCAATTTTGATGTAATTTTCTACAATTAAACAATACAATCTCAGTGCAAAATTGCTTATTGAATTTGTGAATTATTGATTCAGTCAAAGGGTTATGCATGTTGCATGCATCTTGATTTGGTAACATGGTAATCGTATGAATTTTTATTTCAATCTAAATTATCAAATTAATAAGATTTCATTGGTAATTGTGGACTTGAGTAGGATTTTTTTCTCATATATGTGTGTGCTTGATGACGTTCTGATTGTATGAAATCTAAAAATCTTATGTGGTGACTCATTTCCTTTGAAGATTGCAATGTTATTATTGGTAAATATGTGAAATGCTATTTGTTGTAATGGTGGTTTGGAAGTCTTTCTTAAATGTACAAAAATGATGAATGGAATGTTCCTTGTCATTTTCCAATTAGTTTAAATTTCCTTTACATTACTTCTTGTTACCCTTGAACTATCTTTTGACTTTTATTTATAATCAAGTTTGGAATTATTGAAAGAGCATCGAATTATTGAAAATCTGCTAAAGACCTAAACATGCAATACATTTATTGAATTGTTAGATCTATTATTTTAAGTTGCATGTTATTTTCGAGAAATTAAAATCTAGATCCCCTCATGAAATCACATTTGATCTCTACCACTATGTTATCCACATGGTCATGATCTAACATAAAATAACCTTGGAGTAGTCTCACTACTTTTCAAGAGGGGCATAAACCCTTATTGCCTAGCACATTGTAAGTGATCAAAACCACCCTCAACAGAAATGGTGCTAGAAGGAGGGCCTAAGAATATTCTTGGTTAAATGTGAAGTTGGAGTGGGTAAGATCTTAGGAAAACCTAGCTCTGATGGGTAGCCCTTTATGTATATCAAGGATTCTTCATCAAATTCCTTATCACACACATAATAGGCTTCCTTTTTTTTTTCCTAATAGTGGAAAATTTTCTTAAATCATGCCAATATTTGCAGGGATTTATTGACTTTTCTCAAAATTGAGCATGAGGATATCATTTGTCATTTGTTCGTCAAAACGTTTCAAGGTGTAGCATGGCAATGGTATGTTAATATTCCACCAAATTCTATATGTTCATGTACAGAATTACAAATTTTATTCTTGGTTCAGTTTGATCCTTATGTGGGTGCACAAGACTCATCACTTCAATTTGCAGTTGTGAAAATAATACCACGGGAATCAATTTTCCGGTTCAATCATAGGTTCATGTTTATGTAGCAACGAGTTCAAGCTTTGAATATGGTTATTAATGATTTTATGTTAAAATAACATTATTATTGGGGTTTGAATGCTTCATTCATAGAGAAGATTAGACTTTTTTGTGAGGTTACCACCTTGCACGATGCATTTAACAAAGCTCTCTTACTAGCACAATGTGGACATGACTTGTTAGAAATATGAGCAACCAGAATGAGAATTATAATGCTCTTGTGATTACAAGTTACCAAACTTTGCAGCCTTATATTGATTTACCCAATGTGCTTACCCATATACAATCATTTCCACCAAGTAGCTATAGCATTCTAAATTGTCCAAGCATCTCATTCTCTAAAACTTCCAATCAGGTCAGCCCCATACAAGACCAATTTGGGAGTCAAGATTTACAAAAGCTGACCATGGAGGCAAGTGTTTCACCCTCTAATGAAGCTTTTATTACATTACCCTCTACTTTTAGTCATACTCCAACATATGATGCATTAAATCGTGATGAAATTATTAGCAAAGAATTAGATGAAAAGTTATATCATTTTGATGGTTTGTTTGAAAAGAAGTATGGAATAGATTTGAAACCTGAGTGTAATGAAAAAATCAAACTAGAATATAATTTAGTTGAAGATGTTAATACTAATAACAACATTGAAAGAGGTGAAGCATTAACACGGGTTTGTTTCCATGAGGAATCAACAAATAAAGGGTTTTCTTCCAACGCTTTGAATGATTCTTCTAAGCAAGATGTAAATCAATATGATAAAGGTACAATAGGTCATGATTTATTCGAGGTAAATATTTTGCATACACAAAATTAATTAAATGATAAATTGGAGGAATTAGGTGCTCCAAGACTATCAGAACTTGCTATGAAAGATGGATGTAGGATACATTGGATAGATCGATGTTGTGAGATAGATTGTTATGTTTACCTTGGAAGGGTGGATTTATATTTGAGGTTGATCACTATTGAAGAGGTACTCATTCCATTAGAAGATCATGGGAATAGTCTTCCACTCCATGAGGAAGATGAAACAACTAGCGTACACGAATATGATAACAAATCCATCTAAAAGGATGAAAGTAATTGTGAGAGGATATCTAGCTCATCTCCATCATTTGGTGACCTCAACCCTGGCCTTGAAGTGGACTTGTTGATTGATAAATATTCTCCATCTTGTTCAGATTCGCTAGATATGGAAGATGAATTTGTCGATGCATTCATAGATTCTTTCATGATCATTGATAAAGAAGAAACATCCTTTGACCAGTCAACACAAGGAAATGACCTTGTTGAATTGAATGACAAACAAATTGAAAGAGAGAATGACATCTCTAGATGAGATTGTGAATGAACCTCGTTGTGAAGGACAAGAAATTGAATTCCAAATGGATTCTTCAAAGGAAGAAGGTCAGATGGATGTGCATATTAGTCAAGCGCTTCCTGATAGTCAATTAGATCAAACTTACACCTGTCAGGGGAATGGATCTAATTTTAATGCCAAAATTGATATGGATGAAATTAGTATTTTATTGTAGAAAGGAATGTATGGTGGGATTCAAATGGATGAAGTAGAAGAATATTAGACAAACTATCAAGAGGCTTCCCCGAAAATTAAATCACTTCAGCATGGCAAGGAAAATAAAATAGGGGAGTATCTTCTTGATTTTGATTCTTGGCATTTGAATGAGTTGTTAGAAGGAAATTCTTGTGATGAATTGGATGTTGATTCTCACATTCTTATTGATGATATGCAGGGAAATGATAGGAACAATGCTTTATCTCTTGAGGGAGAAGTTTTGTAGAATTCACAAATTGACAATCGGGATGATCTGCAACTTAGTTCATCCGAGGAGACCAAAAGGATCTTCCATCGCATATCTAAGTTGAATGCAACAATGTTGGCCCATCAATATTTTGACTGCATAACAAAATTTGTTTTATGTGATTCTTGTAGGATTCATCCTTTTGGTCACATTCTAAGGTAAGTTATTCTAATTTTTGTTAGCCTAGGAGATTGCCATGGTAGGTAAGGCGGAAGTTAAACAAATTACTTTAAAGCTTGAGGAAGATTTAATGATTTAACTGATGATATCATACCTTAGAAAATATGATTGAAGTTGATGGTCCCATTGAAATCAAGCATACTGGTTTACTACTTGAGACTGGTGTTGATAATGATAAGGACATGCATAAAAAAATTTGAACCTTGTTTTGATACCTTAAATGGTCATGGTCCATCATTAATGGACATTGTTCTTTTGGCGTACAGGTACCAGAGTGGAATGGAGTGGTGTATCATGAGTTGAGACCTCTAGAAGATAAAATTGTGCAGCATGAACCCACCTTTGCAACTAGAAATATTCTAATTCAGGTGGTATCTTTTTATTATCCTTTGTATTTTGATGATTTTCAATTTGACTATAATGCCAGAGAAAATAAGACATGTATGTGGATCAATCATAGTAAAGAAGAAAATCCACAACTTCTAGTTTTTCAAGCTTTGTACTCTAGGAATGAACTTATTCTATCTGAACATTGTTCATTTGAGTATAAAGATGAATTTTCTAGGCTTAGAACCTTACCTAGTAAGTTAACACTCTTTCACATATTAAAAAGTTAGTCAAGCAAATATACAAATTTTTTGCAGTTTTATGTTTTCAAGGGTTAGCTTGGAATTGGTTTAGGATTAGGATAGTTAGGTTTCAGTTTATTTTAGTTGCTTTTTCTTTGATTTTGTGTTTCTCATCGGTTTCTTTTTTGTTTTGTTGCTTCTCTTTTGTTCTCCTTCTTTGTGTCTCTTTGTGTTGTTTTTGTTTGGGGTTTTTTTATTTTTGTTTCATGTTCTCATTTCCTTCTTATTTTTTTCCCCTAATTTGTTCATGGTTTTTGTGAATATTATAGGTCTAAATATCCACCATATAAGAGGTGATTAAGGTATTTATGTTTTCAAATATTTTCCTTGTTTAGGTTCAAAGTTTTCTAATCTAATTTTAAACTTTGGAGTCTCGATTTGTCAGACGTAAGAACCCAAATCATCTTGGAATCTTGTTGCTTAGATCTCAACACTTACAAATACTAAAGAATCAAGATTAGAAGTAGAAATGAAGGCTAGTAATCTATAGGTTCAAGAAAATCAAAAGGGTGTTGTCTTTCTTAGTGACCACCGTGATTCCCAACCCAACATCGGGTGATAGCCTGGCAATTAAAAAAAGAGAAAAAATAGATTAATGAAAAAGGGTGATTCAAATTTAACCTCTACTGAGGTTATGGACGCTCGGCTGGCAGTAGAGCTAGGTTTGAGGGAATCAAAGGTATCTCCATCAAGGCTATGGACACCTAACTGGTAGTGGAGCTATGCCCAAGTCACACGAACTATAATTCTAAGAAAAAAGAAAAAGAAAAGTGTAATAAAGTAGTTAGAAGGCAAGATCAAATAAATTGTATTGATATGTTGGTTATTATATTTCAATGATGCTTCCTTTCTTAAAGTATTAATCAATTGCACACACTTTGAAATCCGTGAAAACTTTTGTGAAGGGTAAAAATTGGTTGAGGGTGCTAGCAAGAAGTTGAGTCCATTTTTTGGCCTTTAGTGGAAGTGTTTTCCTTGATTTTTCAGAATTTGACACATTTGACTCTAAAATTTGAAGCACTTAGAGATGTAATCTTGAAAAAATTCACTGATCATAAAATGTAGTACTCGGAGTCTAGTTTCCAAATATGTAATTTAATTCAATACCCAGATGATACAAATTGACTTTCAATAGGCATTTCTAAAAACCACTGTTTAAAAGTCCTTTTTTTTACCATACCATGCACATGTACGTCATCCATATTTTGACCTAAATAATCATATTTTTCTAAATCCTTTTGGGAAAAGATTTGTAACTCGCTAAATCATGCTTTCCATTTTTTGTAATTTTTTATTGATTTTTTTTTTGTTAATTTTTTATTGGCCATATTTGGTGTTTTGAAAAATCGTCATCTACATCATGCATAAGATGACCTAAAGTTATCATTTTTTTATTTTTTTTAAATTAAAAATAATTCTCTGAAGTACGCTTTTGTGTAATTCGTTTGTCAAAAAATTATGTTAATAAAAATTTATTAAAATACTAAAAAATGCTGATAATTCAAGTTTATGGACCTATTTCATTAGAAATTAAATGAAAAATTAATACAATTAATACAATTGTAAAAAAAATTACATATTTGGAATCTACACTATCTCATCTATAATGGGTTTTAATTTCGTCGAGAAATTTTGCAAAAAATATCTTCAAACATATGTCCAAAGTCACTATTTTCATGTGACATTGCTAGGACCTTCAACTTGCATGTCAAACTAGGTCTAGGGCCTAGGTTTGGATCCCCAAACCTTTTCCCAAACCAAAAAACAAAACACAAACCCGACCAAAAATTCATATTTTAAAAAACGAGATCATGTTCTAAAATGGGATCCCATTTCATTAAAAAATATTTATTTTATGCTTTTATGAAATGGGGACCCATTTTACAAAACAGGATCCCATTTTGAAAATTTCCAAAAATGGAAAATTTCTATTTCCGTTTTGAAAATTGCCAAAAATGGAAAATTTCTATTTCCATTTTGAAAATTGCCAAAAATGAAAAATTTTCAAAAACGGAAACTTTTCAAAATGGGATCCTGTTTTTTGAAAAGCAGGATCCTGTGTTTTGATTTTAGGCTCAAGATCCCGACCCTAAATGGGATCCCTTTTTTGCAAGTTGATTTCATTTTTTTGCCTAAGGCAAAAACCTCCACATTTCGTGGACTCATCTTCTTGCTCTACCCTGAATACTTGGATACATTTTGACTACGTTGTTTAGTGTTGAATTTGTGGCACCTTTGGGTTTAAGCCTATTGGAAAATTTTGAAGGTAGGAATGTTATGCGAGCATTTTGTTCTTTGTTTGCTATTTTTTGTGCCTTTGCACTCACACCCCTTTTTTCTTTTTGCAAAATGGGTGCCCCCATTTTTTTATTCGAGTGTTATGATCTTTCCCTTCCCTTCCCCTTTTCTTCTTTCCTTTTCCTTTGGTTTTTCTTTTTCTTTTCTCTATTTGTTTTCAAAGGATGAGCAACGGGCTTCCCAGGAAGGGTATACCTTCCTAGTCGAACCTGACTCCCAAC
Source organism: Sequoia sempervirens (assembly GCA_007258455.2). Lineage (NCBI taxonomy): Eukaryota > Viridiplantae > Streptophyta > Pinopsida > Cupressales > Cupressaceae > Sequoia > Sequoia sempervirens. The sequence continues at coordinate 11,822,808 of VDFB02353493.1, read as the reverse complement.
TTCTCCTTGCCACATCTCAGCCCCACTAAGGTTTGTCTTTACCTTAGCATGATTAAAACTTGAGGTCCCTATCTGGATTCAGGTATCAAAGTTTCTACTTACCAATTTCACAAAAGAAACTAAGTTAAAGTATAGTGAAGCTCTAAACCCCAAACTTTGAAAGGTCTTTTGGACTTCATTCTTTAAGAATGTCACTTAAGAAAAGAATGTTGTCAAGAATGTATCAGGTATTAAGGATATCCGACACCCGATCCTCATAACCATGACAAATTCATCTTTTCCTTGGTAAAATGAATTATTTTAGAAAACACTCTTAAAGGATTTTTTTTTGAAAGATCAACCAAGTTACAAAACAATGATCTTTGGGCTTCGGGGATTTGTCTTGCCACATACTAAACTCTTAAAAGAACAAAGGATATATTGTAAGATGCCTGACTCTCGATAGCCTTAAAGCTTTTGGACTTCGCTAGTCGAGAGTACCGTTTGCACAGTGTCAATAAACAACAGGAAAAGGGATAAAGGGGATCCCCGATCCTCAATACCCAATCAAACACAAATATCCCTTGGGAGAGTTCACTAACAAGTAAAGGATACATGATACCCCTTGATTATACTAGTAAAAGGTTAGCCAAAAATGTCTTCCTTTGCATCATCTTTTGGACATCGGGTATAGCCGATACTTCTTACCCAATGCTTATAGAGGTGCAAAGGGTAAGAGTTATCCCCAACTCCTAATGTCCAAGAACGAGTGTTTTCTTTTGACTATTGTAAAAATAGAAGTAACTTATATGTTCAAAAGCTAAAATAGAAAACATAAGAATGAGGTTAGTTAACAATCATAACATTGGTGGCAAGGGGTAAATTAAAAAAAAGTCAAACTCTGATCCCCGAAGTCCTTTTTGACTTCATGAGTTGGAGATACCAGTTAACCAATACCATTGCCAAGGAGGTAAAGGGTAAAGGGGATCCCCGATCCCCAATACCTGATCGAGAGATGGAACATATCCTCAAAAAGACTTTTTTAATAAACAAAGGGTAAAGAATATCTCTAATATTCGATACTTGAGAGGCTTTGAAACTTAGCAAAGTAAATTCATTTCATAAGTATCCGATATCGAGGATTATCGATCCTCGATACCCAAAGTTTTTTAATAACGAAAGGATGAAAGCTTAAGTGTATATACCGACGATAAAGGGTAAGGAGAAGGCCTAAGGCCTGACCCCCGAAATTTAACGTGATATTCAACCTTCTTTTGACGAATTATTATTCTACAGATATGGAATGCATCTTGATCAATAAAACGTTTTTTAAAGATTTGCTTTCCTCTTAGATAAGTGAATGGTAACATTTTTTTTTTTTGTGCAAGAGATATGTCACCAAGGGATTTTGTAAAGAATAAAGGAAACGCCAATGAAGGATCTCTTGAAAGCTATCGTAATTGTAAGGGTGGGTTACACAAGCGAGCATTGGTAAAATGATGATGGATGGCGTGTCTTTTTGAATCTCCATGATTTTGAGGAGATGGGTGTTTGGAATGTTGTGGGCGTCGCTTCTAAAAATAACGAGTTCCCTTTTCTAGTTCAAAATCAGATTAGAATATTTCAAAGATAGGCGTTAGAATAGAGCATATATCATGCACCAGAGGGAAAAGGTGATGGAATTATGAAGTTGCTTGTGGAGTTTAGTTTACTCACTTTTAATTTTTAGTTATTTCATGATTTCCTCAAATTTAGCAAAAAGACTCGATTGTAACTGGGGTGCCCACTTTAGTTTTATTTCATTCTAAAGTTTTGATTTTCAGTTTGCTTTTAGTTAAAAACTCAAGTGTTGGAGGTGCTTCCAATTAGTTTTTTTATTTTTATTAGATCCACATTTTTAGGAATGCGGATTTCTATAAAACTTTGGTTCTGGATCATTTCTAAGGATCCAATTTCAATGTAATTTTTTGCAGTTAAATAATACAATCTCAGCATGGAATTGTCTATTGACTTTGTGAATTATTGATTCAATCAAAGGGTTACACCTATTGCATGCATCTTGATTTAGTATCATGGTAATGGTATGAATGTTTATTTCAATCTAAATTGTCAAATTAGTAAGATTTCATTGGTAATTTTGGACTTGAGTAATATTTTTTCTCGGATCTGTGTGTGCTTGACAACGTTCTAATTATATGAAATCTAAAAATCTTATGTGGTGACTTATTTCCTTTGAAGACTACAATGCTATTATTGGTAAATGTGTGAAATGTTATTTGTTGTAATGGTGGTTTGGAAATCTTGCTTAAACGTATAGAAATGGTGAATGGGATGTTTCTTGTCGTTGTCCAATTAGTTTATATTTCATTTACATTACTTCCAGTTACCCTTTCTATCTTTTGACTTTTATTTAAAATCAAGTTTGGAATTATTGAAAGAGCATTGAATTATTGTAAATCTGCTAAAGACATAAACATGCAATACGTTTATTGAATTGTTAGATCTATTATTTTAAGTAGCATGTTATTTCCAATAAATTAAAATCCAAATCCCCTCGTGAATCCATTTTGATCTCTACCACTGTGCTATCCACATGGTCATGACCTGACATAAAAGAACCTTGGAGTAGTCTCACTACTTTTCAAGAGGGGCAATAAACTCTTATTGCCTAGCACATTGTAAGTGATTAAAACCACCCTCAACATGTTTCTACAATAATGCTATGAGATTTCCACAATCCATAATGCTTACAATTCGTTGTTTCTAGATTTTGATTGTGTTTGAATGTTTCTACATATCATGTGTTCATGGCATTCAAAGTACTTGTTGAACTATGTATATTCTAGTTCATTAGATGTTTATTTGGTTGTTTTTCCCAAGCCAATACTAATGTGTACACTTATTTGAAGTGATACAATAAGGTGGAATGTTGGTTTTTACATATTACTATGTTAGTAGATATTAGTAAATTAAAAATTAGCAAATCATAGTTACGGTCATTTCATTTGTGTTTGTTGTGGATGTGTGAACTTTCTCATTAGGTGGTTGAAGTGGTTTATTTCCAAAGGCTTTTATAAAATTGATGTAAATATTTATATTCAATAATAATGTATCATTGTTGCATTGCATTGTTCCCTTTTCAATAATGTCTTTGTCTCTTCAAGTTCTTTGTTATATTGTAGTATTGGTGGTTATGCATCCTAACCTCTCATTTGCAACCTAATCATCCCCAATTTTTTCCTTTTCTTGGAGCCCTCCTTGTTCTTGATCTTTATGTGTAATTCCTATAAAACTCACAACATCAATATTACAATGATCAATTATTTTTTAGATCCTTGCATTGATGCACAACCACAATTTTCTTACCCTTAAAATTGTCTTTATTGAAGACTCATGCTTATTAGGTTCATTATTGATTTTTCTTTACCTAAAACATTCCCCATCTCCTTTATTTATCTCCTCTTCTACATAGTATACTTGGATAAATGCCTTATCCAAATCCCTCTAATTTGTAGTAATAATCCTTTTATAGATAAGAGAGATATTTGGCATGTCATCTTTTAGATCTATTCCTAAGAACATAAACAAATGCCTAAATCATGTACCATGATTCTACACACTTTGGCCATTACTTAATATTTTGGATAATTATGCCCAATAATATTTTCCTTTTCCCATCTAGGCACAATCAATCTTTGGTCTCGTTCATTTGTCTGAGACTTGGCTAGAACTCAAATTGGGGAAGAAGAATATGGTCCTTGGGTTTCTTTTATAGGTATTATGTTTCTATTTATCTTTGTTTCTAACAAGATAGGTGCTCTTTTTCCTTGGGGAAATATTAAATTACCTCATGGGGAATTAGTCGCACCTACAAATGATATTAATACTACAGCAGCTCTAGCTTTGCTCACATCAGTAGCTTATTTTTATGCAGGTCTTACAAAGAAGGGTTTAGGCTAATTTGGAAAATATATTCAACCAACCCAAATATTTTTACCAAGTAACTAGAAGATTTTACAAAACCTCTATCACTTAGTTTTCAACTTTTTGAAAATATATTAGCTAATGAATTAGTAGTTGTCGCTTGTGTTTCCTTAATACCTTTAGTTGTACTTATGCCTATAATGTTCCTAGGATTATTTACAAGTGGTATTCAAGCTCTAATCTTTACAACTATAGTCACAACTTATATAGGCGAATCCATGGAGGGTCATCATTAATTCAATTAGACATAGTTTTTTCTAACTTTCAATTCATACATAATTTGATATGTATGAGACATGAAAAGTTCTTTCAATTTTGAACTTAATAAGATTTTAGTAAAAAGATTTAGGATCACTAATCATATTGATAAAATTGATATATAGAATAATTAATATCTATATAATATAATGAATAGGTTTACTAATGGGAATTAGTTTAGTAAACTATGTATCCCAGTGTGGAACAATGAATTTTTTGACCTCAAAGGGATACATACATTTTATGAACATATTTTGTATTATGACATATATGTATATGCATATATCATCTATGTAGACATATATATCTACATAATTATTTAGATATAACCATTAAAAAAGGCTATTATGCAAAATATTTCATTTTATAAATGAATAAAAAGTCACCTCTATTTCATCTTAAAAAAGAATGTAATATTAGGGTAGAGAATTTACCTATTTAGTAATATCATATTTTTAATACCATTTTGTTGGAGTTCCATTTCGTTGGAGTTTAGTTGTTTCAAATAAAGTGTTCTCTAGTTGAATGTGAATAATCAATTCAATAGATAAAACTATCATATTATCTACCATTTATTAACCTAAGAGGAGATTACCATGAATCCTTTGATTTTTGTTGCTTTTGTTTTTGTTGTTGGATTATCCATAGGTCTTGCTTCTATTGGACTTGGCATTGGTCAAGGCACTACTATGAGACAAGTTGTTGAAGCTATTGTGAGACAACTATAGGCGGAGGGAAAAATACGAGGTCTTGTACTACTAAGTTTAGCTTTTATGGAAGCTTTAACCATTTATGGATTAGTTGTAGCTCTTAACACTTTTATTTGCTAATCCATTTATTTGATCTCAAAGACCAAAATACATACCCTTCGGGATTTTAAGTACCACCCTTTATAAATTTAACTTTTCAACCAATAGGGGACGGGTTGATCCAAAATAATGGACTTATATTTCACTTGTTTTTGTCAAAAAGATTTGACACTAGAGAAGTAGATAGATCAAACAAAGTTTTTGTTTTCATAATTTTATCCCTATTTCTATTGTTATGAGACCTAGGACTTATGAATTACTTGAAATCTACTTATCCAAATTTGAATAAGAGTAGAATAGAGTCAAAGAAAAAACTCGTAAAGTATCCTTATCTATGAGAAGAGAGCTTATGAAAATGTAACTCCATTCTTTCATTTCCTAATTTATTTACCCTCTCCAATTTTTTGTTTTAAATGCAACGAACCACACATAAGTGAATATATTCAAAAAAAGTAAAGAGGAAATATGAAAGAAAAGAAAAAGAAGAAAAAAGAACTTTGCTAATAATAAAAAATCCCTATTAACAAAAGAGCTCCTTTGTAGATTTCAATCTTTGATAGATTGATCTTATTTTTACATAATATGAATGAAAAGGGTAGGTTTGGTATAAAAAAGTCTAGCTGAGAGAGTTTAAACACCATATAAACTTAATAATCAAGCATCTTGTGAAGTACAAAAAGAAATCTTGTGTATCCCACTCACACTATGCATGCAAAAGCAATTTGTTTACTTTTATCTATCTAAAAATTTAATTTTACTTCTTCAAAAGATCTAATTTTCGCTTTCAACTTTTACATAGAGATTTTGTTTCAACTTTGAATAGAGGCTGATCATTTTTTATTAAGTCTTTCCATTTTCATATCTTTCAATATGCTTCACCAATTCTAATTTTGAATAATTTTCTCCATGCTACTTCCCAACACACTCACTTGATTGTCCACCTCCTCTTTATCCCTCTTAAGTAGTGATTTTGGATTGCAATGAAATGAATATATGCTCTTTGAAGATTTTGTTATGTATATACACCAAAAATAAAATGTAAACATAAGATATTAAACAAAATACACCAAATTTGATTAATGTCATGTTGATTCACCCAACTCTAATTTTTACATCATTTTCTCCATGCTATTTTCTAAGGCAATCCTATTCTGGCCTTTTTACTCCACTATTGGGTTGCAAAAATCAAAGATTCAACAAAACTTTTTACCCTAGAAACCCAATGAACAAAAATCAATTAGTAACAACAATTATAAATCTTACTAAACGGTACAAAGACAGATACAATATTTATTTATCATATACTCACCATCAAATTACATGTCAGTCTTTTATACAACTATGCTCTCAAATCTCTAATTCAAAAAAAAAAAAATCCACCCAATACATGGCAACCTAAATTCTTAGTTAGAAATCCAAAACCCAAATCCCATGATGAGTCAACAAGCTGAAAGTAACATATTCCTTCCATCTACAATAAGCTTATCACTTACCAACCATATTCCCTTCCATCTATGATAAGCTTATCACTCACCAACTTGGGTAGTACATTTTAACTTCATTGTTTCCCTTCAAATATACCTGTCAAACTCTAGTTAGAAATCCAATACCTCAAAAGTGAATTCACAAACAAAAAATAATATATTTCTTCCATCACAAGCTCATCATAATCCAATTATCAACTTGAGAGCTCCATTTTGGTTTCATATCTTCATTTGAAGATGTCTTAAAATGTGTTGTAACATGTGTCATATGTCAACAAGGACTCTTTTACAACTCTAGTACATGTTATAAATGTTTTATAGCCATAAATTTAAATTTGTTTAGACTCATGCTTGCTCGAATTTAGGGCATCTATTTGACCGCTTGTTGCTCTATTGATTATCTAATGTAATATAGCAACTATTGCCACCCAAGAGCGAAGTACAACCATCACATAGTGTAATCAATCCATTAATTGGGGAACCCCATTATCATGGTGTCGATGCGCAAGAGGGTAGCCCCCACCCCCACAACTTGAACTATTGCCTCCAACCCACCCCTTGCCACTATAATTCCCACACTCCAAGCTAAAAATAACATATTCCTTCCATCTACAATAAGCTTATCACTCACCAACCATATTCCTTCCATCTATGATAAGCTTGTCACTCACCAACTTGGGCAGTACATTTTAACTTCATTGTTTCCCTTCAAATATACCTTTATCAAATCCTAGTTAGAAATCCAATACCTCAAAAATGAATTCACAAACAAAAAATAATATATTTCTTCTATCACAAGCTCGTCATAATCCAATTATCAACTTGAGAGCTCCATTTTGGTTTCATATCTTCATTTGAAGATGTCTTAAAATGTGTCATAACATGTGTCATAAGTCAACAAGTGACTCTTTTACAACTCTAGTACATGTTATAAATGTCTTTAGAAGCCATAAATTTAAATTTGTTTAGACTCATGCTTGCTCGACTTAGGGCATCTATTTGCCCTGCTCTATTGATTATCTACGTAATATAGGAACTATTGCCACCCAAGAGCGAGTACAACCATCACATAGTGTAATCGATCCATTAACTGGAGAACCCCATTATCATGGTGTTGATGCACAAGAAGGTAGCCCCCTACCCCCACAACCTAAACTATTGCCTCCCACTCACCCTTGCCGCTATAATTCCCCCCACACTCAAGCTAAAAATAACATATTCCTTCCATCTACAATAAGCTTATCACTCACCAACCATATTCCTTCCATCTATGATAAGCTTATCACTCACCAACTTGGGCAGTACATTTTAACTTCATTGTTTCCCTTCAAATATACCTTTATCAAATCCTAGTTAGAAATCCAATACCTCAAAAATGAATCCACAAACAAAAAATAATATATTTCTTCTATCACAAGCTCGTCATAATCCAATTATCAACTTGAGAGCTCCATTTTGGTTTCACATCTTCATTTGAAGATGTCATAAATTGTGTCGTAACATGTGTCATATGTCAACAAGTGGCTCTTTTACAACTCTAGTACATGTTATAAATGTTTTTAGAAGCCATATATTTCGATTTGTTTGGACTCATTCTTGCTCGACTTGGGGCATCTATTTGAGCAGTTGCTGCTCTACTGATTATCTACGTAATATAGCAACTATTGCCACCCAAGAGAGAGTACAACCATCACATAGTGTAATCGATCCATTAACTGGGGAACTCCATTATCATGATGTCGGTGTGCAAGGTAGCCCCCTGCCCCCACAACTTGAACTATTGCCTCCAACCCACCCGTTGCCGCTATAATTCCCCCCCACCCGTTGTGTGTGGGGGGTGATTATAGTAGCTGTTGGGGGGTTATATTGCCAAACTCACGTTGTTGCATTGTAGAGCCGAAAAAGATCTTAGCATCCCTAAACTGAACAACCCAAATTATTTATTTTGACATAAAAAACCCGTATTGACATTAGGAACAAAGTAAGACACCTTTCTTAACAAGACTTTTACACATCAATGGATAGAACATTCAAAACAATCACAATTCAAAAAAAAATTTAAAAATTACCAAAATAAAGAATAACATGTATTAGTTAATTTATTTAGTTCTTTTAACTTTTATCAAACACATATAAACGCTTAAAAAAAAAAACCCTATAACTGATATGATATCTCTAAGAAACCTTTGTAGGGAGCTTCACAATTTTCAAGTGATGCTTTAGGAAGGATATAGAGAAGCAAATAAACATCTACAAGCAACAAATGTTTGGTGACATCCCTATATGGGCCTCTGAGATAGGGGATACCTAAAATTAGTTTTCAGCACATGAGCCTTCATTGTATTGTTTTGAATCAATCAAATTAAAAAGAAACTTCTTGTTCTCTTTATTTAAATTGAAATGAATCTCTCATTTCTGCACTAACTATGAGATTAAATTTTTTTTTAAAGTCGATTCAAGTTGTTTTCCATCACATCTATATACCAAGGAAACAAACAAAAAAACCTTGAAATTTTGGATAAATACACAAAGAAAAAGGAAAAAACTGATGCATTCAGAGGAATTTGCAAAAGAACTTCACTTAAACGGTTAAACCCTGTTGTCCATATGTTAAGCCTAGTTGAGAAAAAATGGCCACCGCACAAAATTCAATTTAGCCAACAATGTTAAACTAGAACTTCTGAAAAATCACTCCAACCTTCATAACTAGAACAGCCAGTATCATTCTTGTTATTGATAAGGACCACATCATCTCAAGATAGAGGCTGGTTGATCAACGTATCATAGAGATGCGAAGACATTAGGAGCGGAAACTGAACAACATAATTCCTACAGGCGACAAACAATTGATGTATACAGAATTGATATGGTAGGTTGTTCTTTAAGTTGAAAGAGTACAAACAAGCCACACAATTCAAAATCGGTTCACTTCAAAATCGGTTCACTTGAAAATTGGAATTGTACAAACTTAATAGCTGGTTTTGCAAGTCCTAGCTAAAAAACCAATTATTAACCACAAACATAACAGCACAAGGAATGCTGAGAGTAAACAAATTTTGTAATGTCTGGCATTACATTAACTCAATTGCCCATGTACTCGCAGAAAATGCAGAACGAACTCTTGAGAAAACATGAAAGAGAATCTAACAGGCCACACAATTCAAAATTCATTCACTTCAAAGAGTACAAAATTACAAACTAAACCGCTGGTTCCACCGGTCCTAAGCTAAAACAAACCAATTATTGAATACAAAGCTATAGCGCAACAAATGCTCAGAGTAAACAAATTTTATGGTGTAGGGTATAACATTGCCCACATTAAGTTGAAAAGCAGAAACAAAAAGAATAGATATTTCAATTTTCTTATATACTCCATATGTTTCACTCATTTGCCCACATACATCAAAGAAAATGCAGAATAAACCCACTTGAGAATACATGAACAACATGACAACACAATAAAAGAGTACACTATCATTGATGACCATACTTCAAGATTCTTTGGAGTAAGCCACTTATGTCAAAAATTTCAAGGAAACAACAAAAACTCAAGAAAACGCATCTCATTAAACCTAATGATATACAGAGTGACCAGAGCTATCCCTTGAACAGATTTCTATTAGTGCTCGTCTTCACCTCCCAGCTCTTTCTCCTCAGAGGCAGCAGCCATCAACTCATCAAATTTGTCAGCTTTTGCTAGAATTATTTCAACCTAACCAGCAATGAAAACGAAATACTTAGCACATCTCAATTGTATTGGAGAAAACATTTTCCAACAAATCTACAAATATACCTTGGCTTTCTGGATGGGTCTTTCCCTTGTTTCATCTTTCATGTCAACAGTAGATGTCAAGATCCCTGAAAAGAAAACAAATAAAAACATACATTGTGAAAGTAACTCTTTTTTAGTCATGAGAGTATAATGGTCGAGCGGATCAATTTGTCTATCTTATGAACCAAACTCAAACTGCATATTGATAATTCTATCTACAAGACTTGACACAAAGTAACAATGTCACACGACATATGTATGCCTAAGTAATTTAACCATCACATGCACATGATTGGCCTCTAGTGACATGCAGAAACATTTATGTACTTTTGTTGATGATTTTGAATTATTGGATTTGAATCTTAAAGCAGTTTAAATCCAGTTGCGATGTACTCATGACATGATTTAGTCAATATACAGGTGTACCAATGGCAGGCTATGCCCTAAAATGTCAAAGCGGATTTTGGGAATTCGGCATCTTAGCCAAACGTGTAGTCATTCAAGAAGAACATGAACACGTCATTCTAAAGAAATTTTATAATAAAAAATGAGATTCAAGGTACAGCTAATGGATGATGTCAGAAGATTAAACTACTTTAGATAGAAAATAGATGGGAATAAATGCTCAAAAATTTCTACAATTATGATTTAGAGGCGTACATAAATAGCCTAGACTTACGCTTTTATCCAAGAATTTTTATATAAATAAATAACATTACAAGCAATTGCTATAATATATTTCCTCAACAAAATCAAACGAAGGTGTTTACAAATGTCATAATCGAAGAAGCATACAGTGGTATGGTAAGAACTTATTTGAGTTCAAAGAAAATATTCCCTTGTGATCTTGAAAGAAAAGGCAGTAAAACTGAATAAACCATGACTACATGGAGATCGGGAGGTGGGAAGGAATACAGATTTGAAAAATAATGTTCCAAATCTGTAGAGAACCCCGAATTCTGGAGGAAAAGCACATGGCAGGCACAGAGAGAAAAGGAAAAGAGGAACACAGAGGGAGACCGCTAGCCTCAGGAACTTGACAAGCACCCAAGCAAAGAGGATCAATGCTACACAATCTTAAATATATCAGAAAGCGTTAGCATAGATATTACATCCTCTTTTGTTTGTTAGCTTGTTATTAGCTATATTATCTTGTTCACTCACAATAGTGATGGTTAAGGGAGCTGCAACAGCTAGTATTATATTTAGATTATCTCAAATCAAATTGATCGTGCATAACAAACATTATGATGTCTAAATAAGATTGTCTTCTATAATGAAAATAGTCAAAGCTATTATTTCAACATTTGGTATTAGAGCATGCATTTTGAGGGTAGAGCCAATTACTAATATCACAAAGTTCTACTATTGGATGCTAGTAGATGTATGCATTAGCTAGTGAACTCAGTGCATACTTTATGACTGCATTAGTTACGATATTTCTTGTGAATAAAGGCAAAAGGCAATAAAATATCAGACCACTTCAAGGTGGGTGACCTCCTAGTTTGGGAGACCCTTTGGTGGGATGGAATACAAGGGAAAAATTAAGGATAAGCAAGCATGCCACAAGTGCTTAACCTTATTAAGCTTAGGAAGATAGAATATTTAGGACAACATGCCCATCCCCTTCAAAAAAGAGTTACCCTCAACACTTGGCAACTCTAGATGCTTCTATGTGAATTGTTCATCTTCCCATGTTGCATCTTCAGCTGGCAGATTCTTCCACTTGATTAGAAATTCAGAAACGGCTCATTTTCACAACTTCTTCACTCATTTCTCAACGACTGCCTTAAGTTCCAAAATAAACTATACTTCATTTAACTCAAGGAATTCTAGCTAGATTAGAAGGGCAAAAGGAAATAAAATATCAAACCACTTAAAGGAGGTGACCTCCTAGTTTGAAAGAGCCTTTCTCTTCATTATTTATAAACATAATTAAGTAGGGACACACCCTTCATCCTAGTTAGGTAGGCCTAAGGAAATCTATTATTTTCGTTTACTCTGTAAATCTATCAAAGTAGAATAAGCGAGTAAACACCCAGCCCCAACCTCAACCTCAAGTTGTCTTTGTAAATTATTCAATCAATTGCTATAAATCCTTCCCAACTGATTTAGGTTAATATCGCAATTCAAGCCCAACCTCCTCCTTTTAACACAATTCCTTCATTTATTATGGCTATGGATTAACGGAGTTAGCCTTTCATTACATGAAATAATGGTAGTCCTTTGGTAGCCCCCAAAGCTCCTACAAAGTGTAATCCTATTCCAACTTCCAGTCTAAAGGCTCCAAATTCTACTAAGGATTGGGACTTGTTGGGAGCAGCTCTATGCAATCAATTTGAAGAACGGGGAGATAATTTATCTTTAGTATAGCACCTTACCACTATAAGAGCACACCAAAGGAAACAATTACAGCTTTCAACACCCAATTTAAAGAACCTTCATCAAGAATTCCTACAAAGGTTAGACCTCTTCCTAGTATGGTTTTCTTATACCATCTTAAAGCTTGCAATCCTGAAACTGCTATGATGATACAATCTATTGGTGGGAATAGCCTACCAGATGCTTATGACATTGCACTTTCACCTAAGAATGGCCTTATTCAGCCAAAAAAACTAATTCCTAGGCCTACTATGCCATCAATTCCTGACAGCTACACTCCTATCCAAGCCACTCTGCAAGTTCCTATCCCTAGCATAGCCCCTATCTTTGAGATTCCTTAGCCAATATCTCAAACATCTAAGAAATTGGATGAGATGAAAACCATGCTTGGGTGTGTGTCTAATGAGTAATGACCCAGTAGCAAGTAAACACAACCACCACAAGTTGCTCCCAAACACTTTTATCAAAATAATCAGAACAGTCCATGGGTATAAGCCCCAATATCAGGCTAACAAATAACATAATCGAGCTTAAAATTCACAAATTGTTCCCCTGTGAATATACCACTTCAACAGATTCCGCCCAATAACCCTCATATAGGTTTGGTGACCAAAATATGTGGTGCTATCTTTGTAATGCTACCCATGCTCCCAGCAACTGTCCAAGAGGTAACCCTCAACAGGCTTTGATGGTTCAAAATGTCACATTAAACACGCAAATGCAAGAGGTTTCTATTGAACTGAATCAAGTAGCTCCTAATCAGGCATGGGTTCTTGGGAGGAAAGTGAGATCTATAGAGTCAATGAGGTAACTTCAACCTTAGGAAGACCTCAAGTCTAATTCGATTATCTAACAAGGTCTAAAGAGAAGGCTAATGAGGAACAGATGAAAGCCATTCAAGTAAGTCCAAGTGCCCAAAATATATCAATGGCTAAGCAACAAAAAGGTATTTCTAGGGAAATACAACCTAGAGTTTCACACCCCTTGGCTGAAAAACCAAGAAACTAGTGGACTCCGTGTAGTCCAAAGAGCAAGCTTGCAACACCTTTCAATGTGGTAGAACAGATTAACATTTAAAAAGGTAACTACAAATGTGTCACTCTAAGAGATCCTATCAATACCCAAACAGATGAATCTTTTGAAGCAATCTCTTAAGCTATAAGAAGGAGCTGTCAAGCAAAAGGAGCAATCTATTGATTCAAAAAAGACTATTCAGTACAAGTAGTCCACAGTACTTCAAATAACCAACACAGAGGTAAGTACAACAAAGCCTCTTCCTTTTATACCAGTCTAGTTATTGGTAAAAACTCCTTCACACTTGCATGATAGATTGAGCTAGTACTTTTCTTATTCCTAAAAGAATTGCTGTGCCCTAGGTTTAGCCTATTAACCTGTAGAGAAAGGGGTAACTCATCTCAATGCTACTCAATAAAGACTAGGTCTCATTAGGATCTTCCATTTACCCTCTATGCATGTCCAAATGTCACTATTCCCCAAGGCATAGTTGTAATTGAAAGGCTTTATAACAAAATTTGGAGGATACCTATCCCTAGATTGGAGCCACACATTTTTGAGAACTAGATACGGTACAAAAGTTAAAACTCTTGCAGAACCCAGTGCCATGAACCAAATAGAAAATGACCTGGCAACTACACTTGAGTCTAGCCATGCCTTACTAGGTAAAGAAGAGTTGTCCACTTCAAACATAGTTATTGACAAAAATCAAAGGATTGTTTCAGACAATCAATTAGATATATGAGCTACTAACAATTGGACTTGATACTTATGAGTCTACATGCATGGGCACTTAATCATTCATAATTATGAAATCTACACTCCTCATATCTCTTAAGGAAAATGAAGAAAAGGGATGTCAAAGTTGTTCTTTGATGGCATTTAGTGCAAGAATGGGCTAGTATAGTTTTTTATTTCTCCCAAAGGCGATAAACTTCTGCACCGCTAACTTCTCAAGATTCAAAGCCTTTGTCTTTCATTTTTCGGCCTAGTTTTCATTCATCCTGCATATTTTTAGTTTAGAAGGGGCCAAGTTTCAATTGTGATTCACATTGTTCGACAATCAACCAATTGTAAGAAGAGTTTTACTTCCTTCTTTTTGAGCAGTAAAAGTAAAAACAGAAAATTTATTTATTGGCAATATATATCTGATAGAAAAAATTTAAAATACTATGACACACCAAGAGACAGATATAGCAGTATTCAACAGTAACACAAACAGCTAGGGTCAATGTAAAGCAGTAACCTAAATACCCATTATCTATAAATGAATTAGATTTAATATACCAATCATAGACAGTTCCAGGCAAATGTACTCCGCCACACTTTCCAATTAATATTTATCAAATGCTTTCTTCAGTGCTTTTTGTTTACTATATTGTTATGAACCATCTAGGATTGCCATAATCAAAGGTCATTCTTAACTGGGAGGAGACATACACTTACTGTCTGACTTTTAACATCCACTGTTAATACTACTACTTCAACAATCTCAATCCAAACAATAATATCATTTCACCTAGAAATATATTCTGCACAAAAGTAATGTCCTATATATATATATATATAGAGAGAGAGAGAGAGTATATGCAACAAACTAACACAAATAAATCAAAGAAAACTTACTCTTCTCTAAGGCCAGACCATTGTTCTTTAATATTTCAGCAACTGTGACAACTGTAGCAATAGCTGTTGCAAAAATAAGGAAAATTAGTATTTTTCTATTTTTAAGCATTCTGATTACAAATGAAAGTGCAATTTTGAAACACTAATTCTAGAAATATTAACTACTTCACTTTGAATGATCTGGAAACAAATGCCTTAAATGTACTTGAATTTGATTACTATGATAATATAAATCTCAGGACATCAAAGATACAAAGTACAAGATCGTGAATTTACATTACAACTGATCCAATTTGCATTGTATTCACCCACTTAGGAGGCTTTTGGCCCCATTTTTATAAGGTGAAAGAACGGTAATCCCATTTTCTGCTTGGAGTGCCCCTTTGCTTTTCATGAAAGTTGTTCCTCCTGCCTGACCTACAGATGTTATTCTATCCTCCTTGTATTCCTCACTCTCTAAAGAGGCACCATGACTTCTTGCAACTCATGCACAAGGTCCCAAGTCTTCTAGCATAGTCTACACGAAATTTGTTTTTTCTTTATCCAACATTGAAGGCTCAAACAAACACGAGTTCTTGACAATGACTACTTGTTGGCCCCATTTTTAAACTCACCAAATTTTACACTTTTGGCCTCTGAATTCTTATGTCGAGGAGTTCCCAATCAAAAATGGCCTATCCTCAAGTGCTAAGTCTCTTGCCATTTTGAAGCAGAATCTCTATTGTTCAGCTAAGAACCTTCAGAAGTAGTGATGTAGCTTGACCAGATTTACGGAAACAATTAAATCTTGAAATCTGTAAGAGATGGTGCAAAATCCTTTTATGGGGATGTTAGTGAGAGTATTTCACCTAATGTGGCAAATTTTCAGATCAAAACGACTTCCAATTTGTGAGATATTAAAAGTTCAATTTTTCATCGAATAGTTTGCGGAAACGATTAAATCGGGAATTCTATTAAAGTTGGAGCGAAATAGTTTGACAAGGAGATTTGTGACGCTATTATACACAATGTGGCAAGGTTTCGCAAGAAAAAATTAATCCAGGCAAAAGTTATGCATTAAAATTCCTTTGTCAGGTTGGCGGATTTGTCAAGCAAATTTTATAAGGTTTTCACAATGTGGAGTCAGGCACTTTCTAAGTTGTATATACACTGGGAAGTCTTAAAAAAAAAAGGTTGAAGGCAATGGTAGTAGTTGGCTTTTAAAATCCTTTAAAACTTCTCATTATCAAGGTATTTTACAGTTCCTACAACCTTCAGCATTCATGTTTTTGTTCTTTATTGATATTTTAAAATCCAAATTCTATTTAAGTCTGGAAAATTTCTTTTAATTCCTAGTCCACTAAGAACCGCCAACAATTAGGAACTCCTATAATGCTAAAAACATTTAAAAGTTCCTAATGGTTAAAGAAGCCTCGACAGTTCCTAATGTCCTCTAAACCTTCGATAGTTCCTAATGAGCTAGAAACCCCTGACACTATTCACGTAATCACATTTTATTGTTTAGTTGGAGTATTTGTTGGAACCAAGAACTTTTTTGGAGGTTCCCATGGTTCCAAGCATAGTTGAAAAACTCGGACTCGGCAAGCCCAAAACTCTTGAAAACTTGGAACTCGGCAAAAACTCAGCAAATTTATCATCGAACATTTGAAAATAGATAAATTATTCAGATTTATTAATATAATATACATAAATATTAATAGATAATATATTAATAAAAATTATAATAAATAATAAAATTTATAAATTTATTCCATTGTTTATAATGGAATAAAATATAGATAAATGTTTTAGATAGTAATAATAAATTCATAGGGCATATAACAAAATTTAAAATTAAAATAGAAAATTATAATGTATATAATATGATAAATATTTTTTAATAATTATTAATATTTATAAAATATTAAAATATTATTCATGAATCATAATAATAATAGATTAAATTTTAAAATATATAATTTTTAAATTATTCAACGAATCAATAACAATAGCCATTTATTAAGTTCTATAAAGCTTGAAAATATATGAATAATAAATGGCTTAAGGTGTAAGTTATAACTATATAATTTGAGATTTTCACGTAGAATATAGAGACAGAGAATATAGAGACGGAGACGCAGAGAAAAAAGTGATTTGTCTTTTGCGCAGAAAAAAGTGATTTATATTGCGAGTTACTCGCAATCACAGATGAAGCGCGATTACTTGCAATTAGGGCGAGTTTTCTACGCATTTGCATCCTTGGTTCCAAGAACCTTCTTTTCCTCCCCTGTATCTGCATTGATAGACATGTATGCAAGATGAGAAGGCATAGACAGCACACAACCTAGGCAGAGGATAGAGTTGCGAACAATAGACATGGAGCATAAACCATTTGACAAAATGCTCAGAGAAATGTGGTCTTATAAGCTATGGTGATTGCAGGATATACTCATAATGATTTTGTTGAATAAGCTTTTAAGATTTTCAAAAGAAAATACAAATGATAGGTGCAATGCCAAACTCAACAACCAATGCTAGCCTCCTCTCAACCAAAATGGTTGGACAAATTAATATTTTCTATGCTATGATAATTTTGGATTGAGTGGTGGTCCATGCGACTATAGATGACGAGAGCTTTGTACAAACGAGAGAGGCATTTCAATGCAAGTGGAAGCGCAATGTACGTTAGCGGATTCAATGCTTACTGGCTTAACTATGAAGCGGTTGATCCATCTAAGAGGCACAAAGTTTACAATTGTTGCAACAAACTACAAAGCATGGTCTCACAGTGGCTCAAACATAGACTTTTAGCGATGGAGGATACAAAGCTCTACAAATTTCCCCTAGCATCTATGACGAGCAAGTATTTGAGGCTTTGGATTTTGTGGTGAATGAGATGAGATCACACAATATCAAACTTGTGTGGAGTCTGGTTAGTAATTACAAGGCTTTTGCAAGGAAGGCACAATATGTTGAGACGGCAACTAAATCTGATGACCAAGACGATGATTTCTTTATCAATCTTGTTGTCAAAGAATATGACATAAACCACATCGAGAGGGTATTGACGAGTGTTAACAGCATTACCCAAATAGCTTCAAAGATGACCTAATAATTTTTGCATGGAAGCTCACAAACGAAGCCCGTTGCCAAACTAATCCTTCTGGGAAGACTCTCCTGAGATGGATCAAAGAAATGGCTCAACATGTTAATTCCATTGATACAAAGCATCTTTTAGACATTGGTCTAGAAGGATTCTATGGTTATTAAACTCCTCAAAGGAAACAAGTGATTAATCCTTCTGGCTTCGAGACAAGCCAACCAAGTACAAGGAATTGATTTTGCAACAGTTTATTCATATCTAGACATATGGCTTTCATGACAAGATAAGGAGGCATAGCTTACCTTCTTGCATAGATGGGTAAATAAGCACATTAAGAATATAAGTCTCAAAAAGCCTGTTTTATTTACAAAATTTGGCAAATCGTTAAGAGACCTTGGATATAACATCGCTCAAAGGAATATTATTTGAAATTTTTTACAAAGCCATCTTAAAATCTGCAAGAAAAGGAGGATCAGCAAGTGGGGCATTGTTTTGGCAGACCTATGCACAAAGAAATATATGCAAAATATGATTTTAGAGAAGACATGTAAACTGTTTTAACAGAACACCTCAAGGAAATCTGGAAGCATAGACAAGGCATGTGAGGACTTTTGGCAAAATGCATCAATGGAATGTATCGTATGGAATACGATGGATGCACAAAATGAATCGTTGTAGAGCTTTAGAAATTTTCAAGAAAATGTAACTTGCTGGTTTAAAGCCGAACTCAGCAAACCTCCTACACATAGTAAAATGGGAACATTGAAATCACGTATGGGCAATTGTCATCTGTTGTAGTTGCAATACCCTAATAAAAATGCATGCAAAAGTAGAACCATGGACAAGGCATGAAAATAGTTTTACCAAACATGCAAGGAGCCCACCACCATCTCTCATGAGCGCCATGATTGCAAATTATGTACATAATGGAGTTTGTTATAAAGGCTTTTGACACATTTATCAATACCCTTCGCACTTATAATATGCAAAGTGTCAAAGCATGGACAAGGACCCTAAAACAGTTTGACATAACGCCAAATTTGTAGTCTCATGAGATGCAATGTTTGCAGGATATGCATAAAATGGATTTGATGAAAAGGCTTTCGAACTTTCAAACAAATGGCAGGTGCAATGCCAAAATCCACGACCTTTGCTGCTATCCTCCCGCCCTGTGCCAAAATTTGCAACTCTTAATAATATTTCAGCATGAGAGTGTTAGAAAAGGGTATGGACATACATCAAAGCATAACAAATAAAGGAATGTTGTCAGACGTAGTTGCGAATGCACTGGTAGATATGCCTGCAAAATGTGCAACATACAAAAGGCACACAAATGTTTGACAAAAAACCTCAAAGAGATGTGGTCTTTGGAACACCATGATTGCAAAAAGCCTCCATGAGCTTGTTAAGTTGCTGATCAAATGTGTTTTACAAATAAATAGATTTATTTGGAGTAGACATCATCTTATGGCCAAGAGCTAGTAGGCATCCCTCAAGTAGGGTATGAAAGGCTCATGTTGAGTCCATACCGACAAGGTTTTGTTCAACCTACAAGACAATGTTAGCAATCTTAGACCACTGTAGACAATGAGTGAGGCATCTCCACAGTGGGTGAGATCTCATGTTATCAACATTGAGGAACTTATGCAATCACCAAATAGCTCACAAACTCGAGCCAAGTGACTTAAATGAGAAAGAGAAAAGAAAAAGAGGTCACCAAGCTGCAAAAGGAAGAGCTTTTGGCTGAATACGGCAGCAGATGGTTTGCTTAAGAAGTTTAAAGATATTTGTTTTGACAAACACTATGGTCAGCTTGGAAAGAAGCATTGGGTAGAATTGTTCTTGAAGTGAATGACGTACAAATTGCATCATCTCAAGAAAATGTACAAGGAAAAACAACGCAATATTTAAATGGGCTTTCTTTCAGCACGTAGAGCACATCGTTCAAAAGTCATCAAAATCTTCAAATATACAAAATGATATTCAAAATGATTCCAATGAAGAAGAATGTTCAAGAGGAACAACAACTCCAAGATTGCCACATGTGGGAAAGTTTGGCAAATTCTTATTGAGTCTTTGATAGAATGCATGAATGCAATGTAATCTCATGAACTACAATGTTTGGATTCTATGCCCAACATGGCCAAAGTAAGCAGACTCTTGACTCTATGAGCAAATGCAAGAGGACGGCATCCAACCAATCAAGGTTACTTCTATTTGTATTCTCTCTATGTGCAGCAATATGGCCCTCGTGGATGAAGACTGCATTTATTTTGATTTTAGCAATTTTATGGCATTATACCCAACCATATAATCCATTCTGACTTCATGGTTGATATCCTTGGTTGTCCTAGCCAACCGTATGCAGCTCTCAAATTTATTGCAAATATGCCTTCCCACCCTAGAACTTCAATTTGGCAATCCATGTTTAGTGCCCACAAAATCCATGAGACTTTGCAGCTAGGAGAAAAGTCAAAAAGTGTATTCTTCAGATGGATCCACAATATTCTTCAACATATATCCTCCTTTCCCACACGTGTGCTGCAAATGCCAAGTGAAATCATGTCTACATGGTTTCCTCTGGTGTGCACTCATGCTTCACTGTTAAGATGGATTGTTAGTTGTTACATGACCCGTTGATGAGGTTGTGGTAGAAAGCTCAAGTCGTCGTTCAAGAGATTGTGCATTGTTTCTAACTTTTCATTATTTTCCTAATATTTGTATTCAAGAGGCATTTTGGCTGGTTAGAAACACATCTGCAGATAAATTGATGCCTATAGTGTAATGTCCCCTATTTGACTTGACCATCGGGATCAGTAGATTAGCCTATGACAGGAGCTTTCATAAGCTAATGAAGTGTTTAGGGAGCTCAGTTGGCAATATTTCTAGGACTTACTATTTTTAGTAAGTCAGTGGGATCAGGTCATTTGGAGAATCTCAGTGTTGGACTTGGTGCTTCTTGTCGAGAGCTTTCCATCGAGCTATCATAAATTGTATTCCGAGTTCGACTGCTATATTATTTTAATGCCTGAAGTTAATATACTTTATTATAAAGTGACAATTAAATAAAAGATGTATTAATAAGGTCACTTTATTATAAAAAAGTTGTTAAAAAGTGTCTTCTCTAGGTTTGGACATCTAATGTGTTACCATGGGCCCTTTTTTTAAGTGAAGAATTTAATATTAATAAAAAGGTTGTCACTTCTTTTATCCCACATTGCTTATGCAAGTGAAATTGACTTCTTGGAGGGCCTTATATTCTCTTGGCTGGGATGAGTTGAGGCATGCTTGGGAATATATGAAGTTAAATAAATTATTGGAGTTCTTCTTCAAAGGTTTGTGAGGACGTAAACCCTCATGAATAGCATTCTTCTTGCTGTTGCAAGATACAGTCAGGAGGATTAATGGTGTTTTCACTCAGGAAACACATTGGGTTTATTGAGTCTTGGAGCCAGATTTGGAGGAGATAATTAGACGCAGATTGAGAGCATTAGTGGCAGAAAAAATTAAAGAGAAAGGGAAGATTTGGAGTGCTACAGTGACTCCGCTACAGTGTTTGTTACAGTAGTTTGCTACATTGATTGTTATGTGGAACCAGTGGATAGATAGAGATATTGCTGTTCAAAGGTAATAATAACTCCGGTTGGTTTCTATTATTGCTGCTGTTGCTGATTGGAACAAGAGGCCAGTTTGCTGAAACTAAAAATCAGGTCAGAATGCAATATACAGATTTGCTGTTGTATTTCTCTGATAGAAATATCTCAGATTGTTAAGAGGTCTGAAATCACTTTAAAATCTGTCATCTATGTTTGTAATCTGCTCTTGAAATATTAGTAATGAAAATCTGATTGCTTGTCTTGAAAAAAAAAGAAACAAAACTAGTTCCATTGTACTACAGATTAGAATGTATGAAGAACTGAAATGAAATTACATGTTCAATATTATATTTGCTGGTTATGAATATAGTTATTTCCATGCTGGTTAATTAATTTATAAGCAATCATTCCATATCATTTCAAATGCATTATTGAACTCAAAACAATAACGGATTCATAAGGGAATGCATGACAACTGTTTGAAGAAATACCTACGGCTGTGAGTGTTGATATTTGAGCAAAATAATTTGGGTCAGATTCGGGGTATCCATTACATATAGTCAGAACATACAAACTGTTCAACGTAATGCCTTAACAACAACCATTAGCCCGTGAAGTTTACACGAGGACTCGTCTTCTTATAATAAAGTCAGTATTATTAATGTTTTTAAAACATTTCTTTTAATGAGTTGGAGATTCACGCTCATTAAAAAGGACTCTGTAATATTTTAAAACATTTTGTGAAGTCTTCAAAAGTGATAGTTAAGCATCAGTTACAAATTAGTTATGGGCTGGAAGACTATAAAGGCAATGTTTTCAAATGTAAAGGGGACTTTTTTCAGGGAAAATTTTAGAGTACTTTTTGAAAGACTCTTGATCTGATACTTGGTACAAAAGGGTTTTTGAAATTGTACAATTTCATAAAGTTAATGAAGATTGTGTATGGTTTGTGCGTTCTAATTGCATTTCTGAGTTATCATTACTAATTTTTCATATGTCAAATTGGTAATCTCTTTTGTCTTCATAGAAACTATTGGTCATCAATTGAAGCATTTACAAAAATATGCAATATGTTTTAAGGAAATGCAGTTATAATCTTTGTGTCTCGATTTAAATGCTACCTATGTAAGCCTATCTCTACATATGTGGAGATTGGTGCGCTTTTCTTCCCATATTGTCACAATATCATATATATTGTTACGAAATCCATCATATAAGTTCAAGAAAGTAGGTTCTAGCCATTGTGGTGAAACCTCTTGTAATTTGTCACAAGATTGTGAAATCCCAATTGGTATTTGTGTGTTTACAGCCAGGATTTCTGTAAGTTATTTTCATCTATCTTTACCATTAGTTTTTCCCTTTGAACTTTCGATATTTTTGGAAAATACCACAAAAACCCTAAATTTGATCATACAAGAGAGCTGCCCCTCTCAAATGCACAGGAAAATCATAATTCCATAGCAATCTCTCCAATTGCTGGTACGATTTCATTGCTCTTTGTGCAAACAAGGTTATTCTTGGAGATAATATCACAATGAAAATTTGTTCACTAACACTACCATATCCATTCTCATGAAAAACTCACCTCCTTTCTCAGGAATATTAAAAAGGTTAAACTTTAAGGGTTTAGATTTTCTTTGCTCAAGTACAACCATACTTCCTCCCCAACTATAGAACTTATGCCAAGTCCAATGCTAATGTAAGGAAGATCATCCTTTTTTAGACTCTTCACAAAATCTTTTACCTTATCGGCCTCAAATTTGATGAACATGATAGTATGGATCTTAGCCAAACTATGTTGCTTAAAAGCTCTTTCAACAAAATCAATCTTTCTTCTCAATTCATTTGCTTTCCTTATTTTTCACTTTTCCTTTTTCCATGTGTTTCTCTAACATTATTTAACTACTCATGCATATCAATAGCAACTAACCGTAACTGATTGTCGGCTCCACATCAGTGAAAACTGCCCATATTGATGCCTTGACAACCACCAGATATTTTGTTTTGACCTTGGACATCTTTGACTCTCCTTTGAAGTCAATTTCTTTCACATATTTTTCCCAATCCTCTATTATCGAATCTTTGGCATATTGACTAAAAGATTCCACTACTTACATTGAATTTTGTCATTTCCTCTTCCTTGACACCTTGGCAATCATGTGTTCAATGACCAATGACCATTATGAATCATAAGATTCATTGGCCAATCCCAATCCAAGCCAACCAAACTAAGGCCTGAGGACTGCGACCTAAGTACAAAGTGAGTCTGCTCAAACTCACCAAGTCTAACAATCTCGCCAAACTCAACTAGTCCCAATGGGTAGACTCAGCCAAGAAAATGATTAAACATAAAAGCATGAAAGTCAAGCAAGTTTTGATGGGTTTGGAGAACTTCGAAGGACAACTAAAAGCAATAAAATTATGAAAAATGGCATGTGCATGAAGGTTTGTGTGGTCTTAAAGGCTTTAATTTAGGCTTGATGGCAACGGGTCAACCCCTCAACCCCACTCTATATAACATCAAGGAGTGCAAGGAGTGCTACCTCTAAACCTTGCTTGAGGCACTACCCCAAGACACCCACAAAGAGCATTGCCCCTATTGGGTCCCAAAACCGTTGCTCCACTTCCTAGAATCAAATCCCACTCACAAGGCCAGGGTTGTCATCAAGTGGGTGAAAGTGGTTCATCAGCAGAACAATGGAGGGTTTAAGGTCAACTCTACAAGAGTGAGTTTTATCTCCTACACTTTGAGCTCAGCTTAGACTTAGGGGGGTATTCCAAGAGGTTGGATTATAAAACAAGCAAATGAAACTAGCAGTTAAACCCAAACTGTTGATTCAAGTGCAATGTGAGAGTGAATTGCATGATTCACAAAAATTGATATGTACTAATCCCTTTATGCAATGATATCATGAACCACACAAACTAAAACTAAAATAGAAAAGTGTTCAATGATTTGTTTTGATGTGTGTGACAGAAACAAATATAAAGAGACTGGTGCATATCCAAGGGCAACAGAGTCACAGCTAACAAGGAGAGATGGCAAGAGAAAATAACAAACAGGAAATGATCTACGCATTAAGATGAATCAACTTGTATTATTGTTAGCTTCATCTACTTAGTTATCCATCCATGAATTGTTCAATCTCATATGCAAACACAAAAAGAGTTGTTACAAGACATGCAACAAGGTTAGAAACTTGTCATATTCCTCTAATAATGTTTGCATTCACAACAGCAAATGTGTTGAAGAAAACATTCTAAATTTAGTACATTGTTTGAATTTTCCCATACATTAATGGAGACATAAAACTGAACAATGATATTACAACTCTTTCAACGGTCTGACAATATGTTTGCCTCCTTACCACTACTCTGGATCAATTTTTTGTGTATATCTGCTCTTCTGGATTATTCTTTTGCTATCCTCTATATCCCAATACCATCCAATAATAAGAATGGAGGGGAAAACCCAATAAAAATACTCAACCAGCAAAACCCTAAATCATGATACTAGAGCAATGTTGAAATGCACAGTTGATGTTGATTTCCACCCAAAATGGGAGTTGCATATTGGAGGACCAAAGCATTTACTTCTAGTGGTTGGGCATAACGGCAACATGAATGCTAGTAGGTGGGGCAATTGGACGAGAAAATGCACATCAAGCCACTAAAAACATTAAAATAATCATCCCACACCTTAACAATCCACTAAACAATGTCATTAAAAATCATGAACCCCCGAAGAAGGCGCAAAAGAGACGTCTAAGCATCCATCCATCACATACCCACTCAACACCTACCAATCAGGCTTGAAGAAGATCATAGAAAAATGCAATGCCCCGACAAGACAATCCTCTGTTGGGCATCAAGCATCGAGCATCCAACAAAACGCTTACCTTTCAAACTTCGAGCATTGAGCTTTCAACATGAAACATGCCAAGGAGGGATGAAGGGAAAGCCGAAAGTTAGACTCTAGACGGACTTAGAAGAATTTTGAATGAAAAGGCGAAGAGAAGCATCGAGGGTAGGAGATCAGGGATGGAAGGGAGAAATAGAAGAATAGGAGATAACACAAAGGCCTGACAACTCGATAGCTTAGTACTTAGGCACATTTGCAAGGAAATAAGGTGGGGCATTTGGGCTAAGAGGAAAAGCATGCCAGCATGAATAACACCAAAACCCAGCGGCTCAACAAAAAGACAGTGAATTTTACATTCTACAACTTGGGTTTTCGACTAAGGCACAAACATAGGGGCCAAATACAACATCTGAGGCACAATAAAAGGAACAAAATGACCGATTCAAATTCTCTCTGATCAGTTATCCACAATGGGTCACATATTACAAAAACACACAAAAGGAAGGGACTCAAGCAAAAATGATATTGCAGATTTATGTCACAACAGCCCCCAAACCCCCACTCTAGTTTTAATCTTTTTAATGAAAAAAAAATTGGCCATGTTGGATGCAAGAGCACCATTTTTTTAGTCTTTCAAATTTTTCCCAATTAAATTTTTAGTAGTTGGATTACATTTATACTTCTAGTTTGCTGAGTCAAACCATATCCTAAGTTATGCTCCTACGACTATTATAGCATTTGAAGACTTGTCTGAGATACAAGCACATGACTTCACATAGCACAGCAATGTTGGGTTGAGGGATACAAGCTCCTTTCTACCATAGTTCATGACTCCATGTTGTGAATTTTGTTTTTCATGCCACGGATATCATAAATTTTAATATTTTCACTGCATACAATTAATTAAAAATAAAGGATAGTTAATTAAGTTTTTATATGTAAAGTAAAGGAAAATAAATATTTGATTGTATTTAATAATCATTATTGTCATTGTGTAGCTATAGCTACTGCTAATAGTCTATGTATTCCAAGGATGCATCCCTGACCGAAAACGTTTCGAGGACACGAATACACCTTGGAAAATTCCCCAAGCTGTCCCCAAAATCCACAAAAAAATTGGAAATGCCCCTAGTACAATACTCATAATTGTGAAAATGCCAAGGGGCAACTAGCCATCCCCGAGACAGCCAGGGGATGTCCAGACATCCCCCAACTGTCCCAAGGATAGCTAGTTGTCCCCCACTACCTAGCCACTTTCCAATTGTGTTTTTTTAACACAAAAATAATTAAAAATAAAGGGCCATGCACCCCTTTGCATAAAACCTAAACCTAAAAACAACATTATAACATTCAAAATGTGTCATTATGCAAATTGTGAAGAGTTGAAAGAAGAGCACAACTATGAGAAACCAAGTGAAAGAAGCAAAGAAGCGAGCAAAGGGCAAAAGAAGACCAAGACTCCATCATTTAAGGTAAATTCATTATGTTTTTACTGTTTTACAAATTTTGCATTTTTTTTTTTGTTTTTGTTAAAATTTCAAATACTTGGAGGGTTTTTTTTGTTTGTTTTGTTCTATATTTGCACTTGCAGCTATCATTTACATTTCAACCAAAAAAAAACCAATGAGCACCAACAAAAGTGATGATAGTGAGGGTCAAGAAACTGAAATTGAACAAACATGTCATGGAAGTTCTTCAAGAAGTGTGAGTGTTTCAGGGACACCTAGTTCAGAATATCCATTTCAATGCCCATTTAACCCAAAAAAAACCTCTTTTACAATTTGCAAGAGTCATAGACACTAAGAAAAAAAAAAATCAAAGGGGATAGAGTATGGTTTCCAGGGCAGCTACACAAGAGTTTACTCACATCTTTTAGGCATACCTCATTAAGGAAATCACAGTTGAGGGAAAAAGTGTCAAACAAAAAAATCCTCAACGATGATTGATGCTCCATAATGAGGTAAGAGATTGTTGTTTTTATTTTTTAATGAATTACTGATTTTTCATATTAATTTTTTATTTTATTATTAACTAATTCATTGCTGATTTTAGTAATTAACTTTTATACTTATGGTTTTCATTTTATTATTGATATTAAATTTATAAATTGCTGATTTTATTATTTTCTGATTTTATAATTTTTATCGTTTCTAAGTTTTTAAATTTCTAACTTGTAAATTTACTAAATTATTTTCATTCTTTGTAGATATATTTGCTCCATTATCTCACCTATTGTGCTAGCCATAAGATATGCTCATACAGACTCTCCTAGCCTTGGAGAGATTTATGAGACATTTGACAACATGCTTGGACAAATGAAGCAAGCAATTCATAGCAGGGACACTAATTTGGGATTTTATTAGGACATTAGGCCCATTGTGACACGGCAGTGGGGCACTATGAACACCCCACTACATACGACTGCCTACACTCTAAATCCCAAATGGTATGCAGCAAGACCTTGGAGAGTACCTCCATTTGACAATGAGAGGTGAAAGAATGCTTCCTGAAGGCCCTTGCAAAAATGTATACTAAGGAGGAGTCTAGCAAACTTAGAGCACAGTTGCTAGCCTTTGTGAGTCTTTGTGGCCCAACATTTAGTAGACCAAAGGCGAGGATGGATAGAGCTACATTAGCTAAAACCAACCCCACTAGATGGCGGACATGGCATTGCAAGGATGCACCAAACACCCAAGTATTGTCAAACTCCAGCCGCACGTTGAGATATTGATCCTAAATATACTACACAGGTTAATGATGTGGAGGCCCATGATGTATTGCTTGGCATTCCATTGGATCAGGATGAGACAACCTCTCATAGTGATAATGACTCAAACTCCGATTTTGATGTAGTGTTAGGGAATGTTGATTAGGGACAATTGCATATTTCTATATTTTTGTCATTTTGTAGTTGAAACTTGCAGCCTTTGGGCAATTTGATGTAATTTTTATTGAAACTTGCAGCCTTTGGGCAATTTGATGTAATTTTTATAGAATATCAATGCACATTGTCAATGAATGCAATTAAATTTTGTTAAAACTTCATTTGTTTGTCGTTTTCTATGACAAAAATATTTATTTAACCTAATATTATGTGTTAAGGTTCTATGATGTATATGAAATAGTAATTGATTGTATTGAACAAAGGAGAGGAATGCTCCTTAAATAAGAAATTGCAAAATGATGTTTCTAAATAAAAAACAATCGATACCTAAAAAAATAAAAGAAAGTTGCTAAAAATAACTAAGAGCAAACTAAACAACTAAGATGACCATTATAAGCTAAATATAACAATATTAGTTTAAATCCCTCCCTTAATGGTCATTCTACTAACTCCACCAAGTTTGCCTTTAAATTTTACAAATTTGTCCGGATTGAGGGACTTAGTGAGAATGTATATAGTCCAATCCTCAATTGGAACATACTACATCACTGGTCCATCTTTAACAAGCTGTCATATGAAGTGGCAATGAAGCTCTACATGTTTTGTGCGATTGTGGAAGACTAGATTTTTGGCAAGCTTTAGCACCCCTCAGTTGTCACAAAACATGGGTGAAGGCCTTGCTTGAGACATTTTCATGTTAGAAAGCATCCTTCGAAGCCATACTACCTCACATGTTGCTTTAATAGTTCCTCGATACTTTGCTTCTATCGGGGAAAGAGCTATTGTCTGGTGCTTCTTGCTGGTCCATGTGACTACACCCATACCAAGATTGAAAACATATCAATAAGTAGACTTCCTATCGTCAAAAGAACCTGCCCAATTTGAATTTGTAAAACCAACCAGCCTCAGATCTTTGCTTTTGCTTACAGAATGCCAAAGTCAGATGTCCCTTTCACATATCTCAATACTCACTTTGTTGCAACCCAATATTCAGCCTTAGGGGCAGTCATCAAACAAGAGATGTAGATCACAACATAATTTAGATCAGGTCTAGTGGCTGTAAGATGAGGCTGCCAACTAGTTGCCTGAAAGTTGACTCATTAACAACTAGTGAGTCTAATTTGGCTAAAAGTTTCAACCTTTTCTCCATGGGTGTGGATGAGATTTTTCAATCTGTCATCCTAAACTTTTCCAGCAAACTCCTAGCATTTTTAGACTAAGAAATGAAAATACTGCCACCTGTCTGCCAAACTTCTACACCAAGACAATAGTGGAAAGGACCCAAATTTGTCATATCAAATGCCTGACACAAATTCAACTTGATTTGCTCAAGCAAATGACCCCATTGCCAATAATGATGATATCATCCACATAGATGACAAGAAGAATGATATCACTACCAGTGCTCTTGACATATAAATTGGCATTTGAGAAACTCCTCTGAAAACCCTATGCAACCAAATACTTGTCAATCTTTAGGTGCCATGCCCTGGGAGCCTACTTTACGCCATAAAGAGCCTTCACCAACCGGCATAGTTGGTGCTCTTTGGCTGCAACTTTAAAACCAAGAGGCTATGATATGTAGACCTCTTCCTCCAAATCTCTATTGAGGAAGGCACTCTTTACATCCATTTGATGGACCTTTCAGCCAAGCTATGTTGCAATGGCTAAGACAAGTCGGATGGTGCTCATCTTTGATGTAGGTGCAAAGGTCTCCTCGTAGTCAATGCCTTCTTGTTGCGACAACCCTTTAGCCACCAACCAAGCTTTGTATTTATCAAATGTTCCATCGGCTTTGTATTTCACTTTGTAGACCCATTTGTAGTGAATGGGTTTCTTCCCTAGTGGAAGATTTGCTAGAACCCAAGTATTGTTCTTCAAAAGGCTATGATGTTCAGATTCCATAGCCTTTTCCCATTCAAGTTTACCTTTTGCCTTTGAGTAGTCCTCAGGCTTAAACATTATGAATGTTGGCCATAAGAGCAAAACTCATTGTATTTTGCTTGCTCATGCCTCTAGATGATCCACCCTCAACAAGTTCATCATCTTGAACATCACCAATAAGCTTCTCCCACCACTTAGGCCGGAGAGTAGATGCATCTTCTTCCAAATCAGGATGATCATTGTTGGTGTTTAAATTCGCACCTCTGGAATGCGGATTTGAAAACGGACAGCTATGCACAGATAAACTGCTCTTCAAATTAGGAGGGGAAGCTCCCTCTTGCTGATGGTATTCAAGAAAGTAAACTAAAACTAAGTTGCCTATCTTTTTGATCAGCTAGAGCACAAGGTTTATAAAACACAAACGCCGCAGCTGAGATTTTATGATTTAAGAACTTCAACTACGACTAACTTAAACTAAAGACGTTCTAACTTCTCAAGTAATAAGCAGAGCAAGAGAAACTAGAAATGAACAAGGTAGATTTTCTGACAAAATACTTCGATAAACTCTTTCTCAACAAACATCTACACACTTCAACGCAAGCTGAAATCGAGATCATAGAAGCATAACACAAATAACGGAAATCTGAGATTTTGGATCAAGGCAAAGGAGGCTCATGATTTTATTACTCAAATTTCTAGAACAAAGCTCACTTCTAACATGCCTTGAACAAGAAATTGCAGCTAAGGAGGCTTGCAAACTTATTCTTAACACAATAGAAAACAGCAATCTTACTAACTCCTTGTTGGCTAAAAAGGCTCAACAATTTGCTTATCACAACACAAATGAACAATACTTGAGCAACAAATAGAAGGCACAATAGGCTCAGCGTTTTGTTCTCACTAGCACGATTCTAACTAAGTGAACTAAAACCTGAATAACAATTTGTGCAATTCAGGCTCGCAATTTGCTACACAATAACCGTTAAAAAACTAAATGAGCAAAGGCTCTTATTTATAGAGAAGCAGAGGAGTAGGGAACCCTAAAATCTCCTTGCTTTCACAATCTAGGGCTTGCTCAGCAAGCAAGCTTTATTACTAAATCTAGAAAGAAGATAACATCTAAAACCCTAGAAAGCAGAAAAAGCGGGAAACGCCAACTATTACATCTTATCTTCTTTCTATCCTCAAAGAATGGATAAAAAATATTCCAAGAATAGAAAGAAAGCGGGAAAGAAAGCTTCTAGAAGAAAGCTGCTTTAAAGCTCGATCACATCCGCTAGGAAGTTAGAGATTGTGTCCCGGTTCGGTGCATCTATGCCTTCAAAGGCAATATTCTGATTCTCCAAGATCTCCTCGCCTTTTGTGATCAAACCTAGAGGATCTTTCACTTCTTCAGTTGCTTTATGAGTTTTATTCTTGAAAAACATCGCTGCCCCAAAAGATGACTCACTAATTGATAACTTGGCGGCTCTGCAACTTTATGCTTTTGACACTTCGCTTGATTTCCAACAGAAGAGTATTGCAACACTCTTTTCCGATACCTTTCCTCCTTCTCATATCACACCTTCTCTCGTTATTCAGATGAGATGATGAAGTTTTAACATAGTGCTTATTTGGTCTTAAACTTGAGGGGAGTGTACTCCATATTGAAAACCTTGAAGAATGACTGTAAACTCGCCTATGTTCAGACAAGTCTTGAGCAACTTTCTATTTTTAGAATGCTGGTTTTTTAGCCTTCAAACGGACAATTTTTGGAAATTTTTCTGAGACATGGGTTTTGCTCAGAATTTCGTTGCAAGACAACCCAGATTGTTCGTTTTTGAAAATCTTGAATTTTGACTGAAAAAGCAGCAAACCCTAATTTCTTCAATTTTTCACCGAAAAAGCTGGCACCTGGGTTTTGTTCAGAATACAATTAGAAATGGACCCAGTTGATCAGATATGAAAAACACTGACGTTTGATCAAAAAAGCAGCCAACCCTAGGTTTTGAAATTTTCTTGAAAAAAGCTATGATATGGGTTTTCTTCAGAAGACTGATTGGAAAGGACCCAGATGGTTGAAATTTGAAAGCATTGAGGTTTTCCCTGACATGCAAAAAAATAAAAGCACTGCTGCAACTTGATGAAGTTCTTGAAAATTTCCTTCAGAAGATTGAAGAGAAAAGACCCAGATGATTGAAAACTGAAATGCCTTGGTCTTCTTCTTGAAAAGTTTGATCTTCTGGATGAAAAAGCTTGAAAAAGCAAGAGTTTATGTTGCTGATCTGAAAAATATGATGAAAAACCAGCAAGCTACGTTCTTGAATCTTGAAAAATTTCTTCAAACTTGCTGCTCCAACTTTCTCCCTTGAAGGCTACCTGCAAAAATAATGAAAATAACATAAAAGAAAGATGTTAAGTAGACTTAGGGTTTTGTTTTTGCTTTGCTTTCTTTTGCTTTTATTTCAAAACCCTAAAATCTCTGTTCAATGTGTTTGGACACCATCTTCCCTCACTTTGCAATTTTGAAACCTTTTGAAAATCTCAAAAAATTCTCTAAGGCATGAGAAGTTGGGTGCCCTTCTTCACCAGGGGCGCCCACTCTATCCAGTGTTAGCCAAAATTTTGGCATTTTCAACTTTTCTTCATTTTGACATGCTACTTCGCCTCTGATTTCCCGTTGACAGATTAACCTGACAGGTGAGCTGAATGGTTCATGGCGGAGCTCGACTGATTCTGAGAAAGAAGTTCTGGAGGAGCCTTTGGCTAAAAACTTGATCTTGACCTCTGAATTCATGGGAGCCTTTTTTTTCGAGGGGCTCCAAACTTTCACAGTGTTAGCCATTTTTCTAATCTTCAATTTCTTCATTAACTCCTCTTCTACAGATGATTTTGTCGAATCTGGAGTTCCAGGCGTCGGATCGACTGCCGGTTGAGCTCATCGCGAAGCTAACGAAGAATAAGGAAGGGTCTTCTGGAAGAGATTTTGCCAAAAAGTGAATTTTAACCCTTCAAAAGTTTGGGCGCCCATCTTGACTGGGGGCGCCCACTTTGTCAACACTTAATTTATTTTTCATTTTTTTGTGTTTTGCTTCTGGATCTTTGTTCTAAGCTCTCGTCAGACTCCCTGTTCGGTGCTTTGTATCTGGCGACTGCGACCTCCGATAGGCGTGCTGAGTATCTCGTTGTAAAGCTGGATCAATTGTGAAGAGATCTCGTTAGACACTCGTCTGCAAATTTATCTGTTGGGACCCCTGAAAACTTGGGCGCCCTTCTTCACCAGGGGCGCCCACTTCCTCCAGACTTAGCCATTTTACTGATTTTCAAATTTCAGAGTTTGAAGACTTCGTTCTGTATGTTCATCTTTGATCTGAATTTGCTGAAGATTGAGCAGTCGGATGATCTGACGGAGACAGGCACGTCGAAGCTGGCTGAGCTCTGAAAAGAACAAGCATATTCTCAAACCCTAACGGCTGAATCAGGGCCTTCAAAAAGCTGGGCGCCCTTCTTGACCAGGGGCGCCCAAAATCTCAACACTTAGTCAATTTTTGATCTTTTTAAATTCTCGTTCTGACATCTATTTGGAACCTCCCTATTCAGCTTTGAATTCCGGATGACTGGATTGCCTGATGACTACGCCGTTGAATTCGTTGCGAAGCTGACAGAGAACTAAGCAACATTGACTGGAGGCACAAACCCTAATTCTGACATTTGGTGCCCTAAAAAGATGGGCGCCTTTCTTCAACAGGGGCGCCCAAAGTCACCAGTGTTAGAAACTTTTATCATTTTTCAACTTCATCTTCGTTCTCCATGCATGTTCATCATTTCATCTTCTGTTGAACGCCTGAGTGTTGATTTTGACGCCTGGCAGCCGAATGACCTCCATTGATGACCTCGGAGCTCCAGATACGCTTCTGAAAAAGCAGATTAGACCCAGAGGGAAAAACTGATTATTTTGAGATTCTCGACCGCATTCACCTGATATGAACGATTTTGAACCAATCAATCAGTTCGACCCTGTTGGACCAACTTCTATTTTAGAAATTTTCTTTTAGAAAATTTTGTCAAGATCCGCTTTCGAAGAAACCCAAAACCCAAAACGCTACTAATTTTAGAAAATTTCTAAAATAGCAGCTTTTCCTAAATTTTAGGGATGAAAAACCGAGATCCGGTTTTTTGTAGGGTTACTCTTAGCAGACCCAGATCGTCAGAAATTGAAAATTTTGTGTTTTGAACCCTCACGCAATACATGCACACCCAAATTTTGACCTTTTTGACTGATTTGACAAGACTTTTACTCATTTCTTCAAAATGTCTAAGTGTAACAAAAATTTTAATTTTGGGGTACAACAATCATCATGACTTGGTCTAGCTAGAATGAAATCACCTGGATGTTGGTCCAGGTTGTCTGTAATGTCCCCTTCCAGTTGACATCTCTCAGTGCTCAAGATTAGCCTATTATATGACCCTCGTAGGCTGATAGGATGGATAGCGAGTCTTGTTGGAGCTTGGCTTGGCTATGGTTGTCAGAACCTACCAGTTTGGCTTTCGTTCAGGGTCATTCAGACATCATTTGCTTGACTTGCTATTTTTAGTAAGTAAAGTCACTCAGCGGAGCACCCCTGCTATTTTTAGCAGTTTGGTTTGGTCGTATGCAAATTCAATCACTTATTCTCCAGCTTCAGACGGTTCGTTAATCGGACTTATTTTGAGGAAAATATTAATATTTATCTGTTAAATTAAATATTAATTATTTCGAAGCTTATAATATATAGTTATAATATTATTTAATATTATAACTTAAGTGATTTTTAAAGGGGTCGACCAACATGAAGAAGGGGCCACTTTTCAATTATATTTTATAATTAAAAGTGCGTTCGAGACTTTGGAAAATTTAAAAGAAAAGTTCGAACTTTATTTAAATGATGCCTTTTTGAGAAAAGTCGACTTCTTGAAGAATATAAGGATTTTGCATTGGAAAAAAGAGCATTATGTTATGAAATCGATTTTTGATCAAGTATTTTTCCAAAGAACGGAGCCAAGGGTTTCAATTGTCTTTTGGCATTGGAGAATGAGCCATCTTCAGTGTTGCAGTTCAGAGGCTGTGAAATATCAGCTGATTTATTGCTTATCAGAGAGGTAGCTTCATTCAGAGGTTATCACAGAACTTATTCAGAGATTGCATCATTCAGGGTTTGAATCCGGAAAGCATCCGACAGAGATATATTCAGGGGTGCCTAACCTTGCTTCACATCTGGCAACTTACCAAGGTCGTACGGATTTCTCTGCTGCTGCTAGGCCATACTTTTTTACTGCTGTTGGGTCGTACCTTCAAGTACAGGCTGTACTTTTCACAAAAGGCCAAACGCCTTCTCTTTTGGCAATCTGCCTTCACCAGTAGGGGCGCATACTTCACTGGCTTCACTTGCTATCATCTGGCGCAGGGGAAAAGTGGATCTCTATGATGGACGTGACATTTCATTAGCTTCACAGGCTGCTACAAATACCAGGTTTTTCATCAATAATGTTGTTGCTTTTTTAGTTTGCATGTTATCAGATCTCAGATGTAATAAGCCTAGAAGGTCAATAAACTTTTTGGCATCAATAGATCAAGCAGTTTCCATCATTTTTAGACTTGTAGTATTTTATTTAATTTTTACAAGCAATTTCTTTCAAAATCGCACATCTTCTGTTTATGCAAAAAACTCAAAAAAATCAAAAACGTTCAAAAACAAGCAAAATAAAACAGTTTCAGAAATCAGTGAGAACAGGGGTTTCTACAGTGGTATCAAAGCTAAATCCTGCCATCCTGAGGGTTTAGCATTCTTATGCAGCCACAAGAGGTTGGGCCTCACAGATATTATACTAGCAGGAGAGCCTTGATTGACAGGGAACAGGGATTGAACAGGCAGCTGGGTCCCATGGCTGACAGAACAGAGATTCCTCGAAACCCTAGGGATAATGATGATACAGAGGTCCTACACACTCTTAGAGATTTACGGACAGGTCAACAGCAGGTTACTGATGTTCTACAGTAGTTGACAGTGGCGATACAGAGGATAGGTACACAGAGGAGACCGTCACCTCGTCGTGACGAGAACAGGAGTGATGCAGGTTCACGGAGAGCACCTAGGACTGTTTCACAGACAGCAGACAGGCCAACTAGGCCTACTTTTGTGAGACAGGAGCTTGATGAGGCTATTGCAGGTGAGGAGCCTGAGGGACTGTTCGCTGATACTCTTATGGCAGCGAACGATGAGTGGGAGTTACTGTCACCAGAGGTCAAAGAGAGGATTACCTTTGACAGATTATCACACAGAGGAGAGAACATCATAGGAATCGACAGGATGGGAGGCCTAGATATAATAATACTGATCTGAAGTATGCCACAAACAGACTCACTCTAGCTATGTTTGACGGTAGTGGCAAGGTTACAGCCCAGGCCTGGATCAGTAAGCTAGATACTTTCCTCACATTGCGTCCCATGGCTGAAGAGGACGCTATTAGGTATGCTACTTTACATCTTGAGGGAGCCGCTTACGACTGGTGGCATCACGGGATGGTGACACTCCAGCATGATCGTATCACCACATACCAGGAGTTCGTAGACAGGTTGGTGGAACGATTTGACAAGAAGGATCCTGAATCTTATTTCAAGGATTTGGCCCAGTTGCGACAGAGTGGTAGTTTGGAGTCCTACATAGGAGACTTCCAGCGATTGTCAGTTATGGTTCCTAATATATCAGAGAGGCGTCTTGTTGTGCTTTTCATGGAGGGACTGTTGGAACCATTGAGAGGTTGGATCAAAGCATTTGATCCTTCTTCGTTACAGGAAGCTATGAAGAAGGCACGCAGTATGGAATTTGCGGCACCATCCAGCAAATTCAGCTCTAAAAATACTTCTTCATTTAGGGACAATAAGGGATTCAATAAAAACAAAGAGAAATCTGATTTTAAGAGTGACTCAAAGGGAAAATCAGCAACACCCTTGGATCGTGAGGCTCTTAATGATTTGCGCAGGAAGAAGCTTTGCTTCTATTGCAAAGGTCCCTACGATGCTAACCACGATTGTCCTTTGCGGCCTAAGGGTAAGGCCAATCGAGTAATGTGGGCTTATTACGAGGATTCGGAATATGAGAGTTCCGAACAGCAGGAGAGTTCTGAAGAGTCAGAATCAGAGGCTTCAGAGCCTAAGGCAGAGGCAGAGACAAAGCTCCAAATTCAGGAGGCACGATTATCTAGCATTCAGCAGGAGGGTTCTTTTAGACTTTGTGGAGTTTTGGCGGGTCAGAGGGTCATCACCCTTCTAGACACAGGAGCCACCCACAATTTTATTGATGCTAGATTTGTGGAGAAGCGTGGACTCATGACCGAGGAGTTTGAGGGCATTCGGGTTAAGGTGGCTGATGGTTACACTCTCAGGTGTGATCGTATGATTAAGGATCTTCCATTGCACTTGAATAATTATGAATTCAAGGCTGATTATTACGTAGTGAATATGGGAGACATTGATTTAGTTTTGGGCATGAAGTGGCTTCATTCCCTTGAGGAAGTCGCACTTCGTCTCAAAAACATGGAGATCCGGTTTGATGTGGATGGGAAGACACATATTCTGAAGGCCATTCGGGACAGTAACGTCAGGCTTATTTCCTTCCGACGGATGGAGAGACTTATGCGTCATGATATGGTTGAGTGGGCTGCCGAGTGCACTTTGGCACCTATAAAGGAGGGACAGCATAAGACTGAGTATCATCCTGACATTCAGCAGTTAAGAGTTAAGCATGAGAAGGTTTTTAGTGATATTCCACCAAGGAGACCTCCAAACAGGGGTATTGAGCACATCATAGAGCTTGAGGAGGGCGCTCAGCCTGTCATGATTACTCCCTACAGGCATCCAAGGCGGCTTAAGGATGAGATAGAGAAGACTATCAAGGAGCTGCTTGCTATGGGTCACATTCGACCAAGTAAATCCCCATTTGCTTCTTCAGTTGTCCTAGTGAAGAAGAAAGATGGTACATTACGAATGTGCATCGATTACAAAGTCCTAAATAAGAGGACCATCAAAAACAGGTACCCCATACCTCGTATAGATGAGCTTATTGACGAGCTCCATGGTGCCTGTTATTTCACGAAGATAGACTTGAGGTTGGGATTTGGGATAAACAATGCTCAAGCGACATTCCAGTCCACCATGAACAGGGTCTTCCACTCACTACTGAGGAGATATGTACTTGTCTTCTTCGATGATATTCTGATTTACAGCAGGACTTGGCAGGAGCATCTGGCTCATTTGGAGACAGTACTCAGCATTTTGGAGAGAGAATCCTTGTACGCCAAGGAATCCAAGTGTGATTTAGGAATGACTGAGTTGTTATACTTAGGCCATATCATCAGTGCAGAGGGAGTGCGGATGGATCCTGAGAAGATCCGTGCTATAATAGACTGGCCTACTCCAGAGAACCTTACACAGCTGTGAGGATTCCTTGGGTTATGCGGTTTCTATCGCAGATTTGTGAATGGTTATTCACGCCATGCAGCACCTATGACGGATTTGTTGAAAAAAGGTGCATTCTGTTGGACTCCTGAGGCACAGGAGTGTTTTGTGAGGTTCAAGGAGCTGATGACTACGTGTCCAGTGTTGGCACTGCCAGATTTTACGAAGCCTTTCGAGCTTCAGTGTGATGCTTCTGGTGAGGGCATTAGAGCGGTGCTTATGCAGGACAAGCACCCGATTGTTTATGAGAGCCGAAAACTCAGAGGACCAGAGAGGCTTTATAGTATTTATGACAAGGAGATGCTAGCCATAATGCATGCTTTGGCCAAATTCAGGCAATATCTCGTGGGTAGCAAGTTTTGTATAAAAACTGATCACAATAGCTTGAGGCATTTCCTGGGGCAGCGAGATTTAAATGACCGTCAACAGAAGTGGGTGAGTAAGTTACAGGCGTATGACTTTGATATCACCTACATCAAAGGTACCCAGAATATTGTTGCTGACGCTCTCTCACGCCGGCCTTATCTGAGCTCTATGGTACACATTGCAGAGGATTGGAGGCATTTGATTGTGGCAGAACATGCCAAGGATACTTGGGCATCTGGTATTGTTGAGGGATCGATGATAGACACCAAGTACACACTTGTGAATGACTTGATCATTTACAAGAACAGGATTTTCTTGATCCCAGGATCTGAGATGAAGAACACCATTATGCAAGCCTTTCATGATGTTCCCACAACAGGACATCCCGGATATTTTAAAACATACAGACAGATTCGGGAAAGATTTACATGGAAGGGTCTTAAGGCAGATGTTCTTCAGTATGTGCGTGAGTGCCATATTTGTCAGCAGAACAAGCAGGAGAACACGTATCCGGCAGGATTATTGTAGCCACTTCTGATTCCTGATAGGAAGTGGGCATGCCTGTCGATGGATTTTATTACGGGCTTGCCTAAAGCCCAGGGACGAGATTGTATATATGTAGTTGTGGACCGGCTAACGAAGTATGCCCACTTCTTTCCAATCACCACCACCTACACAACTACACAGGTAGCAGAGGTCTTCTTCAGTGAGGTTTTCAGATTACATGGGTTGCCTCGGAGCATAGTTAGCGACAGGGATAGTCGGTTCCTGAGTCACTTCTGGCAGGAGGTGTTCAAACTTTGTGGGACCGAGCTTACACCGAGCACCAGTTACCACCCGCAGACCGATGGTCAGACGGAAATAGTGAACAAATGGGTGGAAGGCTACCTCAGGAATTACATTGCAGGGCAGCAAAAGGCGTGGGTCAAGTGGATATATTTGTGTGAGTATTGCTACAATACTACTTTCCACATGACCATTCAGATGTCCCCCTTCGTGGCGTTGTATGGGTATGAGGTGCCTAGTTTTCTAGATTTGCTACTGAGTGACAGTAGAGTGCCGAGTGCTGGAGATTTGTTGCAGGAGAGTCAGGACACTATGAGGGCTCTCAAGGAAAATATTGCTAAGGCACAGAATCAGCAAAAACAGTACGCAGATCAGAAGAGGACTAAGAGATCTTTTGAGGTGGGAGACATGGTTTATCTCATGTTGCAGCCCTACCGTCAGTCTACTCTTAGGAAGAGTGGTTCGGAGAAGCTTAAGCCACGGTATTATGGTCCTTTCAGGATTCTGAGGCGTGTTAGAGAAGTGGCTTATGAGCTAGAGCTTCCGGAGGATAGCAAGGTCCACAATGTTTTTCATGTGTCACGTCTCAAGAAGGCGTTGGGACACCGTGTGGTACCTTCAGCAGTTTTACTTCCCTTAGATGACGAGGAAAAGTTGATTTTAGTACCTGAGTCTATCCTGGAATACAGAGAGAGACAGTTGCGCAAGAGGACTATCAGATAATATTTGGTGAAATGGAGAGATTTACCCGTGGAGGATGCTACGTGGGAGAGTGAGGATATTTTGCAGCATCCGGAGTTGAGATTGCTTGAGGACAAGCAATTTCAGGAGGGGCGGACTGTAATGTCCCCTTCCAGTTGACATCTTTCAGTGCTCAAGATTAGCCTATTATATGACCCTCGTAGGCTGATAGGATGGATAGAGGGTCTTGTTGGAGCTTGGCTTGGCTATGGTTGTCAGAATCTACCAGTTTGGCTTTCGTTCAGGGTCATTCGGACATCATTTGTTTGACTTGCTATTTTTAGTAAGTAAAGTCACTCAGCAAAGCACCCCTGCTATTTTTAGCAGTTTGGTCTGGTCGTATGCAAATTCAATCACTTATTCTCCAGCTTCAGACGGTTCGTTAATTGGACTTATTTTGAGGAAGATATTAATATTTATCTGTTAAATTAAATATTAATTATTTCGAAGCTTATAATATATAGTTATAATATTATTTAATATTATAACTTAAGTGATTTTTAAAGGGGTTGACCAACATGAAGGGGCCACTTTTCAATTATATTTTATAATTAAAAGTGCGTTCAAGACTTTGGAAAATTTAAAAGAAAAGTTCGAACTTTATTTAAATGATGCCTTTTTGAGAAAAGTCAACTTCTTGAAGAATATAAGGATTTTGCATTGGGAAAAAGAGCATTATGTTATGAAATCGATTTTTGATCAAGTATTTTTCCAAAGAACGGAGCCAAGGGTTTCAGTTGTCTTTTGGCATTGGAGAACGAGCCATCTTCAGTGTTGCAGTTCAGAGGCTGTGAAATATCAGCTGATTTATTGTTTATCAGAGAGGTAGCTTCATTCAGAGGTTATCACAGAACTTATTCAGAGATTGCATCATTCAAGGTTTGAATCCGGAAAGCATCCGACAGAGATATATTCAGGGGCACCTAACCTTGCTTCACATCTGGCAACTTACCAAGGCCGTACGGATTTCTTTGTTGCTGCTAGGCCGTACATTTTTACTGCTGCTGGGCCGTACCTTCAAGTACAGGTCGTACTTTTCACAAAAGGCCAAACGCCTTCTCTTTTGGCAGTCTGCCTTCACCAGTAGGGGCGCATACTTCACTGGCTTCACTTGCTATCATCTGGCGCAAGGGAAAAGTGGATCTCTATGATGGACGTGACATTTCATTAGCTTCGCAGGCTGCTGCAAATACCAGGTTTTTCATCAATAATGTTGTTGCTTTTTTAGTTTGCATGTTATCAGATCTCAGATGTAATAAGCCTAGAAGGTCAATAAACTTTTTGGCATCAATAGATCAAGCAGTTTCCATCATTTTTAGACTTGTGTAATTTTATTTAATTTTTACAAGCAATTTCTTTCAAAATCGCACATCTTCTGTTTATGCAAAAAACTCAAAAAAATCAAAAACGTTCAAAAACAAGCAAAATCAAACAGTTTCAGAAATCAGTGAGAACAGGGGTTTCTACATTGTCTTAAGGGAAATCTACTGGGATAGGGTTGTTCCTTGGAGATTCCACAAGTGTAGAACCATCAGAATCCTTCCCTTTAGGTAGAGCTAATGGAAGCCTAACACCCAAATCTTTAGTCTTCAGAGGCTGATCCTCAGGACTCTTGATGGGAGGAGAGAGTTGAAAGGGCCCACCTTCTTCATCAAAAACATCTTTGCTAAATGTTAGACCATCAGTGTCCACATCAATCAACCTATAGGCCTTATGATTGTCACTGTATCCTATGAGCATCAACTTTTGGCTTTTGGAATCCAGCTTGGTCCTCTTTGCATATGGAATCCAAACATATGCAATAGAACCAAAAATATTGAGATGACCAATTCTTGGTTTCCTCCCAGACCATGCTTCCTTTGGGGTCATCTAACCTACGAGTGATGATTGGACATCCTGAATCTTTTTCAACTAATGCTTTAAACTTTTGGAATTCATTAAACACATCTAATTTTGCTTTGAGGAAAAACACCCACATTTTC
Organism: Sequoia sempervirens; assembly: GCA_007258455.2. Classification (NCBI taxonomy): domain Eukaryota; kingdom Viridiplantae; phylum Streptophyta; class Pinopsida; order Cupressales; family Cupressaceae; genus Sequoia; species Sequoia sempervirens. Next base: position 11,779,844 of record VDFB02353493.1, on the reverse strand, counting down.
CTATTGAAATCATCAACAAATAACAAAAAATACCTAACACTAGTGATCAATGCAATATTCATTGGTCCACAAACATCTGCATGAACTAGTTGAAGGACCTTGGATGCTCTCTAAGCTCATTTGTCTGTAAATGGAATTCGATGTTGCTTCCTTTCCTGGCAAGCTCTACATACACCATGTGTTTGTTGTTGAATCTCAAGTAAGCCTTCTACCAAAATCTCTTGAGCCAATAGAGAGAGGTATGCTAGGTTGAGATGCCCATACCATTAATGCCAAAGAGTGCTAATGGATGAACTCTTCGCAGCCATTGCATGCTCCTAACTCTCTCCTGTATCAACCATCCTATACAAGCCATGATCCTTAAGCCCAACTGTAACCGTTTTCTTGGACTCCTTGTTGACAATGTGGCAATGATGTGAACTGAAAATGATATCCAACCTCAAATAGTGTTGCATAATCTGACTCATAGAGAGCAAATTGAGCTCCATGCCTAGAACATAGTATACATTGAGAACTATGAGATTTCTCCCACCAGATGTAATATGAACGTTGCCTTTGCCGACAACTGTATACTCTTCACCACCACCAAAGATGACATTATCAGAGCAAGCCTTATACTTCGTGAACCAATCTCTCATGTGTGTAAAATGCCAAGATGCTCCAGAATCAATATACCACGCAGAAGATTTGACATGAGCTACTGGGCTTTTGGCCATGAATGCATAGAAGGCAAACTCCTTCTCAAAATGCTTTGCAACATGGGCCTTCTACTGAGACCCTCCCTAGTTGGATTTTTGATCAGCCAACCTCTTCCTACTATGTTTCATGTGGCCAAGTTTACCACAATAGTGGCATGTGATAGTCTTCTTGGAGCTATCCTCAAATTTTCCTTGTCCTTTCTACTGAGAGGACTTGCCTTTGCCTTTGTCTTTGACAGTAAAAGCTTGTTCCACACTGGGTGTGTCATTGTTGCTCCCAAACTGCTTCTTCCACCTGTCTTGCTGCAAGAGCTTGTTGCACAGATCATCAAACATGAGGTCAACATTGGTGGAGGTAATGTTGAGGTTTCGATGAAGTGCTCATAGGATCGTGGTAAGCTTTTCAATGTTATAACCATCATATCCTTCCATCTTGCAACCAATGGTCTCTAATTGATCACGAATGTCTTTGATCTTCATGAGATGATCATGAAAAGACATCTTATCATCCATCATAATGGAGAACAACATATTTTTAAGGAAGAATGCTCTGCCCTTGTCTAATGTCTCATGCAAATTCTTCAAGTGTGTCCAAATCTCTATAGCAGTGTTGCTAGATGGTACTTTTGGAAGCATCTCATCAGTGAGAGAACTTGAGAAGCATAACCATCTCTCAATTACTTCCTATCAAATTTGTCCTGGTCTTTTCCCGCAATTGTGGGACGTGTTTTTGTACCCAGAACAATCGAATCTAGACACCAGTACTCAAAAATGGTGAGCATCCTTTGCTTGCAAGTATTATAATTTTTTACCGTTGTGGCTGCTTTCCAACATGATGTTGGTCAAAGACACCATCCCTCCCATTTTCCAAAGGCACAAAAAACGAGGTCAAAAGTCAACGATCTGCAATTTTTATTGCAAAAAAATTTGTTTTTTTTGTCAAAAACCAATCAAACCCTAGGTGATCAGTTGGCACGAATCCTGAGGCGATCAGCTAGCACAAATCCCACAATTTTTTAAAAAACCATCAAAAATCAAGGAGACAAAAACCCATTATTTTATCCAAAAATCAAAAAAAAAAAAAAAAATCTGTGAAATTTCAACTAGAGTCTGAAACCCTAAGCGCCAGAAGGAGGGCTCGAAAATCGTCAAAAAACCCGTCTTCAAAAATCACTCATGGCCTACAAAAAAACAAGGCCTAATAAAACCAATCGTGCCTTAAACCCGTCGCAATTTTTTCTTGCAAAAAAACTGCAAACCCGTCATGCACCAAACACAGTCGTCAAACACAGGTCGCAATTCTTCCAAAAAACGGCAAGGATTCTGCAGAACAGGCACGCAGATTTTTTTCAAAAAACCCACACGATTTGAAGGCACGAAATCGCGTGTGCAGGAAACAAACAACAAACGCTAAAAATGCAAGTCGCGCGCCCAGACACTGCCACAAAATCACATGCAGAAAAAGATGTCGCCGCGATTTTTTTTAACAACAAAAATCCTCACAATTTTTAATGACTCGAAAACCTACGATTTACAAAAAGAAAACCCACAAAATTGTTAATGATATAGCAGCTTCAGGTTCGTCCTTCCAGCCACAAGTGAAGACAATAAATAAATGTAGCCTATCGGCTATTTATTTATATGTGTCATTTAATAAATGGGCGCTTCTCTTGGCAACATTATAATTTCTCTTAGGGGTCGACTTCTCTTATAAGTTCTATTTATTATTTGTAATTATCTCATCTCGTATCTTGGCCGACCTTGTACATGAAGAGGTGCGACCTCTCTCACATTTGTATATATACAAGGTCGCTTGCATCCATTTGTCATTCATTCAAGTTCGTTTCATTCATCCATTCAAGTGCGAATTTTTTATCAAGAGCTAGGTGCGAATCTGATCAAGAGCAGATTGCGAATTTCTTTGAAGGGTAGATTTATACTTGTGATTGGCCTCATTGTAAAGAGATTTGTTGCCATTGTTTATATATATAAGAGACTTTTGTTGCTGGGTTTTTCTCCCTCAAGAGGAGGGTTTTCCCAGGGTATCTGCTATGTTATTGTGTCTGATTTTGAATTATTTTTCTGTGCATATAATCTATTCACTAAAATTTACATGGTATCAGAGCGGGTTTGAGAGGATCGTGATCAAATTATTGCTAATCAGCATACCCTATTGTTCACTTAATCAAGATGATGAATGGTTTGAAGGTTGAGGATAGACTCGAAGGTGCATCCAACTTCACTTCGTGGAGATTCAGGATCATGCTTACCTTGCGTGAAAATGACTTGGGTGAGTTCATGGAGTCTAGCATTTCTAAACCTAAGGAGGAAGAAGAAAAGTTGCAGTGGTTGAAGAAAGACATTAAGGCAATGAAGATATTGGTTGATTCCATAAAGGATCACATTGTTCCTATCATTTCTAAGTTGAAGACAACGAGAGATATGCTCAAGACCTTGGAAGAGATGTACGAAATCAACAATACCAGTCGGGCACTTGCACTGAAGCAACAACTTCATCATGTGAAGATGGCGAAAGGTGAATCAGTAATTGCATACTTTATGAGGATTGCAGATTTGAGAGATCAGCTCTCTACAATTGGGCATATGGTTGATGACAAGGATCTGACTATGCTCGCTCTCAATGGGCTGCCTTTGTCTTGGGAATCATACATTCAGGGAATCAGTGCAAGGTCAAAATTGCCTAAGTTTGATCGCCTAAGATCTGATTGCATTCAAGAGGAATCAAGGTTGGTGGCAAGAGGCGTTGGTCAAAGTTCAAAGAATGAAGATATTCATGTTCTTTCCTCCCATACTTCAAAGAAGAAAGGAAAAGATGGAAGGAAAGGATTCTTCAAGAGGAATCGGGACAAAGGAAATGATGATGCACCTCCATTTAAGAAGAAGAGGGATATGTCCAAGATTCAATGTTTTAGGTGTGATAAGTTTGGGCACTTCACCAAGTATTGTCCAACTAGACCTAAGCAACAGGTCACTGTTGTGGATGTTGATGATGCCTCTCCACAAAAGGATTCAAGTGAATATTTGTTCTATTCAACATTATCAAGCAGTGTACCTTCCGACACCAACACTTGGATAATCGACAGTGGTGCTTCACATAACATCACCGGCTTTATGGAGCACTTGTCAAGTTTGGAGGAAAAGGAGTCTTCTGAACAAGTCATCATTGGAGATGATGCTAGCTACTCCGTGAAAGGAATTGGGACCTCTACACTTCATTTGGATTCCGGCATATCACTTCAATTGGGTAATGTTCTTTATGTTCCTGGAATCAAGCGCAATCTTATTTCTATATCAGCTTTGGAAGATAAAGGATATCAAGTTGCCTTCTCCAAAGGAAAAGTTTTAGTATGGATGGAGAACTCTAGCTTCAAGGATGCTCAAGTAATTGGAGTTAGACATGAAAACCTTTACAAGGTCTGCACACGTTCATTACAAGCTTTGGTTCATGACTCTTCAAGTCTATGCGATCTTTGGCATCGGAGATTGGCTCATCTACACTTCCGAGCTTTACCTATCATGGAGAAGATGGTGACGGGCCTTCCTAAGTTCACTCAAGAGCACGAAGGTACTTGCAAGGGCTGCGCATTGGGTAAGAATATAAAAGCCCCCTTTCATAGTAGAGAAAATAGATCTAAGTGTATTTTAGACCTTATTCATTCTGATTTATGTGGTCCTATGTCTATTCCTTCTTCGAGTGGTTTCTTGTATTATGTTCTTTTCATTGATGATCACTCTAGGAAGACTTGGATTTATTTTTTGAAATCTAAAGAGTCTGAGGAAGTGTTGGATAGGTTTAAAGAGTTTAAAGCCTTGGTAGAAAATATTTCTGGTAAAAGAATTAAGGTGCTCGATCTCGACAATGGTGGAGAATACACCTCGTAGTTTTCGAATTTTTGTATTGATGCAGGGACTAAGAGGGAGTTTTGTGTTCCCTATAATCCTCAACAAAACAGTGTTGCAGAAAGAAAAAACAGAACAATTGTGGAAGCAGCGAAGGCCATGATCCATGATCAAGATTTGCAAACCTTCCTATGGGCAAAAGCTTCCAGGACAGCTGTGTATGTTCAGAATAGAAGTCCTCATAAGATCTTGGAGAATATGACTCCAAAAGAAGCCTTTACAGGGAAGAAACCTGAAGTCAGTCACTTGAGGATCTTTGGATGCCCTGTCTATGTTCATGTTCCCAAGGAAAAGAGAACCAAGTTGGAGCCTTCTCGCAAGAAGGGAATATTTGTGGGCTACAGGAGACCTCAAAAGCCTACAGAATTTACATTCCAGGTCAGAAGTTGATCAAGATCAGAGGGATGTCACATTCGAGGAAGATGTTGCATTCAAGAGATCCAGGGGGACTCATATGGAGATTGATAATGAAGAGTCTCCTCAGGATATGGAAGTTGACCATACTCCTAAGATTCAGAGGGAGACTTCAGAACCAAAAGAAGATATTGATCTGTTGAACCCTTGGAACCTACTGATGGGCCTACTAACATTGTTATTGGGAGAAAGAGACCTCTATGGGCCAGTCGCACTATGCAAGAGGCTGAAAGCTTTGCAGCTCCTAGAGGCACATTCAGAGAAAGCAAAAGGCCACATAAGTTCTCCAGTTATGTTGCCTTGATGAGTCAGATTATAGAATCCGAGCCTACCTGTGTTGAGGAAGCATCTAGTCATCAAGTTTAGAGAGATGCTATGGCAGAGGAGTATCAGTCAATTCTTAAAAATGATGTTTGGGATATTGTTCCTAGACCCGAGGGCAAGTCTGTGGTATCTTCTAAATGGCTATTCAAGATTAAGCATGTTGCAGATGGAAGCATTGAGAAGTACAAGGCAAGATTTGTGGCTCGTGGGTTCTCTCAGAAAGAGGGAGTTGATTATGATGAGACATTTGCCTCATTGCTCGCTACACTTCAGTCAGAACCATCATTGCTATTGCTGCATCTAGAGGATGGAAGATTCACCAGATGGACGTGAAGACAGCCTTTCTCAATGGAGTGATTGAGGAAGAGGTTTATATAGAGCAACCTGATGGATTTGAGATTCATGGGAAGGAGTCACATGTTTGCAAACTGAAGAAGGCCTTGTATGGTCTTAAGCAAGCTCCTCGTGCATGGTACAAAAGGATTGATCGGTACCTATCAAGCTTGGGCTTTTGAAGAATGATGCTGATTCAAATCTCTACTTCAAGGTAATCAATGGTGATGCTTTAATTTTGGTTTTATATGTTGACGATCTGATCCTTACTAGAGAAGATCATCTGATTCTTGAGTGTAAGAAGGAGTTGACTTCGGAATTTGAGATGAAGGACCTTGGGCTCATGCATTACTTCCTTGGATTAGAAGTCTGGCAGAAACTAGATAAGATGACTCTAAGTCAAGGAAAGTATACCATTGATATACTCAAGAGATTTGGCATGATGGATTGCAAACCCATGTCTACACCTATGGAGACCAGTCTACATAAATTCAAGGAGGCTGCAGCTAGTTCAGATTTGGTGGATCCTACATTGTAGAGACAGCTGATTAGATCCTTGATGTATCTAGTTAACACTAGACCTGATATTTGCTATGCAGTGAGTGCACTTAGCCAGTTTATGTGTGATCCGAGACAGATACATCTTGTTGCAGCTAAACATATCCTGAGATACTTGGCGCGGCACGCTTGGATATGGGGTTGAGGTATACTTCGTGATGCGCACTTGGAGTTTGCTAAGCATGGTTTCACCACTCATTGCAGAAGCTAAGGCCACAGATCGGGAAGAGCACCTCCTCAAGCTGTTGTTTCGCCTTTGGGTTCCGCTTATGATTTCCTAGTGCAGCGTGAAAGGGCCATTCCAGGCATTGAGTACAGCAGAGGCCGAGTACATTGTAGCTTGTATGGCAACTTGGGAAGCAGTGTGGCTTCGTAAGCTCCTTACAGGTTTGTTTGGACAATCAATGGAGCCTACCATCATCCATTGTGATAATCGAGTTGTGTGAAGCTTCTCAATAATCCCGTGGTTTCATGACGTAAACTGCTATGTTGAGGATCAAGTACCACTATATTAGAGATATGGTACTGCGGAAGGTTGTACAGTTGAGGTACATCAGCACTGATGAGCAGATGGCAGATATTCTCACCAAGCCTCTCGCCAGGATAAAGTTTGTGTACTTCCAAGATAAGCTTGGTATGGTGGAGAATCCAGCCTTGACTAAGTAAGAGTCTCAATATCAGTGAGCCTTGTTAATGCATTTTCTTCTGAGATGGAAGAATTTGAGGTGCAAGCCCTTGTTAATGCATTTTCTTCTGAGACGGAAAAATTTGAGGTGCAAGCCCTTGTTAATGCATTTTCTTCTGAGACGGAAGAATTTGAGGTGCAAGCCCTTGTTAATGCATTTTCTTCTGAGACGGAAGAATTTGAAGTGCAAGCCCTTGTTAATGCATTTTCCTCTGAGGCGGAGGAATTTGAGGTGAAAGCCCTTGTTTCCACCCTCTGAGCTGAGTCATGGTGGATGTCATGTGTGAGACTCCATGACATATGTTGTACTTGTGTTTCACCCTCTGAGAGAGTCATGGTGAAAGTCACGTTGAGGTGACAACATCACGCAAGTGATGAACACTTGTACTTACCATATTATGGTTGATATCGTGTTGAGGCGATATCTAATATCACGTTGAGGTGATATTCTTCTTTTCACATCTGGTTGTAGCCAATGTGATGGACATCATGTTGAGATGATTTGTCTTGAGCAGCTGGAAGTTCTCTCCCTAGCTGAGAGGGAGTGTTAATGATATAGCAGCTTCAGGTTCGTCCTTCCAGCCACAAGTGAAGACAATAAATAAATGTAGCCTATCGGCTATTTATTTATATGTGTCATTTAATAAATGGGCGCTTCTCTTGGCAACATTATAATTTCTCTTAGGGGTCGACTTCTCTTATAAGTTATATTTATTATTTGTAATTATCTCATCTTGTATCTTGGCCAACCTTGTACATGAAGAGGTGCGACCTCTCTCACATTTGTATATATACAAGGTCGCTTGCATCCATTTGTCATTCATTCAAGTTCGTTTCATTCATCCATTCAAGGGCGAATTTTTTATCAAGAGCTGGGTGCGAATCTGATCAAGAGCAGATTGCGAATTTCTTTGAAGGGCAGATTTATACTTGTGATTGGCCTCATTGCGAATTTCTTTGAAGGGCAGATTTATACTTGTGATTGGCCTCATTGTAAAGAGATTTGTTGCCATTGTTTATATATATAAGAGAGACTTTTGTTGCTGGGTTTTTCTCCCTCAAGAGGAGGGTTTTCCCAGGGTATCTGCTGTGTTATTGTGTCTGATTTTGAATTATTTTTCTGTGCATATAATCTGTTCACTAAAATTTACAAAAATCACCTAGAATAGGTCAAGCAATTTTCACAGCAAAAACCCATGATTTTTATTAAAAATTCGAGCAAAAAATTCCAAAATTTTTAGGTAAAAAAACCACAAATTTTATCACAAAAATTCACCAAAAAATTGCCTCTGCTCTGATACCGTGAAATGGTAATTGATTGTATTAAACAAAGGAGAGGAATACTCCTTAAATAAGAAATTACAAAACGATGTTTCTAAATCAGAAACAATTGATAACTAAAGAAATAAAATAAAAGTTGCTAAAACTAGCTGAAAGCAAACTAAACGACTAAGATGACCATTATAAGCTAAATATAATAATATTACTTTAATAGTATATGATGATTGCCTCATCAATGCTATCATATGATAATTTGAATTTTTCTATATTTCTTAAATTTTCTCTATTTTTTTAATAATTGTCCCCTGTCGTTCCTAAAAAATGGCCTCCCTCCCATCCCCATCCCCAAAACGTGTCCCCCTATCCCCCATCGTCCCCCTCCCAAAAACTCGATGTAACATAGCTAAGAATAGCTCCTAAAGCTAAGGAAGGGAGCTGCAAACATGGGTAGTAAATAAATAAATTAAAATTGTCATATTCACGTGGTTATTACTCAAGCCAATAATCTACAATTGGTTAAATGCTTTAAGGATTTGTTTTGTCCTCTCTTTTTTTGAAGGTCATGACTTACCAAACTAGGCCATATCCAACAAATAATTGTTTCCATGATAATCTCAATTGTAAAACAATTTTGTGGAAAGGAGTGATTTTAGGGAGTTTATGCAAAAGTTAGTAAAACTTTTATACGCCTTATAATGTTGTTATAATGTTTGAGATTAAAAAAACGTAGAAAGGAAAAATTATTTCCATTTTTTATTTTTAGCAATAAGTTAGTGATTATTATTTCTTGTTGCATTTTGTTTCCTCATTAAATTTTTTTTAGCATTTCTCCTACAACGTGAAAGCTACAGTTCTTGTCACCTGTGTATAGTTTCTGTAGCAATACAATTGACAATCCCTATAGCAATATTGTTTACAATCCCTATAGCAGCCTATACAGTTTTTGTTCTATAGCAATATTATTGATAGTCCCTATAGCGATAGTTAAAATTCCTGAAATAGTTTTAAAGGAATGATCTTGCTTTAATTTTTAGAATAGCTACATTTCATTCATACTCACCTCAACCTATAGTGCTTGCACATATAGTCACAATGCCTTTCGTAAGTTTATGCTCCCGGATTGACACAAGGATCAATTGAAATCCTATTTCTTAAACATTAAATATATTTTATTATCTATCTCAATTTTGGTCGATCAATTTATATATTTAAAATGTTGTTTCCTTCAATTAAAATTTGTTTTTATACTTGTGATTGATGTATACTTGTGTATGTGATCAAAATAGCTTCTATTTGATTAGTCTATTGTATGTTTCAGTTTAAAGTTATTTATTTAAGGAAGCATGATAAAAGTTTCAAATCCTTAAAATCTCTATATTTTATGAGTTTTTCAATTTTCAGAGTCTTTGTTAACTCTTAGTTGAGTCTAAGCACCAAGCTAGACAGGTCAAAATCAACGATGAATGTTTAATTGCATATTCTCTCCTTCTCAATGGTGACTATCTTAAATTTTTTATTTTTATATCCCATCCAAATAGTGGGTTATCCAATCACTACCATTCTATGTTTTCAATTTTTTCCTTTTCCAATTCTACAACTTTTCTCCAATTAGGAGATGACACCTCTCTACTAAATGTAAACCTATGAATGAGATGATTGTCCCAACTTGCCCAAGAGGAAAGGAATTTGGATCTAAAAAATACAATGTAGAAAGTAAGAGGAATGGGAGTAAAGACAATAACTGATTAGAGAAAACTAGGAATTTGGGTCTGAAAAATACAATGTAGAAAGTAGGAGGAATGGGAGTAAAGACAATAATTGATTAGAGAAAACTAGGAATTCCAGGGTAAAGTTGTTGGGAAGTCTAGGATACATGATATGAATTAGTTCCCATCAACAAGCTAGTCAATGTCCTTGTTCTGATCGTAACATGTGTAAACCCCTATGTCACTATTGTTGCCACTACCACAACCTCTAGCATAACATTAGTATTTGTTACTAACCTTTAGTGAGCTATTGTAAGGAGAGGACTATGAAGGTAATTGCAATAGGTTCATCAAATACCAAAAAGGAAAGTCTCAAGTAGTTGCAATTCCAACTGAGGTGTTTCAATAATCATTAGTAATAGAGAAGTTGAACCTTGATCTATAGATGGTGGTGCCATTAATGTAGTTAGAGAGGTATCTCAGAGATAAGATGAGAAGCCATTTGTAATGTAAGAAATTTGACTTTGACAAAAGGAAGACTAAGTTCCTTTGAGAGTAAACTTCACTACATATACTCAAATTAAATTAACTAACTAAAATGCTTGAAGGGAAATAAACTAGTGAAAATATACGAAAACAAAAAAGTAAATAAAATGCAATATTTTAGTGCTGATGATAAGGAACTTACGATTTAAATCTACAAGTCTCGGCCAAGGACACCAACGTGTCGCAACGAACATCCTCGCATCATGCTGTTGTTCGACACAGACACAAGCAACAAGTCCCAAAATGCACAATTTGAACCCCAAAATCTTCTTAACCTGCAAACACAGCAAGACGAGAAAATTGTTTGGGGTTGTTCGAGGGCTTGCCTCAATCAAACACTACTTTGGTGTTTCCACCTCCAAAGTAGCCAAGATAGATAGATAGATAGATAAAAAGATAAATAGATAGATAAAATGATAAATGATTTGATAAGGGATGTGATAAATCACCAAGATGCTCAAAGATGCAAGATAAAATGAATGATATTACCTGCAAGGCTTGAGGAAGCCAAAGGGAGAAAAGGAGAGATAAAAGAATGTTGTAAAATAGCTTGAGAGAGTGTTGTAGCAAGGTTGTAGCAAGTCGTAGAGAGTTGTGTGAGCTTGAGAGTGCAAGAGAGCAGAGAGAGAGAGAGAGAGAGCCAAGAGAGTTTTCAAATGAAAGATTAGATTCAAAAAATGAGAAGAGGGAAGACGAAGGCATTGTCAAGCCATTACGAATCGTTATGAGCCGTTTCCATTAACTTAAAAGGTCAGAAGTGGAAAGACACTCAGAAATGGCCATTGAATGACATTGTTGTGAGACACTAGCGCTATGTGCGAACATCTTGGCTGGGCACTAGTGTCCAAACAATTTACACTTGAAAATGATAGGAGACAAGAACATAAAGGAAACACTACACCTTCTATCTAGCAATTACTTCCTCGTACTTTTGTGCATCCTTGTAATAGTTAGAGTCCTTAAGTTCCTTATAATGGCACTCCAATCATCGCAGCAAAAAAAAATTGGTGGAAATTTTGACAAACCAAAAGTATTATCAAAAAATATAGAATAACATATATATAAAAAAAAAAAAAAACCTACTATTTTTTAATTTGAAGGCATCTTAATAGCATAGATATAGAGAGAGAAAATAAAAATGATTGCACGGATCTAGGGTGGGAGTCCCTAGCATGGTCAAGGGGCAATGCCCTTCATGGGGGGTCTAGGGATAGTGCCCCTCATGAGGGTCGAAGAGCAACACCCTAGCACATTCCCTATTGTGATACAAGGCGAGGTCAATGGGCAAAGGCTTTACTAGCAAGACCAAATTAAAGCCTTTGAAACCACACAAGCCTTCAAGGGGCATGCTATATTTCATTATTTTATCATTTTTAAGACTCCTCCAAATCTTTCAAAAAAGGCTTGACTTTCAGACTTTTAGATTTGAATGTCGTCAGTTTTTATTCCTTTTTTAATTATTAATTGAATAACATTATTGTAATAAAATCATTACGACTTTTAATTATAATATTAAAAACAGGATTTTTCTTACTGTTGAACCTATAGACCCTATACTTTCTTCAACAGTGCTACTTTTTCCTCTAAATTTACTGAGAGGATGATGTCTCTACGGGCATGGGTCTTTCTTTTGCCTCCACCACACCCAAGCCCTATTGCATTTGGACGTTAAAGCTTGCAATCCCCACTTGAGACATCTGCATAGATAGCATTCTTTTCTCTATTGTGGTTGGCTGAAGCTTGTGCTGCAAATGCAGAGCACTTGCTTCAAAGCACACCATTAAAGCACTAGCACTTGTATTTTCCCTGGACTTACTCCACCTCACCTTCAGGGGCAATTGCAGGCTCATCTAAAACACAATTTGCAACTCCTCACCACCATGATCAGCCACAAATTACTAAAACCCCAATAAAATAATGTTTTTGTAAAACTTTGTTCTATCTCCAAAGCACATTCCTTGGCCCTTCTACATGGATCCTTTTTCTCCTATGCTAATCAAAGAAATGGTGACGTCAGATCCCTGTCACTATAGCCAAACCCTTCTCTTTCCATCTGATTTTACTGCACCTGAAAAGCCTTCCTATGTTCTGAAGCCCTCAGAAGCATACTCGACGAGACAATAACCAGCAGTCATATGCTTCTAAGGCCCAAGGCCTCAAAAAAAGGCTATGATACAATATAGGATAAATTAATGGGCATAAATAGCTAGGCAAATAGTATAACATTAAATTCTACTCATATCACGTGAATAATCAAATCCTAGAATAACCTAGTTGTAACTTGTAACAAATTAACAATAATCCAATACAAACAACATGCTAAATTCACAATAATATCTCTAATAACACTTGAATAATTTTTAATATATCTAACAAGAACTAAATCAAATTTTTGTACAAAATAATTAATCATTGCTATAGAAAAAAATTGTACTCTTTCCAATAAAACCAAACAAGCAAGAAGAAATCAATGCATACCCATTCCCAACGCAGACAGCTCAACTTCATCATGCTGCTGCAGATATCTCTGCCAAAACAAAGTATTGAAGAGTTTGTGAAACATATGAGCCTCAAATTTTTTAACCACTTGCTTCAAATATTAGAAATTTAGAATCACCTCTAAAAGTTAGAAACTGAACTTAGCATATATGATGGATCCAATTACATGTATGTACTTAGTAGAATAGATAGTTCCAAATGAATATTTTAGTAAAACCGATATTATAATATCCAAAATCAGCTGAACAAAAACACATCCTTAGTTCTGGATTAGATCTGTGAAAAGACAGTTAAATTAATAAAACTCCATTTATTGTCCCAAGTCAATCAATTAAATTAGAGATTAGAGGTTTAAGTTAGATTTCCTTGAGAACCCATCAAACTTTTTATTCTCATTAACTTATTGGCATCTAAAAGGAGACTGGCACCACGAGTTCAAGTCAATCAGCTAAAAGTTTTATTTGGATGTAAATTTACATATGAATTTGTGGTTATGTTGCCCAGAAATATACTTCTATAAACCACTGTTGTATAAATAAGCTAAATCTATTCTTTAGAATATTTATTAAGTTTGGTGGAAATATTTGGCTGTTACCATTGCTACATTAAATAAGTTGAATCTACTCTTTAGAAAATTACCTCTACCGAAGCTGTGAAAGGGAAATTTAGAACATCCACAATAGCTCTCTAGAATGCAACACTAACCATTAAAAATAAATTAATTAATAGCTACCTGTATTAATTTGTGTCATTACTGCACCATAAATAGAAATATATATGTATATGCATACATGTAAATATGGACACATAAATACACATCTATATACACACACATTTATACATAATCCACAAAACCAATGATCAATTTGATGACAGATGGACTCACATTCTTTGCTTTTATATTAGGTTCATTTAGAAAATCTTCTTCCCATCTGCAATAATACCAAATTTCTGTCATAGCTTTAACTGACTCACTTATGAAAATTTGTACTTCTTCCATTTTACCTGGTTGCCTACTAGTGCTCTTGTTGTTGCCTCTACCATTCCTGATTTTCGATGATGCCTCTGATGTGGCCTTCTAGTACTGTCATATGTGCATTCAACTCTTCCATGGCTGCACTTTGAGCTCTTTTTACAGTCATACAAAATTCTTCCACAAATCCACAAAAAATTAAACCACTCTAATACCAAAATTGATCGATAAACTCTATGTTAGAATTTAGAAATCAATTAGAATCTTTTAGTACACTCCTACTTGCTTTTGCAAATGAAGAGTTGAGATTGTTAAGAGAAGAAATTATTGTGCTTCAAACAAAAACAAACATGAAACAACTCACAACACGCTAATTTTAACCTAGAAAACCCCCAATGTGGAGGAAAAGCTAGTTTTCGTAGTGGCAATGTGCCCTAAGTGGTTTATTACTTTGCAAAGAGATATTATAGCAAGTGGGCAATCTTGCCTTCTACTTCTACTTATTTCTCCTACAAGAATAAAACATAAAATAATTCCCAACTTCTCCAACTACCAACGATTTGAATGCTCACATACAAGCCTTATTTATACATATTCCAATGCGCAATTGAGTTTTCTTGGGACTTGAGTGAAGATTAATAGTTTCTGGATGTTGAAACAATGCATATACAGTTTGGATGAGTTTTAATGTCGATATGTTCGTGGACTAGCACACCATCATTAGAGTCTACATGAATGCACACCCACGTTATCATCTATGTCTAGTACAGTTTTGCAGCACTATCAAACATTTGTTCTTGTATCTGAAACATATTTCCGTATTACAAATATTTTTTAGGTCCTTCCAGACAAATCATAAGCTTAGACAAATGCTTAATCCAAGCCTTTTGGCCTTGTAGTGATCACCCTCCTCATCAACAGCATGGCTTGCCCCAAAAATTTTGTGGTGTAATCATGCACACTTTGCACACTACCTTGATTGTAATACAACCACTTTATCTTTTACCATCTTATACCGAGTTCGATAAAAATTCCTAAATAAAATATCTTCAAACTCTTCCCAATTATACACAATAGAACTTATCTTCCCTTCTGAAGTAGCTAAGTACCTATCCCAGCATACAAGTGCATGACTAAATATTTTGAGATATGCAAAAAAATCTTATGTGCCCTATTTACATTATGTAAAATAAACCTCCATTTGCTTAATTAAAAAATCAAGAATTCAGCATTTACTTATCCATCAAAAGCTTTGATTTCAGTTTTAGTATCAACCTAAAGGTCAGCTGACAGTGAATGAGTGCCTATGGGCCCAAGCATAGCATAGATTCTGGTATAGTTGCTTGCTACTGTATAGAGGCGTACTCTAGATTACTATCAATCAGCAAGTCCAACTAAATGACTATCTCCACATCCAGGCCCAATCAAATGAATAGAATTTCCTTCCAATGGCTCTTCCTTCAAGGAGGTCTTACTATCAAAATTGATTTCCTCATTATCTCTAAATACCAAAATTTATGGTTAAAGTTCTTACCAGTAAGCCATGGATGGCTGTTCTTGGGCCATTTTTCTTTCTTGTTGCATCATGTGCTCGTGTTGTTCGCTTATCCATGTTTGATTATTAATTACTACTTCCATGTAGCCCTCCAAAGCACATACTCATGCATTCAAATCTTCCATTCTTACTTCTCAATTCAAATATGTTATGATACCAACTTGATTCATAATTTCTCAAATTCAAAGTGTAGAAATTACTAGGAAACAAAAGAACTGTTCTTCTACTAATGACAAAACTTAAAGAGGAATTAATGTTGCTCAAAAACAAAGAATTAAATTTTCGAAATGAAAAGAAGAAAAGAAAATTCACTCATGTTTTTGTCCAAGAGCACCCCCAAAGTGGAAAAGCCAGCTTGGTAGACCTAATTGCACATCTGCAATCACAAAAATTGCATACCTACAACTTCCTTCTTATGTTTTTGCACTCATTTGAGTGTTCATTTTTACTATTATGTTTTTAGTCCACTTTATACTTGTTTCTAGCATCCCCAATGATCACAACTGGAAAATGCAAACTTTTCAAATCAAAAATAAACATTCCAAACCACCTCCAAAAACCAAGGCCTTGTATTCTTAAGAAACCATATGTGCCCCTTACTACAATTGGTAGGACATTTATGCCCCTCTACCAACAGTTCTCTGTAAACTTTTCTTGCCCTATCCTGAACTACATTTTTCCATGCACAAACCATAAAATCTTAGTATAGGTCCATATTTAAGCCTACTTTTCCACTTTTTGCTCATTAGACGATTCAGCAATTAGACATCCTTGTGCTTTCTCTCTCCATACCAAAGGAAAATTGTAAGTGAATTGTGGAGGCTTTGAGGCAGCAAAGCTATCATATCAAATCTGAATCTATAGGGTCTCCCCTGAGTCATCAAGTCATTGTCCTTGTGAATTTCCTTCCCCGCCCTCATTGTTGCATCGTATTCCTCTTGTTTTGCTCATCTCTTTGTTAGGATTGTGTTCTTCACCTTGCAAGTCCTAGTTGAACAATATGGTTATCCAGGTCAGGGATTATATTCTTGCAAATATTATCTCATATGGATATGGATAACAAGATACCCATGTGAGAGGTGGAGGCACATGTAGAGTTAAATATTCTTCCATACACTTAACAATATTGTTTGTAATAAGCATAATGAATAGTTGCTATTTTGTCCTCTAGCGGATAGGTTTTCTCCTCTAGAGATGTTGGATGACCAAATCTCTTTACATGTTAACCACTTAGCTCATGGTTTTGAGTTGATGGTTCATAATACTAGTTGGTGGTGTTGTACCTTGCTTAGTCTATAATAACAATCTGTCATGCCCCTGAAATTGTAGATGCTAAATATGAGATGTTGACAAACAAATAACAAATAAAATAAATATTAAATATAAAAATTCAAATATTATTATAAATAATTATCATGCAATTATCAAAGGGAATAATTGATATTATTAATATCTGATTAATACTAAAATATTCACACAGTAAATATTTACAATTATTAATATTATTCACTATATTAACATCTGAGTACTACGTAATACTTTTATTAATATTATTTACTATTATTAACATCTATGAAAGCACCGATTGATAATAACAAAAGCACCGATTGATAATAACAAAAGCGGCAATCACCAAATGAAATCAAAGAGTTAAACAAAAAGGGCCCACCGATCAGACTTAGACTGATTAAAGGAAGCAATCAGAAGAGGTGACGATTTCAAGGAGACATCAATAGCTGAAAGGTTGCAACTTCTCCAAGGGATCGCAAGGTATTTGAAGAAGACCCAAAGTCATTCTAGGGGGCATCGAATAAAAAGAAGAATATATTCCTGACAAGGGAATCATTTAATAAAAATACTCTCAACAATCTGTTCACCAAGAAATACAGAAAATCGGTGGCTGAGAAAAGGAAGAAACATAAGTATCGTGGCTGGCAGAAGGAGAAGGAAATAGACTTCTTGCAGATCGATCACAGGTAAGTAAATTATATTACAAAATAAGTAATTGCAGTTTATGATGAAAGTCAATCAAAGAGTAAATAAATGGTAATGAATGAATGCTTAGTAAATAAATCAAGTATATAGAAATAGTTGGCAGTTAATATGATAATAAATGAACGCTTAGTAAATAAAATAAGAATTTAGTGATAGTTGGCAATTAACATATATATTGAATATATATATAAGATGGTTGCTGTGTATTCCCATGTTTGATAAATATATTTTGGTAACTGATAAGCATATATATATATATATATGAATCTCAATATATATATATATATATTGAGATTCATAAATACATCATAGGTGGTGGACACATACAATATATACGTGATAATATATATATATATATATATATATATATATTATTTACAATTATCCAATAATGATACTTGCAGCAATTATTGAGCCTTATAAGTAATTATGATTCTTTAATATAAAAATGGATAAATTTATATATGTCCTTATCCCATGTTCAATCAAATGTAAGGTTGAAGGAAGTGAGTTAGGAGGATGCTATTTATGGGCTCGCCCATGCTAAGTAGCCCACCTCAAGGGTGGAATAGTCTTGGTCGGACGTTCCTACTGCTTGGGGCCAAGAGGTGGGTAGTCTTGGTCAGACACTCGTGCTCTTGGGCTTAGATGGGTTGAGTAGTTTATAGGCAACCCTTTCAAGGCTTTCCTATCAACTTAGATGGGTTGAGTAGTTTATAGGCAACCCTTTCAAGGCTTTCCTATCAAGCCAAACTATGATTGATTGTTGGGAGGGATTCAAGGAATTGCAATTATAAGGGAATGGACAAAAGAGCATGGATAGGGAAAGCAGATACAAGTGTATCCACTAAGTAGCCCACTTCAAGGGTGGAATAGTCTTAGTCGGACGTTCCTGCTACTTGGGACCAAGGGGTGGATAGTCTTGGTCGGACGCTCGTGCTCTTGGGTTTATATGGATAGCTTCGAGCGGACTTATCCTGCTTCTCGTCCAAGTCTTGTGATGATTAAAGTTTCCACTATGCATTGTCTTGGAATAGTTATGTATCTTAAATTGATAAGACATTTATTATGTTTTGATCACATAAATTATATTTTCAATATTACCTAACATGATTGCAGGGCCTAAAGCCAAGATTTATCTTGTTTAAAGCATTGAGTGGTAAGTTACAGTCCTAACTACATCAAGCGTGTGATTCTAGGATAAGATTTAGGGCATTCCCCAAAAAGGGACATTACACAATCACATGGTAAGTAGTATTGTATGGTTCTTGTGTAGATTGAAGTACCGTTATGTTTTTTTTTAATTTTTTTTGGAAAATTGCTATCAAAGAGGATAGCACTCTTTCTATTAATTTAATAGCACCAAATTACATGTTTCAAACCCTTATTATGACCCAGATTACAAAAACTCCTCTTTCTTAGAGGATCTTAATGTCATTAGATGCTTAAGTTTTGCTAAAGAAATTTTCTTCCTTTTCACCTCTGTCCATTCTTGTTCAATATCAGGGGGAACAATGCTAATTTCACCAGATAGAGCGTCACCACAAGTGCTTGCAGCCACTATCACGGATCCTTCACTACCTTTAGAGAGATCTGTAGAGTTTGTAGTCTTTGTAGATGAATCCAAAATGCACTCCCTGTGAGGGGGAGGGGAGGAAGGAGAGCTTTTCTTTAGAGAGACTAAAGGAGGAACGAAGTCCTTGGGTGGATTGGGGGGAATGATATAATGCTAAGATTCAGCCCCAATCCACCAAGATGGTTTGAAGTTCCCCACAACACGATCCTTCTGACAATGGGATGAAATGTGTTCCGTTGAGAAACATTTCCTACACTTGAAAGCTATTTTTTCGTAATCAATCGGTAACCTCCTGCATCTATTGCCCACCTTTAGCAAAATCTCGGCAGGAAGACCATTAGCAAAATTCATTTCGACGCAAATACTAGCACAAGTAGAATTTTGATAGTTGTGGTTTCCTCAAAAGAGCAATGGTATCTTCCCATGCTATTTCCAATAGCCCTCAAACAATCTAATTCACAAAACTGAATAGGGAGATATGGAAGTCTTACCCACAGAAACGCAGTAGTGAAAATTTATGTACGCGGATCAAATTCGGGAAACCATGGTTTCATGCACAGAAAATTGCCTTCGTAGAACCAAGGGTCGTTTTCTAACACCAACTCCTTGTCTTCCTTTGATTCAAATTCTAAAATGAAGAACCGCTTCGCACAGGGAAAAATACTGATTTCATCTTCCATAAAAGCCTTCCATTTGTTTGAAACCCATGCACGCAAATCACATAATTTTGGCCAAGTCTTCGTGAACCGGCAAATCAAAGCAGGATCGGACAAAAAACCTTCCCTATCCAATGCCAGACCATCCAAACACACTTCTGGTGTTGTTGAAGAGAGACAAACAGGGAAGTGTGGAGAAAGCTTGGCAAGGGTGCCATTTGCATTGTCGACGACATGTGGTGGATCTGAATATGGGACCCTGTCATCGAACTACCCTAGCCGCAAGCCATTGCTAGCACGCTCAACCTGTAGATGTGAGCGGCCTAAGAAATGTTGTAATCCAGCAACGTTAGCAGCGGCAGAAGAACGTTGAGTGTGCCCTAAACCCTCGTTGGATGCCTTAGTTTTACCCATCAATGCCCTAGTTTTACCCATCAATGCCCTAGTTTTACCCATCAAAGCCTAGGCAAAGTCGGGGTTCCTTTTTTCTTCACAACACTCCTTCCTTCCGCTACGTGAGCCCACCGAATTGGCCATCAGAAGGTCTGGGGATTGAGAAACTTGAAACAGAGCACAGCACAGGAGCACAGGAGTTGGCCAGTTGAGCGCTTCTTTCTCTAAATTAAAATTTTAATTATTGAAGTATCGTTATATTGTCAGAATGCTGCCAAAATTAAAGGATAAGGAATGTATTGATGTACTTTGCATTTGAAATTAATACAAGCTTGTGCTCTCTTTGGCCGTGGAGCTTTTAATCCAAAAGAGTTTTCTCCACATATATCTAGTGATAATTTTTGGTTTGCATTTTTGTTGCTGCTCTTGTTATTAATTTTTGGTTTGCATTTTTGTTGCTGCTCTTGTTATTGTATTACATGATTGGTTAATTTATGGGATTTGATCACTTATGTTAATGTTCTCATTATGTCATCTACTCAAATTTTCAATATTTGGCATCAAAGCCTTGTCTTGTGTTGTGAATTTTTTTGGTACCAATGGAGCTTTTTGTGATTTAGTGGAAATCAAATTTTATATGATTGAAATCATACACAAAGCACAATCCCATTCAAAGATTGAGAAGTTCAATGCCACCAGTTTTGAACTTCGGAAAGCTGAAAATGCAAGATCTCTTGGAAGAGAGGAATTAGTGGAGAACTATAACATAGAAGGAAAAGCTTGCTCAAATCTCGAATTAAGATTGAAGAAGACTTCATAAGAAAGCTCATGGAATCGTTCGGTTATGTCTTTCCAATACCTTTTTGTGAATATTTTTAAAGAATCTTTTGCATACAATGTAAAAAGGCATACATGAAACCTGCCAGACTAAGAGTATTGCAAATAATGTATTGGCAAAAAGAAAACGTTTTATTCATTAAAAATGTAATGTCCCCTTCTCAAAAATGAAGAACTAATTGAAGACCCATAGCCTATTTCTATTACCCATCGGCTAAGGGACAAAATAAAGAAAATGCTTTCATAATAGCATTGTAATTTGGGCCCAATCATATTTTCAAAAAGAGCAATTTAAATATTATCGAAGGCCCTCTAAATGAGACATTATAAGGCCTATTTATTACTTTATTTAAAAATGTACCTTTTAAATTTACTTGGACTGAAAAAAGTAAATTAATAAAGGGCCCAAACAAAGGGCATCTATATAGGAGAGGTGAGCACCCAAGCTAGACATCCATTTTGTCATCTTTGAATTTGAACTTTCAAATTGTGAACTCTCAAGAATGAAAACCCTTGTTTGTGAAATCCGAAGGACGAAAAACCCTTGCTTGTAAAATTCGTCCTCCTATCCAATGAGTGGCGATTCCATTCCAGAATTGCAATTGAGCTTAATTGTAACACCTATTTTCACCTGGAACAATCTACGATTGCAAGGAAATGAACATTTTGTCAATTTTGTTGAGTTTGTGGAAATGCCAACAGCTGCACCTATTTGTGGTGATATTTACATTTTTTATTTCGGTAATTTATAGTTATTGTTGTTGTGATAACAGCAACTCTTTACTATTACAAATCTTGGCCAACCACACCTCATTGAATAGTTTATATAGCTGCCACACCTGCTAATGAGCCATTGTTTATTTTTGCTAGCATGGCTAATGATGGCCCATAGGTTATTGATTCAAGTACCTCACATCACATAGCTCCTCAAAAGGAGTGGTTTTCTCATTACAAAGCATACAAGCGTAGTGAGGTGTTCCTTGGCGACAAGTTATATAGGATTCTTGGCCAAAGAAAGATAAAATTGATTTTCAATGATGGAAGATTGAAAACTCTTACCAATGTGTTGCACATTTTTGGACTTGCCAAGAATTTGATTTATGTTTTCAAATGAATGATGTCAATGTACATGTCATGTTTGACAAGAATGGTTACAGGTTGGCTAGAGACAATTTGGTGTTCACTAAAGGCACTTGGTGCAGAACCTTAAATTGGAATCATCTACATTTTGTAACTCTTTCCAATGTAATTGAAAATTCTAAATTCATGTATGTTTTGACACCACAAGTTGGACCACGGTGATAAAAGGGTCCAAAGACCTTGATTAATAATCATTTAATGGATGGTTTATTTGGTTATTCCACGAATTTTGACTTGTCTGAGCATTGTGCTTGGTAAATAGAAGAGTAAAATTTAATTCTACTAGCACTAAAACAAAGAGGATTTTGGAAGCTATTCATAGTGATGTGTTTGGTCCTAGATGTGCCTTCCATTGGTAAATCTTGTTATAATGCTTCATTTATTGATGACTACTCTATTGAGATTAGCTATGGAGGCAACCATCTTAAAATCAAAATGCCTAAGAACTTATCACAAAAACAAAAGAAGATCAGCATGATAGAATAACAAAAAGCTATACAAAGAATACAATATGCATACAAGAGAGACTAGGTTCATATGAGAGCAAGAGGTGGGTTTGTGTCTTGTTTGGAGTTGTTTGAATGCTATATGTTGGAGGAAGGAAGAAGATTTGTCTTTCATTAATTGGTATCAGAGATAGAGAACCTGTCTCTGAGTGTATAGGTAGATCACCGAACATGAGGCAGCCTATGCCAAGACTAGCGGGTGGATAAGCATGGTGAAGAATAAGAGCTCATGTGGACTGTTGCGGTGAGAGAAGTCCTGAACAGCGAGAGTTGAAGCCATGAAGATGCAGAACACAAGATGTGAGATGGGGATGAGTGAGTCTCTAAGATAATTGACAAAGAGGAAGAAGATGAATTCAAAAGAGAGGATGAGATGGGTCATGAGGAGACCCTTGATAATTCCATTTTTCAAAAATTATTGGGAAGAAGTGGAAAATAAGAAGCTCCGTGAAGAATTGGGAAAGATCCAGGTCAAGTTAGATGTATTGGAAAAGAATATTGAAGAAGAAGAGAGAAGATTGAAAAAGAGATGTGGGAATAAGAAAATTCCCTTGAAAGAGGATAGTTGCAGCCCTTGGAAAGAAGAAAGTTGGAAGAACAAAGATGTGAGAGCAGCCCCCACATATGTAAATAAAGAGGAAAAGAAGAGAGGAAATGAAGAAATAAAATCAAATTTGGGAGTTTAAACTATGAACTTGGAGAGTCCTAAATTTGACAAGCAGATTGGTGAAGAAGAGGATAATCTCTTTTTGGAAGAAGAGATGAGAATGATAGATAGTTTATTTGAAAACAAACGATGGATGAAAGTGGTAAGAAGATGAAGGAAATGCAGATGGGAGAAGATAAATCCCATGATTTTGTTAACATTATCCCATGATTTTGTTAACATTATTTTCAATGCAGACAATAGAGAGTGAATTGCAACAAAGAATGGTCCTTTGGAGGATATGAATATATGGGAGAAATTTGAACAGCCTTGTAAAGATGCATACATGGAGGGTTTTGAGAAGAAGATAAATGTTGCAGCAAAGGATATTGGAACAGCGAACAAGAATGAGGTAAATTTGACTTTGATGATTCTTTACCTTATTTGGTAAGAATAGAAGAGGATGTAGAGCAAGAAGAGAGTATGTAGATGGAAATTTTCAATTTCCATGGGATAGTAAATGCAGATTTATATAGGGATACAATAAATTTTGGTAGATTAGTTTATGTATAATACATATTTGCATGTAGAAGCTATAGAGGATATTGCAAGTGGGAAGAGAGAGATGTATTTAGTGGAAGAGGAAGGATAATGGTGGGTTGGATCCCATGAAGGAAATGAGAAGAGGAAGTCTTTAGAGGAGGATGGTCTATAGTGGATGTGATTCCACAAGAGGAAGAAAAAAGAAAGTGCAGATTTGTTGGAGGAAGATGGCAAACATTCCAGCAAGATGCTAGAAGAGAAGGAAAAAGAAATAAATTCATGTGCACCTATCATAGCAACAAAGTTCGCTACAAATTGCTTGCAATCTAAAAGGATGGTTCTACCATTCAACTCCAACTCCACTTTTGTGAGCCCATGCTCACAAACTTCTTACCTGACGTGTTTGATGCAGGAGCATCTAGGTGCATACGCAATCAACATTGACCCAAAAAAAGATATTTTCGTTTTGTTTTATGATCGTTGTGCATTTTTGGTTCTGGTGGTTGATTTTGATGAAGGTTGGTTGACATTTTTGACATTGATTGTCAAAATGTCACGCATCGATTTTAACCTTAAGTGGACATTTTTATTGCAATGTTTGATGGATTTAATTTTATTTGTTCAATTTTAGTCATGGCATAGTTCAATGAGTCTGATTTAAAAAGACAAGAGAAACAATAATTTGTTATGGTGATAAATAAAAACTTCAAGAAGATATTTGCACCATAGAAGAAATATTTTCCAAAATAAAATGAAGAATTGAAGGGTCACGTGGGTGGAATGAGAAAGGGTAGGCCACACCATAGAGGGAAAAGAATAATCAATGCAAAAATGAACAAAGAAAAGAGAACAGGAATGCCATGGGGTCACAGTCAGCATGATAGGGAATTTAAATTTAAAATTGAATTAAAAAAAAGCACAGAAGGGGTAGAGTGGGCGCGCCACATCATAGGGAATTTCAATTTAAAATTGAATTAAAAAAGGCACAGAAGGGGGAGAGTCGGCGCGCCACATCATCTAGAGAAAAGAGATTTGAAAATTTTAAAAAATTCTAATCATCGTATGCATGAGGGCGAGTGTAGAGTTTCCAAAGGGGTGCACATAAGTTGAAAAGGCGCATCCAAAGAGGAGAGCAAAGAAAGTAATTTAGAATTTGGAAAAGAGGTTGTGGTTCATGAAGTAAGTCGAGCCTGATATCAGGAGAAATTTGTACATTTAAATGAAAGTATGAAATGCAGATTGGAGGGAGCATAGAGGAGCCACGCCATTTCAGTATGGCATCTTAAAATAAAAATAAAAATGAAAATTGCATATAATAGAGAAGGATCAATCTGAGTGGAAGGGGCAGGGCTACGTAGAGGTAGCAGATTGGGGCATGAGTAGGCCGTGCAGATGAGAGAAATGGTCTGCAGAAGTAGGGTCACGGCTGGCAATTATGGTGAACATTAAAAGGCTGCGATGAAAGGAAACATACTCTTGCTGAGATATAAGGGAATTGCAAGTAATAAGTAACTAAGTCAGAAGTAAAGAGTTGCACTTCATCAGGGAGGATATATAATGTTGCAAAATGAAATGGATTCAGCCATGGAAAAGAGTATGATGTGGAGAAATATGTGAATGTGGTTTGAGTGGAGACAAGAATTCACAGAAGAGAAACAGAGCAATGGAAAATTGAAACCAATGTTCGATATACAGATTGTAAGTTCTTAGGTTAGAGGACAGATAATGTAGATAAATAAATTCGAACTGTTCCTGAAATTTCATGGTATTTGAAATTGAATGCCAATCAGAGTTGTATTCAGAAATTATTTGAAAATAGTCTAATTGCTATCAATGTTTAGTGAAATTTTAAATTGATGCTTAATCGACAAATGAAATTGTTGAATTAAGAGAGTGTCTGGCTGAGGAATTTGACATAATTAGCAATGAGATGTGTAAAAAAGTTACAGATTTGTAAATGAGTTTGAAATTGAAACAGCAGCAGAGGGTTTCTAACTGTGTCTTGTTGGGAGTTGTTTGAATTCTATATGTTGGGGTGAGGAAGAAGATTTGTCTTTCGTTAGAACAACAATTTCAACAGTAAGCAAGCTTCAAAATTACCATTAGAAATCTAACTGCAAAGGCACTTATTTATACTACTTACAAGGAATTGCATGAAAATAAATAAAAGAATTCAACTGCTACTTCTATCCTAGGAATGGCTCCATTTGAATGCAAGTTCTATTATGAATTAACCCTAGCCACTAAAAAGCATAGTTGCACGGAGATGCGTCTCCGACCCCCTGGACATGTCTCGACTACTAAGACACATTTCCTTGTACTAGAAACTCGCCAAAGACATCTCCTGCTTGCAGGAGATGTCTTGCCAATGTTTCCGTAATTTTCATTTTAAAACAACAAAAAACCCTACATTTTGACAAGTTTCCATATGAAAAGAAAAAAACAAATCGACATTTCTAAATTTCAACATGTAATATCAAATATGTATTATGAACTCTATGACTCTTTGACATTTGTGTATTTAAACTTTAAATTTAATGTCAAATTTTACTAGTGTTTTTATTTTGAAAGTTCAATGTCATGATATTTTCAGTTTTAATGTAGCAAATTTATAACTTATTAAATTATATTAATTTATGGCATCTCCAAGTACCCTCGTCTCCTATTTTTTCAAAGATAGACGTAACAGTACCGATACTAGTCTCCTGTACTAGTACCAATCTCTTTGCAACTATGCTAAAAACAACTCTAAAACAAGCAACATATCAACTAAACAAATAGTTGAGTTTATTACAAAATTAATAAAACATTGTCCAAAGTTTGATAAAATTTGCAAGAAAGGAAATATAAGAATAGATTTGCTTCAAAAATAGGAATCTCTAAAATAGACATTCCTTAAAATAGTCAATCGAGCTAAAAAATAAGATAGGTAAAAAAAACTACCCAACATTTCCAACAAAATTTCTTGGTACTAGAATCGTTTGTAAACTCTAAAGGAAATGATCTACTTTGGCTTCCCCCTGATACCAATATTGAATCGAGGTACACAATCTAAGTTAGAAGAATTAAAAAAGCGTCAAAAAACAATTTGTTGAAGTCTTATGAATCATTTTCTACCTTTTGAAAGTGGATCATGATTGCTACAAAAGTATACATCTTGCCTACTTGTTGGTCTTTGCCAAAAAAAAAATCCTTATTAACTGTTGGAATTTCCCTTGAACTTCATAAGTCGCAAACTCCTTCACCATTACTATATACACATGGAATTTGTGACACCAATCAAGAAACAAATTTCTCAACTTAAAATAATTTGTTGTTCTCAATAAAAATAGATGAAGCCTCATATAAAATTCTCATGAGAAATGAGTACTGACCTTTCTATCTAACACCTTGTCTTTTTTATCCTTGTCCAATCCTAGTGCCTCTGCCTATTTAAGCTTTTTAATAAGCTTTTTATATGGTGAAAGTATCTCAATCATGCATTTTTCAACGTCCTCAATCCCCTAAATGCCCTTCACATTTGCTATCAATTGGTATGATTTCTCCAACACTTTGGTACCTCAATCATAAATATCCTCAAGCCACTTCTCCAAACTCTTCCCATATACAACTCATTGATCTACTTGTTTTTGTTCTTTGGGGGGAGTCTAGAACCTGGGGCATAAATACTATAGGCTTCGAAGTGGACCACAAAAGATGAGAAATGTATTCCTTGAGTTCCTTAACCTCAACCTTCAAGGTTGCCTTGTCTTCTCTATCTTTGACCACTCTTTCCATTATGTTTCTCATGATGACTTCACACTCATGAAGCGATTGTCTCTATCACTCATAATGCTCTTGGGTAGTCCGTGGAGTTTCATCACTTCCTTGAAAAACAAATCAACCACTTGTGGCTCCTTGAAATCTGAAAGAGATAGCAAAGAAATGTGCAATACTTTGTTAGTCTTTCCAAAACAAAATATATACAATCCTTACCTTGGACTTTAGAAGTCCACTGATGAAATTCACTGAGACACTTTCCCACTTCTACTCCAAGATGGGTGAGGGCTACAAAGACTTGATGGAAATGCTATTCCATTTTATTCTTTTAACAAACAATGCATTCTTTCTTATGGTTGAGTACATCATCCTTGATTCCTTCCCATGTGAACCTTTCCCTGATCAATTTGTAGGGCTTGAAATACCCAGGATGGCTGGCTCGCCAAGGGAGTATGATGAACTTCCCACAAAATCCAATCCATAGAGATATGAGACATGGAAAACAAATTTGGCCTTCTAGATAGCCCATCAGCAACAACATCCTTCTTCATTTAACGTACCCAATATCAAAATCGCTTCCAACATATCAACTATGAACGTGTTCTTTTACATACTTTGTTATGGTTTCATTCTTCCAATCCATAGAGATATGAGACATGGAAATCAAATTTGGCCTTCTAGATAGTCCATCAGCAACAACATCCTTCTTCATTTAACATACCCAATATCAAAATCGTACGCTTGGAATTTACTAACCCACTTTTGTTGTCGCTTATTTAAATCCTTTTGTTTAAGAAAATATCTCAAACTATTGTAATCAATTTTGACCATAGATTGGCCACCCAAGTATTACTTGAACTTGACCAATGCGTGCATTATGGCTAACATTTCCTTATCATAGATGGAGAACCATTCTTTCCACCTTTGTGAGTTTTTGATTCTCGACCAATGCGTGCATTATGGCTAGCATTTCCTTATCATAGATGGTTATGGCTAGCATTTCCTTATCATAGATGGAGAACCATCTTTCCACCTTTGTGAGTTTTTGATTCTTTCCACATTTGTGAGTTTTTGGAGAACCATCTTTCCACCTTTGTGAGTTTTTGATTCTTTCCACTTTTGTGAGTTTTTGACTCTCAAAATCAATCAGGTGCTTATTTTGCATGCACCTAGCCCCAATTCCTTCTCTCAATGCATCGCATTCTAGTGTTTAAGGAAGAGTGAAATCTAGAAGTGTTAACACAAGGCACAAGCCCATCTCTTGCAAATGTTGATTGTGCATCCTCAATGCACATAAAAGCTCCCTTCTTTGTTAGGTCAATTAAGGGTGTCACTAGTTGGGAGAAACCTTTAACAAAAGGCCTATAGTTGTTGCAAAGGCCAAAGAATTCTTGTAGTTGTGTCAAGGTCCACAAAAGAGGCCAATCTCGAATTGCTTTTTTCTTCTCCATGTCCACCTACAATGGTGATGTGACCTAGATACAAGATCTCTGCCATAGCGAACTCACATTTTGATTCCTTAGTAAACAACCATTGTGCTTCCAAAATTCCCAACACTTCGTCATGTCATAGGTGCTCCTCCTATGTTTTGTTGTAGATCAAAATGTCACCAAAAAAACTAAGGAAAAACTTTTTCACTTGCTTGCGGAAAATCTGATTCATATATGACTAGAAAGTTGTTGGAGCGTTTAACAAATCAAACAACATGACTAGAAACTCATGGTGCCCATAGTGACACCAAAAAGTCGTCTTGCAAACATCCCCCTCTTGGACTCTAATTTGATGGTATGTCAATCTGAAATCTATTTTTAAGAAAGACTACTCCGTAAAACTCATCTATCAACTCATCAATCATGGGGAATGGGGGTATCAATTCTTGATAGTCTTCTTGTTCAATGTTGTGTAATGGATATACATCCCTATTGTGCCATCTTTCTTCTTCAACAAAACCAAAAAGGAAGCAAAGAGGTTTTAGTTAAATCTAATGTGCCCCATTTCCAGTAGTTCCTTAATGACCTTTTTTATTTCCTCCTTGTCTCAACTACTTAATGACCTTTTTTATCCCCCTTTTTTATTTCCTCCTTGTCTCAACTACTTAATGACCTTTTTTATTTCCTCCTTGTCTCCTAGGGAGACAATAAGGAGTAGTGATGATGGGCTTAGCGCTAGTTGAATCTAATGTGCCCCATTTCCAGTAGTTTCTTAATGACCTTTTTTATTTCCTCCTTGTCTCCTAGGGAGACAGTAAGGAGACAGTAAGGAGTAGTGATGATGGGCTTAGCGTCCTCCTCCAACTTAATGACATGCTTAATGACCTTTTTTATTTCCTCAATAAGGAGTAGTGATGATGGGCTTAGTGCCCTCCTCCAACTCAATGACATGCTCAAAGCCTCTATCTGGCAGTCTTCATGGAGGAATGTTGCTAAATACTTTAGTGGGCTTGTCCAAGATGCTTTGTACATCTACATGTTATACCTTCTTTCATTCATTGGGCTTTGTTACAATCACCAAACACTAAGCTGCCCACACATATTGCCTATGATGAAAAATCCTCTCCATTCTCTTAGCCAATACAATCCTTGCTAGTTGTGACCTCGTAGGACCCCACATATGTAAAAGAGGTTGTACCTTCGAGTGCCCGAGAGCATGGCAAGAGTTCCTCTTACCATGGCTCCTTCCTCTTTTGGTTGGTCATCTTCTTTGTTACAATCACCAAACACTAAGCTGCCCATACATATGGCCTATGATGAAAAATCCTCTCCATTCTCTTAGCCAATACAATCCTTGCTAGCTTTGACCTCGTAGGACCCCACATATGTAAAAGAGGTTGTACTTTCGAGTGCCCGAGAGCATGGCAAGAGTTCCTCTTACCATGGCTCCTTCCTCTTTTGGTTGGTCATCTTGACCTCGTAGGACCCCACATATGTAAAAGAGGTTGTACCTTCGAGTGCCCGAGAGCATGGCAAGAGTTCCTCTTACCATGGCTCCTTCCTCTTTTGGTTGGTCATCTTCTCCAATCTCATTGGAGGAATGTTGCTAAATACTTTAGTGGGCTTGTCCAAGATGCTTTGTACATCCACATGTCAATGAGAATGTCGCTAAATACTTTAGTGGGCTTGTCCAAGATGCTTTGTACATCCACATGTTATGCCTCCTTCCTCTTTTGGTTGGTCATCTTCTCCAATCTCATTGGAGGAATGTTGCTAAATACTTTAGTGGGCTTGTCCAAGATGCTTTGTACATCCACATGTTATGCCTTCTTTCATTCGTTGGGCTTTGTTACAATCACCAAACACTAAGCTGCCCACACATATTGCCTATGATGAAAAATCCTCTCCATTCTCTTAGCCAATACAATCCTTGCTAGCTTTGACCTCGTAGGACCCCACATATGTAAAAGAGGTTGTACCTTCGAGTGCCCAAGAGCATGGAAAGAGTGCCTCTTACCATGGCTCCTTCCTCTTTTGGTTGGTCATCTTCTCCAATCTCCTATTCAAGTTCTTTTTCACTCTATAATTCGGGTTCCATAGATTTCAATTCATCATTAGACCTTATCTCAATATAATGCACTTGTCCTTTCCCAAGACATCGATGTCCAAGTGACCATGGCTCCTTGCAACTAAAACATATCTTCGTCCTCCTATTCATTCAACGCCTCAATGTCTGATCTTGATGGGAATATTGTCCTTTCCCAAGACATCGATGTCCAAGCGACCATGGCTCCTTGCAACTAAAACATATCTTCACGCCTCAATGTCTAATCTTGATGGGAATATCTTGGTTTGTACATTTTTATGATAAGGCTTCTTTGGAATGAAGGTTTTGGTCTAGAGCTTATTCTTTGGCATGGAAGTCTCCAAAGCCAAAGCCCACTTGATTGCCTCTTGTAGGGTAGGTTTGATTGCCTCTTGTAGGGTAGGTGGTTAGGTGGTTCGAAAGCCTTGACCAACCCCTTGATAGATTTAGTTAACCCTCCGATGAAGAGGATAGTCAATCTTCTCTTTGTGATGTCTGGCACCATTACCAATAGCTTTTCCATTACCAATAGCTTCAAAAACTCTGTTACATAGTTTCCCACTATACCACACTATTTGAGCTAAGTCAAATCTTTGAAATAAACTTCAAGACACTTCTGATCAAACCTCTCAATCAAAAGTTTGCAAAATTCATCATATGACGTGATGGATTGATGACCTTAAGTGCTCAAACCATAGTACCACCACTCTAGTGCAATACCCTCCAGATGCAAGGTGGCAAACTTGATTGCTTCATCTTTTCCCATCAACTCAACTTGGAAAAAGTATGTTTCTAGCTTCTACCCACGCACGAGTTGATCATCTATTAGACCCACCATAGGGAGAGAGTGTCAACTTCCCCAAAGCTTGTTGCACACCTCTCTAAAAGGCCTGCAGCTTAGGCTTAGGTTTGTAACCATTTTGCGACTTCTTCATGTTCATATAATTGGTGAATGACATTTCACTTCAAATCTCCTCAAGAAGAGCTATGTATTTTGCATGACAAGCCCTAATATCATTAAACAATGAGTTTTGGGCTTTGGGCTTTAGATCCTTAACCTCCTTATAATTATTAAAAAGGTGGCTCAGCTGGGTCTTAGCAACTAAAACAAGAATAGTACTTTGTGGCTCCAAGTGGCATCCAACTCAGAAGCATTTGCTTCACCCATTGGTTGTCTAGGCATATTCATATCATTGTCCATCTTGTGAAGCAGTTGTGACATCATATCAATCATCAGATCAAACTTCCTTTAGGCCCAACCCTCAAGTTGTCGCATATTCGTATCATTGTCCATCTTGTCATATCAATCATCAGATTGAACTTCCTTTAGGCCCAACCCTCAAGTTGTCGTTTGTGTTTGTTCTCCTGCCTTCTGCCATACTATTATGTTTTGCAATGAAAACTATAAAAGACGATTCAATCTTTGAACTCTAAACACACAAGGTGGCAAAGTCACCAACTTTAATACCACTATGATGTCTCGAGCTAAAGCAATAATGCAAATCTAATTCTTAACCTTTCACAAACACTTATTAGTTGAATAACAACACAATCGGACACTGTTATTCAATCAGATCTTAGAAAACTCAAATTAAATTACTGTTTATACATCAACAATTTCATTACACTTAGATTAACAATGGCAACATCACACCCAATCTTCTTATTATAATGAAGAGCAAATACAGATGTAATTTCCAATCTATTTCCTATTACAATAATGATTGTATTACATTAAAAGGATTATGTAACAACAGCAATCCATTCCTACAACAATGGCAAATCAAATTAATACAACATGGTTGGAGTCTGCATCCAATGAAGCTCAAATGCGAACTCTGTATGAGATTGACCTTCAAAATCAATAGGGTTTTTGTCCTGAGATTCCCATGCTCAAACACGAATGCTTAAAACGGATTCTGAAAGGAATTTGGTTAAGTCTAGATGATGATCCTAGATGTAAACATTCACTCTTTTATATCCTCCACAAACAAAACAAGTGGACACCATGTACACCCACAACTTCAAATTTGAAGAGTGATCATGGGCGAGAAAGGTTCCATTTTGAACGTAATCACGCCAAAACTAGAAACAATATGACACGTGCTAGAAATATCAATGATCAGGAGTCGGACATATCACAAGACTCAAACTTTAGGAAGAGGACAAGCAAACCTAATATCTACTGACTTATATTAACAAGAAATGAGACATGACACAATACCAAGGGAAGCCAAAGTTGATCAATTCATTCAAACTTTATAGAAGATTTCAACACCAAGTAATTCTATAGGCATGCTATGTGTTTTTCTTTAAACTTTTGAAACCTTGGAATCTTCTCGCTTGTGTTCTGTTTTCCTTTCATGTGCCTAAAGAAAAACAATCTAAGTTGAATCTTGAGTCTGAAAAATGTATTTTTGTTGGCTATGGCAAGAATGTAAAAGGTTTTAAACTTTTGAAGCCGCTAATGGTAAAAATGGTTTATTCCATAAATATGGTTTTCAAGGAAATCAGAATAATAACTTATTTTAATGTTGAACAACCAAAAGAAAAAAGAGCAAAGCAATGCATTTTGAGATAAAAAATGAGAAGCAAGAAGCTACATGTGGAAGAACAAGTTAGACAAGAGGATGTAGAGGAAGAAGGTTCAAAGGATAGATTGTAAGAAAAATAAAGGCACCCTCTTACTACACCCTTAAGGAGGTCCACAAAAATTGCATTGCGTATTAATTTTAATTAATTTCACCTTGTACTAACAATGAACCCATATCTATAAAGTAAGCTCTTTTATGAAGGATTGGGAATCTTGGATGGAGATCATGAAGGAGGAGATGGAGTGAGATTTGGGATCTAGTTGAGCTGCCCAAGGGAAGGAAGCCCGGGTGTTTATAAAACGGTTCTACATAGACAATAAGTTGGAAAGGTACAAGGCTAGATTGATGACAAAACGTCATTCCTAGGTTGAAGTAATTGACGTTTGTGAAATCTTCTTTCCTATTACTAAGTTAACTTCTATTAAAGTCCAACTTTCTATTGTTATTGCTCATGATTTAAAGGTAGAGCAAACTATATTTTACAAAGAGATATTGAAAAGAAGGTCTGTATGAAATAGATTAATAATTTTGTGGTGATGGGAAAAGAAAATCTAGTTTGCACATTTTAGTTAATAATCATTTGTTAATCACTATCTTAGATTTTGATCACATATTCATTGGAAACAATTAAAGAACTTGAAAATTTTATTTCAAGTGCCTTTGACACAGAGGATTTAGGAGCTGCAAAATACATCTTGGGTATTGAAATCAATAGGGATCAAATTAACAAAAAGTTTTGACTCAATCGGAATAAGTATGTCAACACTATTTTGCAAATAATCAGTATGCAAGATTGTAACCCAATAAGTATTCCTTTACCTATTGGTACTAAGCTTTCTTTGGAACAATGTCCTTAATCGGATGAGGATTTTCAATATATGTATAGTGTTCCATATGCTAGTGTTGGTTGGTAATGCAATGGTTTGTACTAGACCAAATATTCCGAAGCAATGGGATTCCTTAGCAACTTTACGTCTAACCCTAGTAAAGAGCATTAGACTGAAAAGGGTGTTCAGATATTTTGCATCAAACTTCTACTTATTGTATTTGTTATCATGGGATTAATAATGTGGGCAACTTGGAAATATAAGGCTTTGCTAATGCAAATTGAGCTAGAGATTTGGAATGTTGAAGGTCAACCATTGGTTATGCATTCACTCTATTTGAAGCTGTTGTTAGTTGGATGAGTAAGAGGTAATATTTTGCATCAAACTTCTACTTATTGCATTTGTTATCATGGGATGATAATGTGAAGGTGTTGTTAGTTGGATGAGTAAGAGGTAATATTTTGCATCAAACTTCTACTTATTGCA
This sequence comes from Sequoia sempervirens, assembly GCA_007258455.2. Taxonomy (NCBI): domain Eukaryota; kingdom Viridiplantae; phylum Streptophyta; class Pinopsida; order Cupressales; family Cupressaceae; genus Sequoia; species Sequoia sempervirens. Next base: position 11,744,877 of record VDFB02353493.1, on the reverse strand, counting down.
TTTGTTATCATGCGATTGATAATGTGGGCAACTTGGAAATATAAGGCTTTGCTAATGCAAATTGAGCTAGAGATTTGGAATGTTGAAGGTCAACCAATGGTTATGCATTCACTCTATTTGAAGGTGTTGTTAGTTGGATGAGTAAGAGGTAACCTACGGTTGCATTGCCCACAACAAAAGCATAGTACATGGCTGCAACACATGCTTGTATGGAATACAAAGGTTGTGTTCAAGCATTGACTTTCAATGCAAGAAAGAGTGGATTAGTTGTGACTACTAAGCACCTTTATGTTTAATACCACTTGTTGAGTTTAATTTAGCTCGGATAGGATCTTCCGCATAGGTTCAATGTGACTGTGTAGGAAAAAGTCCAAGTGGTTCAAGTTAGTCTATTTTGTAATTCACTTTAGTGATTAAAGTGAAAGTTGGCTAAATAAGTCTTATAAAGTGTAGATAATCACTAATTATTTAGACTTATCTTCCCAGTCATCTCCTACGTGAGATAAGATTTCTATTTTGGAAGATTAGATTCTTAACTAAATTGGTAAAAAGATAGGAGCAAGGAGCAAAATAGAAGATTGTAAGCATTTCATTCAGATTGTCTTTGGAAGGAATAAAAGCCTAAGACTAAGTTTTCTTAAGGATTGAAAGCTAAATGAAAGATGCATGTTGGATGCATGTTGGTTTCCGTGCAACTATGAGTTATATCAATTGTGGAGGTTTCTTCATACATTTTTTGAAGGAATGAAAAACAAGTTATGAGCAGCAATTATTTGTGTATGCTTTTTTTCTCTTGAATTTCAATCATTTGTATGATTAATTCAATCTTTTCAAAGCATTAGGTAATTAGTCATCGTGAATAAAAAATTTAACACCACTTTGTACACAAGATGGTTGAGGATGAGAGAGTTTGACTATACAAGGTTGCCACTTTGGAGAATGTTGCAAATTCACTTAGCTAGTGAGCATAGATAAGTTCTATTGGTGTAGGGAGGCTATTGACCTTACCTGTCCAAGCACTTATTTTTTTCGTTGTCTCTATTATGCCTTTGCAATTAAATATTAAGTGAGAGAATGATTAGGATTAGGTGTGTTATTAACCTTGCAAATCCTAATTAAATAATGTGGCATCCAAGTTGGAATTATATTGTTGCAAATTGTATTTCATGTGTGTAACTCCAAAGATCATGGAATGAGTGAAATGGGACACATGTGTCGGAGTCGGTGGCACACGTGGAATAGAATATTCTTCCAAACAGTTGACAATACTATAAGAGTCATAATATGGGAAGAAGCATTATAACACATCACTAAACACTTGGCATGAAGTGGAACAAAATCCATTACACTTTATGACATTGTAAGAAGTGTATGAAGCATCTATGGTATTGTATCAGGTGCAAGAAAGCATTTATGACAATGTGTAAGAATTTTGTTGTCTTTTTTGGACTTGGGTGGTTGCTATTTTGACCTTTAATGGGTTATTTTCATCTTGTAGAGACATTAGACAGCCAAGCTCATTAAAAAGGTCTCGAAGCTTCTAGAAAAATGCTTGAAACTCTCAAACACATGTCATGAGGTCTCTTTCCATGTTTACCACTTAAGCACATGGTTTTGAGTTGATGGCTTGTAAGTTGTAACACTACTTGGTGGTTTTGTACCCTGTTGGATCTAGAAAAGCAAGCACATGGTTAGTATTACGTGTTATTCTTTTACAGGTTGCAATACTGGTATGCTACTAGAATACTATCAAACTAAAGGGAGACATGAATGTCTTGATGTACTCCATATTTTGAGATTGATACAATTTTGTGCTCTCTTTGGTGGTGGGGATTTTTATCTAAAAGGGTTTTCTCCCCATATATCTGGTGTTATCTTTGGTTTACATTTTTGTTGTTGCTCTTGTTATTCCATTACATTATCTATCATTGGTTCTTTCATGAGATTTGATCACTTATGTTAAAGTCCTCATTGTACCAGCTACTTAGTTTTTCAACACCTTAGCTATAGAATCCCTTGTTCAATCCCTTCTAAATTTGAAACACGTTACCTTTACATGCCCTTGTGAAATATAAATCCTTTCACCCCTTGTTTTGTCCTTTGTGATCACCCTTTCCATCTCCCTTGTCATCAATAACAATCATACACCATCATTGTCATACATTTCCCCTAGGGTTTGTTGTTCACATCTTTGGACACTACATTGACCATCACCTAGGTCTGAATGAACCCACTTGCCATCTTCTACAGTATTTTTTTGTGGATCAAAGTTAGAATATAGCCACTATGTGACTCACTAAGGCAATCTCCTATGCAGCACAAACAATTTTCCTATGCCCTTATCTTAAATTTGTATATTTCACATTCTAGAGGCCACAGAGACTAATTGTAGGCTAGAACAATGCTACAGACCAAAGACAAAGCATCCTGCAAAACTTTCTGGAGGTTGTAACAAAAAACCAGTCATGCCCCCAAGACCAATTGCATCCCCCTAGTGCAGCTGGCTTCCACAGCTTTTTCACAAACCATATCACAGAGTTTCTAGATTTGACCCACAACTTACAATCATTTTCAGTTCATTTTCGTATTCAGATCCAAAAATTTTATGTTGCATTGTCCATTCCCAACTCTTGTGTTTGATTAGTATAGGTCAAGGTATAAATTACTTTGTTTCAAATCTGTAGATATTTCTGATTTATATGCTTAATTGAACACTTAGAAAGATAGAAGTGTTTCTTTTATTTTTGTAATTATTAATTATATACCCTAACACTTCTTTCTCTTTCTTTTACTACCTCAATATTATTGATCACCAAAAACAGGTATAGAGAGGTGATGCAACTGGAAATTGCTAATAACTCACTAACAAGCTCCAAATGACTACAATCGATTAAGTTTCTCCTAATTTTGATCACTACAACAGTCACACAAGCCTCAATTAAGTAGTGGAATTGGAAGAGGAAGAATCAAACTGTTCACTTCAAAGTCTAAATTTCTGGACTTCTTCTATCTTGATGAAACTGTTGGTTGTCATTAGATAGTGCTTTCAACTTCGCCAAGGCAATTTTGTTTCCATTGCAGCAGTTTCATAGCTGCCTCTTATTGTAAAGTGGTGACTTCATCCTGTGGACAAAACAATGTGTTTTTTGCTGCTGATCATTTTTGGAAACGCTCATATTGATGAAGTTTTACATTTACAGTTCATTATGGATAAATATGCAAGTGCTTGAATTTGGGGTTGTGATTTCTATGGAATCATGGATAGTATGTGTAAGTTCCAAAAGCCCAAGTCAAAGGAGAAAAGTTAAAACCATTCAAGGTAGTAAGTTGGATGCAATGCGTGAGAGGTGATGGATAATGACCCTAGTTAACACAAAATCTAGCAAAGCTGAAGATTGACGTGAAGAATACATTCAAAGGATACATTCAAAGGTCCTATATCTGTTTACAATTAGTAAGCAAAGGATACTGTTGCTTGACAATTTAAGATGCATGTTGCCACTTTCTTGTGTTGACTACTAGACATCGTGGATAAAATCTTTTTTATGCCAACTCAAGCAGCCTCTCAATTTCCAAATGGTATCTACATGCAAGTTAATTTACGTAGGAGAGACTAGAAGCAGGCAGGTTGACAGCCATATATTGGTTCCTGGGCTACTTTAGAGGATACCGACTTTGGTGCTCCTATTTCCAGATAATGTGCTAGCTATGTGCAGATCAATCTCTTGTAGGTGATGAACTAATGCGGCCAATTTAGCCAACCTGGCTGTAGTGATCTAATTTAACAAGATGTTATGCTTACCATTTAGGTTAATGATTGTAACACTGCAACCCAATTACAGTCTTCTTATCCCACTAGACTACCCTTAGGCTTTTTAACGTATAAATCTATTCAAAATTTATGGTGGTATATTTGGCGCTTCTATGATGAACCATTGATTTGTTGGATTGCGTCTTTGATGTCTCCTGTGCATAATTATGGAATTCCTTTGGTTTGTCTGATTGCTTCCTTTGATGTCTCATGTGCATAATTATGGAATTCAATGTCCCTTTATTAATGACTTTATTGAATAAAAGTTAATTGATCAATGGCCTCTTCCTGGTATTTTGATTATCGTGATGCTCTTTAGAAATGAACAGCTAAGGAACATATTTCATATGTTTCCTGTTTAATGCAATCGATAAGTAATAAATTTCAAACACAAGAAAACATAAGGAAATCATTTCATTTTTTATACGCTAACCTGATGTACATAATTTGAAAAAAAAAATGGTACCTGTTTAATGCAATCGATAAGTAATAAATTTCAAACAGAAGAAAACATAAGGAAATCATTTCATTCTTTATACACTAACCTGATGTACATAATTTGAAAAAAAAATGGTAAAACATTTTCAAATGCAAGAAGCAGAAGAAACCTTCCAAATTTTAACAACAATAATCATAAACAAAATAAAAAAACCATATCAATTGTATAAAGAACGTATTTAAAACTAGACAACAATTTTCAGTCAGAGCTTCAGAATTACTGTATTCTTAATTAAAAATAATCTGCTCTGCCTAATCATTTGATAAAAGGAGAGCATCAATTTCACAGCAAAGAAAAAAGAAACCCCTAAAAACCAAAAAATAATAGCAAAATATAATCCTAATTTATAAAGAAAACAAACCTTTGGAAAAAATTAAATGGACGATAAGCAGAGCGAACATTGAGGACCAACGCAATAAAAGATAGATCGATATTATATTTGAACAAGCCCCTCAACTAATGGTATTGATCTTGAATTTAAATAAGAATTATTTTAAAATATCTTCAATTAAAACACGGAACTAGTGATGTAGAGACAAATCCTCGATTAAGTTAAACTAACCAAGATTTGTTGCTACTCTTTTAATTATTCAATCTCCAATATAAATTTTTCAATCTCAGACACTTGAAATATACTGAAAACCAAGACCAACTAAAGATTATATTATGCAACTCGTATAGATTAATCCAGTTTTTACTCCATTTGATTCACATTCTCCATGGGAAAAATATAATTATCCAAAAAGAACTAAAACAGGCAGATATTCAGAGAAAAGGATGCCAATCTTCGCTAAGAAAAAGAAAAAACCCATGAAATAAAATTGGAAACCCAAAAATTAATATATAGCGAGATAATATTAAAGAAAAGAAAAGAAAAAGAGCAAGAAAGAAATGAGCAGAGCGGTCACATAAAGGTACCTTGGCGAGATTGACATAGAAGAAGAGAGGCTTCTTGGTATTGGAGACCTGAATCCTGTTTTTTTTATGGTTCTCAGTGCCTGCATTGTTATTGGCCGTGACATTGTTGGTATTGGCAAGCTTCAGCTTCTCTACGCCTTGACTAATTTCCTCTACCTGTACCTGTGCCTGTCCCTGAGCCTGAGCCTGCGCCATCTCTTCTCCTCTTTACAAACCCTCGCTTCTTGAAAAATGCTTATAATATTTAATAGCAGCAGAGCCTGCGTATAACACAATCGCAAAAGCAATAAGAAGAATAAGAGCGTGTAGGTTTTCCTCTTTTTAACTTCCGGAGAGGCCGTTACAAGTATTTTCAAGATTGATTTTCGATGTGGGGTATATGAGGAGGAGCCACCGCTTTGTTGACTGCCAAGTGCCAACCGTCGTCGCTGCTGACTGGAATGGTATCACGGGTAACAAAAGAGAGATATCCACCTTAATATGGAAAGACCACGTATGCCGCCTCATCTTGCGGTGCGGATTGTTCACACTCATAGCGCCCCGTAAATCGTAAAACCCTAAACCCTACCACCCAACCTGGGGGGCCACAGAATCATGCGGAACGCTGTCTTCGTGAGTCGATTTCATAAGTTGAATAAGTACGATCTAACCATTGCGAGCATTCATAAAATATTATTTTCGATTTCATAAGTTGAATAAGTACGATCTAACCATTGCGAGCATTCATAAAATATTATTTTCGATTTCATAAGTTGAATAAGTACGATCTAACCATTGCGAGCATTCATAAAATATTATGAGCAAATAAATTTATGTTTTGTTTAAGATCAAATCTAAAATATATGTCTAATATACAATTGTAGATTTGTCTTCTATGTCTAGATCTAATCGTGTCAAGGTATACCTTTGCTCTCTAGTCTATTAGATTCACCTCTACTTATTTTGTCTTATTCTCTGCTTTGGGTTTACCATTATCTAGAAATATCTTGGAAGACTTACCGTTGTATTGCAAGGAAATGTGTTCTCTTAGGTAACCTTTAAAAGATTGAAGATAGCAAACAAGCCACCTCAAATGATGTATGTAGATTTGTAACTCCTTTTAGTGTACCAAATTCAAATATTTCACTATTGATTACTCTTTTAATTTTGGTGTTGAATTTTAGAAGGATGAGTCAAGTCTACAACCCCACAACCATAGAAATGACTCTAGATTGGCAAACAAACATATTCAAGTGGATAACAACTACATTTGGGTATTGTTGATGGGTAAAATGGCATGGTCAAGAGAAAGATGCCTTTTAGTGATAATTGATGTGTCATGCAAGGGGCTCACCAACCTTTAGGAGGTGGAAAACCAACTCTCTTGAAAGGAGACTAAATAATCTCCCCAAGGTTTCAAGTTTGCTAAGTCTTGGCTATGTTTGGCTAGCACATTGGTATATGAGATCCTATTTTAACAAGGGGTCTAGTAGGAATCCATATAGATTATCATAAGGTCAAGGTGCATGCTCAACTCGAGGGATGAAATGCATTAAGCAAGCACAAGTAAAATAAATTATAACTAACTAAACCCTGGTCTAATTGATTTAAGAGAAAGCACAAAATAGTAGAGGGAAAGATGAAAAGGAGAATGAAAAACAAGAAAGAAAGGGAGAGAGGAAATAATTTTGCTAGCCCAAAAATATGGATATTATCTTGATAAAATTCTCTACAAACATCAAGAAACCACACATGCAACCACCAATATTGGCTCAACATGAAGACTTGACTGATGTTATCATCCAAGGTATAGAATGCATGAAAGATCATACCTGCAAATCCAAATGATAATAGAAACAACCACCATGAAAAGATTAATGGATTGTGACCAACCAAACACATCTCCAAACATACATTTATGTTCAAAAAGATATTTACAAAATAAGCTTAAACAAGGTACAATGATAGCATTTACAAACAAGAAGAATCAAACTGAACAAGGAAATATCTCTACAAAATTACTTGCATTAAAGGAGGGCTATTGTAACATTTATCAAACCCAACTACTTCCCAGAAGCTTCTTAAATCTCCCAAAAAAGCCAAATCTTCTAACCTCTACAAAGCAAAACAACTCCCTTTATATGTAAATATAAGCCTAAAAAGATAGCACATCTAAATGAAACCAGTAGGTGGTAGATTTACTTGCAAAAAAAATAGAGAATTCTAGTCTAGGAACCAATAACAAATCAATAATTCAATATGTTATAGACCTTTGTGGGGAATTTTGCAGGCTCTATTAAGAGATTTGATAAACAAGGAGAGCCTATAGAACCTCAAGCATAGAGTTTTGACATAATATCTTGTTGCATTGAGTATAATAGGTGAGCTCTCATAAACTCAATTCTTCATTCTCATGGTGAATTACATATTTTGAAACAATGCTAATATACTCATTTAGTGATCAATGAACCACATACAATCAATTGTCCACATTAAAAATATTGAGTCTCCTTAAATTGCTCCAATTATACACAAGTCAAGGTGAACCTAGTCAAAAATCAATGGCCAAATGTCCTTGCATAAAAGAAAGCAATACTAGACCCAAAGAAATATTTATGATTCATAAATCATAAAAATTATGCATGTTAAATTAAGCTTATGAATGGCAAGGAGGTCATTTAAATTTTACAATCAAATAAATCCTTAATTTGGTCTAAAAGACCAAATATACATTCATGTAGGTTCTTGCACACTCATGATAATCAAAATATCATCTCAAGTTCCTATGAAAAAGATAATGGTTGCAAGAAAAAGTTGTGAAGAAAAATATTATCCAAGGATAGGTCATCAAATTCTAATGTTCATGATTACACATGGCAACCTTGAAAAGGAAACCTCAACATAAGTGCATTCCCACGATATTGTAAAATCCAATGATATCAAGTCACATAGGCACAAAGAGGGAGAAATAAACTTGTATTATGAAGGAGTGGTAGCCATTGGACAATGTTCATGATCTATTACTTACACATCCCCAAGGAATGTCAAGGCTTGCCAACTCATTGAGAATGAATGAGTTGTTACATAAAAAATGATCTAACAATATGTGTGCATTGATATCGACGACCACAACTCTTAGTGGGAGGTGATACACTGTTGGTTGATGAGCACTGATCTAGAAAGAGGTGGGGTCAGGGATCATGTACTCATATATGTGCTCACATGGATGACATTGTTAATGATAGTTGAAAAGGGATGATGTCGTGGTCTACCCCAAACAAAGTAACATAACATTATGATTAGCTAGCACAACATAAAGAGAGGGTCTCATATGATTTCAATGAGGAGATGCACTAGTAGCATAATAAAGGGTGATGGCAAGTGAGATAAATAGTCCATCCAATGCATAGTGATTTTTCAAAACCGAAATGATCATTTAAGAAAAAAATGATCTAACAATGCATGCATGCCACAAACTATGATATAATTATTTGTTAGTGTCATAACCAAAATTTATTATATATTTATTTAAATACGGAAAATTGAATTGTTGATGAAATTCAATTAAATATTAAATGGAGATTCTGGAATATTCGCATGTTGAATACGAGGAGTTGACTAATTTTGAATTTATGAAATTCTGAAAACTATTTTTATATATGTCATCAAGGATTGAACGTTACTGATCAATTTTCAAGTGTGTGCAGTAGCAGGTGCCAGGATGAAGGACGAGAAACATGATTGAAGTAGGATCGTTTAGCTAGATCAAATGGTAAGCCAGTCGGAATCTAGGTGCACACACCACGGAAGGGCATGATGACTTGCATTTAAATCAAATTGCATATGTCTAAGAATGAGAATTTCCTTACTTGAACTAATTTTGTGTTTGAAATATGTCTTGTAGATATAAAAATTGTCCATTTAAAACTCTGTGTTTGAAGAAACAAAAATAAAATTTCTTTATATATAGAGAGATGCTCGAATTTGAATTTAAGTTTCCTATTGAAAGTAATATTGTATGGAACTCGTAAGCCATAACAAACAATTACACATGGAAGTAAATATGTATATATATATATATATGTGTGTGTGTGTGTGTGTGTGTATGTATATATGTGTGTGTAGAAACTATGGTAAATGAGAATGGGAATCATTTAAATAAACACAAAAATATGAATATGTATATATATATATATATATATATATATATATCTATGTGTATGTATGCATATTTGAATGCTCGTTCAAATGTATATGTGTTGAATTCAAATGATAACCGATAGCATACTAATATTGGTCTATAATTAAAATAAATACAATAATGGCAGTAAGGCCTGCCATGAATTTAATGACTATATTTGAATTGTGTAATGGCCAACAGTCAAGCCATAATGCCTCCACCCTGGTCATGCAAAATATAGACCGTTGTTTCTATTTTTGAATAACACACAGGAAGTGAGGTGAGGAAAATCTCAGGAAAATATGGGTTGTAGGAAGGAATAAAGCAGAGGAGCTTGAAGGAAAAAGTCAGGGATAGCTTACTTGATTCGATATTGAGATAATCTGAACCATGCAAGAAATATAAACCCATTTTTATTGTCATTCTTATCTTCATTATTATCAAACGATGACAATTTCATTTTGTATATCGATTGTTTTCATTTTATTTTTTTGTGAGTACATTTAATAGAAGCCATGGCCTTGGGTTGAATGGCATAGTGTCGATCTCTGTGGCTCTCTAGTTTTGCATTATATGTACGAGATCTTTCTTTTAGGAAGCCATGCGGCTAGCTCTATGAGCTAAGCCAAGCCTTTGAGCGATAAGCTTAGGTGGTTCTTCCTTGAGGGTCGCTCACATGAGCATGCCATATCATGGCATTTGTATTATTTGAACCATTTTATTGTAACTCACTGTGAATAACTAGTGATGGGGATCAATTAAGGATTCCCTTAGAAGAGGGTTTGTGACCCTGTGCATTTCTTCCTTAGGATTGTTCGCCACCCTAGCGGTTGCCAAGGCTCGAAATGCTTCAAGAGCCGGTCTTAAACTCATGTTATTTTTTAAATGTAAAACCTGTAGGGCTATCAAAATTAATTTGATGACAATGTAAGTGATTCCTTTTATACTTATATGGGATCAACTATGATCTACGGGAAATAAAAACCCCTCTAAAATTTGTATTATCTTGTAATTCATATCGAACCCTAATATTAAAATGGGACAATAACAACAAATGGGAAGGGTTGTGTTTATTATTTTTAAGCCTTGAATGAATGTAGGTTGTCTTTGCTTTGAAGCCAACCCCTTTCAACAAGGATGGTGGATTGAAAACCATTTTGAAATGAAACCAAGGTCAGCATGTAGAGTATCCTTGCATGCATGGTGATAGACAGTAAAGTATGTAGGCAAAAATTTGAATATAATTATGATGATCTTGACCATTAGGAGATGGTTAACTCAGAGTAACCATAGCTTGATGTTTAGCCTATTGGGCAACAATATTTTTCAGAATATTGCCATAATGTCCTTATGCATGTTATAGGACAAATTTTTACTTCAATATTTTATGTACAATGTGAAAGAATTGTATTATTTCCTCTAATTGTTAGTGAATCACATGCTTGTAAAAGTGATAATTTCTTATAAGAACAACTAGAGATATGTAACAGAGAAATGATATTATTGATTTTTCTTAAAACTGAATTTTAGAAAAGAGAATATGAATGTTCTATTGTATTACAACTCTGTTTGATTTATAAATGTTTAAACGATAAATGTGCATATGTGAGCAACTTGCTTATAACTGTATAGTAGGAACAATACTTTTTCTATTTAAGCCAAGAATGTACATAAGAAAACAGTTAGTTTTGCAACTATTTAGAAGGAAACAATAAATGTATGCTCACACAATATGTATGAAACTGTAAGGCCTAGATTGTTCACTTGATAATGAAAGGTCAATAGAATACTATTTAAGTTGAAATCTGAATTAATGAATTTTTTAGAATGTATGCACAAACTCAAACATTAGTAGGTGCATATATGTGTATGCACATAGACTTCGTCATGTACATACACATACTTGTGACATACCTTTTGTTTTTATTTTAGTACTTTCATTTTAATGGAAAAATTCTTGAGATGATAAGTAGAAATTAGTCATAAGAATGAAGTGATGGAATGATGAATTAATCTGTGAATCATAAATTTGTTTTCTAGATTGAGCTTACTTTACATTTGATAGACATTTATGAAGAAGTAAATTGAACATTGAAACAAAACAATGATACCTTAGTTGACCAGAGCATCTATGGGTGGTTGTTGTTAGAGGGTAGATTGTTGTTTAGTAGGAAGTTACCTTTTGAGATTGGTGTCAAAACGGGTCAGAGAGTATAGGTTTGCTTTACCAAAACCTATTGTTTGTTGTTGTAACGCACTTTTATGCTTGTCCAAGCAATATTGTTCATTATGTATGCATGAATAAACGTTGTCATTTCACTCTTTGCCATTCCTAGCATAGATCTCGTACTTTCTTTTTCTAGCATACAAGATAGAATTTTCATGTTGATGTTGGGCACACACCATATTCCACCTTGCAGGTTGTTCTCTTGCTAAACTCTTCGTGAAGGGTCGGGTATTCTTCAAGTCAAAAGAATATCGTGGAAGCATAAGCTTCATGTTTGGGTGGTAAAGTGCTTCAACCATGTTCTCATCCACCAGTGGAGGTGAGCAATGAAGAAGAACCTTAATGCTCACTAGACTAATATAGTTTATGTTGTAACTTGATGTAACTATCATTTAAGTACTTGATGAGAAATGTACCATGAAATGATATTATGGCCTTTGGTGCCAAGTGAACATGATATTGTAATTTGACTTTTGAAGAGAATATAAGAATCTTTGACTCTTTTTAAATGGACATGTGTACCTATAATTGACTTTAGCCACTAGTTATGTCTCTTAAATTTGGAGTATATTCTTGTGTCATTTATAATAATATTAAATAAGTAATAATTAGGAATAGGTTATTACATTTGGTATCAAAGCTTATGGTTCAATTCTAGGCCTTTTTGAGTCTACCATAGTTGACTAGGGTAGTTGACCCTTGACCCCAAACTAGAAGTCTTGAGAATTGACCGAACCTGAATTGAATACAAGAATGGGAAGGTCAAAGACAGGATGAAGGAAAGGGAAAACTATTAGAACCCCACGCAAGAATGATGTAAAGGAAGGAAATTCCAAGGCGAAGGTTCCATCAAAAATTCCCGATGACGATGAAACTCTAGCACAAGCTCTTATGCAACTCAAGCTAGAGAGAGGATTAAAGATTGACAAGTGAACACCTAAAATCAAAAAGCTTTCTGCAATCTGGGACTGGCCTTTAGGGTGGGGACCCAATGCACCCTTGTTGACTAAAGAGGAAAAGGAGGGCCTACATGCTTAACCATCCTCATTTGTGAAACTTGATGCAAACTTGGATGATGACCCAAAAGAATGTCCTCTAACTGACATTGAGAAATCAAAATGATGTAAGTTGATGCATATTGTAAATAAGGGTCTATTGACTCACCCTAAATATAATTTTATTTTTTTTGGTGTGTTCAACAAAAGACTCTAAAATGTGTGTGCCTTGCATGAATGTGTATGTCTACTATGCTAAGGATGCATGCATATGAAAATTTTAAGATGTAACATAAGAACATTTAGTCATAGAACCTTGTGTTGAGATGTGATGAATGTGACTGTGTTGCACGATAAGTGTGGGACATCATGGTGACCACTAGGCAAGACGAGGGTGGTAGTGGTTCTGATAATGGACAAAACAAGAGGTTGGAACAAATTCTAGAGGTTTTAAATCAACAAGAGTCTCACATGGATTTTATTGAGCAAGAAATATGAGTGGTATGTGAGGACCGGGATCGCAATACAAAAGGAAATCAAGGAGATGGTGGTCCAGGTGCAGTTCCACGAGGGAAAATTGAGGAAGAGCTCAGAAAAGGCCTCAAAAGAGTAGCACTGCCCAAGTTTGATGGCAAGGCCATCAAAACAGGAGCTAAGGCTTGGATTATAGAAATGGAAAAATTATTTGGGATCTGTAACTTTTTTGAGCAAACTAAGGTGGCATGGGCTACGTATCAGCTCTCAGGTGAAGCAGCAACTTGGTGGGATAATGAGAAGTTAGAACGAAACCTATAGCATGTTGAGATCACTTGGGAACTCTTCCTCCAGTATTTTAGGAAGAGATGGATTCCATAGCTTTTATTTGACAAGAAAATGATAAAATTTCATAACTTAACCTAGGGAAATATGACTGTGATTTAGTATTAGGAAAAGTTCACAAATTCGTTGAAGTATGTGCCTCAGTATCAGGGGGATGAGCAGTTCCGTATCTAGAAATTTATAATGGGACTCAGACCTCACATAGGAGTTGAGGTGGATATGCATGAACCTCAAACCATGAATGAAGTCTTTCAAAAAGCCACCAAAGAGGAACAAAAACTACAATAGTTGTCCAATCTTCGCAGCGATTCAGGTTCTAAGTTTCAGTATGGAAAGAAAAGATTTCATAAGGGGGACAAGAGCCATCAGTTTCATAACCTCAAGAGGAGAAGTGAATCGCAAGAGAAGGGTGGCAATGGTAACAATGGAAGGAATAAGAAAGCAAATAAGGGTAAGGCCAAGGATGACTATACGTAAAAAAAGGATTTAGGGAGGACAATCCAGGAGGTCACAAAGGGCCTCATGATGGATGTTATACTTGTGGAGGCAACCATTATGCCTCGAATTGTCCTCAGTGGTTGAAGACTTGAAGGGAAGGAAGCTATCAACAGACTCACCAGATCCATGTCATAGTGGACAAAAGGCAAGGAAAATATTAGGCTTTGCTAATTCAGCTAATAGGTAAGCTCTATGGCCAAATTGTCTCTATCTTAATTAATTATAGAGCTATTGAATGTTTTGTAAATCCTACAATAATATATAAGATACCCATTAGAACGGGGTACATGACAAACTCATGGATAGTCCAGTATGGAAAATCGAGCAAAGCAAAGGGTAGATACCTATCTCTTTTGCAATGAGTTAGAACTCCCAACCTTTCAAACCTAGGTCAACTTGTATGTGGCACCCTTAGGCTCATATGATGTGATTTTGAGAATAAATTGGTTATTTGAGCATAAAGCTTTAGTAAATTGTAAGGATAAGGTGGTCAACTGTCTGGGTGATCTTGGAAACCCAGTGGAGGTTTGTGGAATACAAAGACCCTTAGAGCTTAGACAGATTTTTGTGATGCAGCTTAAGAAGGCTCATTGAAAGGGATGTTCAATTTATGCAATGCATGTTAGTAATCCTGACAACAAGGATCCATATTTAAATGACTATGCTATTCTCAAGGAATTCTAAATGTATTCCTTGAGGAACTTACAAAATTGTCTTTGAAGCCAGAATTCAATTTTTCTATCAACCTAGTCCCATGAGTCAAACCTCAATCCAAGGCACCTTATCGAATGACCACTACAAAACTTTATGAGTTGAAGGCCCAACTAATGGAATTATTGGACAAGGGACTCATAAGACCTAGTTTGTCTCCTTGGGGAGCACCGGTAATTTTCGTGAAGAAGGATGGAACTTTGTGACTATGTATAGATTATCGGATGTCAAATAAGGTTACCATCAAGAACCAGTATCCACTTCTGAGGATTGATGAATTGTTTGATCAAATGAAGGGAGCAACAGTGTTCTCCAAAATTGATCTTTGGTTGAGGTACCATCAATTGAGGATTAAGGAAGAAGATATTATGAAGACTGCATTCAAAACTTGATATGGACATTATGAGTTCATAGTGGTACCTTTTGGCTTAACTAATGCACCAACAACCTTCATGAGCCTTATGAATAGTGTGTTTAGGGACTTTTGGATGACTTTGTCTTAATATTCATTAACGACATCTTAGTCTGTACTCCAAGACTATCAAAGAGAATGATAGACATTTGAGAATATTGTTTCAACAACTGAGAGAAAGGAAACTCTTTGGTAAGGTATCCAAGTGTTCCTTCTATCAAGATTGAGTACACTATTTGGGCCATATAACTTCAACTGAAGGAGTCTTCGTGGACCTCGAAAAGATCAAGGAAATAGTGGAATGGCCAATGCCACAAAATGTGTTAGAATTATGTAGCTTCATGGGCCTCATAGGGTACTATAGGAAGTTTTTGCAAGGGTTCTCCCAGATTGCATCTCCTATAACCTCACTCCAAAGGAAGGGAAGACAATTTGAATGGATCGAGAAATGCGAGTAGGCATTCCAACTCCTAAAGGAGAGGCTCATGACAACACCAGTGCTAACTATCCCTAACCCTAATGGGAGATTCATATTGATCATAGATGCCTACAGAGAGGGATTGGGAGAAGTGTTAATGCAAGATGGATAAGTGGTGGCATATGAATCAAGGAGCTCAAGCAACACAAAGTTAACTATGCACCTCATGATTTGGAATTAGCAGCCATAGTTCATGCTTTACAAATGTAGAGGCATTACATTTTGGGGAATCCATTTGAACTCAATATAGACCACTTGGGGTTGAGATATATATATATTTACCCAACCTAACCTTAATGCACAACAACAAAGGTGGCTAGAATTCCTTAGCGAATACGACTTAGTAATTGAATACATAAAAGGGAAGGAGAATAGAATGGTTGATGCTCTTTGTAGATGAAGACATATGATAGCCATGATCTCAACAAGGTCTAATTTGAGGCAACAGGTAATTCAAAAACTACCGGGGGATGAGCACTATGAAAGAGTGAAGAATGCCCTAAAAAAAATCCTTTTGATCATCGGTTTGATGGGTTTGAGATTGAACTAGATGATATTTTGAGGTACCAAAGGAGAATGTATATTCCAAACTCAAGAAGGATGTAGTGGAGCACGTAGCCAAATGTTTGGAGTGCTAATGAGTCAAGGTTGGGCATGCACACCCAACCGAGTTATTGTATCCCCATGACATACCTAAGGATAAATGACAGGTGATCAGTATGGACTTCATATAGGGATTTCCTTTAAGAAAGAATAAGCATGATGTAATCTTGGTTGTGATTGATAAGTTGACCAAGGTTGCACATTTTATTATGGAAAACCTTAAGGATGGATCGTTGACCCTAACAAAGAAATTTGTTCAGGAGATCTTTTGTTTGCATGGAGTTCTAGAGACTATCATTTCTGATAGGGACACACAAATGACCTCAAGGTTTTGAATGACCTTTAATGCAACATTAGGGACTAAATTGAATTTTAGTTTGTCCTATCATCCTCATATTGATGGGCATACAGAGAGGGTGAACCAGGTAGTCGAAGACCTCCTCTGAATGTATTGTATGGACCAACAGTATAGGTGGGAAGAATATTTTCCTTTGCTAGAGTTTGCTTACAATAACTCCTATCATACCTCACCATTTGAGGCCTTGTATGGGTGAAAGTGTCGTACCCCCATTAGTTGGGATAAACTGGAGGATAGGACCATAGTAGGACGAGAAATGCTTAAGGAAATTGAAGAGAAAATGCAGATCATTAAGAGCAGATTGAAAGAGTCAACAAACTGATAGAAGAGCTATGTCGACAAGAACCGAACTTAGAGACAGTTCTCAATAGGGGACAAGGTTTTCTTGAGAGTTAAATCTCATAAAATCTCTATTTCTTTTAGAAAGTCTTCCAAGTTGGCCCCAAGATATGTGGAACCGTTTGAAGTCCTAGAAGTGATTAACCTAGTTGCCTACATAATAGCTCTACCACTTGCTTTGGCTCAACTTCATAATGTGTTTCATGTTTCTTTGCTTAAGCCATATCATCCTAATGTGACTCATGTACTTGATTGGCAATCCTTGCAGGTACAAGATCAAGGAGTGGTGCTAGTGGAGCCCATTAGAATCCTGGATAGGTGCAACTTTAAGCTATGGAATAGAGATATCACACAATTTAAGGTCCAATGGGACCAGTATTCTGAGGATAGTGCTACATGGGAGGATGCAGAAGAAATAGTATGCTCCTTTCCACATCTACTTTCTTGAAAGAGAAACTCAATAATCTTGTTAATATTCCTTTTTGGTTTGAGATACTATGATAATTCATGCTTTAAAATTTTGATGTTGAAATAGATATATATTTTCAAATAATGTTGAAATAGACATATATTTCATGAGACGTTGAAATAGACATATGTTTTGAAATGATGTTGAAATAGACATATATTTTATGAGATGTTGAAATATACATATGTTTTGAAATGATGTTGAAATATGTAAGGAAAGCTTAGGTGCGGAACAAACTCTCCTAACGCCAAAACCTCAGGGAAGAATGCAAAGGTGACTTTAAATTTTTCAATTACAGTCCAATTAAGATACTCATGAAAGAAATAACATAAATGAGAAATGAACACATACACAATTGGACACCATATTTACGTGGGAAAACCATTATGGGAGAAAAACCCACCACACCAAGAAAAGTCTCTTTCTATTATAGTAAGCAAAATTACATACAAAGATCAACTTCACCTTCTGATGTCAATTTTACAACAGTACATTTACTGATCAATCTTGTACAAAATAACTCTCAGAAACATCCAATGAATTGACTCAGATCAATCTATGTTGCATCAATCAACCCTTTCGTTATCTCGAACTATTCACCATCGTCGACCATTGCAAAGCATAATCGTTTTCCTCACAATTTGTTCATCTTCCACACAGGAATGGTCGCAACAGTCCAACTTCCAACGGTTCACATTTCGCTTTGCTCGTTGGTTCAGAACACACCACGTAGGACAATCTTTCGGTCAAAGAAGTTCAAATAGAATCGCATGTCGATGAGACACTAGACCATGTCTCCCCGATGCCTAAATGCCCGACTGTCATTATCATCAAGAGTCACCACCATGGGTAAGAGTCATATTGAATGCAAAACCATCGGCCAAACTCACTCCATCGGCAAGACTTCTCATCGATGTCCATTGCAGAACTATCGGCAAGACCATCGCTATCGGTGAGAGCTCATAGCAAACACAAATCCATTAGCGAGACAAACAATATCGCTAAGACTTAACACCGATGTTCAACTCATGTAGCTCTATCGGCAAGACCATCGCTATTGATGAGACATCATACCGAATACAGAATAGTCAGAGAGACCAACGCTATCGCCAAGAGGTCATATCAAATGCACCAGCCTATCGGCAAGAGAAACACTGTTGCTTAAACTCTTATCAAGCCCTCATGTCACCCCGATGACATTCGTGTGTAAAATCGTCGGCGAGACATACTCTATTAGAATGAGTCACTCTGAATGTTCATGCCTCTCCTCGATGCCACTTGTTGCCAAGAGTCTCCTTGATAACCAACTGGAACCAACCTGTCGGCAAGAGATCTACCATGACGAAATGAAATGGAAAACTCACAGCGATAGACATGTCTTGCCGATGACTCCCGTCGGCAAGACAAAACCAAAGTCTCAGTGACTTTAACCTTTTGAACACAACTGCTAGTCGGTAAGACTTCTAGAGGGTCTCACTGATTTTGCTCTTTCAAGAGTTTCATGTCAGTAAGCTTGAGGCACATTTTCCAACAATCTCCCACTTGATGAAGATCTTACTGACACCTCCAGAGCATAACAAAACTATTGAAATTTATGGGCACTAAGGCCCATCAAACTGGCACACCACCTGAACTTGTCTGTGCTCACTAGTTTCATCAATGCATCTGCAAAATTTTCCAAAGTATCTACTTTTTCTAAAGAGACCTTTCCATCCTCCACCATATCTCGTACAAAATGATACTACACACCAATATGTTTTGTCCTGGCATGGAAAGTAGGATTTTTCGCCAAACAAATAGCACTCTGACTGTCACAGTAAATTTTAATTTTCCCTGCATCAAACCCAATGTTAGAACACAAACGTTTTAACTAGATTGCTTTTTTACAGGCATGTGTTGCTGCCATGTATTCTACCTCTATAGTGGACAAAGCCTCTATAGTGGACAAAGCGACTACAGCTTGTCACTTACTCATCCAACTAACTGCACCACCATTCATCATGAAAATATATCCACTGGTGGATCTTCTGCTGTCAATGTCCCCTGCCCAATCAGAATTCACATAGCCTCGAATCCTGAGATTCCTCTGTGATTCAACCAAATTCCCATGGTAACACAAAGCATATTCTAAAGTGCCCTTTAGATATCTAAACACTCTTTTCACAACATCCCAATGTGTCCTTCTAGGATTTGCCATAAAACGACTAAGTACTCCCATTGCTTGGGCAATGTATGGCCTTGTATAGACCATTGCATATATTAAACTGCCAACTGCACTAGCATAAGACACTCTGGTCATGTCCTCTATCTCAATAGGAGATTTTGGACAATTTTCAATAGATAGCTTTGTTCCTTGTAAAACTAGAACAACTAGCTGCTTGCAATCAACCATACAAAATCTCTCTAGAACAGTATTAATATACTTACTCTGACTAAGCCAAAGTTTTCTACTCTTCCTATCCCTGGTTATTTCCATTTCCATAATATACCTAGTTGCACCAAGATCTTTCATTTCGAACTTTGCAGACAACTGAGATTTTAGATCAGAAATCATTAACTTACTATTTCCTATGAACAACATATCATCAACATAGAGAGCAATAATAAGAACAGTCATTTCCGAATAGTACACACGTGATCAAATTTTGATCTTACAAATCCCAATGACAAAATAGACATGTCAAACTTCTGGTACCACATTCTAGGAGATTGTTTTAATCCATACAAAGATTTTTTCAACTTGCAACTAGTTTTTCTTTACCCTTTTCCACAAAGTGCTCATATGTTTGACATGTAAATTTCTTCTTCAAGGTCACCATGAAGAAATGTTGTCTTCACATCCATCTGTTCAATCTCTAAGTCATATGCTGTTGCAAGTGACAAAGAAATCGATAGACATCAGCTTAGCTACTGGGAGAAAATATTTCTCCATAATCAATTCCCTCTACCTAGGAATATCCCTTTGCAACCAACCTCGCCTTATACTTTTCCACACTACCATCCAGACCTATTTTCTTTTTAAATACCCATTTGTAGCCAACAAATTTTTTGCCTTCAGGCAAGGGCACCAAACTCCAAGTATCATTCTTTTCTAATGATGCCATTTCTTCATTCATGGCTTCCAACCAAGAGTTTGAATCAAACATTCTAAATGCCTCTTTCAAAGTCTAGGCTCATTAGTGCTAGAAATTAAAGCATAGGCACAAGTAGAATCTAACAAAGAAAACCCATACCTATCAGGTTGCTTTCTTTCATGTGTTGACCTCCTCACAGGCTGAGGCTGAGGTTGTTGTTCTTCTTCAGAACTACTTGAGCTCTCCTCAATTTTAAGTACATTTTGAATTTTCAATTCCTCTTTATCCGGTGTCGGAGGAATTTTAACTACATCCTTTTTATTTTTTAATTTTGTCTCTGACTACAGATCCAAAGTAGAAGGCTTCAACTCACGAAAAATAACACTTCTGTTGTATAGAACCTTCTCTGTATTAGGATTCCAAAACTTGTATCCTTTTATGCCAGCACTATAACCAATAAAAATACATTTAACAACCTTGTTTTCCAATTTAGACCTTTTTTCATTTGACACATGCATATGCCTCACAGCCAAAGACACGAATATGTCTCATAGAGGGCTTCTTTCCAGACCATGCTTCCAAGGGTGTTTTCTCAACAAGAGCAGAATTCAGAGAATGGTTTATTAAATAACATGTTGTTGCAACTGCCTCAGCCCAAAACTTCTCCTCCAAGCCAACACTACTTAGCATACTTCGTGCTCTTTCCATCACTGTCTTGTTGAACCTTTCAGCAACTCCATTTTGTTGCAGAGTGTAGGGTGTAGTTTTATGTCTTTAAATCCCATGATCTTTACAGTACCTTTCAAACTGATCAAAACAAACTCACTACCATTGTTAGTCCTTAAACATTTTATTTTTCTTCCAATATAATTTTCCACAAGGTTTTTAAATTTCTTAAAATGACTGAACACTTCTAATTTACTTTTTAAAAAATAAACAAATGCCCTTCTTGAATAATCATTAATGAACGAAAAATAATATCTTGATTTAGACAAAGAAGGAACATTTACTAGACCAAAAACATCCTAATGTATATAATCAAGTAAACCAGAAGACTTGTGAGGACTAGAGTAAAATGAAACAAGGTGTTGTTTACCATATATACAATGTTCACAAAATTCGAATTCAAGGTTACAATCATCAAGCCCCTCAACTAGGTTTTTATTTTTCAAGGTTTTTAAACCTTTTTCTCTAATGTGGCCAAGCCTATGATGCCAGAGCATAGTCTTTTCTGCTGGAAGTTTAACTTCCATTGAGTTTGCACTATCAGGAACTTTTTTCTCCTTTTCTCCTTGAGTAGCCTTATGTGACTTTACAAAGACACTATTGCATTGCACAACATGTGCATCCAGCTTATACAAGGTACCAATACAAGCACCCCTAGCTAGCACCATTGAGCCTCTAGTCATCTTGCATCCTTTTCCAGAGAATGAGACCTACACTCCAACATCGTTCAACTTACTAACAGAAAGTAAATTTTGAGCCAGACCTGGTATATGCATTACATCATTGATTCCCTTCACTCTTCCATCAGGGAACTAAATTCTGACTCTTCCACGACCAACTATTTCCAAAGATGAATTGCTTGCCAAATACACCCTTCCACCATCGTATTTTTCATACTTAGTGAACCAGTCTCTATAAGATGTCATGTGGAAAGATGCTCCCGAATCAATCAACCAGACATCATCTAATGCCTGTGTAGCCAAGGCTGCAATGAAAGCGTCTGTATCACTCTGAGAAGAATCATTGTCGGAAGAATACTTCTTCTTCTTTTTCTCCTCTTTGCAATCCTTTCGGACATGACCAGGTTGCCCACAATTCCAACACTTTACCTTGGACTTCTTACTAGGAGACTTTGATCTCCCTTCTAATTTCGATTTGGAATTCTTGTCCTTCTTCTTGCCTTTTTCTTTCAATTTGCCTCTAACAGCAAGAGCCTCCTTCGCCATCTCAAAAGATTTTCTTCTCATCTCTTCTAATAATAAAGAAGCAACAATATTTTCCATCTTAAAAGAGGAAGTAGTACTCCCAATAGCCATCACCAAGTGATCCCAAGAATCTGGCAAAGAACACAACAATAGCATACATCGATCTTCACACCCACATATTGTAACTAAGCAATCAACATGTTGAAAGCATTCAAATGATCAGCAACAAACACTCCTTCCTGCATTTTCAAAGAGTACAAGTTCTTCCTCAAAAACAACTTATTCACCAAGGACTTGCCTTGATAAATAGCTCCCAGTCTTTTCCACAAAGAGGATGTTATCTTTTCTTCATGAACATTTAGAAGAACATAGTCTGCTAAACATAGCCTTATCAGTCCCTTTGATTTTTGATCTACAAGGTCCCAATCCTCTTGCTTCATTCCTGTAGGCTTCATTCCAAACACAACAAGCAAAAGATCATGATCAACCAACAGATCTTTCATTTTCAGTTTCCACAACTCAAAATTACTGCCATTGAATTTCTCAATTTCAATCTTTCCTGACGTGCTTGCCATCTTAATCTATAATTTGAATTACCAAACTTCTACAAGACTCCCACTAAATAGAATTGACACAAAAAACCCAACGTACCCACAAGGATAACACAATTGGCCAGGCTCTGATACCACTTGTGAGGAAAGCTTAGGTGTAGAACAAACTCTCCTAATGCTAAAACCTCAAGGAAGAATGTAGAGGTGACTTTAAATTTTTTAATTACAGTCTAATTAAGATACTCATGAAAGAAATAACAGAAAAGAGAAATGAACACATACACAATTGGACACCAGATTGATGTGGGAAAACTCTTACGGGAGAAAAACCCACCACACCAAGAAAATCTCTTTGTATTACAGTAAGCAAAATTACATACAAAGATCAACTTCACCTTATGATGTCAATTTTATAGCAACACATTTACTGATCAATCTTGTACAAAATAGCTCTCAGAAACATCCAGTGAATTCACTCAGATCAATCTGTGTTCGATCAAGCAACCCTTTCGTTATCTCGAACCATTCACCATTGTCAACCATTGTAGAGCATAATCATTTTCCTCACAATTTGTTCATCTTCCACACAAGAACAGTTGCAACAGTCCAACTGCCAACGGTTCACATTCTGCTTCACTCATTGGTTCAGAACACACCACGTAGGACAATCGTTCAGTCAAAGAAGTTCAAACGAAATCACATGTCGGTGAGACACTAGACCATGTCTCCCCGATGCCTAAATGCCTGACTGTCATTGTCAACAAGAGTCACAACCATCGGTTTTAGTCATATCAAATGCAAAACCATTGGCCAAACTCACTCCATCGACAAGACTTCTCACCGATGTCAATTGCAGAATTGTCGGCGAGAGCTCATAGCGAACACAAATCCATTAGTGAGACAAACAATATCGCTAAGACTTCACACCGATGTTCAACTCATGTAGCTCTATTGGCAAGACCATCGCTATCGATGAGACATTATACCGAACACAGAATAGTCGGAGAGACCAACGCTATGGTCATGAGGTCATACCGAATGCACCAGCCTATCGGTGAGAGAAACACTTTCGCTTAGACTCTTATCGAGCCCTCATGTCACCTCAATGACATTTGTGTGTAAAACCGTCGGCGAGACATACTTTGTCGAAATGAGTCACTCCAAATGTTCATGCCTCTCCCCGATGCCACTCGTCGCCAAGAGTCTCCCCGATAACCAACTGGAACCAACCCATCGGCAAGAGATCTACCACGACGGAATGAGATGGAAAAATCACAACGATAGACATGTCTTTGCTGATGACTCCCATCGGCAAGACAAAACCAAAGTCTCAATGACTTTAAACTTTTGAACACAACTGCTAGTCGGTAAGACTTCTAGAGGGTCTCACCGATTTTGCTCTTTCAAGAGTTTCATGTTAGTAAGCTTGAGGCACGTTTTCCAACAAAATAGACATATATTTCATGAGATGTTGAAATAGACATATGTTTTGAAATGATGTTGAAATAGACATATATTTTATGTGATGTTGAAATAGACATATAATTTGAAATGATGTTGAAATAGACATATATTCCATGTGATGTTGAAATAGACATAAATGATCAAAAGTGATATGATGTCATTCATTTTGACTTATTAGACATCGGGAGGATGTCTCTTCCAAGAGGGGAAGGATGTCATAACCCAATTTTATTATATATTTATTTAAATATGGAAAATTAAATTGTTGATGAAATTCAATTAAATATTAAATTAAGATTTTGGAATATTCGCATGTTGAATATGAGGAGTTGACTAATATTGACTTCATGAAATTTTGAAAACTATTTTTATATATGTCATCAAGGATTGAATGTTATTGATCAATTTGCAAGTGTGTGCAGTAGTAGGGTGACAAGATGAAGGACAAGAACATAGTTGAAGTAGGATTGTTTAGGTAGATCGAATGGTAAGCCAATTGGAATATGGGTGCATGCACCACAGAAGGGCATGATGACTTGCATTTAAATCAAATTGCATATGTCTTAGAATGAGAATTTCCTGAATTGAACTAATTCCTTGTTTGAAATATGGCTTGTAGATATAAAAATTATCCATTTAAAACTTTGTGTTTGATGAAATAAAAATAAAATTTCTTTATATTTATATATATAGATGCTCGAATTTGAATTTAAGTTTCTTATTGAAAGTAATATTGTAAGGAACTCGTAAGCCATAACAAATGATTACACATGGAAGTAAATATGTATATATAAATATATGTGCATACATATACATATACATATATACATGTATGTACATAATATTCTAATACATAAATATGTGTGTGTGCACGCGCAAATGTATAAAGTATGATAAATGAGAATGGGAATAGTATACACCTTAAAATGGTTTGGATAATCTAATTAATTAAATGCGATTTATTTGATTAATTAACCTTTAATTCTTTTACTATTAAATAAATAGAAATATTTATTTATATAGTTCATCTTCTAAATTCTTCAATCTTTATTCTTTTATTTCGTCTTAATTAAATAAACGAATTTCACTTTGTTTTATTTAATTATTATTATCAAATTCTTCTACTATTTTTTTACATCTATATTCTTCTGATTATTCTATCTTAATTAAATAATCAAACTTCAATAGTTTTTATTTAATTATCATTTATCTCTCTTTTATTAAATAAACAATATCAAAAAACCATTTGTTTATTAATAATTGTTATTTCTTCCTAAATTTGAATAAATCTAAATATTCAAATATATTCATATTTCTACAGCTCATCATATTTTACCTACCAAATTAGATATAAAACATCTAATTTAATTCAACTGGCATTCATGGGAAAGTTGTGGAGATAAATTGGAGACAAACTTACAGGAAATCCTCTTCAATCTCTTTCCTCTAATTCTTCCAATCCTCTAGGAAAATGTTTTTCTGGGGAGGAACAATCCCCATGATCAGCTCAAGCTTCTTCATCTCTCACCATTCAATCCTTCAGATCAAATCTAGGCCTTTGTTGTGCTACCACATCACAGGATGTTGTCGTGAATCTATATATACAGCCTTTCTCCACAGGAAATGGATACCATTGTGCAAACTTACTTTGCAGGAATAGCAATCAAGCAATCAAGCATCTTAGCAATAGCAATAGCAATCATAGTATAGAATCAATATCATAGCTACATCGTAGATCACTATAGCTTCCTTTTTATCATATTCATGTGAGCATAGATTACAATAGCTTCATCATATCATCTAGAAATAACCATACAAGATTAGATTATTGCATTTAGCAACATATCATTCTCTATATTGGCATTTTAACAGTCACAATGCTTACCAAATTTGAGAGCCCCGTGACTTAATAAATCTTTAGAGATAGAGAACAATATGATGCTTTCAGTAGATTTATGTTTTTAAATTAGTTCAATTGCTTTTAAATCTTTGATATAATATTTTATTAAGAAGTGCTTTTAGTTATTTTATTCATTACTTATTCAACACATTTTGGCGCCCACCGTGGGGCCCTAACCCCATGTTTTAACAAAAAAAAATTCTTCTGAAAAGTGTTCGTACAAGATTCTGGTGTGTTTCTTTTAGCACGACCAAAGGATTTTGCAGTGGATCCATCAAAAAATTTAGCACTTTTGACAACTGTTTTAGCGCATCCATTGAAAACTATAGCGCTTTTGAAGACTATTTCAGTGCATCAACTAGAAGTTCCCAGCGCAGTTGACTATACCATGTTTAACTCTGTTTTAACACATGTGATAAATTCTATAGCGCATCTGACAAATTCTATAGCACATCCAACAAATCCTGTTGTGCATCTGGTCAATTAAGTGGCACATCTAACCTTTGTTCTAGTGCTTTTGTAATCTGAATGATTTGTTGTCTGGATCCGACATGATCACAACTAGTAATTTTTGTGACTAGTTGAAAATACTATTCTAGAAACGAGCAACAACAACAAATATGCAAGAAACAATAAAAACACCTAAAAAATGTTGAACTTAACAAAATAGATAGAAAGATAATACCTTGTTAAGTTGTCCTTTGGTTGGCCCTTCGATTGTTGACGTGATGTATGCTCCTCTTGATGGCAAAAAATGCACAAATGCTATGTAATATGGATGGGAAATGGATGAAAATGCTATGATCAATGCAAGGAATGCAAGTTTTTAGCTAAGTATGGCTCAAATAATTTTTTTGCAAGAGTTTGGTTAGCACAATGATCAACCCCTTAAATGAGGGAAAATATTGGGTATTTATAGAGGAAGTTGAATTATCTAGAGAATTCAATGGTTGAGATTAAGCCACTAGAGGCAAGATGAAGGGCTATGGTAAGTTGAGGATTCACAAGCCCTCACATCTTGACATGTGGAATGTGAAGTGGCTTAGGAAAGGATGATGTGTAATTGATGTGGAAAGAGATTACATGATGTGGAGGAAGGACAATACTTTGCAAGTACCTTGGGGGATGAGAAGATTACCTTAAAAGACAAGTTCTTGTTCCCAAATGGTTGGAAAGTGACATAAGAGGAATTTTAGTATTCAAAAATCTCCATGGAGAATGAGAAAGTAGTTGGGAAAATAAATGTGAATTAATTAAAAATTCACATGCTTGGAAGAATCCTATGGATAAGACAAGGTTCCAAAAAGGGAAGCACTTGTCCACATGTGACTTGATATGACAAGTCAAAGATTCTAGAAAATGCATGGGAAAATGGGAAGAGTCTACATGTGACTTGATGTGACAAGTCAAAGATCACACGGGGAAGAGAAAAAATGAATTTAATATTTCTTGGAAGGATAAAAGGAATTAAAATTTCCTTGAGAGGTTGATTAGGCTAGTTAATGAGGATTAGAGGAGGGTTAGGTGGCTAAGAGAGATTAGGGGCCAACTTGCAAAAGTTGGAGGATGTAACACATCCTAATCAAGGATTAGGCATGTGCACATTCCCAATGATGGAATTAGGAGGTTGATCAAGACTAAGGAAGGGATGTGACATGTGAGGAATTAAATAAATGTCATATTTATTTAATTCATTTGATGAAAAAGTAATTAAAGAAGTAAGGTATTTAATTATTTAACTAGATACCTTAGGGATTAGAAGAACTTTAGAGGTATTAATTAAATAATAGTGACATTACTTAATTAATGCGGATAAGGGGATGTTTAGATGAAAAAGGGATAAATTTGGATAAATTAAGTGTCCAAATTTAGGTGTCTACATTTTTCCCTTCTTTGAGATGGTGTTACAAAGTAACATCATTTCAAAGAATATTAAAACATAGAATCCAGAAGAAGATGGTTAGATTGGAAAAGGTGTCCCAGTCATTAAAGGATCGACTGGGAAGGAAGATGATGGGGGTGAAGATGAAGGTTAGGGATGGAGTATCCCCCCTCGAGAGGATAGGTGGGTTCAAGAGAACATGGGTGTGCTCTCGAAATGGATGGGAGGATGAAAGGGGAGGAGGAAGATGATGCAAAGTGATGGTCAAGAGAGGAGGATAAGCGAGAGGAAATGGATGAAGCACAAATGGATGCGAGGAAAAATGTGATGTTGCCCCAATCAAGATACAATCCGAAATGGGTTGATGATGGATGGAGTGTTGTCAATGAGGGAATGATGTATCCCAAAACACTACGAGGATAGGGAGAATACATCCCAATGATAATTATGAAAGTGTTGTTGACGAGGGAAGGATATATCCCAAAAAAAAATGAGGATAGGGAAGGATACATCCCACTAAAAAGGGTTGTTGATGAGGGAATGATACATCTCAAAACAACACCAAAGGATAGGGAAGGATACATCCATATGATGATGATGATGATGATTAGATTGGGGGGATTGTGATAGATGAGAGGATGGGGAATACATGCAAGACGATGGAATGAAAAACGAGATGCAATCCTAATTCAATTTTCCATCTTTGGGGCACTGATTTTTGCTATAGCATAAGACAGAAGGTGTCAGGGTATGAAGAACCAAGGCGGATTAGTGTCTAATGCATAAAACAAATACAACAAACAAGAAGGCTATTCCAACACCATAAAGTCACAAAGACCTTGGTCAGGCCAAGAATTGGAATAACCACAAGCACAAAAGGATGCCCCAGCGTAACACAAGATTGCAGGAGTATTGGTGGGTACTACGCAAGACAACCGAGAAGACAACAACAAAGAAAAAAGATCAAGATACACCCCTATGTTGAATAGTCAAAGCACACCATGATATGATGGATCAAGGCGACCATGAAAAGTGATGATAGGGAGCTCAAATGATAAACAAAAGCCAAAAGCATCAAAAGATCGCAATCATTTTCAAACGTCCTTTGCCAGAGGATTAAGGGGATGGATGCGATTGATGAGGTCTATTAGGAAGGATGCATCCTGTTGAGACCGATGATGGATACTAAACTAGAAGATCAATATGACACAAGATATTCAAAGCCAATTGGATCTCATGATACAAGTGGATCTCGTTTGTTAAGAACTGGTTAGATAAGGGCATAGCTTGACGACACGAAACAAGAGATGGGACATAAGATAGAAGACTAAAACAAGACCAAAATACCTTAACAACCTCGAGGCTCGGGGGCCGATCAAAGATTAGCCTTGCCTATGTGAAAGTGCAGAGCCCTCATAGTTCAATAAAAAGTTGATGACTAACCATGGACAAAAGCGGGAAGAGGATGATGGAGACCTTGATAGATGACAGGATGGACAAAGCAAAGACCGATGATAGACAATAAAGGAGCGGACAGACAGAGCAAAAAGAATGATGATACACAATAAAGGAGTGGACAGACATAGTAGAAAGATCGATGATAGAGGATAAAGGAGCCCTGGGGCCGGATCAAATGATCAACCTTGCCTACGTGAAAGCACAAGGCAACGTAGTTTGACAAAGGCCAAAGACAAACAATGGATAAAGGATGATGACAAGATAACCCTAAGAAGGGAATAAAATGATGAGATTAATATGATGAGACAAGATAGACTTGGTGAATTAGATAAGATGATGGTGATCATGAAGCTCAGGGATAGGATAGTTATCCGAATCAACAAAATGAATTGGGAGGATGATATGATGGAGAGATGAATGATGAAAAGTGATAGGAGATTTGAAAGATGTCCAAAAGAAGTAGGAGTGATGATGATGAGATAGATGACATTGGATTGCATGGGGAGTGGCCGATAGCTAGATACCAATGACAAGGGATTACAAGATGGGATGAGGATAAGGATGAAAAGATAAAAAGAGAAAGATGGGTGGATAGGAAGAAGAGGATGGGGAGATAAAAGGGATGCTATGATGGATGAATAGAGGGATAAGAATGAGGAGATGGAAATAATTTTTATGATGGATAGGACGATAAGGATGGGGGGATGACAAGGATCATTTAGATGGATAGGAAGATAAGGATGGGGGGATGGAAGGGATTGTTTAGATGGATAGGATGTCTCCAAGGACTTATTGTGCAAAGGAAGAAGATGCCCCCCACTCTAGATATGTCATGTGTGATGAGGCATGAAGGATGGGAGATAGAAGGATAGGTAAATAAAGGAGTGAGATGGATATGGATAGGATGCATGGATAAGGAAGGGTGATTGTTGGTAGCATGACAGGTGGACAAGGAAGGTAGATGAATGCAAATAAGGATGAGGAGAGTGTGCGGATGAGGGGAATGTATGCCAAGAGGTGTCCAAAGCATGTTTGTATGTTTTCCCCTATCTATATCAAGATCATGAGGAGGATGAAGGGATTTGGATAAATGGGGTATGACAAGAAGGATGTTGAAGATAGGTTAGATGGAGGAGATGGGTGAAGGGGAAGGGAGTTGCCCCCAAGTGTGGGAAAAAATATGGATGGGGATTTACGCATAATGCCTATTTTTTAGGTTTTCATCATGGTACTTATCCAAGGCGCTTGTTTGACAAGTTTTCACCATTGGATGAATTGTTTCTCTTTACTGTTTTCTCTTTTTCTTTTTCTTTATTTTTTTGATTTTTTTTATTTTTCTGATGGAACATGGATGGAGATGGATAAGTATAGGGATGTGGATAAGTGGATGGAGAAAGCTTACTGGTAATGATAACATCAATGGGATCTATGTCGTATACCTCTTGATCGATAATACTTTCATTATCATCGTCGACGTACTTAGGGTTTCCCTTGACTACTAACGATGGAAGATAAGGATTCATGATGATGAAAGGATGGATTAAAGATTTTAGATGAAAACGAATTAAAGCTCAAATTAGGATTTAGGTCAAGCTCAGATCGGGATTGGATTAAAGCTAAGATTAGGATGATTGGATGATGCGATGGGATTGATTCTAACGATCGGATTTGATTACCAAAGGATGATTACAACACTGAATCTACCTCGAGATGGAAGCAGATTGATTGGGTCAAAGGTGATTGGATAGGGATGTGATTGGATTGGATCAGATAAGATCGATCGATGATTGATAAGATCGAATGATGATGATGAAAGGGATTGGAAAACCCCGTTCAAAGATTACCCTAGGTGACTTAGGATACTGATTGATCGAATTAAAGGATAAATGGATGATTGCAGCATTGAATCCACCTTGAGATTGAAAGTGAATTGATTGGGGCGATGATGATTAACTTAGGACGGATGACAATTTTAAGCAGATGTTGATGATGATGATCAATTCAGACACTTAGGTCAATTCGAAATAATAACTTGAAACAAAGTTTAGGGGATTCAGATGAGGAAAACGATGAAATAAAAGATGGAAATGGGTGAACAATTACTCGAAGCGAGAGAAGGGTGTTTGGAATAGATGAAAGATTACTCATAACAAGTAAACAAATGATTGAGAGGGATGATTGACTATTTGAAACGAGTAAATGATTGCTCACAATGGATGAATGATTCTCGAAACAAGAAGATGAATGTTCGAAATGAATGAATGATTACTTGGAATGAGTAAACGAATGATCGAGAGGGATGAACAACTACTTGAAACAAGTAAACGACTGCTCATAATGGATGAATGATTCTCAAAATGAGAAGATGAAGGTTCGAAATAACGAATGATTACTCGGAACGAGTAAACGAATGATCAGAATGGTTGAACGAGAGATCAAAATGATAGGAGGTTTGAAATGGATGAACATTTACTCAGAACGAGTAAACAAATGATTGAAAAGGGTGAACAAGAGTTCAAAATGGATGAATGAAAGCTTGAAATGAGTAAACAATTGATCAGAATGGATGAACAAATGCTCAAATTGGGAGACTGACTCTTGGAATGGATGAAAGGATACTCGTAACGAGGTGAAGATGACTCGAGATGTGAAGAAGGGTGCCCAAAATGACTGAATGAAGGGTTAAATTTGCTGTTTGAGGGGCAGGTTTGCCTAAGGTAAGGCAAGTGTAGATTAGGATTTTGGTTAAAGCTTAGATTGGGAGTAGATTAAAGCTCATATTAGGATTGGATTGAAGCTTAGATTAGGATGATTGGAGGATGTGATAGGATTGATTCTACACCAAGTTCAGGGGTTTAAAGGATGTAAGGTGCTGACAATTAATTTTTCCAGATTTGGCAGTTTTCAAAAATTGTTAAATTTTGCCATTTTAGGAAAAATTCACAGACATACCTTTGAGAGTCCAGTTTTTTCCCAAAAAAAACTAAAACTAAGGTAGGATGAATTTCCAACTAACATGCTAAGTTTGAGACATGCATTCTGAGTTATTAACGAAAATAATTTTTCAAAAAAAAAAACACTAAATTATGATTTTGAGGGTCAAGTTGAAAGTTTGGAGCCCCAAAAATGTGTCAAAGTGGGGTCCAACCGACTTGGGGTGGGTTGGGAATCCACATGCCACCTCATAACGCAACCACCCATAAAATTTTAGCTCAATCGGACACCCGAGTCAAAATTTATGGCCTCTGAAAGTTTTGACATAAAAATCAAAACCCTCAAAACGAAGTCTAGATGATTGGGATGAATGGTTTGATGATAGATATGGACTATAATGATGTTCTAAGTAGCTCCCATGTGGTTTGGTTGATGAAATAATGACTTACGAAAAAAGTGTTGATGATGGGCAAATAGGTGCTCAAAATGACTGAACAGAGAGTGAATAATGTTGTTTTTGGCTGGGTCCGCCCCTTTGTTTTGGGCAGGTCCGCCCCTCTATTTTTGGTAGGTCCGCCTCTGGTTGGGAAGGTCTTCCCCTGGGTGGTCAGGTCTGCCCTTGGGTGGTCAAGTCTGCTTCTAGATGGAAAATTAGTAAAAACAACGTAAACAGGCACACGAAATGAGGAGATGGATGCCCGAAAAGGATGGAATAGTGCTTGGAACAGATGAAAAACTCTCAGAATGAGGGGACAAAGATTTGAAATAGAAAAAAAGTACTTGTAATGAGTGAATGAGTACTTGTAACAGATGAACGAGAAGTTGGAACGAGCAAACGATTGATCGAAACGGCTGAACGAAAGCTCAAAATGATAGAAGAAGGTTTGAAATGGACGAACATTTACTCAGAACGAGTAAATGAATGATTGAAAAGGGTGAATGAAAGCTCAAAATGATAGAAGAAGGTTTGGAATGGATGAACATTTACTCGGATGAGTAAACAAATGATCAAAATGGCTAAACAAGATCTTAGAATGATAAAAGAAGGTTTGAAATGGATGAATGATAACTTAGAACAGGTAAATGAATGTTTGATGGAAGAGATTAACCTTGAGGACGAGGAGACAAATGCTTGGAATGGATGAACGGTCACCCGGAACAGGAAAATGATCAATCAAAATGAAGAAACAACACCTAGAATGACCAAACGAAGGATGAGGAAAGCTATTTGAAGGTTAGGTTTGCCTCTGGAGGTCAAGTCCGCCCCTACTAGGGTAGGTACACCCCTAGAACTGAAAATGGACAAAAATAGTTTCTTGAAACTAAAAACGGATAGAAAACAATTGTTTGTGATAGGTGAATGGGCACACAAACTGCAAACCAAGGAAATGAACACTTGGATCGAGGGGATGAATGTTTGGGATGAGGGATGGATTCTTAGAATAGGTGTACAAACATTTGGAATGGGGAAACGAGTGATCAAAATGGTGAAACATGAGCTCGAAACGATGAAACAGGTGTCCTAAATGATGAAACGGGTGATAAGACCGATTGCTGAAGGGTTAGGTCCGCCCCTGGAAAAGGTTAGGTCCACCCTTGGAGGGCAGGTCCACCCCTCAAAGAGGTCAAGTCTGCCCCTAGAGGTCAAGTACACCTATCTGACTAAAAGTTGGACAAAATTGACTAAAACAAGCTGAAAAGGGGCTGGTTCAGAGGTCAAGTCCACCCCTGGAGAAGTCTAAACTTGATTTTTAGAAGGAATACTAAGGAAAAGGACCCAAAACATAACAAACAACAATCAAAGGATAAGACTAACTCAATTGAACAAAGAATTACTAGTTTACACAAGGAAAATAGTCCAAACAACACGATCCTAAGTCTAGTAGAATGGGTATGGCCAACAAAGTCTTCTATTCTAGGATGAACATGGTTGTTAGGGAGTCCTTGATATACACTCGATACATGAGGCCCAAACCGTGAACACCAGCCCATCACAAGCGTGAGTTGGGAACCTTAGCGAGATACTAAAGACATAGACCAACTCTTCATGTCATCCTTACGCTTCGCTCATAACAATGTGCCTGGATTGAGGTACAACTTTCGCTCTCCCCCCTTTTTTGGTGCAGGAGCACCCAAGATTTTCAAGGAACACTTCAAGAGACATGAGGATGCAGGGGTCATGAAGACCTATCAAGGAACTCAAAACATTAATTATGACATTTTGAAGCCTATTATGACTTTTAAAATGGTTAAAAACATTAAAGGATTCAAATGTCCTAAGGGTCCAGATAAGAGCCATAGGACCAAAATGCATTGTAATTGGAAAAATAATGTCCTAAGAGTCTAGATAGGTTTTTAATGTTTTAATAATGTTAATTAAGGTTGAATAATTCCATTTAATAGGTTTGAAGGCTTTTTAGTTAGTAGGAGTTAATAAAAATAAAAGTTGGAAAATTCAAATTTTAAACTTCCAAAATTGGGCGGGAAAGTAGTTTTTTGATGTTTTAATCACTTTAATGTAATCTAATCAATACAAAACAGTTTGAGAAGTTGGGGAAAGGTTATTCAAGGCCATAGAAGTCATTTGTATGGAGTTTGGGTTGCTGGTACGGATTTTGTATGGACTGCTACAGGAAAAAGCAATAAAACAACAATTTCTTGCATTTTTCTTGTGTTTTTTGATGAATATCTGATTGTTATTGATGAAATGAACCATGGAATGATTTAGAGACTTGTATCTACATTTATTTAAGCCCTTTCATGCTTTGATACACGTTTATAATTAGTTCTTTGTATTATATTGCTGACTGTCCTCAAGAAAGTGCAGATTTTTTACTAATTTTTGAGGTTTTTCATGGATGATTGATCCATTTCAAGGTAAAATGCTGCTATGACCTGTGAAATGGATCATTCCTAACATGTATCATATATATTTTTCAAAATAATGTGCATGAAAGAGGAATATCAAGGTGTACACCGAGTTGTCAAAGGGAAAAGTGCATGAAAATGGGTGCTAAGGTATAGCAGTAGGAGATCTGCCTTAATGAGGGGTGTGTTTTTGAGTTTGTATTGATTTATTATGTTGATCTAATGGTGAAAATTCAAAGAGAGAGTTCTGGAAGTGTTTGGAAGGTGAGCAACTAAAAAGCCCTAGTTTTAAGGCAATTTATGGAGGGTTTTGTGTTTGAGCATATTAAGGGTGTCATAGAAGACTAAAAGATTGAAAATCCTTGGTTTGGGAACATTTTAAGGGACTGTTGAAAGTTTCATAGTCAGTGGTTGAGTTTAGAGATGGGTTGCTTTGAAAAAGAGGGCTAATTAGGCCATAAATTGGAGGAAACAATAGATTTTGATTGGTGTGCTCCAAAACAAGTGCCATCAATAATCTAGTATGTTATGTATCATCACAAACCACATTTGGTTCAATCATTATTTTGGAGGGTCCTTTGGGAACATTGAGTGGAAGTTCAAGAATTCACCGTTGGAGGCCTAGTTGGGCTAGAAGCCTAGTCAAGGTGCAAAAAGAGAGTTTTGCTTAAGACAGAGGGTTGGGGCTTTGTAAACCTTCAAGAAAAGTTTGTATGAGTCTATCAAAAGTACTCTTAGGGTTTAGGTCCATAAGGAAGCATATAAGTTGTAAGTGAGCCATTGAGCCTTATTTCTATAAGGGTGTTTGAGAGTGCAGTGTTGAGATTTTTGAAATCATTGTGTTGTTTTCCAAAAGTTCCCATACCCTCTGCATCATTTTTATACCCCGTTGGTATGCATGGTTAGAATCATCCCTTGGGGTGATGAAATCCCCAAGTGGGTCCCCTAATAAAAAGAAAAAAAAAAGGTGACATAAAAAGGGCTTGGTAAGCTATGATTTCTCATCACCCAGGATCGCTAAATGGTGCAAGGGGATTGGATACGTCAATAGCTTACTGAAAACCCCACACACAAGGTTAATTGACTTCCCTTAATTAATCTATGTTCCTAAATTACTGAAAAATGATAAACAA
Source organism: Sequoia sempervirens (assembly GCA_007258455.2). Taxonomy (NCBI): domain Eukaryota; kingdom Viridiplantae; phylum Streptophyta; class Pinopsida; order Cupressales; family Cupressaceae; genus Sequoia; species Sequoia sempervirens. Next base: position 11,708,386 of record VDFB02353493.1, on the reverse strand, counting down.
CAGATAAAAGTTTCAAAATAGATAATCCTGCAAGAAACTTGTTAGTGATTCTTTTTCGTTTTCCACCAAACCTTGATCAAATGCTTGCATAGACACAAAAAAAACACATTAGGGGGTTAGAAATACTCAAAACAGCTAAAAATAGTGCTTAAAACTCACTTTTTACCTTCTGAAAAAAGTTGTTTTTGGTCAGGTTTGCCCCTAGAAAGGTTAGGTTTTCCCTTGGAAAGGTCAGGTTCACCCCTGGAAGAGGTCAGGTTCACCCCTAGAGGTCAGGTTCACCCCTAGAAAGGTCAGGTTCGCCCCTGGAAGAGGTTAGGTTTGCCCCTCTGTGAAAAAACTACAAATCTTCTATTTCTGGTCTCTGTGGAGGTCAGATCTGCCTCTCTGCTGGGTCAGGTCCATCCCTGGAGGTTAGGTACACCCCTGGAGGAGGTCAAGTCCACCCTTGGAGGTCACATATGGCCCTGGGTGGGAAGGTATGCCCCTAGTTGGGCAAGTACGCCCTTGGATGGGCAGGTCTGCCTCTTTGCTAGGTCGGGTCCGCCCCTCTGCAACCTACACTTGCAAATAGTGAAAAAAATAGAAAACGTGAAAGAATATGACCCATCTGTGGGTCCCACCGGTTGTGCTAGAAATGTGACCAGGTGAAAATATTGTTCCAAAAATGAGCAACAACAAATATGCAAGAAACAATAAAAACACCTAACACCTCAAGATAGGGCAAAAACGTTGAACTTAACAAAATAGATAGAAAGATAATACCTTGTTAAGTTGTCCTTTGGTTGGCCCTTCGATTGTTGACATAATGTATGCTCCTCTTGATGGAAAAGATGCACAAATGCTATGTAATATGGATGGGAAATGGATGAAAATGCTATGATCAATGGAAGAAATGCAAGTTTTTAGCCAAGTATGGCTCAAATAAAATTTTTGCAAGAGTTTGGTTAACACAATGATCAACCCCCCTAAATGAGGGAAAAGAAGGGGTATTTATAGAGAAAATTGAATTCTCTGTTGAGATTGAGTCACCAAGGCCAAGATGAAGGGCTATGGTGAGTTGAGGACTCACAAGCCCTCACATCTTGACATGTGGAATGTGAAGTGGGTTAGGAAGGGATGCTGTGTAATTGAGGTGGAAGGAGAGTACATGATGTGGAGGAAGGACAAGTATTTTGCAAGTACCTTTGGGGATGAGAAGATTACCTTAAAAGGCAAGTTCTTGTTCCCAAATGGTTGGAAAGTGACGAGAGAAATTTTAGTATTCCTCAAAAATCTCCATGGGGAATGAGAAAGTAGTTGGGAAAATAAATGTGAATTAAAAATTCACATGCTTGAAAGAATCTTATGGACAAGACAAGGTTCCAAAAAGGGAAACACTTGTTCACATGTGACTTGATGTGACAAGTCAAACATCACATGGGGAAGAGAAAAAATGAATTTAATATTCCTTGGAAGGATAAAAGGAATTAAAAATTCCTTGAGAGGTTGATTAGGCTAGTTAATGAGTATTAGAGGAGGGTTAGGTGGCTAAGAGAGATTAGGGGCCAATTTGCAAAAGTTGGAGGATGTGACATGTGAGGAATTAAATAAATGTCATATTTATTTAATTCATTTGATGAAAGGGTAATTAAAGAAGTAAGGTATTTAATTATTTAACTAGATACCTTAGGGATTAGAAGAACTTTAGAGGTATTAATTAAATAATAGTGATATTACTTAATGCGGATAAGGGGATGTTTAGACGAAAAAGGATAAATTTGGATAAATTAAGTGTCCAAATTTTGGTGTCTACAATTTCATTTGCTGCATTTGGACTAAAATGAACCAATCCTAAGGTAGTCATTTGGATTAAAATACACCAATCTTAGGGTAGTCATCATACATTAGCTATCTTAGTTAAAATTAACATCATATCTTTTGTGAAGCAATATATTCACATAGAGTAGAAAATTGTCATTTGGAATTTAAAACTGAACATTGTTTACTGTGATTATGCGGTGATAGGCCTATGCTTTCCCCTTAACTGGGTGATCAAAATGACATAATCATCTTTTAATTTCATGCACTTTATGCTTTTTAAATCCTTTAGAAGGTCTACCGTAGTGGGAAAAAGTACTCACCATACGGGAACGACATGAGTGAGAACAACCAAAGCCAAGTTTTCCTATCCATTATAAAACAAAAGTGAATCTGGGGAAACCCACATTTACCAGAAGTGTGAAAAATAACCATCCACAAAATATTTGTTCTAAAGATTGGTAGGTCTCTTGAGGGAGTTTATCATTTGCTGCTCCGAACAGAAACCCTATCTATGAACCATAGTGTAGAATCCAATTGTGTCAATAACCAAACATTGTAATACTCACGGTGCAAGGGGAGGGAGGAATTTTCCCCCAAGACACTCACCATATAATTTACAAGGATCGTTTTCTCAAGGGATTGAGAAATCTAACTTTGAGTACGCGCCTAGAAAAGACAAAAACATGGGCACCCTCCAGGGGGTGACAAAGCTATGTGAGTCGACACAATTTTAAGATGTGGGTTGTTGAGTATATGATGAATGATGACCTTTTTTACCTTAAGAGTGAGTCTGCTTCAAGTGTATTCTTTGTAAAAAACTAGTGGAAATCAAGAAGGATCATGTTTGATTCTTGAACATACACTTATTGTTTATATTCTAAAACTTAAAAACAACTATTTTACAATTGTTTGCTATGTTTTCAAATCATTAATTCAGATAAAGATCATCCATAAAAACACAAAATATTTGACAAGTCAACCTAAAAAAAAATTATGATTAGGGATTGGAAATCAACAACATTTGTTAAGAAATCCCTCACAAAAAGAGTCAAGAAACCAAAGAAGCAACTTAGCTACTAAAAACTTTTGGAAAGGAGACGCTTCTTATATCAAAGTAGAAAAATCTTGCTTAAACATTGAATTTTTATCCATAGGTATCACGACTTTTCTAGAGGATATATTGATGATTTTTCCTTAGAGCCTTTAGGTTCACGAGCTTATTTTCAATGGAGAGATCTTTCACAAAAAACATAATCATAGTCAACCCATTCATCAGTCTTCATCTCACAACCAACAATACAATATTCTAACAACCCAAATCAATTCTTACAATAGAGAAAAACCTTGGAAGCATTAGGCTTGTCATAAAAAAATGGAGATTTACCAACAAAGATATCCTGTCAAAATACCTCAAATTTGGAAAATTACACCCAAAAAAATCAGCCCCTTTACCGAGAAGAAAATCAGACAACACTGTAGAGTCCCAAAATAACGCTTACACAGTCTGTTTTAGCGCATCTACCCTGACTTTTAGCGCATCCGCCTTGAATTTTAGCGCATTTATAGTATATTTTAGTGCATATATCAAATCTTATAGTGCATATGTAGTCTGTCATCAAAATTCATTAGTGTCAGAAATTACCAGATATTCTAGCACATCTACAGTATGTTTTAGCGCATTTACCCTGTTTGATAGGGCATTTGTATCTTTCAACGCATCCATAGTATGTTTTAGTGCTTCTGCCCTCTGTAATAGCGCATCCACAGAACAATAAAATAAAGAGCTATTGGAAACATCTGTTAGACTGTTGACATCAAAAACTCGGGTTTTTATCAGGACAAAAACATTTTCACAGGCCAGACAGTGTCTTAAACCTGAAACAAATAGGATCTTACAAGTCAAAATTATTTTTAAGTTAAACCTAGATATTGCAACTTTAAAGTGTCCAATTATCAAACACAAATCTTGGTTATTAGGTTAAGTTTCATTATTAGGATTTTTTTCATCCTACAATCACAAAACGAAACAAAATAATCAGATTTTTAACTTGGTCTTATCAATAGAATATATTATTCTATTTGAATTTGTTACAATCCATTAACACTCATCTAAACACAAAAGATTAAAGTTTAGTGAGAATAAACAAACACTTGTATGCCAATTTTGACAAGGTTACAAAAATAGAAACTTAGAGAAAAGGAAATTGAAATACCAAACGTCATGGCTAAAGAAAATCCCTTTCACAGATTTCGCCAAAATGATACCAATGAAATAACCCAAGAGGATGTCCAAACTGCACAACAAGATCCAAATTTTCACAAATTCATGGAAAAAGTTCTAGAACAAGACATGGAAAAATACCTCTTGATGCTAGCTGAATTAGGTGCAAAATTTCCAAAAGATTTTGACATTAATCGATTAAAAGAAACACCTAGAGCAGCTGAAATTGAACCACACAATACGCAAAACATAGATGAAGTGGTTGCCCTAACATATCAAATGCAAACTTTTCAACAACTTCAATATATGCAAAAAGGAACCACAAAGAGGTACTCATTACATGAAACTTTTCCTTATCCTTTTCATCCAAGTGTGGACATGATACCATTTCCTTGACATTGTGAATTCCCTAAATATGACAAGTACAATGACAAAACATATCCAATTGACGATGTGAAGGAATTCAGAACAATGAGTTTAGAGTTTGCACAAGAGAATACTTATCTAATGAGGTTATTTCCAAGGATCTTAGGAGGTCACTGTATGGAATGGTTCTCTAAATTACAACCAGGGATTCAATCCTTTGAAGAACTAGTCAACAGATTTATCTCCCAGTTCTCCTTCAATATTCAACATGAAATAACCATAAAAGATCTTTACAACATGAAACAAAAGAAGGTTGAGACATTCCTATCATTTCTACAATGTTGGTGAAAGTTGTTTGTTGGATATCCTCGTTCTATACCTGAAGAGGAAAAGATGGAATTATTTATTGACAACTTAACTGATGACATTAGCTATAGGTTTGAACTGCAATGTTCCCCGACATTTGAAAAAAGTGATTGATAATGGGCATAAAATCAAAGAAGCATTAGTCAAAAGAGGAGTGATTAAACATTACAATGAAGGATTAAACAACACAAATTCCTCAAATCACTATGGAAACAATGAAAAACCTAAATTTTGGCAAAAAAATAGAAATAATGGAAACAATGATACTACAACTGACATGCAATATGCAAAACTAGTATTTAATTTAACAACAACGACTGTAAAGAATAATCAAAATGTTAACCAGAACATCAATGGAGGTACCACTCAAAACACCAATCCAAACAGTGGAGAATTTTGACCACCATCATATCAAAGACAATCCAATCGACATAAATTTACACCATTGGGACAAACACTGGAATCATCGATGAGAGAGCTTATTGCAAATAGACTTATTACCCTACCAGAAGCGAGAAATTGGGAGCCAAAAGTAAAACCATCTTGGTAGAATGATGCTGACTATTGTAACTTTCATAAAAATAAAGGACATAAAACGAATGATTGTATGTAATTAAAACATCTAATACAAGATTTATTGACAAAAAGAAGGTATTTGTTGAAGGACATCAAACAAACAATGATCACAATGCGTTTACAAATGCTTTACCAAATTATGAAAAGGGAGAGTCTTCTTCAAACAGTAAAGGAAAAAGTGTAAACTACATTTATGACAACACCATTCATTGCATTTCTGACGTTGAGAAAAATAATTTAATTGATAATCAAACATATAACATTAGCATCAATGACATCATATCCCTGAACTTGATCCCAAACATAAACACATCTGACAACCAAATCAATGTCATAAAAATCAGGGAAAGACAAGACTATCAACCAGTCAATGTAACGACGAGGGGGAAATCCATAGTGATACTAAAAGGAGTTGCACCTAAAACCACTACTCCCCCTTCAAATCAATATATCATAGTCGATCAACTACAAAAGATACCAACACAGATATCCATATTGGAACTCCTTAAAATTTCACCATCACATAAAGAGGTTTTGGAACAGGCTCTTGTGGCCACCACGGTACTCAATAATTTGGATGTCTATCAATTTCAAGCTATGGTGGGACATTTGACCACACCTCATTTTCTGTCATTCTTCGAACAAGATGATGTGTCACTTAATCATCCACACAATGCGGCCCTTCATATAGAAGTTTTAATCCATAAACAATGTGTCAAATGTGTCTTAATAGATGGTGGAGTTGGATTAAACATTTATACTTTAAAATTGATTCGTGCAATAGGTTATTCTGACAATATTATTGATGCAAGAAGAAAGATCACAATAAAATCCTATGATGAAGAAGAGAGATCTTCCAAGGGGTTGATTGTGTTACCAATTCAAGTGGGACCAATTTTCAAGAATATAGTTTTCCAAGTGTTAGAAAAGAAGCTAACATATAATATACTCTTGGGACGTCCATGGATTGATGAAATGTAGGCAATACCTTCAACCTATCATCAATGTTTAAAATTTCCTGTCAATGGACAAGAAGTCACTATTTCACTAGCTACAATAATCCACAAACTTGTAACATGCTTAAAGCAACTCAAGACACTTTGGTGCCCCATAATAGAGAAGCAAACACTTCTAGTTCATCCAGTAGTGAAAAGCAACTAAATTTTATATCCAAATGGGTTGAGAAAAAGGACTAGTCAAAGGAAACAACTGTTGCTGACTCCACTTCATCAAGCAATGAAGATCCACTGAATACTCTATCACAACAATTCAAATATAAGATCTAGTTAAAAGACAAGGGCTTGGGAGAATATTCCATTGAGCAATATTTATGTCTTTCACAATTGTTGCCATCTCCAAAATCATATGGACAACCATAAAAAAAACACAACAATCATCACAACCTACCACAGTTCTAGATGAAAGGTTTGTAAAAGCAGGTACTCTAGAAGATGAATCATAAGACAAGGGAATTCTCAATTGGCTCTACAAAGACGAAGAAGCATCAACATCAACCAATATCAGCATAAAGATAGATCAGTATGGAAAAGGAAAAGAAATCTTAGAGAAAATGGGGTATGAAGGACAAGGACCTATTGGTAAAATAAAAGAGGGCATTGTAGAACCCATCCAACCTCTCACACTTCAATCAAAGGACAAAATAGGATTGGGTTATACAGGAGAAACAAAAGAAGAAACCACTCATAAAGTTGTTGAAAGGATCCTTCAAATGAGAGATAGCTCTAAAATAGATTCTAATGAATATGAGTGGGATTCTTTATCGGAAATATCATACAAGGACATACAGGTTGATGTTATAAAAGAGTATGCACCCACACATGAGGAGGGACAAAGTTCAGGGACTAGACCCCTTGTATTTGGATCACAAAATATCAATGACTCAAGTGAGGATGAACAACATCGAGTGAAATAGACAACTTGGAGGAGAGTAATATCATAGACCTTAACATCACCACTAACAACTTTGACAACATGGCCATTGGAACCCTCACTGCCGTTGATTTTACCCAATATGAGGAATTTTTACCCTTAATACATCTTGAACTTATTGATTGGGAACCAACTGAAACTATTGATATACTAGTCTTTATGAATGATGTTGCCATCATAAATTTTCTTTGTAGTGACACACCTGACACAAGTTCTATTCATAAAGCTCACAACGATACTTCAAATCAGGAGTACATCTTGAACTTATTGATTGGGAACCAACTGAAACTATTGATATACTAGTCTTTACGAATGATGATGCCATCATAAATTTTCTTTGTAGTGACACACCTGACACAAGTTCTATTCATAAAGCTCACAACAATACTTCAAATCAGGAGGGTGCAAAATCTTCCAGTTGCAAAATTGAAAACATGAATAATGGATCTAATGGTGAAAACCATTCAATGGCAACATTAGATCTCGAAAAAGTAAAAACAAAGAACGCATCTAACGGTGAAAACCTCTTTGAGGTAGTGAAAGATGAGAGATTTGACACCCTTCCAGAGCATTATCATGAAAGATCATCAATATTGGTGGAGCCTACACAGTCCATCAATTTTAGCATAACAAAAAAGGCAAAAATTCTACATCTGGTAGCATCTATGATAGAACAAGAGAAGCCTAAATTCATCAAATTATTTGAAGAGAGGCATATCGACTTTGCTTGGTCTTACTATGATATGCTAGGGTTAGATCCAGATCTTCTGATGCATCATCTATCTCCACCATCCAGAGTCAAACTAGTAAAGTTAAGCCTAAGGAAAATGCATCCCCATATCACATTGATGGTAAAAGCTGAGCTGAAAAAGTTGTTAGATGCAAGATTCATCAGGTCCATCGATTATATTGAGTGGATTTCAAATATTGTACATGTATCTAAACTAGATAATAGTATCAAAATATGCACAAATTTTAGAGATCTAAATAAGTTATGTCCAACTTGGATGATTTTCCTTTACCAAACATTGAAATTATTGTGGATTTAATAGCAGGACATGCCATGTTGTTGCTAATGGATGGATTCTTAGGGTATAACCAAATCAAGATAGCACCTAAAGATCAGGAGAAGACAACATTCACCTATCCATGGGGCACATAACATCATGCCCTTTGGGTTGAAAAATGCAGGTGCAACATAGCAGCGGGTAATGACCACTATTTTCCATGACATGATGGATACTTTTATGGAAGATTATGTGGATGATATATTAGCAGAATCATATACCAGAGAAGGAAATTTAGAGATCCTGGACAAAATCTTTACTAGACTAGAGAAATTCAATGTCAGATTAAACCCTAAGAAATGTGTGTTTGGTGTCACATCAGTAAATCTCCTCGGATACATTGTTTTAGAAAAAGGTATTGAAGTGGACCCAACTAAGGTCCAAGCAATAATGGAAATTCTGCCACTAAAGAATATCAGTCAATTATGGTCTCTACAGGGCAAGCTGCAATCAATCAAGAGATTTATCTCCCAATTAGTAGAAAAAAATCATCCATTCAATCATCTAATACATAGGAATGTCTCTTTCAAGTGGGATCAAGAATGTGAAACAACTTTCAATCAAATAAAACAATATCTGATGTCACCTCCCATACTCATGCCACCTACAAAAATGAGACCATTGTTACTATACATTACAATAACATACATTTCTTTAGGAGCTCTATTAGCATAGGAAGATCCTGAGGGACAAGAACAAGCTATTTATTATATCAATAGGATTCTGAATGGTTATGAAATAAATTACACCTTCATCGAGAAATCTTGTTTGGCAGTGGTATTTGCAACCCAACAGTTACAACATTGCATGTTGACCCATACAGTTAGACTCATAGAAAATATTGATCCATTAAAATATCTACTCAACAAGGCTACTCTAATAGGGAGACTAGCAAAGTGAGTCATGCTCTTAAGTGAATTTGACATCCAGTATGTAGATTGAAGAGCCATCAAAGGTCAAGTAATTGCTGATTAGTTAGCTAAAGCTCCGTTACCGGATGATCGTCCAATGAACATTGAATTTCTTGATGGATACATTCTTACTGTAACAACAGAACAATGGAGGCTTTATTTTGATGGGTCATACACACAACATGGGTCTGGTGCGGGAATTCTATTTGTTACACCTCAAGGACACCATCCCAAGGTCCTATAGACTCATGTTTCCATGTACCAATAATGTAGCTGAGTATGAGGCGTTAATTATTGGCATCAAAGTGGCAATTGAATGGAAAATCATAGAAATACAAGTGTATGGGGACTCACAACTAGTCATCTATTAGGTAAATGGCGAATATCAGACAAAAGATGAAAAGCTCATGCCATATAAGAAAATGATAGATTATCTAAAAAAGTACTTTGTAGATATCAAGTTTGAACAGATTCCAAGGGCAGAAAACAAAGTTGCGGATGCTATGGCGACAATTGCTTCTCTCTTGCAGTTACCAGAAAAATGAGGTCGTTATGAGTTTATGGTAAAAAAAGTGTCTAACCCTGCTTATGATAATCTAGATTCTCAAACCATATGCCAATTAGTTGACGTTGAATCCTCAGTCTATGGGAAAACCTATGCTTACCTTAAGGATAATATCCTTCCTCCTAATCTTTCTAGAAACTAGAAACGTAATTTCATTTGCCAATCTGCACGACATACCTTAATCGTTGACATACTTTACCATTGAGGTCTAGATGGTACTCTTCTTCCATGCCTAGAACATAATGAGTCTGAGACAACTTTACACAAGGTTCATGAAGGTATTTGTGGAATTCATTCAAGTGGACTAACCCTAGCAAAGAAACTCCTTCGTTTGGGATACTACTGGCCGAATATGGAGAGGGAGTCTTATCAGTTTGTTAAGAAATTCTAGAAATGTCAGATCTATGGTAACTTAATCCATGCATTGGCACAAGAATTGCATCCGTTTACATCAAAATGGCCCTTTTGTTAGTGGGGACTGGACCTAGTAGGGAAGATTAATCCATTTTCATCTAATCCAGACACAAATTCATAATCACAACAACATAATAATTTCCAAAATGGATAGAAGTAGTTCCCTTAACAACAATCACTGGAAAGAAAATTTCTTCATTCATTTTGAATTACCTCATTTGTTGGTATGGCATACATCAGTCCATTGTAACAGACAATGGTAAACCTTTTAAGAACCAGGATTTCTAGGAATTGTGTGAGAAGTTTCATATCCAACATCATTTTTCAACAACGTACTACCCTTAAGGAAATGGTCAAGCAAAGTCCTCAAATAAAATAATTCTAAAAGTTCTAAAGAAAATGGTTAACAATGTTGGATGTGATTGGCATGTTCAATTAAATCCCGCTCTTTGGGTATATAGAACCAGCATTAGAACACCTACATGAGCTACACCATATGCCTTGGTATATGGAACAAAGGCAGTATCACCCATTGAGGTTGAGATTCCATCACTCTGTGTTTCACTGAAGGGTATCATTCCAAATGAGGATTATAGGGTCTCTAGACTTCAAGAGCTAGAACTATTGGATGAACATTGTCAACAAGCTGTGAATCATTTGACGAAATACCAACAAAGAATGTCTAGAAGATACAATCACAGGGTAAAGCCTAGAGTCTTTCAGGTTGGTGACTTGGTTCTAAAGGAAAACCCTAGAAATCAATAGGATAGAGAAAAGAAAGGGAAGTTTGAACCTAACTGGCTCGATCCCTTTGTCATCATATTAGTTTATGGATCTGGGGCTTATCAACTGTCTACACCTGAAGGGGATTTGTTCAATGAATCTATCAATAGTATCCATCTTAAAAAGTTCTACACCTGAATCACCTAGTGCATGGTTCAAATTCTAGAAAAATGGTTACCTTGATGAACACTTGGCAAACAAGCGTCTCAATGACAAGAAAAATACAAAAAAATAAGAAAAGAGAAAAATACAAAAAAAAGAATCATAAAGACTAAAAAAGTGCAATAAAAACATGTAGTGAAAACCTGGAAACAGGCACTACTTGTGATTTGAACTAGCTTTTCCATCTATTAGAGGCATGTCATGGTCATTCACTTTCACCATCATTTTTCCATCCATTATCATTTAATTACAGAGTGGTCATGTCTCACCCTAGTTTGGGGACAAAATTTGGACCTCACTAGGGGCAATAAATTTGAGCTTAAACAAATAGACAAACACCAATATTACAACACAAAAAACACAATGATCATTGGGAAACTCAACATTGAACATACATCAAACATCATAACATTTCATAAAATCAACCATCCATGTCAAACAACTAAAATCAAATCAACCAAAACAACTTTAGGTGGATGATATTCTTTTGAATCATGATTTTATCGCTTTAAGCTTGAATGTTCAAATGTTGTACTTTCATTATTGTTATCATTTCTTTGAAGCAACTTGATGATGTATTGAACTAGAGAAGCTAGGAAGGAGAATGGTATTTTCTTTGTCTGTTGTTTGTGAATTAATCATATTTATTGTGTGAATTTTCACAAGACATGCTCTACAAAGTATCACTGATGACATTCAAAATTCATATATTAAAATGATTGATTCTTGTCTGTTTACGTAAGAAATGCTTAGGTAATCTCAGTTTAAGTATACCTAGATGCTTGTGTTAACTTGCAATATCAAAAATCATGAAAGTAGTACTTAGGTCATCATGGTCTAACTCATACCATCGATGCTTGTACTCACTCTCAACATTTTAAACACTGAATGATGATAAAAAGCACAATAAATGGACTATTAAGGTGACAAATTTGGAATATGTAGATTTGCATGGTTAAATTAGATTGCATTCATATTAGTTTTGCATCTGCATTATATATTTTCTGAGGCTGGTGAATCAATAACATGATAGAGTAATCATAAAATCTCTGACTGAATAAGTGTATACATCAAGTATCAGTACATCATCAAGTCTCGGTACATTAATCAATCCTATATTGGGGCATATCAATCAAAGATGATAAACCACATCAACTAATAATATCTAAATTAACCTGCACCAGATGCAAAATCATGTCCCACGTCTTTAGGAAGTGTTCCCTAGATTGAATAATTCTAAAATCCTCATATGATCATAACATATCACAAATCAACAATCTTATCAATCAATCAATCAAATCTAATCAACTCTGATGAGACTTTGATCAAATCTCGTGAGCATCTATCATTGATCCTTGTCGATCATGAGGAAAATCATCAATCTATCATTGATCCTCACCTATTATGTGGACAATCATCAATCTATCATTGATCCTCACTGATCATGAGGACAATCATCAATCTGTCATTGATCCTCACCTATCATGAGGACAATCATCAATCTATCATTGATCATCACCTATCATGAGGGAAATCATCATCATCATATCATTGATCCTCACCTATCATGAGGTCAATCATCATCATCCTATCATTGATTCTCACCTATCATGAGGTCAATCATCAACTATCACATCAACATCATCAAATCAATTAGCTGGACATGATCATCAAACATAAAGCACAAGGAGGAAACATAAAGCATCAATTAATCAATTAATCAATCTAACAGGCTCAATCTTATTTTTCGGGAGATAAATCAATTTTGCATCATTGAAATTGGAAATCATCAAAAAATCATACAAATTTGAAAAATTCTGAAAAATTCAAAAAACTCAAAAAAGAAGAAGAAAAATTCATCAATTTATATCCCGATGGGGCATATGTTCATCATCACCTGAATATCCATGTCTAAGGCATACTAGTTTTTTTTTTGTCAATACTAGTAGCAACAACAAAATTTTCTTTGAAGCAATGTGTAAACAAATCACTTCAAAGAGGGGAAAAATGTGTACACCTAAAAATGGTCTAGATAATCTAATTAATTAAATGTGATTTATTTGATTAATTAACCTTTAATTCTTCTGCTATTAATTAAAATTAAATATTTATTTATATAGTTCATCTTCTAAATTTTTCAATCTTTATTTTTTTTATTTCGTCTTAATTAAATAAACGAATTTCACTTTGTTTTATTTAATTATTATTATCAAAATTTTCTACTATTTGTTTACATCTATATTCTTTTGATTATTCTATCTTAATTAAATAATCAAACTTCAATAGTTTTTATTTAATTATCATTTATATCTCTTTTATTAAATAAACAATATAAAAAAAAATTGTTTATTAATGATTTTTATTTCTTCCTAAATTTGAATAAATCTAAATATTCAAATATATTCATATTTCTAAAACTCATCATATTTTACCTACCAAATTAGATATAAAACATCTAATTTAATTCAATTGGCATTCACGACAAAGCTGTAGAGACAAATTGGAGACAAACTTACAGGAAATCCTCTTCAATCTTTTTCCTTTGATTCTTCCAATCCTCTGGCAAGATGTTTTTCTTGGGAGGAACAATACCCATGATTAGCTCAAGCTTCTTCATCTCTCACCATTCAATCCTCCAGATCAAATCTAGGCCTTTGTTTTGCTGCCACATCACAGGATGCTGCCGTGAATCTATATATACAACGTTTCTCCATAGGAAATGGATCCCAACTTTGTGCAAACTTACTCTGCAAGAATAGCAATCAAGCAATCAAGCATCTTAGCAATAGCAATATCATTTAGCAATAGTAATCATAGTATAGAATCAATATCATAGATGCATCGTAGATCACCGTAGCTTCCTTTTTATCATATTCATGTTAGCATAGATTACAGTAGCTTCATCATATCATCTAGAAATCACCATACATGATTAGATTATTGCATTTAGCAACATCTCATTCTCTAGATTGGCATTTTCACAGTCACAATGCTTACCAAATCTGAGAGCCCTGTGACTTAATAAATCTTTAGAGATAGAGAACAATATGACACTTTCAGTAGATTTATGTTTTTAAATTAGTTTAATTGCTTTTCAATATTTGATATAATGTCTTATTAAGAAGTGTTTTTAGTTATTTTATTCATTAAATATTCCACACTTATATGAATCATTTAAATAAATACAGAAACATAAATATATATATACTACGTATATATACGTATACTACGTATATATACGTATACTACGTATATATATAATATATACGTAGTATATATATACTACTACGTATATATATACTACATACTACGTATATATATATATATATATACTACATAGTATATATATTATATACTACGTATATATATATATAATATATATATACTACGTAGTATATATATAATATATATATACTACGTAGTATATATATAATATATATATACTATATATACTATGTAGTATATATATAATATATATACTACATATATATATGCCAAATTTAAATCTGATTACGAACACTATTTGAATCATTGAATGACTATTACACTTATATTTCAATTATTGTTCCAATTCTTCGCTTTAAAATATTTAAATATTATTACTTAATTAATATTTTATTTCTTTAAAAGGAAAATAAAAATACCGATGCTTTATGATGAGAGAGTTGCTTTGACAATCAGCAAAAGTATTATTTAGTTTTTATTCTCTCTGTGTCCTCCTGACGTGCCCCAAAACAAGTTTGACGGAAAGTGAAAACTTGAATGCACGAACATAATCATATTTACCCTCCCTAAGGCTAACTATGTATTCACTATTCGTAAATATACACCTGTCTCCCCAACCACATACTCAATTCAACTGATTTGAAGTTTATAGTTGTAGACGTCTAAATTTGGACACTTAATTTATCCAAATTCATCCCCTTTCATCTTAGTTTCATTAATTAAGTAATACTACTATTATTTAATTAATATCTTTAATTCTGCCAAATCCCTAAGGTATTTAATCAAATAATATCTTATCCCTCTAATACCTTCCTCTTTCATCAAATGAATTAAATAAATATCACATTTATTTAATTCCCTTCATGTCACATCCTCCATCATTTTTATCTAATCTTAATCCTTCTTCTAATCTCATCATTAGGATATGCACATGCCTAATCCTTGATTAGGATGTGTCACATCCTCCAACTTTTGCAAGTTGGCCTCTAATCTCTCTTAGCCACCTAACCATCCTCTAATCCCTCACTAACTAGCCTAATCAACCTCTCAAGGAATTTTTAATTTCTTTTATCCTTCCAAAGAATATTAAATTCCTTTTCTCTTTCCCATGTTCTTTATGACATGTGTCCTTAGTCAACCCTACTAAATGCTTTTCTTTTTTGACAAGGCATCTCCCTTCCCCATGTGAATTTTTAATTCACTTTTTAATCCCCCAATGCATTTAAGAAATTTTAAATTCCTTCTCTCATCCCCATAAGGATATTTGAGGAATTTTTAATTCCTCACATGTCCTCTCCCCCACATGGAGACAAGTACCTCCTTTATGAGGAGATCTTGTCCAATCCCAAGGTACTTTGTACCCCCCTCTATGTCATGTCCATCTCCTTCCACCTCATGTCCACTTCACCTTTTAGGGCTATCTCACCTGCCACATGTCAAGATGTGAGGGCTTGTGAGTTCTCAACTCACCTTAGCCCTACATCTTGATATTTGGTGGCTCAATCTTGACCGTCCATTTCCCTTAGGAATTTTCAAAATTTCTATAAATACCCCCTCTCTTCTCTCATTTTGGGGAGATCATTTTGCTAGCCAAACTCTTGCAATTTTGTTTCTTAAATTATACTTAGCCATTTTCTTGTTTTCATCCACTTGCACTCATCCTCACAACACCATTTAGCTTGCATCTACTTGCCATCCAAGGAGCATACACATCAAAGATCGAAGGGCCAACCAAAGGGATTGACTCAATGCAAGGTATATAGTTTCATTTGTTGCTTTTTATCTTGTGTTGTTTCCAACTTAGGCTAATCTTGAGGTGTAGGTTGTTTTGGTGTTTATTTGCACACTTTTACTTGTTGCTTGTTTTCTAACACTCACATTTGACCTATCACAATAGCTTTCAAAAATAGATGTGCTCATTATAAGGATATTGGCTGTAATTTTCATTTTAATAAACATTCTCTAAAACCCTCGTGGAAACCTTATTTTCAGGCTGCAGGTCACTAATTTGGAGAAGCAAAGGTCAATAACAATGAGCAAGAGTTTGGAGAAGTGAAAGGTCAATACCAGCTTATGATAAGGGTCAATAGCAGCGACCAAGAGTTTTGAGAAGCGAAAGGTCAATACCAGAGAACTAACACCATAAGAAAGAACTAAAAGAATGGCATAACATATTCAATGGGAGAGAATCAATCGCGGCCATTGGAGTGTACGCTGTGTGAGGTCACTCTTTATCTTACATCAAGATTGGGTTCATCTTATACAAAAATACATAAAGTAGGCCAAATGACTGGTCTTTTGTTAGGGAATGAAGTTTTACCCAGATGCTATAAAGAAGGGATACGCGAAATATGACATAGAAGCAAGAAAAAACCATAATGACAAGCTAATATGATACCTGTTATCATGAAACAAACACTCAGGTCCTTTGTCTTCACTTGTTTTCTTTGTGTTCTTTCACCGTACGCACCATTATCTTGTCTTCTTTCTGTTCTTTCTCCCGCAGCTTGCATCCATTAATATCTCTATCAGAGCTGTGTGTTTGTGCTGAATAGATTTATTCCTTTTTTGTAGGGTTAATAAGTGGTGAATTCTCATATATTTACCAACAATAGTAGATGGGGAAGATACAAATTTATGATGACTGAGCTGGAGGTTGATATTTTTATGGCACACGTCATAGACAAGAAGATGGACACCCTCATTTATGCCCAACCAACTCAACAATTAAATATGGTCAGTGCTAATGTGGAAGAGTAATCATTCGTGCTCTATTTAAACAATCATGAACTAAGCAAGACCAGGCCTATAGAATGAACCGAGACAGTAGTGTGAAGCGCCCTTCATATCGTTCCAGGTTACATAATGCTTGGTCACACGATTCTGCGGCTGCTCAAATTTTGTAATCTGGCAAGAACTATGTGGAATTTTGCTTTTCCCAAAGATCCAGATATTTGTAAGCATATCATATGTACCCTAGGAATTGTCCTATGTGCCATGTGGACCAATAAAATGCTTACACAGGAATTGTAGTTGACCCCACCCTTCATAAAGATCGAACTGGGATAGTTGCACCGTACCATTGATCTTAAAACAGGGAAAATACCCAACTGACAACTATTTTATCCACACTTATCTTGCAAAACATTCACATGGCCATAAACGAGAACGACTAGCTCCACCAACGCACAATGAAAACAACTTGCAACTGACCGTACTGTTTGCAGTATTCTGGCATGAGATTGACGGCAAACCACAATTGTTTTATCGCGTGAGACTTGTTTCAGGCCAAAAGATCATGCATAATATAGCCTATCAGCTAAAAATAGTAGTTTTTGTTTATAGTTGATACATCCTTGGATGTTTTGGAGGAGAATTGACCTATAAAATGAAGGAATAGTGTCTTATGAGATATAAAAGTTGAGGTCTTATGAGATGAATTACGCACCACACTACCTTGACTTAAAGCCAAAGTAAGTGCCTTGCTGAAGTGAAAATATATCTTCAACCAACCTCTTTCAAATAGTATATATACTACGTATATATATACTACGTATATATATATATACATATATATACTACATATATATGTATATACTACGTATATATATACGTAGTATATGTACATACGTAGTATATGTATATATACGTATATACATATACTATGTATGTACATATACATAATATATGTATATACGTATATATACATATACTACGTATATATATGTGTATATATACGTAATATATATGTATATATACGTATATACTACATATATATATTATATATACTACATAGTATATATATTATATATATACGTAATATATATACTATGTAGAAGTATATATATTAAATATATAATATATATACGTAGTGTATATATATATAATATATACTATGTAGAAGTATATATATTATATATATACACTATGTATACATAGTGTATATATATAATATATATATACTTCTACATAGTATATATATTATATATATACACTACGTATATATATACTACATAGTATATATATACTATATAGTATATACTACGTATATATATACTATATACTACATAGTGTATATATACTATGTATGTATATATATACTACATAGTATATACTATGTAGTATATACTATGTAGTATCTATGTAGTATATGTATATACTACATAGATACTACATAGTATATACTATGTAGTATCTATGTGAGTATACATATACTACATGAATACGTATATCTATAGTATATGTTAACCTTGGTAATATATATACTACATAGTATATATATATAGTGTAGTATATATATACTATGTGGTATATGTAGTATATATACACTATTACTACATATACTACATAGTGTATATATATATATAATATATATATACACATGTGAGGTATATATAAGGACATATATATATAATATAGTGGTATATATAGTAGAGAGACATATAATATATATATGGAAAAATATATATATAATGGTATAGCATGAGAGTGGCATATATAGTAGTAGTAGTGGAGCAATATATGCAGGTGGTATGGAAGAGGGGTGGTATACATACTACATAGTATATACTATGTAGTATAATACATATATACGTAGTATAATATATATTATATAGTATGTATATATAGTATATATAGTATATATATACTACATAGTATATATATACTATGTAGTATAATATATAATATGTAGTATATATATATACTACGTAGTATATATATACTATGTAGTATATATATTATATATATATATTACGTATATATATTATATACTATGTAGTATATATATACTACGTATATACTAGTATATACATTATATACTACGTAGTATATATTATATACTACGTAGTATATAATGTATATACTAGTATATACGTAGTATATATATACTACATAGTATATAATATATATACGTAATATATATAATATATATATACTTATATGTAGTATATATACTACGTATATATATTATATATAATATATATACGAAAGTATATAATGATATATATACTATATATATACGTAGTACTACGTATATATATATACGTATATACTATGTATATATATGTATATATACGTATATACATATATATTATGTATATGTATATACATAGTATATGTATATATATGTATGTATGTATATATATACATAGTGTATGTATATATATGTATATATATACATACATACGTATATATACATATACTACGTATGTACATATACTACGTATATATATGTATATACATGTATATACATATATATATTATGTATATATACTACATATATATACATATATATACAACGTATATATATGTATATATACGTAGTATATATATGTATATATACGTAGTGTATATACTACGTATATATGTATATGTATATACTACATATATATATGTAGTATATGTATATACTACGTAGTATATATATACTATGTATACATATACTACGTATATATATATACATATACTACGTATATACATATATATATATATATTACGTATATACATATACTACACATATACATATACTACGTATATATATGTATATACTATATATATATGTATAAGGCTTGCCACAAATTTAATGGCTATATTTGAATTGTGTAGTGGCCGACAACTAGGTTATAATGCCTCCGTCTTGGGCATGCAAAATATAGACTATTATTTTCATTTTTGAATAACACATAGGTAGTGAGGCGAGGAAAATATTAGGAAAAGGTGGGTCGTAGGAATGAATAAAGCAAAGGAACTTGAAGGAAAAATCCAAGGATAGCTTACTCGATTTGATATTGAGGTAGTCCGAACCATGCAAGAAATATAAACTCATTTTTATTGCCATTCTTATCTTCATTATTATCAAATGATAGCAATTTCATTTTGTATATCAATTGTTTTCATTTTTTTCTATGAGTACATTTGATAGAAGCCATGACCTTGGGCCGAATGGCATAGTGTCCTTTTTGGGTCACTGGTTTTGCATTAAATGTGTATGAGATCTTTCTTTTAGGAAGCCATGCAACTAGCTCTATGAGCTAAGCCAAGCCTTTGAGTGATAAGCTCAGGCGGTTCTTCCTTGAGGGATGCTCACATGAGCATGCCATATGATGACATTCATATTATTTGCAACATTTTATTGTAACTCACTATGAATAACCAGTGATGGGGATCGATTAAGGATTCCCTTAGAAGAGGGTTTGAGAACCTGTGAATTTCTTCCTTAGGATTGTTCACCACCCTAGCGGCTACCGAGGCTCAAAATGCTTCAAGAGCCAATCTTAAACTCATGTTACTTTTTAAATGTAAAGCCCGTAGGGCTATCAAAATTAATTCAATGACAATGTCAGTGATTCCTTTTATACTTATATGGGATCGACTATGATCTAGGGGAAATAAAGACCCCTCTAAAAGTTGTATTGTCTTGTAATTCATATCGAAACCTAATATTAAAATGGGATGATAACAACAAATGGGAAGGTCTGTGTTTATTGTTTTTAAGCCTTGAATGAATGTAGGTTGTCTTTGCTTTCAAGCCAACCTTGTTCAACAAGGATGGTGGATTGAAAACCATGTTGAAATGAAACCAAGGTCAGCATGTAGAATATCCTTGCATGCATGGTGATAGATAGTAAAGTACATAGGCATAAATTTGAATATAATAATGATGATATTGACCATTAGGAGATGCTTAACTCAAAGTAACCATAGCTTGATGTTTATCCGGTTGGGCAATAATATTTTTTTGAATATTGCCATACTGTCCTTATGCATGTTATAGGGTAGATTTTTACTTCAATATTTTTTGTACAATGTGAAAGAATTGTATTGTTTCTTCTAATTGTTAGTGAATCATATGCTTGTAAAAGTGATCATTTCTTATAAGAACAACTAGAGATCTGTAATAGAGCAGTGATATTATTGATTTTTCTTAAAAATGAATTGTAGAAAAGAGAATATGAATGTTTTGTTGCATTACAACTCTGTTTGATTTATAAATGTTTAAATGATAAATGTGCATATGTGAGAAGCTTGCTTATAACTGTATAGTAGGAATGATACTTTTTCTATTTAAGCCAAGAATGTACATAAGTAAACAACTAGTTTTGCAACTATTTAGAAGGAAATAGTAAATGTATGCTCAAACAATATGTATGAAACTGTAAGTCTTATATTGTTCACTTGACAATGAAAGGTCAATAGAATACTATTTAAGTTGAAATCTGAATTAGTGAATTTTTCAGAATGTATGCACAAACTCAAACATTAGTAGGCACATATAAGTGTATGCACATAGACTTCATCTATGTACATACACATACTTGTGACATACCTTTTTTTTTTCTTTTTTTTCTTTTAGTACTTTCATTTTAATAGAAAAATGCTTGAGATGATAAGTAGAAATTAGTCATAAGAATGAAGTGACTGAATGATGAATTACTCCATGAATCATAAATTTGTTTTTCAGATTGAGCTTACTTTACATTTGATAGACATTTATGTAGAAGTAAATTGAACATTGAAATAGAACAATGATACCTTAGTTGACTAGATTATCTATGGGTAGTTGCTGCTAGAGGGTAGATAGTTGTTTAGTAGGAAGTTACCTTCTGGGACGAGTGCCAAAATGGGTCAGAGAGTATAGGTTTGCTTTACCAGAACCTATCATTTGTTGTTGTTGCAACACACTTTTATGCTTGGCCAAACAATATTGTTCATTATGTATGCATGAATGAACTCTGTCATTTCACTCTTTGCCATTCCTAGCATAGATCTTGCACTTTCTTTTTCTAGCATACAAGATAGAATTTGCATGTTGATTCTAGGCACACACCAGATTCCACCTTACAGGTTGTTCTCTTGCTAAAATCTTCATGCAGGGTCAGGCATTCTTCAAGTCAAAAGAATAGTGGGGAAGCATAAGCTTCCTGGTTGGGTGGTAAAGTGCTTCAACCATGTTCTCGTCCACCAGTGGAGGTGAGATATGAAGAAGAACCTTAATGTTCACCAGACTAATATAGTCTATGTTGTAACTTGATGTAACTATCATTTAAGTACTTGATGAGAAATGTACCATGAAATGATATTATGGCTTTTGGTGCCAATTTCACACAAGATTTCACTATTTTTTGATATTGTTGGTGTGAATAAGGTGTTTTAACTAACTAGTTCACCTAGTAGGTCCTATTCGCATGTATAAAAAACACTCTTGATAGGGTAAAAAAATTATTGCATCCAAAAATCACTCGTATAATGAAGTCAATTTTATATTGTGCAACAAAAAGCTCAGGAGCTCAAGTGGGCAAGACAAGGTTTCACTTACAGGCTCAGGTCAAAGGTATGTTGAATGAAATAACCACACAAAAAGTAGAAACTTAGAACAAAATACTAGGAGAACTTGGAGAAAACTTTCCTTCAACTAGATGTTTGAGTCTTCACTCCAAATTCTGCTTTGCAACCTACACATAGAAGAATGAGGGGAAAAGGTTGGGGTTGTATAGGGGTAGATGCCTCAGTCAGACCCCCATTTTGGTGTTCCCACCTCCATAGAAAACCAAGTTGGAAAGGAGTGTAAATGAAGTAAACAAAGCGTGTGGTGAAAGAAAAATCCACTTCAGGAGTAGAACCTGCACCACAAAGTAGCAAATGAACAAGTAGGAGAAAAGAGTAAGAGAAGAGTGTGTCACCCATGGGCCTAAACCCTCTCTGGAGCACATAGATGCACCATTGAGCACTTCCTTGAGAGCTATAGCTATTGGAAGGAGCTCAGTTCGACATGGCTTCGCTTGTGAGAGTGCTACTATCAAGAATAAAGAGAACTCAAGAATGAAAGTGTAGAGAGAGCTTCATTGAATGGATTGAACCCCCAAATAATAACAAAAGAGGGCTTTTTGTTGCATACAAAGGTGGAAAAGAGTTGTTACATTTGAATTTTGACTACTAGGATATGTGTCAAGAGAGTCAAGATTCAAGATTCTCCATTTCAAATGCAGAAAACTGCCAGGATGCTAGCACGTCGCACAAGCGTCTAAGGCTTAAATTTTTGGGAAACGTGCTGTTATGCTTTTGTTGCTCTGCCACTAGTCCACATGGAGTCAAAATTTTGAGATTCTGACTCATGGGATTTTTTTCATTAATGCTCTAAGGTGTCATAAATACTAAGAAAAAGTGAAAAATGTGGAATTTCCCCTAGGTGCAATTTTGCGACATTACAACATCACATCAAAATATATTACAATGTATTGGCTTTATAATGCCATTTTTCCCGTATGAAACTAATACGAGAATATAAGGACCAAAACCTAATTTATGTAATAAACTAACAACTAACTAAAGTGATTATTATATAATCACTTAAATTATTTATATTAAATATTAATTTATGTTATGCACTATTTTCCAACACCCCCCTTTAGTGCTAACATAGAGAAAAACTAGAAACTACACTAACAACACCAACAACAGTTATAAATGGGCAGTAAACCATGTGACATGCTTCAAGTAAATTTTGTGCAGCATTTTACCAAGTAACCCACACCAATATTGATGATTTTCGAAAAGTACACTTGGATTTTAATTTAGAGGTTTTGTCAGTAAATAACAACAATGATTCTCTATGGAAATGCTTTGTCCAACATCAAAGTCTTCGCTATCAAGTCCTCTGCTTGACATTTCACAATAATAATCCCTTTTGTAAAGGCATATCGACTTTTGCAAACTTTAAGAGAATGATATAACCGATGAATAATCCCAAATAGGATTTAGAATCACATTCATATAGCAAAACTACTGCCCTTTGATACCATTAATATTCCATAGCAATAGCATATATATAGTCGCCACAAAATAAGTAATATTTCGAGAACATATAAGCAAATTCTCCCGTGTGAATGATGCTCAATGAGAAAGTAATTTCGATATCAAAATGATGTGAGAATTGTCAGTGATCTCTATCTGTACCCATCAACATATAGAAGGCTTTGTATAGATTATATCCCCTCATAAACGCCACACAATATTTTTGGGCAATAACAACCTGTGCTGAATATTGAAGCAATATCGCTTTAGTTGGAATCCCATCATCTTGTAACCATTTTGTATCAGTAGTAAATATGCCAACTACTTCTCGATGGCAAGAGTAATCTCCAACGACTTCAAAATGCTTATGAACCCATGTAATATATGTTAATGCAAATATCTTATTTTTGAGTTAGCATTATGAGTTTCCCTTTACTCCTATGTTGTTTCTTGTTCGTCCATATGTGCCTTATATGATTATTTGAAAGTCATCAGAATATATCTATTTGTCTTCATTCCCATCTCTGATTTACTTTAGTTCCAAATCATCTAGGCTCACTAACATTTATATGAAATCAGGATGTCTCAAACCTCTTGTAATTCGTCCCAAAAAAAGAATGAATCTGCTCATAGATAGACAACGCCACATTGAAAATTGCAGAGATAAATACATCAGTCAAGAAACAATGAACCACATTCATTTCAAGACACTTCTAAAATTTTCAAAACCCTATTGTTTTTTGATATAAATACACTTCTGCAATAGATTGGGGGATAATTTTTTTATTTAAATTTTGGGATTATAACAATGGACATACTGGAATGTCAAACAATGGCAAGAATGAACACAGTGGCGCGAAAGAGAAGAAATGTAGATGAATGATGGAGTCAAAAGGGTTTTGCACATGGTCTACATTGCTCACCTATTGACAAACACAAGAATGGAAGAAAACAATAGCAGTTGCACATGCTCCTCACTGCAGTACCATTGTAAACACCACTTTGGATGAAAAAAAATGAATGAAAGGAGATCAAAGAGAGGTCTAGGAAGAAACCTGCTCTGATACCATATTGAAATGAGAGGAAAAATGAGATTACTCTCAAATCAAATTTCTATCATTCATATCACATCAAAACCATATTGGCTTTATAATGACATTTTCCCATATGAAACTAATTGTGAGAATATAACTCCCAAAACCTAATTTATTTAATAAACTAACAACTAACTAAAGTGATTATTGCATAATCACTTACATTATTTATATTAAATATTAATTTATGTTATGCGTTATTTTCCAACAAGAGCTACAATTTTTTTTATGAGAACCCCTCATAATGTACTTCTTGGAGAGGTATGCAAGATCTCAAAAATTTGAGGATACAAAATTTATACATATGCAACGTAAAAATCTTCTCTTTTGGTTGCTTAAATGATATTTCTTTGTTCATTTCTTTCTTGCTATACAACTTGGCTAGAGGTATTTGGAAATGTCTTGTTAAAGCTATCATTATGTTGCCAGGGAACACGTTCTCTTGGATCAAACCATAGAAATGTGTATTGAACACAACCCTTTAGACATGCACATGGCCTTATGGATGATTAAACATATCTAAATTCTTTTTAATGCGGGTCTATAATGTCACAAATTTAATTAATTTAATTTTGTGGAAAAAAATATCTTGGGAAATAAATTTAATTAAAATTAATTATTTAGACCTAAATTGATTATTATTTCTCATTTTTATAAAAGAGTTTAATTAATTAATAAAATATTATTATTTTTAGTATTCTCCTAGAATGAGGAGTATGATAATTCATGGATATGGAAAATGTAACTCCCAAATCATTTGGCATATTTATTTATGACAAATTCTATGACAAGGTTATGATTTTTTATCACAACTTATAAATGGGTAGTTAAAATTAATAGTTATGGAAAATAAAAAGAATCAACAAGTTAGAAATTAATGGGGAATTACAAGAATTTAATTTCTAAAGAGAATCTTCATTATGATATTATTCTATGGAAAAAAATTATGACATTTATAAGTGGGTGTAGGAAGAGCATCTTTGACTAGCTAAAGATAGATGAGTGTAAGAGGAGGTTATGCCAACTCTTTATAAGGTCTATTTTGAGAAGGAATATTTTAAAATATTTTAATTGATATTTATTTAGGTAGGAGCTACAATATTAGAAATTTTCCCACAACTTGCATATAAGTTAGACAACCTCACTAGTTCGTATTTTTATCAATTTTGTTGATTATCAAGTTGAAGAAAGCTTGCAATATGAACTTAAATAGGTGAATGCAAATATGAAATATGTAGATTAACCTTTAGCCTTAGTGTGAAGAAAGAATGAGAGAGAGAGATAGAAGAATCATAACACATGCAACAACAGATTTATGTGGAGAAACCCCAAAGGGAAAAAACTCCACCACTGAAAGAGAGGCAAGTATATTACTAATATTATGAAATATTACATGCAGCAATAGACTTCTCTTATCATCCATGTAAAATCCTGTAGCACCCTGTTACCTTGCAAACCTGCAAAACTGATTTGAATAACTCTAGCTCAAGGCCCCTATTTAAAGAGATTTGTGAGGATGAAAGCCACCATGGTTTCACCAAACAATAGGCAACAATACCACCTAGCAAAAACCCACGCCTCCCTTCATGAAATGGTCATGATGTCCTAAAAATAGCCTCTTACAGATGCTCTTACAGCTGTCATAAGGCATAACTTATGCATGAGCACCTAGGGTCAAAGATAGCATATTCTGTCATAGGAATATGTCATACTTGTCATAGGAATATGTCATACTGTCATAACATCTTATGACAATTGTCATACATGTCATAGATGCTCTTACAACATCCTAACAACCTCATTCTAGAAGATTCCAAGTGGGATGCCTAGCTATTTTTTCCTTTTCCTAAATGAAAAACGGTAACGGTAACACTACATTTACATTGTCTCTTTCACCACCGTTGGTTAAACGGTTTCACCTCTTATGGGTAAATGTTGAAAACTCTTTAGAAGAATAATTAATTAAAGGATTTACAAGGTTGATGGCACCTAAATCCTAACAAATTTATCAAGTTTATTCATCACTTGAGCACTTGTGTTCAACTAAAGGATTTAAGATTGAAACCCCTTGGATTCTTAGAGATTAGAAGATGAAAAATCATTAATTTCTTGAGAAAAACTCACTCAAAGGCTGTATTTTCACTTCAAATATTGTTTTTACTTTAAGCATATATTTTCAATAGTTTATAATTATAAAATTTCATAGGAGAGAACTCCACATAGTGAAGATTATTTGAGAATTATTTATTATTTATTTTTCTACAATATCTAATATATTTAAGTATTTTGCTACACATTTTTTTTTTAAAAAAGGGGGTAAAAATTTATTAATTCAAAGAAACATTACAAAGCCAAAGTCCAACCACCAAAACGATCAACCAACCCGCAACAAAATTCCCCAAAGGAACCCAACAAAGGACCCAATTACATATGAAAGTCTTCCATAATTAGCTTTTTTAGGGACAACAAGAGCTTTAAGGATAAAAGTCCCCAGTCATCAATAATCCAACTCTCCACATGCTCAGAGGCCCACTTCGCCAGAAGATCAACAACCCAATTCCATTCCCTAGGAATATGGCAAAAGGAAACAAACTCCAAAGTATTGCATAAATTCACAATCTGTTGGATTACCACAACTAATTTTTAGTTTAAAACTCCATCAAATCTCCACTCATATAGCATATCAACCACAATCTATGAATTCTAATTCACATATAATCCTCTTCTAGCCCAAAGAACAACCCCTTTCAATAGCATGCAAAATAGCAAGAGCCTCCATAAGATTATTAGAATGATGACCCTTGTAAATCGAAAAGAAAAACACCACACCACCATTACTGTCCTTGCCAATACTACCAATCCCAGCATGTCCAGGATTCCCCCTAGAAGATCCATCAGTATTGATCTTCAAAATCCCTTGTGGGGGAGGATGCCACTGATCCTCTCGATGAACCTTCTTCTTGACCTGACGAGGACCATTACTTGTAGAGAAATTAGAACTACTACCCTCTAAGTGAAGATTCCTTACAAAGGGAAGATCACCTGGTTCCACAGTGATCGAAAGATCACTTTTAGCTAGAATAGTCTCTTGAATCTTGCTGAAGATCTTCCTCCATAGGATCTCCCCTTCCTGCTTCACATCATGAAAAATCCTTCTATTTCTTTCAAGCCAAATATGCCAAATAATAAAGGTAGGGCCAATAATCTAGGCAATCTCAAGAAAGGTCATCTTAGCAGGGGGTCTCCCCAAGCTCTCCTAGAACTCTATCGAAGAAGAAGCATGAACAAAAGGGTGGCCCCAAACCCCCCACCAAAAGTTCCAAATAATCCTAGTGTAAGGACATTGAAAGAAAAGGTGAGAAGTATCCTCTTCACAATTATTGCACAAAACATAGATGGAAGGACCTTGGAAACCTCTTTTCTATAAATTATCCCAAGTAAGACATCTATTTTGAACCACCAACCATAAAAATAAATTACATTTGGGCCAATAAAACTTATTCCAAACCTGCTTCCACCAAGGGATCCCAACCTTTCCAAACACCTGTCTGTCCAAATCCATATACCTAGTAGCAACAAAAAATTTGCCATTTGGATTAGGACCCCAAGCCAAAATATCATTATCTTGTAGAGAGTTGCACATTCTACCAGCCAAAAATTTGGAAAGCTCATGTCTCTCCTCCTGAGTACCTCCAGGAGGCCACTCCTGGGGGTCCTTCCAATGCCACACCTCCACTTGACATAGGCTTGAAGAGTTTTGAAGTCTTCCACCTTGCACCAACCAACTTCCATCAAGCTATCACAAAGAGATTGCAAATGAGGAAACATATAAATAATAGGGGGATAACCATCCCAAGAATCATACCAGAAGAGGGAATCTGAGCCCTTATTGTAGATCCAAAACAAACCCTCCTTAATCAACTTAGCTCCTTTTTTGAGAGTATCCCAAGTCATAAACCCTTTCCCCTGGGGACAATATCTAGGAACATTAGAAGATTTCACCCCACTGAGGTACTTAAAATTGAGAATTTTGGCCCAAACCTAATCTTGACAAGAGCACCAGTGCTAATACAACTTAGAAGCTAAAGCATGTCCCATCAAACTAGAAGACTTAAGACCAAGACCACCATCCTGTTTTGGCCTGCAAACAGATGCCCACTTCACTAAGCTCCACTTTGAATTGAGAATATTTCCTGCCCAAAGGAACTAACGAGTGAGGGAATCAAACTCCCTAAAAAATTTGACAAGAGCAACTTGCACAAAGTATTAGTAAATAGGAAGAGATTGCACAACAAATTTGAGAAAAACCACATGACCCACTAAAGAGAGCCACTGTGAGTCCAATGACTAACCCTCCTAAAAAATTTATTCAAGACATCCTGCCAAATTTTTTTTGGCTGAGGACCCATAGTAAGAGGAATCTCCAAATAAACCAAAGGAAGAGTGGCAATTTGAAATCTAAGAATCTAAGCAATCCTAGATTGAATAAGCCGTGGAGTATTGAAAAAGTAAATAGAAGACTTGTTATCATTAATCTTTTGACTAGAGGCAACCAAATAAGTATCCAAATCCTTCCTTAAATTCATAGCTTCATTTATTTTGGCCACACCCATTAAAGTAGTATCATCAACGATTGAAGATGGGACAAAGGTGGCAACATGTTACCCCAACGCCACCCCTAAATCAATCTTTGACCAACACAAGACTTGATAAACCTCTCTAGCTGCTCAGCCATAATGATGAAAAGATATAGGGACAAAGGACCTCCTTGCCGAAGACCCCTAGAAGCTCCAACTAGATCTGAAGGCTCCCCATTGATAAGCACGAAAAAGGAAGTAGAAGTCACACAACTCATGATCCAATCAATCCACTCTCTGTGAAATCCAAAAGCTAAGAGAACCTTCTGCAAGAAGGCCCATTTGACTTTGTGTCACAAAAAATGTATTTCTTGCTTGATATGGGAACAATTGATGACAAATTGGACTTAATGAGGCCTTGATTTAGTGTTGTGAGTTTTTTTAAACATCTACACTAAGTTTTGGACCCTTGCAAATTGAATAAAATGCATTTAACAATGTCTTGTAAAGGTGTTGTGAAAGACTTTCACACTTCTCTAGACTAAATGGACCTATCTTTCCCCTAATTCAATGATATAAATGGCATTCTGAGCACATTAATCTAGGTGGTGTAAATTAAACCTAATTCTAATCTAGTGTTGTAATCTGTTTCACACATTCACATTGGATATTGTACCTGTAGACACTAAAAATTATCTTAGGCTTGCGACTCTAATTTTCGTCATAATTCTTATTTTCATTTTCATAATTAAATAATGTTAATTATTTAATTATTTTCTAAGGTCATATGTCCTCTATTAATTAAATAACTTTAATTATTTAATTACTTCATCTTTTTACCTTTATTCTTCCTAGATTAATTAATTAAATATTATTTATTTAATTATGCCGCTAATTAAATTTATCTTCTTTCTAAAATTAAATAAACTATTATTTAATTTATTCTTATGATAATTTCAACTATAATTAAATACTCATTTTAAATTATTTAATTATTCCTTAGCCTTTTCTCCCTTTAATTAAATAAATCTTTGTTTATTTAATTTAATCTCAAAATATTGAATGCTGAATTAAATCATTATTTAATTCATAAAAAGATTTATCCATAGCATATTCCTCTATAATTAGATAATCTCCTTGTTATCTAATTAGTCATTTATCACTTAAGTCTAGATATAATTAGTGTTGGCCTTGTCGTTGCACCAAAAGATCAACCTGTCAATGCCCGATACAAGTTTCAGTTAAGATACACAGGAGGCGGTTAGACCATGTCACAAACCCAAGCACCATGCTACAAGGAAGAGCAAGGGACACACCATCTTGCAATAATCCCCCCCCCCCCAACACAAGCGAGGGGTTTGAACTTGTGATCAACTCTGATACCAATTGTTAGCCTTGCCATTGCACCAAAAGATCGACCTGTCAATGCCCAATACAAGTTTTAGTTAAGATCCACATGAGGCGGTTAGACCATGTCACAAACCCAAGCGCCGTGCTGCAAGGAAGACCAAGGGACACACCATCTTGCAATAATTAGATCATTCAGTTATCTAGTGAGATAATATCTGAGTACATCTTTAACGAATAGACTTTTTGTGTTAATCAGTCTGTTATCTAGATTAGATCTTATCTTCTACGTGCAAACCTCTATTAATTAAATAAATTTAATTATTTAATTAATTTATTCTTATCTTCTATCCATGTCAATATTTATCTTTTACATGCAATCTTTATTCTTCTGGGTCTTGACTAGTTTCCAATAAAGATTAAATTATTATTTAATTTAATCCCCACCTTTTATGCTTTATCACTCACACTAATTCAACCCTAACCCTATTGCATGTCACATATTTTAATCTCAATCATCGGTTTATCTTTTAATCTGAGCCTGTCATTCGAAAATCACATTTTCTATAAATTGGCTTTACTTCTATCATTATTACTCCTACCGAAATCTTATGAGTTTTGGAAGCAACTTTCTTAATCTTTGATGTTTTGCTATTATCATTATCATGAGGCCATACTTGCATGCTTAATGAAAATTTGAGGGTATCATAGAATGATGAAATGGAGAAGGATAATGGAGGTTATTCATGGAATCAAATGTGTGTTTGGTAAAATCCTTTGTTTATGAATGCTTTTATTGTTTTCCATTATTCTCGATTATTTAGCTTGGGTTTAGTTTAACTCATGTTTTAATTGCTTAACCTATGAATTTTTCCTTTGTTACATCTGGTGAACCCGACGTGAACTACTAACCCACTTGATTAGCATTCTTTGTTTGGAAGTTTTTGGTGTTTTTTTGTCTTGAAGGGTGTAGATACTTTTGAAGAATCTTGAAAATGACACTTTTGGGAGTCTTTTGAGGTCAAATAAATAGCATGGTTGCATCCAAAAGGGTTGAGAGATGAATTTTCATATATTATACTGCATATTTTGGTTAAGGGTAGCAATTTTTTCAAGAAAAAACACATTTTTTTTGTAGCTGTGAGTTGAAGTGACGCATTTGCAAGCTAGAATGGCACATTTGTGGCTTCTTGTGACACATATGACTTTTTGTGACACATATGTGGCCTCCTGTGATGCATTTGTGGCTTCATGTGATGCATCTAACTTTGTGTGACACATTTGAATTTGCATGACGCATCTGTGGCTTCTTGCAACACATCTGAATGGTAATAAAAAATAATAATTTTCTGATTTATGAGATTCTGAATTTTCATTTTAATGATTGTAGTTTTTCATTATGACTAATTCAGAGTTTGCAACATGTGATCTTGTTGAGTTAATATAGTTTTTGCAGGATGATTCATAGAAGACAAATATACAAACTGTTTTTGCAGGATGATTGACAAAGAACAAAATTTGAACTTCTAATGTGTGGTCTTGCAAGACGCTTGTCGAAGATTGATTTTGAAACTGATTGTATGATTAGATTAGATCATATTTCATTTGGTGCTTAAAATAAATCACTATTCTTTGTGTTTGGTACGTTCACACATTCTGTGTAGATTAAAATCTGATTCAATAATAAGAGTATCCTCTCCCCTTGTGCACTTGTGCGATCCTAGGTGTAAGAGAAATTATTATTGACTCTAGAACTAGGCCTTCCTTGGTGGGAAAAAGTACTTACCCCAAGGCAACTAAAACCGAAAACAAGCTAAAGCCAAGCTACTCCTGACCGGTATACAAATGTGAATGCTAATGGAAAATTTAGCATTGCAGGTGCAAATTTGTTATACAGACAAGTTAATCTTGCCTTGTGTATAACCACCTGAATGGGTTCCCTTATTAAAATCCATTTGTTTTTAAATTACCAAAATCCTTCTATTTGTTGTTGCAAGAGGTCAAACCTTTGAAGCCGTCCCACATACTTGCAGTTCTTAGTAGAGATGAAGAGTTTGTCATGGGAGATTCATGAGAACTCGAAGCTTGGTTGACCTGAAGATGTGAGTGCCATGGAGGGTAGCTAGTGTGGTCAAGCTTCTAATCATCTACTCTGAATAAGCGCACCTGGAGAAATCCAAGTGGGAACTCAACAAATATTGTCCTGACCAACCATAGGATCGTACTTGTCTTCTTGGAATTAAGAATTTTCATGTCAAAACCAAACCAAGACAAAGTTTTTTCTAACTATCTTCTATTTGCCAAAATTTGATCAAAATCAGATTGAAACAAACCTACAAATTTATAGTAAACCACATTTTCTATAGAGAATTGCATCTACTTTTATAAACCACATCTGCTATTGTAAAATGCATCTACTACTGTGAACCACAACTATTGCTGTGAAACACAACTGATTGTTAAACAATGCATTTGCCAAAAAATTGCAACACAATTGGTGATAAATAATGCATATGTTAAACCTGAAACACAATTTTTTTTCTGAAATGCCACATTTGTATTCTAAAACACAATCATGACCTTAAAAGCCGCAATTGCCTATCACTCAGATCCCCCACCATGTTTGCAATTTACCTTGATATGCTTGCTAGTCAAGTTGAATATCAATTACTCCGTAATGGTCAATACCAACAAGCCATAGACTTCAAAAGACAATTTATCCAATCCAAATGCCAATCAACATCAACCCATGGTCAAATACCCACATACCCTTCCTACCAACAATCCATAAGGCCTAGTCATTTAGCCATTTGTCCTCACTATCAAGAGTCACTTGACATAATCAATGCCATTAATCCACGACAAACATCTATGATGCATGCCTATCCTAACCTTGACAAGGGAAACCAAATTTCCACTAATCCCTTCCAACCTTCCATGTCCTATCCTAGTCCTTCATCCACTAATCCCTTCCAATCCATTCTATCTCAATCTATAGCTAGTCATGAAAATAAATCTAGTCATGGTCTCCAAAGTCACATCCCATCTACTAAACTTGAGGATACATGTCAAATGGAAAGCCCAAAGCATGAAATCGTGGCTTCACCTTCATTTCAAGATAAAAGTAGTCCATCCCACGATCCTATCTTTCAGTCTATCCAAGAAGTCCTAGATAATCATGGCATCCAAAATACACCTATCATTGATTAAGATTCCCTTCCCAACCATATCATTCAAGACAAACCCATATTTGATCAAGACACTACCATTGATCAAGAAATCCAAAATGATACACTCATTGAACTTTATGCCATTCATGATCAAACACTTGAAGATGACCTTATCCAAGCTCCAAATATCAAAACTTCCCAAAATGAAGTTCACTTGCCTCCTTGGAATACATAGATAATCAAACAAATGACATAGACAACATTCAAGAAGAACATAAGGAAGCTATCATTGACCAAGTCAAAGATGAAGGCACAAAATATATTATTGATCAAATTGATGTCTTAAGGGACCAAGAAGACACAATCCTGACAAATGATGATGCCAAAATATCCTATCAACTAGGATCAACCACTTTTGTTAAATCAAGCTTTCTCATAGAGGAGAATATTTCGAGCAACAATTTACACAATGATAGGTTCACATATTTCTTCCAAAATGAAAAAAACCCCATTGCAAAGAGAATATGTCAAAGCATGCAATATGAAGGAAAAGGACTAGGAATACATGAGCAAGGCATTCGAGAACCAATACAGTTTTATGAAAATCCTAGACATCAAGTCCTTGGCTATTCTTTAGTTAGAGAATCAAATGATGTTATTGGTAACTCCTCGATATTGGGGGAAACTTTATCTGATACAAACATCAAAATGGGGTCCATGAGTAGTTCTTACCAAAGGTTGTTGTCAACACTCCTTCCATCCACACCATAAACCATTATTCCAACATGAATAAACCTTCCATTTGGACCAACAAAAATAAAGATATTACAAATCCAAAGTTTAAAATCAAATTTCAAGGGCCATTGAATCAAACAACAATCCAAGTGGACAAATGAAGTTAAAATGGATCCCAAAGAAAAATGGAGAAAGCAAAGAAAATAGTTCAAAAGTAAAAGTCAATCAAAATGTGGAGCCACAAGAAAAGAGGAATCCCACATAATAAATGTCCACCTCCTTCAAAATGGTCATTAAGCAAGGTATATAAAAGTGTTGGTTCCAAACACTATCCCAATCAAAATTCCAAACTTTTCCATCCAACATCCCAAGTTTGGAAAATAAAAAGTGATTCATCTAAATGTTTGAACAATCCTCCCACATCTACCATCATCCGTCATAATCCTACATCTTTCCTAAAGTCCAAAAATACCATGTCACAAATCCATTGCATCTTGGTAGCAACTCTTTATCATAAGGACTCTCATGGCACTCTATCACAATGTGCATATTTTGAAAAGGCCAACTCTAGTATCAACAAGGATCATAATGACATCAATCAATTGTATGCAAGCGCTATGATCCTAACAAGGAAACTACTTCATCAAGGTCATGTTATTGGCATATCATGGCGCCGGTATTTACATCAGCACCATCAATGGATTCAACACAATTAGTGATCATTTAAAGCATCAACGCTATCCAGAAAATACAAAAATACAAAAAAAATTGAAAAATAAAAAAATTTGCCACCTTGATGAAAACCTGGAAAACAAGAATCTTGGTGACACCAAAAACAACAAAAAAAAAGAGTCAAAAGAAATTTCATCCAATAGTGAAAAACATGCTTATGGAACTTTGGATAAGTACCATGATGAAAACCTGGCAAACAAGCATCATGTGTAAGAAATTATCTGTGTACCATTACACTTGGGGGCAAGTTGTCTCATCTCCCATACCCTTCGTATGACATTTATTATGACATTTTCGTCTATCCATCTAAGCCCTACCACTCATGTCCATTTTCCCACCTACTTTGATCTTGATAAGGATTGAGGTACAAACATAAATCATGCTCTGGAAAAACTCTTGACATGTATATCCTTTGGTCATACACTATCCACGAAATATCATGTCATAGCCTTCATAGCATTTTCCAAACCCATACCTTGAGAAAACGTCCTTGGAGATCATATGATAATTTTTTCTAGCCAAAAATCCTCATGTCAATAATATTTTACCAAATCCACCCATCATCTATTCATACCTATCGTATGCCTTGATTTTTCCCTTGTCAATGGTCGAAGGATCCTCCATCATCCCATCCAATCCTGAAAAGTTATTCCAAATGCAACAAGCCCAATCCATACAATCTTGCTATGCATACTAGCGCATCATTCAAAACATTCCTTGGTTTTGTTCCTAGCCTTGCTGCAAACCTTGATCCTTTAGCCACATTATCCTCATCCTCACGTTGTTTCGAGATGTGTCCTTCCCATGTCAAACAACGCTGCCATCATCCTCATTACCTGTCAATTGGTTTTCAGCTTGACTAGGAAAAAATCATGGTTGTCCTTGGATTATTGTTCATGCTTACTTGCTTGCTTATAGGCATCATTCACATGTAGTTTTAGATACCCTTTTGGCAGAAACAACTTTCTGGGCAGTTTCCCCAATCTAGGACTAAGTCGCCCAACCTGGCGTAAGTGTCCCAGTTGGCTCAAAAATCAAAATTTCCATAATTTCAGAGGTCTCTACAATCCATAGTCGACTCTTCATCAGTTTTCAGGTGGATAGTTTCTGTCTTGCATCTTTATTTTGTCATTTATTGCATTTATTTCACCTTTCTGCATATCACACTGTGTTTTCAAACAAGTTGCATCTCTTAGGTTTAGCATCATTAAATCATCTTCTTTTCAGATCACTGCATTAGTACATCATAACTAGGCATAATACATCTCATTTACATTAAGTTTAAGTGTATAAATTTGCATTTTGGACCCCATTCCTTTCTCCTTTTAGGTGAAAAACCCTAGAAGGAGCTAAAGTAGTGTGGGAATCCAAAATCATTGTCCAAATTTTGGTGAACCTGAAATTTGAACATATTTGCTTCTGATTTCAATTGCATCCTAGGTTCCATTTGCTTTGCATTAGGTATTGTATTGTTTAATTG
Organism: Sequoia sempervirens; assembly: GCA_007258455.2. NCBI lineage: Eukaryota > Viridiplantae > Streptophyta > Pinopsida > Cupressales > Cupressaceae > Sequoia > Sequoia sempervirens. The sequence continues at coordinate 11,671,050 of VDFB02353493.1, read as the reverse complement.
CATCCTAGGGTTTTCAAAACTGTACTTGTAAAAAGCTCACTTTAGCTTTGCATTATTGCATTATGTTTCATTGCATAATAGTGAAATCCTACATTTACATTGTAGATTTGCATGTGATATAGTACCAAATACAATATCCATAAGAAAATTTAGAAAAAAATTAAAAAATGCCCTACTAGGACTAATTCGCCACCTTGGGCGACTTAGTCCTAGTGCAAATTTTTTATTTTTGCTTTTTGCATTTTGTTTCCTATTTTTGTAATTTCTGTTAGCTTTAGTTATTATTCTATTTTTGTACAATTCTTTTCTATTATACTTGAATAATTAGCGTTAGTTTTATTCCTTTTAATGGAAATCATAGATAGCATTAGATTTTTACAATGTTCATTTTCAACATTAGTTCCTAGCTCATTTAGATCAACTTCAACTGAAAAAAACAAACAAAAACTTCACAACAGCCAATGAACCAATCCAAACAATGCTTCATTTTAGGACAACCATATCATCCAAACCTCTTAGTAGTGATGACTTGGATAGGTTAGATGAAACCTTACAAGGTTTCCTCTCCCCAAGTCCACCCACTAAGGATTGTGATGACCAACCTAAACCATTTAATGACAACTTATCTCCCAAACCTTTTAGTAGTGATGACTCGAGTATATTAGATGAAGCCCTTGAGGACTTCATCTCACACAAGCCATTCACTAAGGTTTGTTGTGAGTAACTACAAACAAAATATTTCAATGTAATTCAACCTCAACTTGTCCTTTACCCACCTTCACATCAACCTCAACCTCCACCTAAACTTGAGTTTACCCTTTATCCACCATAGCATGATGTTGTTGCACACACACATTACACTCAAAACAACCCTCACCCACTGCAACCAATACAAACCCCCTTACCTTTACCCAATACCACACTACCTAGTGCTCCTCACTTACAAGAGTATGATCCTGTTGAGCAACTTAAGAGCACCCCTGCAAAAATATCCCTTTGGGATCTTCTTCAAAATTCACCAAATTATCATTCAATGCTCTAAATAGCTTTGCAAAAAATAGAGGTTCTTCTTGGTACAAACACAAATGATGTGGCAGCTCTTCTAAAAGGAATAAATACAGTTAATGTAGATATTACCTTTCATCAACATGAGCTCCCTCCATTAGAATTATAGAAATAAAATGAGGCCTTTATGATCATTTCCCAATATAATACAATAGGCATTAAGTGAACCCTTGTTGACAATGGCTTTTCCCTCAATGTGTGCAATGTGAAACTCCTAGATCAGTTATGTGTGGATAAATCACAAATCAAACCTAATTCCTTATCTATTAGAGGATTTGACAACACAACAAAACAACCGCTCGGTATAATCACTTTACCTATAACAGTCGGAGTGGCTACCTTGCAAACTCCTATTCATGTCATGCCCTATGATCTTGCATATAATCTTCTCTTGGGAAGGCCATGGATTCATGAGATGCATGTGGTACCTTTGAATCTTCATCGCATAATGAAATATGTCTATAATAATAAAGTATATCAAGTTGAGATAGACCCCAAGCCTGAGAGTTGTTTGCAACTTGAAAAAGGAACACCAAGTCCTCTAAATAATTTAATTCACACATCTCATATTGACCCTCTTAAGACCAATACACAAGAAGAAGTATCCATGTCTAAATTGTTAGATGATGATTGGGTAACCTTGGAATTCACACCTTCATTTATGGATGAATACATAATTACCCGCAAAGAAGATGAAAAAAAAAAAACCAATGGTCCTGTCAACTCAGAATTTAGAGGAATATTCCTCTACCTCTATCTCATCTCCTTTGGAGAAAGCACAACTTACATAATGAATTTTGATGAGATAGATTATCAACAACCACCCAATCCCAAAGAAATGGAAAGACTTTATGGACATGGTTACAAGCTTATGAAACAATTGGGATACAATGGCAAAGGATGTGGGAAACATGAACAAGGCATTCATGTCCCTATTGAACCTAATACACAAGAAACAAAGACTAGTTTGGGATATTACTTTTCTAAGACAACAAAAGCAACTCAACGAACATCGCTCAATATCAACACCATCAAATGTAAACCAAGAACCACACTTACGCTAAAACATCCTGAATTTCTCGATATGAATTCTCCAACTTCTTGGGAGTATGTTGAAAGTGATGAAGCCTTGAAACAAATGTTAGGTGCTATTGATAAACCATCTTCTTCCAAACGAAATGTTACTTGCACTATGATAAGTTCCAAGCCACACAATACTGATGATAATGAGAAAACCATAGAACCATATACTCTTGAGTCTTCTAAGTCGAATGCACTCCCCCTAGGAGATATAATTGATATACCAATGGACATAGACAATAAAGAAAAGGTTATTAAAATTGGAAAGTGCCTTGATGATGAAGAACAAGAGGATACTACACTTCTGCTCCATGATTTTCCTAAAATATTTGCTCGAAAATATTCTGATATGCCATGCATAGACCCAAAGATAGTAACACATAACATTGTTCTTGCAAACAATGCTAGACCTGTTCAACAAAAGATACAAAAAATGAATCCTAATATAGCCTTGCATGTTAAAGGAGAACTTGAAAAACTCCTTGACGCAGGTTTCATTCACCCTATTGATTATTCTCCTTGGATCTCAAATATTGTCGCAATTGCTAAACCTGATAATCGTATTAGGATATGTATGGATTTTCGTGAATTGAATAAAGCATCCTTAAAGGACGATTTTCCCCTTCCTAATATTGACATGATCATGGATTCAACTGCTGGACATGCTTTGTTGTCATTCATGGATGGATTTTATGGCTATAATCAAATCTTTATCAACCCACAAGATCAATACATGACAACATTCAAAACTGTTTGGGGAATGTTTTGTTGGGTTATGATGTCTTTTGGACTAAAGAATGTAGGCACCATTTATCAAAGAGAAATGACATTGATATTTCATGATTACATGCATAAAATATTGGAAGATTATGTTGATGACATCCTTGCCAAGTCCTTAACACGACAAGACAATGTGAATGTTCTTCGATAAATTTTTGAATGAATGCGTAAATATAACATGAGACTAAGTCCGAAAAAGTGTGTTTTTGAAGTAGATAATGGAAATTTTTTAGGGTTTATCATATCTCATTGAGGCATCGAGGTGGACACAAAGAATATTGATGCTATCATAAACATGCCACCTCCTAGGAACATCTCTCAATTACGCACATTACAAGGAAGAATTCAAGCCATCCGTTGTTTTGTCGCTTCTTTAGTTGATAGAACGTTACCTTTCACACATATCCTCAAGAAGGATGTGCCTTTTGATTGGAATGAGGATTGTAAACAAGCCTTTGAGAGTTTGAAATAATACCTTGCAACTCCACCTATTTTACAACTTGCCATGCCAAACAAATAGTTCATCCTTTACAAAGATGACTCCACTCATGCTCTTGCAACATTATTGGCTCAACGAGATGATAATGGAAAAGAACACCCTGTTTATTACATCAGTCAAACTCTAATTGATTATGAAACCCGATACACGTAAATCAAAAAATATTGTTTATCCCTTATATTCACTACTAGTAAATTGCGAAATTATTTACTAAATGCTAAAATACATGTTATGACAAAATTTGATCCTCTCAAACATATTTTTCACAAAATGGATTTATTAGGACATTTAGCTTAATGGGTTATGTTGTTGATTGAGTTTGACCTAAGCAATTAAAGGCCAAGCCTTAACCGACCAATTAGCTGATGCTCTTTCTCCTTTAGCGTCACCTAGCAATGATTCTTTTCTTGATGATAGTGTGTTGACAACAAAAATTTCTACCTGGGAATTGTACTTTGATGGATCCAAGTGTAGAACAAGCTCTGGCACTGGAGTAATCTTAGTTCCACCCAAAGGAAAGCCTATTCGTTTGTCGTATCGACTCAATTTCCTATGTACGAATAACACAGCTGAATATGAGGTGTTAATTGTTGGGTTGTGTGCCACTTTAATCATGGGTATCAAAGAAACTAAGATCTTTGGTGACTCACAATTAGTAATTAGGCCAATCAATGGAACATATCAAGCTAAACATGATAGATTATCCAAGTACAAAGATCTTATCATGCATTTGTTAGAGAAGTTTCAGATATTTACCATTGATAACATCCCATGAAAATGTAGATGCAATGGCAAGTGTCGCTTCTCTTATTTCTCCCCAAAATCCTTCAAAAGATTTCACATTTACAATTCATCCTATTATGAAGCCTTCGATTGATGACAAGATTGGAGAAGTTTTAACAACCGAAGAAAAATCGAGTGAATGGTATGATGCCATATTCAACTATTTGAAAAATGGTACCTTTCTTGAGTTAACAACCAAAAACCTCCGTGCTCGTTTACGTAAGCTTGCATCTAAATATGTCATTCTAGTAGATGTGCTATATCGAAGGTTGTTTAATGGTGTCTTATTGTGATGTTTGAACAACTCTGAAATCCCTCCCACACTTCACTAAGCCCATGAAGGTGCTTGTTGTGGACATTTTGGTGGACAAAAATTGGTTCAAAAACTTATCTGTATAGGGTATTATTGGTGCCACATGGAACGTGTTTGCTTTAATTATGTCCAAAAATGTCATAAGTGTCAAGAATATAGAAATTTGCATCATGCTCTTGCTAGTGAAATTCAAACTCAACTTCTGATATGGACCTTCATGGTTTGGGGATTGGACATTATAGGAAAAATTTCACCTCCTTCCGCCGGACATATTATTATCACTGCAATTGATTATTTTACAAAATGGGTAGAGGCCATTCCTCTTTGATCTACAATAGCTGAGGTGATATGTTGTTTAATTCTGGAACACATTATTGCTCGCTTTGGACTTCCTTTCGCACTAGTTTTTGATAATGGTACACCATTTAAGAATAATGATGTGAAGAATTTTTTAGAGAACTTTAATATCCAACACTATTTTTTGACACCTTATTACCTACAATTAGGGCTTAAATTTGATGGTCCACCTTTCCCATCATGATTTTTTTTTTCTACAGTTTAGTCTTCATTATTTCCTTTTGCATGACAATTATTTTTTTCTTTTCTGCAAGTCAAATTTTATATAATAAGGCACTGATAGGCAAGGGACAAGAACATTTTCAGCATAAAGCACATGCCTCCTCTTTGCCATAGAAGCAATGTTGATACCTAGGCGACCATCTCTTGGAATAGGTCAAAAAAGATGACAATTTTTCACCTGTTGTCCATTCATCTCAAATTAAAAAAATCTCAAAGCCTGCTATAAATTTGATTTATGATAGTATTAGCATAGAACTTGTAACATACTGACATTAAAATTAAACAAACAAATCATAATGCATTAGTGTGTTCTGCCTCATATGGGATACATCACCATTACAAATGCGAACAAAAAAAAGACTTTAAAAACATTTTAAATTCTTCTTTGTTTGGAATATTTCCAAATTTCATACACTCTGCTCCATTCCACTACTGATACATCAAGCGTTGTTAGAGACACTCTCATCAAAGCATCCAATATATCTAATGTTAGAGTTGTTCGTCGAATATATTTTATTATGTTTTTCCTTGAAAATTATCTTTCACATGCCACTATACTTGTTGGAATAGTAAGAATTTCTTGCCATAGCTTTGTCATGTTTGAAAAAATTGTATGTGAGTCTGTGACATAAAAATCCCTCCAAGCTTCCTTCATTGATAATCCGTCACAACTAAGACAAAGAGTATCAACAAATATATGCAACTCTTGTTTACAAGCTTCAACATTAAATAATGTTTCATTTTCTTCTCCCTCACATAACGTATGTTGCATGTGTTGAAAAATATTATCAAGCCAACGCTTCAAATTATCTTCTCTAGCATGAGCATCCTTTAGATAATGATAAGGACTAAACAACTTTACAGAGTTGAAAAACACAAGATCAGGAAATCTTTCATTCAAATAATCTATAAGTGCTTGAACATATTCTTTTGCAAGTTGTTTACAACTCTCTAATGAACCATCAATGCAAGGTTTTAGTGATTGTTTTTGTGAATCAACATAATCACCATGTGCATGTGAAATTGCCACAAACTACAATTCATGCCTATGAACAATGCCCTCTTTATCAGTAATCTCTAAATAACCATATTTAGAGGCATCCAAGAATTTAGATAAGTAATAGGTACCATCAAAAATTGTATCAACCACTTAAACTTTACTTTCCATTCCTCACGAAATTCTCGTTTTACTTCAAGTTTTTTTTTTTTCCATGTATTGTTTTATCTTGTTTGATATTCATCAGCATACTCTTCAGTGTACCTCAAAATATCTAAGTCTTCATTTAAATCAAAATTATGATCTTCATTGGGTGCTATAACTTCGGATGTACTTGACCATGGAAAAAAATGCTTGATAGAAGGTTGATTTTTTTTCTCTGAGACATTTTTAAATTGTAATCCCTACATATTTTAAAAATAAGAAAGATTTAGATATTTTGTTTAAATTCATCTAAATTGATAAAAAAATGAATCATAAAAAAAAATAAATATAAACTAACAACCATATAGAGAACAGGGGTTGTAGACTTGTAGTGGTTGCATCAAAACAAAAAAAAAAGAAAAAAATTCATGGAATATTTTTTTTTTAAAAGAACAAAATAAATAAAATGAAAATCATCTTACTCTTTTGTGGAGCAAAATCCTTTTCTTTTTTGTTGTAAGTTGTAACTGTGCAACAAAATTTCCTTACTTTTTGCAAATCTTCTTTCTTTTTTGTTGCAAGTTGTAAGTGTGCAAATTTTTTTTTCCCTTTTCTGACTTTTTGCTTCTTCTTTGCAACTCTGGAGTCTAGATAATGAAGATTAAACTCTACAACCAGATTAATAAAAGAAAAATGAAATATATTGCATTGGTAAAGCAAAAAATGGTTTGAAGGAGAATATTGTTGTTTTTATAAAAAATTCTATTAAAGAAACTCAAAAAGTATTTAGAATAAAAGAAACTTTGGTCTATGGTAGTGAAGCAATCATGCCCTTAGAATTAGAAATCCCTACACTAAGAGTGGCTCTTCAATGAATTGTTGACGATACACATTATTAAAAACAATGATTACATCAGCTGGAGATGCTCAATGAACAACATATTAATGCTCTTGAACATCTTCAAGCTTATTACAAAAGAAAACATAATCATTACAACCTTAATGTTATCCATCGATCCTTCCAAAAGGGTGACTTAGTTCTATCTGCTAATCAGCATAATGCCAATGCTGACCCAAATGAACATGAAAAATTCAGTTCTAACTAGTTAGGACCTTATATAGTTGACACAACCTTTGGGGCTAGTGCTTACAAGTTAACTGAAATCGATGGCACACCCCTTAAAGAACCCATCAATGACACACATTTGTGTCAGTATTATGTCTAATCCCTTTGAATAGTATGAATTATAAAGCAGTGTTGTTAAAGTTCTGGGGGCTTGTCCTATACACTTTCACATTGCTTTGTTCTTGACAAACCACTTACGCGTATGTCTTGAACACTACAGTGATTATTTATAATTACTTTAGATTTTATGCTATTCCAATTCTTCTTGTGTGTTATGATAAGTTAAATTTAATTTAGCATAACATACTTAATCATCATGTTGTATCTAAAATAAAACTGTAATATGTTTTCCTTAGATCACATAAATTTTGTTAAATCATGAAGATGTTAGTTAAAGTAATCATTTACAAAGGTTCTTTAATTAATCACATTTCCATTTAACATTCAAACACATTAAGATACACCATAAAACATAAACTGCTCATATATATATCCAAATTTTAATGTACATATCATCATAATATACATCACTAAGGTCTGTGAGGACTAGACCCCTTAGATCTAGTGCTCACGATCCGGTACCCGAACATCGTGAGACGGTAGTGTGTGATCGTGATCATGATCCATCAAATCTGAATGCAAACTCTAGACCCTATGCTCACCCAAGAGCCACATCCCTCTCCTCCCGTAGCCGTGCTATCTCTGCATGTAGTCTCTCCATCTCTACTGGGGTTTGGGATGACTGTCCTACGGCCTCAGCTTGACGAAGTCATCTCCTCATGCTCTCATAAGCTGCCTGTAGCCTCGCAAAAGGTCTGAGCTACTCTGGCTCTTCCTCCACAATCGGTGGGAGCACGCAATTAGGGTCCATCTCCTCCTCATTGATGGATGCAGGTACTATCTCTGCAACAACCTGACAGTAGAACTCCCACTAGTCTCTCGTCACTCCTGCAAGGTAGAAACAATACACAATCAATAAACATCATCATGACATACATACATACATACATACATACATACATACATACATATATATATATATATATATATATATATATATATATATATATATATATAAAGAAAAGCATACACACTAAAACACATGCATAAAATTGAATATCATCACCTATATCACCGGTCAACTGGAAATCTCAATTTCATCCTATACAGGGGGCACATAGGCTGTGCTAGCCTCCCCTTGGCTATGAGTATTAGTGCCAACTGTAGTTGCTGCTCATGACCTCGTCTTATGGATGGGAGAGGGATCTCACCCCTCATGACAGTTCTCAGCTACTACCTCTCCACTCTCACTCAAGGGTGGCTCCTCCTCCTTGTACTCCTCCTCCTCCTCTCCCTCTTGACCATCATAATCTAGATCCACATCCTCATCATACTCTTCATCCATCACATCAGTAAACATATCGACATCCTTGTAGTGTGTCTCCTTTGCTCTATCCTCCTGGTTATCTCCCTCATCTAGTAGTGGCTCTGCATCTCCCATTGGCTCATCCATCAGGAATATTGGTGCTGGTCGATTCACTATCCACCACTCCTCATGCTCTCCTATGGCATCAACGTTGTCTACGTCAGAGATTGGTGGCTGGTCATGATCAAAGTCATCAGAGTCACTCTTGGCTACATGCTTGAGAGTGAGTTGCATTGTATCACCTAGTCTCTGGGCACTCCGCATTGATCTCTTAAAAGAGGATCATGCCTGGGGTGGTGTTTGCACTTGTCCAAACTACTGCATGACCTGATCATAGTAGAATGGTCATACTATTGGTCATGACGACCAACCAAAAATCTATCCATCTGCATCCTCTTCAACTTTCTGGTATAATCTAGCCACTGCAATGTCAGCTAATAAGGTCTCTAAAGGACCTCTTCCTCATCTAGTCAATCAAATTATACTTTCTAGAAGTGAAAATCACCATACTACCATAATCCTCATAGAGGATAGCTGAAATCCCAAAAGCTCGAGGATACCCTACTACTATCGTACATGGATATCCGACTGGTCTGGTGCATGTAATATGCTCAAGGAACCAAACCTGTAGAAGTGTGCAATGCAGCATACTATCCACCTCTCATAATACAAATTTCCCAAGATCATAATATAGATGTGCCAGGATACACCGACCCCAGGCATATACTGTTTATTGCTCTGCCATCCCTTGAATCAAGTGGACTAGTCCTCCCTCGAGATGCCCACCTCAATCATCAGGAATGAGAACAAGTGCTACAGTGTGCATCATAATTTGTCGAACCATTGGTGCTTGTGAATATAATAGCATAGACAAATCAATCCATCCTCTAACCCGCGCATCATGAATGAGACCATCTAGACAATACTGTAAATCTGCCCTCTACATGGAAGGTGTGGTCTCTATAGAACTATACTCGCTCTCCTTGAATTGACACGTGGAGAATCTGGTGTACATCCTCCAATGTGATTGTCATCTCCCCTGTTGGTAGATGAAAAGTGCATGTATCTGCATTCCAACGCTTGCAGAGAGCCATCAACATGGCATTGTGGTATCTCATAGGAGGCATAAGATATGCCCAATAGATGCCCACAACTGTCTCCCTCCTAATCGTTGTCGTGCTCGAGCGAGTACCTATCAAATTTACATAAATATGCTCTAAAATTCATCTAAAATATTTAATTTTTACATTATTCATCATGCCAAGTGCGCTAAAGTCTATCTAGTGTACTTTCCTAAAGGCCCTAGATACTTTAGAACCCTTTTGGGACATTTTGCAAAGAAACAAGACACTTCACGAAGAAATGGGACACTTTGCAAACAAAAGGGACACTTTGCGAACAAATGGGAAACTTCACGAAAAAAGGGGACACTTTGTGAACTTTTTTTCCAAGCTCCTAAATTAACCTAGATATGTATAAAAATCATTAAATCTTTGAAAAATCACAAAGTGAAAGTTGCAAAACCGACTCACCTCATGCTGATGCTCGCTGCACGCCACCTGATCCTGGAGAATGTCTAAATGTGCAGGTGTGTATCCTCGTCTACTCAACATCTTCTCGTCTCACTCCTCACTCTCAAGCTACAAGAAGGTAAAATAAAATAGTAAGTGACAAATCACTCACCTTTACCTCTTTTAACCTATCTTCATCTCTTTTTACTATGCATTAAATTAGGGTTTCTTCTATCTTACGAATTCATAAAGAAATTTTTCTTCAAAAAAACATAATGGGAGCTAGGGAACTCTATTTTTGATGCCATTTGATGCATTGGAATCGTAATTACACACCCAACATCATCAAATGCCTATTGTTATGTGACATGGTACTTGGAAATGTCCTTCGATATGATATTTCTTGTTCGATGTAGCTAGATTACTTCCTTAATTCCACCTCTGTAAAGCAAGCAGAATCAAGGGGGGCATACACCTACCCTCAAAGTTGATTTCTCGAAGTTAGGAAAAATGATTTTTGGACAACTAACGAATTCATGTTGCAGGATGCGGTTCCTAATGTTGTGGTTTTGCAGATAACTACATTGGAGGCTTCATTCTCCCATCTTTTGAATGAGTATCCTTTTATGAAGTAAAGTGCGTCATTTAGAGTCCTTTAGCTTACATATGCATGTAGAGTCATATGGGCACTAAAGTGGGGGCTTACTGTGGACACAAAAATTGTATTCCTTTGCAAAAATTACAATTTGTGACCTAATTAGGTCCTACTTTAGGTCATATGGGCTCATGATTTTGGACTTTAAGGCCTAACTCACTCATAAATCACTTAAATCCTGACAAATAACATTCAAACCACTCAAATTTTGTGAAACCCACCAAAAAAATCCTTGGTGGAACTAAGTCGCCCAAGGTGGTGACTTAGTCCCTTTTGGGGTATTTTCCACTTTTGAGCGGGAATTTCATCAATTCAATTTAATTTTTCAGTGGATGTCAACATCTTAGGTCTAAATAACAAGAAAATTAGGTGTTGATGCCTATAAATACACATTTTAGGTCATTTTTCATATCTCCTAGTCATTTTACAAAGCAAAAATAAAAAATCAAGAGCAAAGAATCTTTCACAAGAAGTCTCATTAGTCTTTCTACAACAAAGTTGAAGCTTTAGGGCAGCAAACTAGGGTTTTTGCGGGTCTTCAAGCTCACTTTTTGTTCAAGATCTCACATTGCAAAGGATTGATCATGGATTCCTATGATGAATCATGGAGAGATCTAGGTTGAGGAGATGCAACTAGCCATCAAATCACACCTAATTCAACTTGTTTTCAAAGTGATTCCATCTTCCATTTTCTCTCCATCTTCATACTTAAGGTTTGTATAACATTTGCATGTCATTTGTAATGTTGTAGGGTTTCTCGGATTGAATTCTTGCATCATTCAAGTGCCATTTGTTTATCTTATTCTATCACATTAGAATAGGATCTTGTCTCATTTCAACTTTTCTTAGTCTTAGACACTTAAGGCTAGGGTTTTATGCATATTTTGTCTTTCACAAAGTTTAAGCACCAACTTATAGGGGTTTGACCGAGGCAAACCCCCCATTAGAAATCAAAATATCTTCTGTTTTGTTGGGTTTTTCAAAGATTCAGATCTAGATTTCCATCAAAAAGCAGAGTGTAGGTTGTGTGATTTCGTTTCCACTTTCAGATTTGCAGAAAATCCAAAGTGGACTAAGTCACCCATAGTGGTGACTTAGTCCCACTGTACTACTTTTTCAATTTTTTTTGCAGTTTCAGATACCCTTTTGGCAGAAACAACTTTTTGGGAAGTTTCCCTGATGTGGGACTAAGTTTCCTAGCCTAGTGTAAGTGTCCCAGTTGGCTCAAAAACCAAAATTTCTTGAATTTCAGAGCTCTTTGCAATCCCTAGTTGACTCTTCATAAGTTTTTAGGTGCATAGTTTCTGTCTTGCATCTTTATTTTGTCATTTCTTGCATTTATTTCACCTTTTTGTATATCACATAGTGTTTTCAAACAAGTTGCATCTCTTAGGTTTAGCATCATTAAATCATCTTCTTTTCAAATTAGTGCAATAGTACATCATAACTAGGCATAATACATCTCATTTGCATTTTGGGCCCCATTCCTTTCTCCTTTTAGGTAAAAACCCTAGAAGGAGCTAAAGCAGTGTGGGAAATCCAAAATCATTGTCCACACATCTCAAAATGTCTTGAAAAAAAATCCAAAAAGAACAAAAAATGTCCTAAAAAAATCCAAAAACATCAAAAAACTTCAAAAGATAAAAAAAATAAATACATGTCAAAAATCCAAAAAATAGAGTCAAATTCAGTTGCACCAATCAGTCTTTGTCATTATTGAACTATGTTGCCTTTGCAACTGGACATACGAAAGGCCATCTATCCATGTGTGATTGAGGCATTAGGTTAGTCTTTTTAGGTTTTTCTATATAAAATCATTCAACTCAATCTTTTTTCTATAATACAAAGTCATTGGTTGTGTCGAACTATGAGTTCTCTGTGTGTATAATGTAGGCACGACCATCAATCGATGAGCCCTCGAGGCCGCACTAGATCAGTCTATTAGGGTTCATCACATTCACTATCACACATGTCGGATATCTTCAAGTAAATAATTTTTTTTTCAGTCAATCTTGTCAGTCAAAGCCTGGTCGAATTACAAGGTCTCTACGTGTATAACATAGGCAAGGCCATTAATCGATGAACCCCCGAGGCTGCACTAGGTCAATCTTTTAGGGTTCGTCGTGTCAGTCAAAATAAGTTGGAGATTGTCGTAAAAAAAAACAATTGTTAGAACATCAAGACAAGTCACACATCAACAAGACAAACAAGTCAACAAGGTCATCAAGTCAAACAAACAAATTGCCAAAGCAATAACAAAAACAATCAACCTATGTCTTATACAAGATGTGTCCTTCCTAAAAACATACATGATCATTTAGTCAAACAATCATCATTGCCTTATATAGGTGGTCACATGATCGAAACCAAATTCAACTTCTTATATGATATGTGTCTTTCTGAAACCAAGCTCAATCATTGCCTTACACAGATGGTCATATGATCAAAACCAGACTCAACGTCTTATACAATATGTGTTACTCTTGAAACCAGGCTTTATCAAACATCATCTTATCAATATCCTAGACAATTAAATAATAAACAGATCAAATTTTGTCAAATATTTTTATTGGCTATTGATGTTGTGGCTTGTTTTGTCTTATCTTTTCATTTGGATTTGTCTTTGAGTCTAGTTATTAGCTTTCTTGAGGATGTCACATGAAGGATTTAGAGAAGCAAGGATGTATCAGGGTTCTTTTTCTTTGACTGCTATTTGTCAATTGTCTTTTGGCTGTCTTTGAGTTAGGTTACTAGCTTCCTCGAGGATGTCCCATGAAGGATTTAGAGGAGCCATGATGTCTCATGACTCGTCTTTTATTTGACTATTGTCTATAGTTTATCTTGACAAAAAGACTAGGGAAACTTTTCCCTTAGTATGAGTTAGGACATTCCTTGTCTGCGATTATCTGTTTTTAGTAGGTGGATGACCTTGCACACCTTGGTCTATCTCATATCATGGTGTTTGTTGTCCATTTGTACCATTTAACACCCAATGATGATTTAATGCAAGGCCTATTATGTTTCGGAAAAATATTGAAGTCATTATAATATACTGACATCCATGTATTCTATGCTACTATTCATCTTTTCTGCTCTAACATTTCTTCTTTTCTGCATCTTCACCACCCTTAACTATTTTCCTTTATCCTTTTGTCCTTCATCTTCTAGTTCTCTCATCAATTTCGAGAGTGCACTCTTGTTCTTTGAACCCACTTGTCCTCTCGAGGGGGCATACCACTACCTCCTCCCCATCCTTCCTCATCCTACTTTCATCAGGGCATATCTTTTTCTTTGACACAATGCAATAAACTACATTGTATCATAGAGGGGAAAAATGTAGACACGAAAAATTGTCCTAGGCCTACGACTCTAATTTTTGTCATAATTCTTATTTTCATTTTCATATTAAATAATGTTAATTATTTAATTATTTTCTAAGGTCATATGTCCTCTATTAATTAAATAACTTTAATTATTTAATTAATTCATTTTTTAACCTTTATTCTTCCTTGATTAATTAAATACATAAATTTAATTATTTATTGAATTACGCCACTAATTAAATTTATCTTCTTTCTAAAATTAAATAAACTATTATTTAATTTATTCTCATGACACTTTCAACTATAATTAAATAATCATTTCAAATTATTTAATTATTCCTTAGCCTTTTCTCCCTTAAATTAAATAAATCTTTGTTTATTTAATTTAATCTCAAAATCTTGAATGTTGAATTAAATTATTATTTAATTCATAAAAATATTTATCCATAGGATATTCCTCTATAATTAGATAATCTCTTTGTTATCTAATTAGTCACTTATCACTTTAAAAGTCTAGATATAATTAGATCATTCAGTTATCTGGTGAGATAATATCTAAGTATCTTTAACGAACATAATTTTTGTGTTAATCAGTTTGTTAACTAGATTGGATCTTATCTTCTATGTGCAAAACTCTATTAATTAAATAACTTTAATTATTTAATTAATTTTTTCTTATCTTCTATCCATGTCAATCTTCATCTTTTACATGCAATCTTTATTCTTCTGTGTCTCGACCAGTTTCCACTAAAGATTAAATTATTATTTAATTTAATCCCCACCTTTTATGCTTTATCACTCACACTAATTCAACCCTAACCCTATTGCATGTCACATCTTTTAATCTTAATCATCAGTTTATCTTTTAATTTGAGCTTGTCATTCAAAAATCATATTTTCTATAAATTGGCTTTACTTCTATCATTATTACTCCTCCCGAAATCTTATGAGTTTTGGAAGCAACTTTAGAATCTTCCATGTTTTTCTATTATCAAGATCAATGAGGCCATACTTGCATGCTCAATGAAAATATGAGGGCAAGTATTATACAATGGCAAAATGAAGAAGGATAATGGAGGTTATTCATGGAATCAAATGTGTGTTTGGTAAAATACCTTTTTTATGCATGTTAAATTATTGTTTTCCATTTTTCTTGATTATTTAACTTGGGTCTAGTTTAAGTTACGCTTTGAATTGCTTAACTTGTGAATTTTCCCTATGCTACAATGCTTTTCTAGGCCATGTGGACCTCATTCTAGTGTTGTAAAGTGTATTTAATCATAATTTCACATTGAAATTTGTGTCCATATCCCTAATTAACCTTTTCATCATCATTAATAGGCCCCTATGGCCCCATATTGTGGATACCAATGCTTAATTTGATCAAAGACCTGACTAGAACAACCTAGAAGCCTGATTTCTTCACTCCCTAACAATCCAACTAGAAAAATAACCCTTGTGGGACCAAGTCACTCATCTGGGTGAATTAGTCCCATCTAGGAGGGACTAAGTCGCCCAACCTGGCAACTTAGTCCCATTTGGGCTATTTTCAAGGTTCGGGCGAGAAAAAATGGATTTTAAGTTTATTTTTCCTTCATGTCAGTCTTGGGGATCAAATTAATAGGAATATTAGGAAGATTTACTATAAAAGAAAGCTTCTAAACCCTAATTCATAACTCATTCATCATTTATCTTCCACCTCAAGTCAAGCAAGCTAGGGTTTTAATATTTCAAGTCATTAAGATAGTTTTTTCAGACATTCAAGGGAGAATTCTTCATCTATTGCTGCAAAAAATCAAGATCTATCATCATGGAAAGTATTTAACTCCATTATTTCATGCTTCATTACCTTATTTCTCCATTTTGGTTTAATTACCTAAAAAGGGGTTTGACCAAGGCAAATCCACATGCCCTAATATTCAACATTTCTTTCTCTTTCCTTGTGTGTTTGTAGATTTAGGTATCTTGAAGACTTGGAGATCATTGAAGATTAAGTTGCAAAGTTTTTGAAGACACCTCCTTGTTGGTTAGGTCAAAATATCCACAAAAAATCACTTTCAGGCTTGAATTTGACAGCTTTAGAACCAAACACCTGTGGTAAAACAAAGTGCAGATTAAGGGCTTCTGTTTTCACTTTCAGTTTTTTAGAAAAATCCAAAGTGGACTAAGTCACCAAAAATGGCGACTTAGTCCCATTGCACATGTTTTTTAGAGTTTTTTAATAGATTTGGATACCCATTTGGCTGAAACAAGCTCTAGAATAGTTTTCTAGATCTAGGATTAGGTCGCCCATAATGGTGTAAGTGTCCCAGTAGGTCAAAATTTTAGAATCAACAACATTTCCAGTCTCGATTCTAGTTTGCAACACATTTCTAGGTGCACCTCTTCAGTTCTATACTTTTGTGTTTTGTTTCATGGTCATTTATTTTATGTTTGCATATCATAATGCATTTTCAAACATTTTTCATTTCATTAGTTTTGCATTAATAATCAATATCTTTTATCAGTTTATTGCATTTAGGACATTACATTTAGGCATATTTCATCCATACTTGCATAGTTTTGAATGTGGACATTGCACATTTTGGTCCATCTCTCTCCTTTTAGGTGAAAAACCCTAGAAGTGCAAGAGAGCATTAGGGTGCCAAAATCCCTAAAATTTTGCATTTGCATATTAGATCTGCATCATACAACTCAAAAAACATCAAAATCAACCAAGAAAATCTGAAAAATCTAAAAAAAATCCCTACTGGGACTAATTCGCCACCTTGGGTGACTTAGTCCCTTTTCACCCTTGAAACTATCATTTATAGAGCTAAAAACTCTATTTTTAAGCTTACCTACCTATATCAGTTGTCTGAGTTTTTGTAACATGCATTTCATTAGATTTAGCTTAAATTAGCTCATTTCATGCATTGCTTAATTTCACATTTTCATTTTCTTTTAGATTGTTGCATAATATAATAAAAAAATTCCCTTGTTTCACATCTAAAAATTGCATTTAAACAAATCATTTTTATGTCATTGCATTGTACTTTCTTTACTTAGCATGTTTTCTTTCAATATACGTGGCTTTTATTTGGTTAAAAATGGGTTGCATAAATACAAAATTCCCAGATTATGAGTTCAATTTCGATTACAAAAATGAGGTCATTAAGAAACATGATCAAACCATTGACACCATCCTTAATATTACATTTCCCATTGGTGAGAATGGTAGTGTAGACAATCATAACAATCATACTTTTTCTTCTCCCAATACCTCTCCTATCAGTGACGAAGGTATCTTGGTGAAAGAAGATACAAGCATTGAGGGTCTTGATTATTTCTGTCCTCATTCCCCTTTAGAGGATATTAGACAACAAGAACATGAGATCATAGAAATATTTCTAAACATCACCTTATCTAGTCTTCATAACCAAAACAATCAACATTGTCCTTCTCCTAATATCCCTCCTCGATGCCACGAGGATAGGTTGGTGTTAGAAGATATACCTATTAAGAGTCATGTTCTTGACCCTCCCTTCCCTAATGCTCCTACCATTTGGGATAATCTATTTGACAATCATAGAGGTCCTTCTCTTGATGCTTCCCCTACTTGTGTTGAAGCTAGTTTACATAGTATAACCATGGAATGTGGTGAACATATTACAAGCTCTCCTCCTAGGGTAGATAATATGGAACAAGTGAATGATACCTTTGAGAAGCAGGACAATCAAATAGAACCTTCTCCTAATCATCCCACTATTAATAATCTCATCATTGATCATTCCCCTACTTGTGATGAAATCATTTTAGAAGAGCCAACCCTCGAATGTCAAGAGCATGTGGTTTGTATTTCTCCTAAAAAAATCCTCCTAGGGAGGATATCATGATCCAAGACAAGGATAACATTGTCAATAATGATGTTATGCCCTTTGAAGAAGATGAAGAGCCCATATTGGACTCTCATTCGGCAAGGGATGTTAATATTATTCAGCCTCAACTCATCCTTTATCCCCCTTCACACAAAACTCAAACTCAAAACAAACCCGAATTAATCCTCTACCCACCTAAAGATAATGTTTCACAACAATTGAGTCATAATACCATTTCTCATACATATAACACTTGAAACAATTTGGCACCACAACAACCAACCCCAACCTTCTTACCTTTTCCCAATTCTATACTGCCTAGTGCTCCTCGATTAAGGGAGTATGATCTTGTTGAGCAATTTAAGAGCACTCCCGAAAAGATATCCCTTTAGGACCTTCTTCAGAATTCACCTACCTATCACACTATGCTTCAAATGGCCTTACAACAAGTTCCTATCCCTTTTAATGCAGCCATAATTTAAGGAATAAACTCTAACATAATTTTTTTACACCAAAGTGAACTCCCTTCTTTGGAAGTGCAAAAACAAAATGATGCTTTCATGATCATAACTCAATACAAACAAAAATGGATAAAGAGAACTGTTGTCGATACCGGCTCTGCCCTTAATGTGTGTAGTGTGCACCTTTTGGATAGGCTTGGCATTGATAAATCTAACATTCAACCTGATTCTTTATCTCTTAAGGGATTTGACAATGTTGAAAAGAAACCACTTGGGGTGATCACTTTACCTCTTACGATTGGAATGACCACATTAAATACACCAATCCATGTTATGCCTCATGAACTTTCATGTAATCTTCTCTTAGGTAGAATATGGATTCATACAATGAATGGGGTGCCTTCTACTCTTTATGGTAAAATGAAATACATCTACAACAACAAAGTGTACACACTTGACGCTGATCTTGAGCCTTATAGTGTCTTACAACTTGAGAAAAAAAATCCCTTGAACACATTAACACCAACCACACAAGTGGAACCTATGCACCAACACGACAACGAAAAACAAATTGAACAAGTCATGAAGCTATTAGACGATGATTGGGGATCCTTAGATTTCACACCAACATTCATGGGAGAATACAAGATCATAAACAAGGCATTTGACAAGGACAAGAAAAAGTAGTAATTCGAACATGAAACACAAAAAACCCTTCAAAAGCATCCACCTAAACCACTTTAGACAAAAAAGAAAATTATACAACCTTTGATGACCTTAACCATGAACAACCACTTGATTAAAAAGTAATGAAAAATATTTATGTAAAAAGTTCTGAGCTTTTGAAACAACTTGTATATAGTGGAAAAGGATGTGGTGCTAGGGAACAAGGTATCTATGTCCCTATAGATCCTAACACACAAGAAACAACTCATGGTCTTGGTTATTGTCCTTTGATTAAAATAATCAAGCCTTCAATCAATATCAACACCATCACAAACAATTCCTCTAAGCCAACCTTAATAGTAGTGCATCCTGAATTGATCAACATTAGTGGTCTTGATCATTCTCCTTTGCAAGCAATGCAACAAACAAAGACATCTTCGCTTAATATCAATGTCATCTCGCAAAACACTAATGATTTGAATTTGTTAGATTTTACACCATCCCATAAAGGAGAGACTAATATCTCACAATCTAAAGAGTCTTGCGAAGGTATGACATCTTGTACATCTAAGAAAGAGATATATTTGTCACATAAAACAAGAAAATCTACCATTGATCAAGAGGGTATCTTGTTGAGACTCCTCCAAGATCACTTGTTATTCCTTCCTCCAAGAACTCAAAATAAATTTTCTTACAAGAATTCATTTTTCACCTATCATAGAGTTCATGGTCATTCTACTAATGAGTGCAAGGCTTTGAGTAGTAAAATTCAATATCTTCAGGAGTTTGGTGCTCTCCCTTATGTGGGGGCACCTAATTCCTCTAATTGATAATGATTTTCACTCTAGCATGCATTTCATCAATCATTTCAGCTCATCTTTGTCCTACACAAAGTGGGGGCATGGGGTTAGGTAGTCTTGTCCTCGTATGTAAATTGTTAGTCTCTTTTGACTAGCCGTTAATCTTTCATGAACATATAAGAGCAAGCTTGGGATGTGGACGACGTGCCTTAAGTTGACTCGCATTTAACATACTACCTTTTCATGACGTAGCTTATTGGAAACATATGACTTGGCATAGGGCTTTCCAAGTAAGCTCTCATGTCTTCTTCTTCTACTTTAAAGTAATTGCTCATAGTAATAGTGTTAGCAACTGCTTTAAATTGGGGGCATACATTGACACTCACATTTCATTGTGTGATTTTCTTTTTCTTGCGATTTCCTCTCTTGGAAGCATTAGATACAATGTTGCCCAGGATGAGACATTACACTTGTCCTCACTTGGAAACAAGATGAGACCATTTGCACTTTTCCTCTCTTGGAAACATTAGGCACAATGTTCCTAAAGAACAAACCTTGCACGAACTAAGCAAAATCCCTTTGAACATTCCTTACACCATTTACAATGTCTATGAGTGTTAAGCGTACAAAGTTTTTCTTACCTCATGGAGCTCAAAGTTCATTTTTTTGTGGTACCTTATCAAAGTTATCAGGAGGTATAACTTTGGTATGGTTGAGCGGGAAGCCCATTTCGAGGCATGAATTTCTCCATAGCCACCTGCGTGTGTGTGAGTGCATACCAGCCATGAGTGTATGTTTCTCACCTTTTAGGATTTATCACCCTATAGATAGCCAAGAGTTCCATTGCCTTAAGTGAGTATGCATTTTTGGACAAACAACCTAGATCTAATCCACATCGTGTTGGACAAACAGTCGAAGCTTGATCCACCTTTTTATTTTTGCTCTTCTCTTCCTTCTAGTTCTTGCCATTGCATGATCACATATCTTGTTCTGCTACAAATCATTCACCTTGTGCATGTCCTCTTGTGATTATGTTGGTTTGACTTGGGATCTTTGATCCTGGGGGCTTGAATGATGCCTTGATCTTTATGACAATGTGTTTTCAAACATTCCACATTTCATTAGTTTTGCATTAATAATCAAGATCTTTTATCAGTTTATTGCATTTAGGACATTACATAATTTCATCCATACTTGCATAGTTTTGAATGTGGACATTACAAATTTTGGCCCATTTCTCTCCTTTTAGGTGAAAAATCATAGAAGTGCAAGAGAGCATTAGGGTGCCAAAATCTTTGTCCACAAACTCTATCATAAGCTTTTTCCATATCAAGTTTGATAAACATAGCCTTGTCCTTAGAGACTGCCATATAATGAATATCCTCAACAACTATAATGACCACATCCAAAATTTTTTTGCCTACCACAAATCCTCCCTACTCAATGGAGACCAAATACTTGAGCCAAGGCTTAAGTCTTTCCGCAATCAGT
The DNA here is from genome assembly GCA_007258455.2 of Sequoia sempervirens. NCBI lineage: Eukaryota > Viridiplantae > Streptophyta > Pinopsida > Cupressales > Cupressaceae > Sequoia > Sequoia sempervirens. The sequence goes on along the minus strand of VDFB02353493.1, from coordinate 11,649,494 downwards.
TTAGAAATGATTTTATAAACCACATTGTAAAGGGCAATGGGACAAAATTGATCCAAAGAACAAGCATCTTCCTTCTTTGGAATAAGAGAAAGAAAGGTGGAGTTCAATGCCTTCAACATTTCTTTATTTATTTAAGACTCTTGAACAACCTCCAAAAGATCCTCGTTGATAATCTCCCAGAAAACTTGAAAAAATTCAACAGGAAAGCCATTAGGACTTGATGCTTTACCTTTTTTCATTTGAAACACAATAGTCTCCAATTCATGTAAAAGGATAGGCTGTAAAAGAGCCTCGTTCATCTCATGAGAAACCAAGGAAGGGATACAAGCAAGAATATAATTTTCCTCAAAACTTGCAGGGGGAGAGTTCTTAGTAAAAAGGGCTGAAAAAACTTGGAAGCCTCCTGGGAAAAATCTGCTTGAGAAGAGAGTTGAACTCCCTCAGAAGAAACCCAAGAGTTGATAAGATTACCATTTCTTCTTGTAGCAACACAGTGATGGAAGAAGGCCATATTTCTATCTCCCTTCTAAAGCCAATCAATTCGGGAATTCTTCTTCCAAAAGATCTCCTCCCTCAGCTCCCATTCCTCAAGAGCCTTAGAAGCCATAGCCTCTTCCCTACTCAACTCAATTGTGAGACCAATGTCACAAATCTTGTGAGTGATAAAATCCAAATGAGCTTGAGCTGTCAACTTAGTATGATGAAGATTCCAAAAAAATTGAAAATTCCACTTCTTAAGTCTATATTTCACAAACTGCAACCTCTTGACAAAGGTATACATAGCTATACCATAGGCAGGTCTCCCCTTATACCATCGGTCAATCATCAGCTCATGGAGTGAAGGATCACGTAACCACATGGATTGGAATTTGAAAGAAGGATTATTTTGGACTCTGAAAGGAAAAATTGAAAGCTTAATTTGCCAATGATCCGAACCTCTCCAATCCAGGATCTCAGAGCAAGTAGTCCATCTATCCCCAACCCAAAAATAGGAGACAAGAAACTTATCAAGTCTCTTAGAAATAGAAACATCACCACACCTTTGATTGTTCCAAGTGAAAACACCATGATTAGGTTTCACATCAAAAAGGTTCAACTTAGCCATTTTGTCAACAAGAAGTAAAGTGACAAGGTCAAGCTTAGTAACACCCCCTCTCTTCTCCTCTAAACAAGAAACAACATTAAAATATCCAGCTATAATCCAAGGGTGCCAAGGAACCAGAGAGCGAACATAACTAAGATGCTTCCAGAGTTGGGACTTACCCATCAAATCAGTGGGAGCATAAACATTAGTGAAAAGACAAGATTCACCAGACTCTAAACTAGTAGCAATCATAGAAATAGAAGAACGACCCAAGATCCAACACAAAGGAAGGACCTTTCTTGGATCCCACAAACAAGCCACACCTCCCGAGCTACCAAAACCACCAACACATTGACAACACTCACAAGGCCAAACACTAGAAGCTCTATTCAACATACCATCAACTGATAGCTTAGTTTCTTGAATGAAGACAACATCAAGGGAATGGAAACCAATCATCTCTTGAATAGCCTTTTGTATAAGATTGCTATTCAATCCCCTTGCATTCCATGAAATAACAATCATTTATGGGGATGAGAGAAATGAGAGTCCAAGGTTTTGACCAACCCAGATTCCACCAGAGTCTCACCCATCAACTTAACCTTCTCAAGGTCTTTCTTGCGACCCACCTTAGAAACTTTCTCCGAGGGCCTCTTTTTAAGAGCCTTTTGTTACAAAACCAAAGCATTCATAGCCTCACCTTTTTGCCTTGAATCCAAAGGCTCAGACACCTGTGAAGGAGAAGAAGCTGCCACAACTTTGTCAACCTTCAAAACATAAGATCCATCAAGATTGAAAGCATCCTGTTGCTAAGGAGGAACATGCATTTCCATCTGACCATCTTCCATTTGACCAACCTCCATCTGACCAACCTCTAACTGACCAACCTCCATATGACCAACCTGTAGGTTCATCCCATCCAAGTCCTAATTCCCAGTTTCTTCATCCTCTTGCATGACCACTTCCAACAAGCCAGTACCATCAAGAATCCCTACTGGAATCCCCTCTTCCTCAACCAAGTCATCTAAATCTTCAAATCAATTAAAAATCCCATCATCTTGTCTATCTTTGAGAGTTGTCTTCTGACCCTTCCCCTTATTACGAGGCTTAATGGGAACAAAGCGAAGTCCAAATCTGCAACCCCCTCCACCATAGAAGCCTTTCCCCTATCATTGTTAGGAGCAGTCTTAGAAGAGGCATTTGATGCAACGACTACATGGTTAATTTGAGGGCATCTCCTTTGCAAATTCCCATATTCATGACAAGCACGATAATGAAAAGGGAGAGTTTCATAATCAAGTTATTGAATCCAGGAAGAGGATCCAACACAAAATTCAATAGAATCAGGTAAAGGATGGTTTAAATATACATCAACACAAATTCAAGCATAAGAGATTACCTTTTTGTCCAAAGTTTGTTGGGCAAGTCCAACTGATTTGCTAAGTAGTCGGGCTATCATATGCAAAATATCGCTTCTCTAGAATTCCAATGTAAGTTGAGGTAGACGAATCCAAATTAGAACTCACGTAGGAAGTTCTTCAACAGAGTTGAAACCCTCATGCCAAGGTTTGATAAAGAACCCAATTTGATTGTAAAAATAAGGCCCTCCCTCAAAATCCTTATTCCTATCTACCATACAAAAGAGACAACCAAAAAATAGTTATTGGTAGCCAACATAATCTCCAAATCACCTTCAGAATTCCAAACCCTACGTGTCCATGATTCCAAAGTCGGCAAAGAAAGATGAAGGCCCAAGAACTTGCAAATTAGAGCATGCTTGCTCAAGTAATTAACATCCCTCGCTATTGAATCTAGTTGAATCACCAGTTTAGGATGATCCAAGCACCTCTCTAGGCAACCATTCACCTTTTTAATTATGTATAACCCCACCATTGAGGAAGCTCCTTCTCCATTCGAGTTTCTTATAGAAGATTCCATCACCAAAGAGGTAAAGAGGCACAAAAACAACCACAAGAAAAACACCACGCTACTTCGAAACCCAACAACAAAGAAAGAATCCAAATGAAGGGCCTACAGACCCTCCACACCCAAGAACGATCATAAAAGGGAGCAAAACACCACCCACAAAGGCTCTCACACCTCCTCAGCCACCACACTCCATACACAAAACACTAAAACCCTTAACCAACCACACCAAGACTCCCACAAACTAGTAGTAAGTAAAACCCTTAACCAACCACACCAAGACTCCCACAAACTAGTAGTAAGCGCACCTAGAGAACAAAACAAAGACCCCACATGAAGATCACAGTCAGTGGACCCTGCAGTAGAAAAATAATAGACATGCAATGAACAAAAATGGCATGCAGGCATTGGCCTGCTACAGGCCGCACGCCTCCAGCCTCACCCGCGATGCCATCCTCAAACTCACTTTGCTACACATTTTATTAATAAGGTTCAATTCTAGTATTTTTCGAAGTTTCTATTTATGTGTGCAAATATTTTCCTTTTGGCATAGTCTTTGTTAATGAATCTACATAATTTATGTAGTTTTTCTCAATGTATATTCTCAACTCATCTTCATGGGATCTTGGCAATCAAAAGGCGATTGAAATATGTTGTATATGATTTTATTTAGGTTGCATAAGAGTTCTAAACTATATTTAAGAAAAAGAATTGTTTGTGGCATGGTAGTGTATGTTTATTTTTAGGGTGTATTTGAGTGTAGATCTCTATTTAGTTGTTGTATTTATTAAATATTTAAACAAATTTAATATTCAGTTGTTGAGAATTATTTGTGTATATTTTATTTGATAATATTTACATAAATATTTTCTTGGGAATATTATAGTGATATTAAACCTTAAATCTTACCAATTTGCTGGGGAATATTATAGTGATATTAAAGCTTAAATCTTGCCAACCTATAATGTAAATAAATTGTTGATGTGAAAAAAAAGAAATTAACTTTCTCTATTATTTATGATTTCTCGTAAGAATCATGGGTGGATTCTTGAGATTTATAACAAAACAATGTAGACCTTATTCAATATAGAATGATGAAATATAGAGTAATCAAGATAGGATGATCAAGTTTATGGAAAAAATGTTATAATTTTTTAGTAACATATTAATTCAAATTTGGTTAGAACATAAAGAAAGAGAATCTCACTTTCCAAATTCCACCAAACCCATGTTATTAAAAAGAGAAGAAAAATTATAGTAGAACCTAAAAATTTGACAATATCAAAGGAAGTTTGATACTTAAAAAAATACATTAACTTTTGATAAGTACTTGTAAATAATTGGAACGAGTTTTTTCAATGAAAGAGAGTTGAATAAAAAAATAGAAGAATCAGAACCAAATCCACACCAAGTTTTCAAGGATCAAATCATTAAGCATGAATCAAAGAAATTCTATGTGGATGAGATAATTAAATTAGAGATACAAAAAGCTTAGGGGTTGAAGGTAATAATTCATAAAAAATATTCCAATGTTATCTAATGAATCCTCAAATCAAGGAAGTGTTTATCTTAATGAAGTTGTTGATAAAGAAATATTACTATGTTAAATTTGGTGATTTCTAATGGTATCCAAAATACAACTATTAAAAGTTCAAATCTTGAAAATATTGAGTCATTGTGATATGAAATTGATTTACAAAATAGTTGTGTTGATGAGAATAAATTTATGAAGGGTGTGGTTTTTTATTCCACTAATCAACATTCTAAAAATTTATATCACAAGAATGGTAGTGTTGCTTCAAATATTTATGAAGTGACTTTTGTGTCTGTATGCTATTTATTTTATTTTTTTCTGATTTTTCTTTTCTGCTATTCAATTGTTTTTTGGCTATTTTTTGGTTGATAAGTAGGAGGTATTTTTCCACAGCATGTCAAATTATGATATTACTATCAGGATTCAACCGTGTAGTTTCGAGTCAAACTCATTGACCCATGTTTCCTGAGTAGTGGTTCAACAAGAACCCATCTCTCATGATATCGAATGGTCCACTCAAGCGGGGTAACAACTCAAGCGGGCTTAACCTTGGAGAAAACTCCTTGGTTAAGCGAGCTTGAGCTGGAGCAGTACTGGGATGGGTGACCTCCCGGGATGGACCAGTGCTTCACCTCTGTGAGCATCACCTAGATGCAATGAGTGCTAAGTGGACCATTCGATATCATGAGAGATGGGTTCTTGTTGAACCACTACTCATGAAACATGGGTCAATGAGTTCGACTTGAAACTACACGGTTGAATCCTGATAGTAATATCATATTTTTTGGTTGCTGGCTATTGCTCATGCTTTATTGAATATTCTCTTTCATAGAAGCATTTTGATGTAATGTGATGTAAATGGTTTTAGGTCCCTTCAAAACCTTTTTTTCCTATATAATCAAAACAATATAAGGTAAATACTTTGATGACACTTTTGATAAGGAGGATAATAGTGGTAAATATTTATCACACCAATCTCATATCATATCATTACAAAATATTTTTTTATCTTGAGAAGAATTTTAATAATGAAGAAAAGATGAAAGAAACATTTTATAGAAAATGACATAGATATCCTTTCTCTCAAGTCCAAGATTTCTCATACATGATGTCGTGGGATCCTTGTTTTATAAATAAAGAACTCTGAATAGAATACATTGCGAGACACATAAAGGTTGAAGTTTTTTATTTGTAATATATTCTCCCATTTTAGCCTTAGGGTACTCTTGTGTAACCATTGTAAGTGTGTCCTAAGAGAATCTAGATTTTATCCATAGTATCTTCTCATCTTTTAGACTTCAGGTACTATGTTTGATGGAAAGGGAAGATTATAATTGTTGAGGAAAATAATATTAGCTTCTCATGCTATGTATGTAAGGAAAGAGCATCCAATTTTGACACCTACATAGATATATATCTTTTTGCAGAGAGTTGTACAAGTAGCCTAATAATCTTTCTATCCTATAAGGAGACAATATTCTTTGAATGCAAAAAAATTCCTTTCTTATGAATGAGAGAGAGGGGGTTGAATATGCCAATTTTGGGTGACAATATCAAATAGCTTAAACATGTGAGAAATATCCCAAGTGTGACGATTCTTATCTAATTTTAAAATTGTAGAAAATGAATAGAAGGAAACAAAGGGTTATAGATAAATAACATAAAAAGAGGCGATGCAACTCAATAATATCAACTAGATCTTCTTTATAGCATTGAAACATGTTTTTATCTTAAAAGTAAGGATTGTGAGAAGAGTTGGTTCAATTGACTTTTACATAAGGACCATAAATAAGTAACCATAAAAAACAATAAAACAATCCAATAAATAAGATTATATAATCTGTTAATCTAAAAATAAAATTCTTTCTTAAATTATAAAAGAATAATATCAAATTATATATAAATTAATAAAATTATTTTAAAAAAAATCAAAATTTAAATATAATAAAAAGTTCACTACAAGTAATTCTCATACTTATTAAACGAGAAAAGTACAAAATTAATCACTGTTCATCAAGACAATCTAATAACTAACATAACTAATTTAAAGATAAGATTCTTTATTAAATTACTTGCTATATATTTAAGAACGATCATTATAAATAATCTTAACTTATTATAAGCCAAAACTTAATAACTTTTTTAAGAAAAAAAAATCAAAATTATCGTTCTCACTGCGATTCCCAAAGTTCGATGTTAAATCTCTCTCTAGATATTATCGCAATTTTCAAATTTAGTGTTAACCTCACTTATTTACCTTGGTATTATCGCAAAGTTTAAATCTCTTGGTATTATCTCCCTTCTCTAGCTTGGTATTATCTTCGCCAAGTTTCCCTGCAAATTTCCTATTTCCATAGTTAGTCCTTGGGCGTGATCGGTGCGCTTCTACCTAAGGAGTTTGACCTCTTTCAGTTGAACTTCACTGCAAACGCGAAAGAATGCTGCAACAAGAGAGGATTCCTCTTAAACTCCCCCCTCTTCCTTCGTATCAGAGGAACTTACATTGAATTAATTCTGCAAATCCATCATCATTTTCCATTCCGACCCTCATGGTAGATCGTTTCTGATGATCAAACGTTGGCCAGAAGCATTTCATCCTGGAAGAAGTACGATGTTTTCCTCAGCTTCAGAGGAGAGGACGTTCGGAGAACTTTTGTGGATCACTTATATCAATCTTTAACTGACTCAGGGGTATATGCTTATTTGGACGAGAAAAGCATGGAAACGGGAGAGTCTATCCACGACGCGTTGAAGGTTGCAATTGAGGATAGCGCTGTCGGCATCCCCATCTTCACCAGAAATTATGCTTGGTCACCGCATTGTCTGCAGGAGCTCGCGCACATGTGCAAATCCAAAGCGGTCATCAAACTCCTCTTTTATGACGTCCAGCCGTACCAGGTTCGACACGCAGACAGCCATTCAAGACCATCCGGTGAACCGAGTGCAAACGGTGAAGATAGAGCAGAGGGCGAGAGAGAAGCAAGAGCAGAGGAAGAAAGTGAGGCAAGAGCAGAGGACCAAAGAGATGAAAGCGCAGAGGAGGAAAGTGAGGCAAGAGCAGAGGATCCGCATACGGCTATCAAAAATCTTGAGCTCAAATCGCTCATAAGCATAGGTGACGATGATAAATTCATGATGCACAGCTTCTCAGAGATATGGGAGAAGCAATTAGCAAGGCAGAGAAGACTGGATGCTGCTATTCCCAAGTATTCCCTTCCATCTAATCTCTAAATATTCACTTCCATCTCTAATTTAGGGCCTATGGCAAATTCATGGACGAAAATCCATCGCTAACAATTCACTGTCCAAAAAATTCACTACGATGACAAATTTACTTAATTAATTTTTCATGACCGTGAATTGTTGGTGGTGAATTTTACTTGAGGTGAATTTGTCATAGGGATGAATTTTTCCGTGGTGAATTGTTGATGTGAATTTTCGGTTGATGAATTGCTAACAGTGAATTTTCTTAGAACCCTATTTTAGATATCAAATCTATATCAAATCTACTTCGAGCAGAGTTTGTCTCCAGGTGATATATCAGATTTGAATTTTATCGAGGGAGCAGAGAAGTTTGGGTTGCAGGATTTTCGTGGTGCTTCTGCCGTGCCAGTGTTTTTGGAATTTCATATACAGTCCCTTTGAGTGACAACCACGTTGTAGTGGTGAAGGAATTACCTGTGGACGTCTCATCGAAAGGAGATTTTAAAAAAGTTTTCGAGCTTGCAGCGAATTTGAAGCACAGGAACGTGGCCTCTTATTATTCGCTGGAATTGAAAGTTCTCGTGCAGAATTACTTTCTCAATGGAAGTCTCCATCACTTATTTCACAGTTCACGGTATGTAAACCTTCCTTACCTTTTTCATATGGAATATGCTTGGAGATTATTTTAATAGAAAAATCGAATGACCTTTTTATGTTAGTTTGCTTATAATGCTAAAAGTTAAAAATCGTTTCCAAAAAGCAATCATTCTAACACAAAGGATGTTCACTTTCACCTTCAACAAGTTTATTAATTATGATATTGCTATCAGGATTCAACATGGGTCAATGAGTTTGACTCGAAACTACACGGTTGAATCCTGATAGCAATATCATAATTTGACACGCTGTGGAAAAATACCTCCTACTTATCAATTGATGAGCTAAAGGGGCTCTATAATGAATGGTTCATAAGGCACAACACTTGGTGAAGGTTTTGCAAATGGTAATAGCCAAGGGCTTAACCTTGGAGAAAACTCCGGCCTTGCGGGCAAGTGATGGGTGACCTGACGGACCGCTTCACCTCTGTGAGCATCACCTAGATGCAATGAGTGCTAAGTGGACCATTCGATATCATGAGAGATGGGTTCCGGTGAACCACTACTCATGAAACATGGGTCAATGAATTTGACTCGAAACTACACGGTTGAATCCTGATAGCAATATCATAATTTGACACGCTGTGGAAAAATACCTCCTACTTGTCAAGTTTATTAATGTTTTCGTTGTAAATGCAAAGTATGTTGAGTTTTATGGCTTGATAGTTTTGGTTTGGGGGTATTGTTTTTAATACTGCCCTACTATGTATTCAGATTTGCTTAACAAGGCGATTAAATGTTGTATCTGTTAAGTAATTTTTTTAAAAATGAGAATTAAATATTTGTTCTTTATAAAGTTTTTACAAAGTTGAGATGCATATTTTTTAACCAAAAATATTTTTAAAAATGAATTATCTTCAATATGATTGGTTGAGTAAACATACCAATGATTTCAACTAACAATGGTTTTAGAGATAAGTGCTTTATTCTAGAGATGAGTGTTTTAAAATAATAAAATATTAATAGATTAAATATATTGTGTACTTCCATCTAAGATGATTGAAAATATATAATAAAATATTTTCTTATATCTGATGGATGATTGAAGATATATAATAAAATATTTTCTTATATCTGACGCATGATTGAAAATATATAATAAAATATATTTGGAACAAATGCAAGATTAAATGTACCTATGAACAAATGAACAAATTTTGATTTTTATTATTATATATTAATTTTTATATATAGGTTTTAAGTTTCATATATAAGTGTTTTAATATTTTTTTATATAAAAGGTGAAATAAAAGGTTTTTATGGAGATTTCATTATTGGCATTGATATTTAAATTTAATGATATTTAATTTTTTTTTATAGGTTTTGTGATGTTTTATATATATTTTTAAATTATTTTTTTAATATAATTAAATCTTAGTTAAATTAATTAAACATATTATAATTAATTATAACTATAATTTTAATTTAGTTAATAAATTTATATAATTTTAATTGTACCTTAATTTGTATAATCATAATTATACATACACAATAAAATAAAATAACACATGTTTTTAAATTATAAAATTATAAAATTATAAATATAATTTATTTAATTTTTATGATCTATAATAAAAATTATATTTAAATAATTTTAATTTAAAAAATGACATTTATAATTTATTATATTATTTTTAAATAATAATTATATTATTTTATACAAGAAACATATTTAATAATATTCTAAATGAACATTATATAATATTTAATCCATAATATCTTCTCCTCTTTTAGCCATGGGGTCCTTTGTTTGATGGAAAGGGAAGATTAGGATTGGTGAGGAAGATAATATTAGCTTCATGTGCTATGTAAGTAAGGTAAAATCTTAGATATGAGGATTTTATATTAGGCCCTATAGTGAGGCATAAAAAGGTGATACAATTTTGAATCCTACTTAGATATAGATCTTTTTGCAAAGATTTATACATGCAACCTAATAATCCTTCTATCCTATAGGGAGAGAATATTCTTTGAAATTTCTCAAATCTTGTGTATGCAAATTTTACCCTCTCTTATTAGTTAGAGAGGGAGGGTCGGATATGCCAATTTTGGGTGATAGTGTCAAATATAGTTTAAACATGTGAGCAATCTCCCAAGAAGGTTGGGTCTTATCTAAGTATAAAATTGTAGAGAAAATGAATAGAACGAAGCAAAGGGTTGTAGATAAATAAAATAAAAGGAAGTGCTGCAATTCAAAAAAGATCAACTAGATCTCCTTTATAACGTGGAAATTTCAAATCACTCTCAATTCTCAACAGTTTATTTGGCAACTCATGTGCTTCTATATTTCATTTTAGGGCCACATCATCAAATATGATGCCACATTAGCATGCTTTTTGTTGAGGTATCCAAAAAGGCCCAAAAAAAAAGTGAGACCAATAGTGGTGCTCTAAGTCATGTTTTATTGGTGCGCTGGTGTGGCATCACATGATTTGTCACTTTGCGTACTTTATGGATAAAAAGTGTTTTGCAATTAGATATTAAAGTGCTCCACTATGGAACCCACTGAGGACTACTTCTATCCCCACTATTGAACCTTGCTCCATTATGGGCCCCTCTTCCCTATTGATTAGCAAACCTAAAGATTATTTATGAAGAGAGAAGAATCTATATTTATAAATTACCAAAAAGAAAAAAAAATCTTAACTATTTATCCAATAAATGAGATTAAATAAAATGTTAACCTAATTTAAACAATTTTTTTAAAATTATGAAAAGAAAATTATATGTAAAAAGATCATTATAAATAATAATCCTAACATTTTAATAAAATATTTGTTTATTCACTAAATTAATTATCATACTTGCTAAACAAGATGCTATGAAAATATTAAAAAAATAAAATAAAAAATTAACCATTGATTCATTAAAACAACCTAACACATAAAAATAAGCAACATACTAATTTTAAAACAAAGATTCTTTACCAAATTACTCCCTAAGATCTTTATAAATAATCTCTAACATATTACAACCCAATTTTTTTAAAAAAACAAAAAAAAAACAAAACTATCATTCTTATGGCTATTCTCAAATTTAGTAGAAGGGAAGTTTCAAGTTAATAGACTTTTCTTCCTAGGTAGTATCGCAATTTTAAAATTTATTATTAACCTTATTCACTTCTCTACCTTGGTATTATCGCAATTTTTAAATTTATTGGTATCCTTATCATGTTCACCAAGTTTTACTCCAAATTTCCGGTGTTCAAAGTTAATCCTCGGCCGTGATGGGTGCGCTTCTAGGATTTATCCTATTTCAGTTGAACTTCGCAGCAAACGCGAAAAGATGCTGCAACAAAAGAAGATTCCTCTTACACTCCCTCCCGTTTAGAGGAACTTATATTGAATTAATTCTGCAAATCCATCATCATTTTCCATCCCGATCCTTATGGTAGATCGTTTCTTATGACCAAACGTTGCCCAGAAGCACTTCGCCATGAATTCCGGGAAGAAGTACGATGTTTTCATCAGCTTTCGTGGAGAGGACGTTCGAAAAACTTTTGTGGATTACCTGTATCAATCTTTAACTGACGCAGGGATAAATGTTTATTTGGACGAGGTAAGCATGGAAAAGGGAGAGTTTATCGACGACGCCTTGGAGCTTGCTATTGAGAACAGCGCTATCGGCATCCCCATATTCAGCAGAAATTATGCTTCCTCACCGAATTGTCTGCAGGAGCTCGCGCACATGTGCAAATCCGAAGTGATCATCGAACCCATCTTTTACGACCTCCAGCCGCACCAGGTTCGATACGCACACAGCCAATCAAGACCAGCCGGTGAACCGAGTGCAAACGGTGAATCTAGAGCACAGGGCGAGAGAGAAGCAAGAGCAGAGGAGGAAAGTGAGGGAAGAGCAGAGGACCAAAGAGATGAAAGAGCAGAGGAGGAAAGTGAGGCAAGAGCAGAGGATCAAAGAGATGAAAGAGCAGAAGAGGAGAGTGAGGCAAGCGCAGAGGACCAAAGAGATGAAAGGGAGGAAAGTGAGGGAAGAGCAGAGGATCAAAGAAATGAAAGAGAAGAGGAGGAAAGTGAGGTAAGAGTAGAGGACCAAAGAGATGAAAGAGCAGAGGAGGAAAGTGCGGCAAGAACAGAGGATCAAAGAGAAGAGGAGGAAAGTGAGGTAAGAGTAGAGGACCAAAGAGATGAAAGAGGAGAGGAGGAAAGTGCGGCAAGAGCAGAGGATCAAAGAGATGAAAGAACAGAGGAGGAAAGTGCGGCAAGAGTAGAGGATCAAAGAGATGAAAGAACAGAGGAGGAAAGTGCGGCAAGAGGAGAAAGAGCAGAAGAGGAAAGTGCGGCAAGAGCAGAGGATCAAAGAGATGAAAGAACAGAGGAGGAAAATGCGGCAAGAGCAGAGGATCAAAGGGATAAAAGAACAGAGGAGGAAAGTGAGACAAAAGCAGAGGAGGAAAGTGCGACAAGAGTAGAGGACCAAAGAGATGAAAGGGTAGAGGACGAAAGTGAGGCAAGAACCGAGGACCAAAGAATAGAGGGCCAAAGTGAGGGAAGAGCACAGGACCAAAGAGATGAAAGAGGAGAGGAGCAAAGGGCTGCAAGAGCAAAGGGCAAAGGTGTGGCAAAAGCAGAGGGAGAAAGTGAGACAAACCCATGTAGTGAGGCATTGAAAGAGCACCACCGTAAAGGCCGATATCCACTTTCAGTCATCGACGAGTGGGGACAGTCGTTGAATGAAGTTTCGTATAGAAACGGGTGGACTCTTGTGAGCGCAAATGGATATGAAGGAAGGCTGGTTAAAAAGGTCGTCTCTTACGTTATCAATAGATTAGATAAATTCCGGTATCAAAACTTACCAAAGCATCTTGTGGAACTCGACAAGAGGATAGGAGACGTGATACCTCTGCTCAACATGGACAACAAAGATGTGCTTAAAATAGGTATATGGGGGCTTAATGGGATTGGCAAAACCACAATTGCCCAGGCCGTTTTCAACCGTATCTTACAAAATTTTAATGCCTATTGTTTTCTGTCCGATGTCCGTGCCAAATGCAAGAAGGATGGGCTACAGGAATTGCGAGTTCAATTAATGAGAGACTTACACTCGAGGAAGGACTGCAAGTTCAATGCTCTCGATGAAGGCTGTTCAGTGGTGGCACAGGTTGTTACAACAATCTCTTATCAAATTAAAAAGCATTTGTGAGTTGGGTATAACTGAAGAATAATGTTGTCAATTTAATAGAATTTTGCTTTCTGTTCTTTCTTAATTAAAATGCTCGATTTGTAGTTATGGTTACTTTCAATTGTGATAATTAAAAACAGTTTTCCGCTCTGCAGAGGATTCTCGTAGTTTTAGATGACGTTGATGATAGCGAGCAGCTAGAGATTCTACTAGGGGGAAATTGGGCAGGCCCTGGCAGCAGAATAATTGTTACAACCACCGATAAGCATATATTGAACACGGTAAAGATAGACGAAATTTACAAGGTGGAGGGACTAGAGTATGATGAGGCTCTGCGTTTGTTCAGTTTGCATGCATTTATGAGTCCTGAACCGGAGGCAGAGTATGCCCAACAATGTGAAAGGATTGTAAAAGCCTGTGGTGGATTGCCGCTGGCTCTCAAAGTTGCGGGACTTGATTTGAGCGACAAAAAAGATGAACTTGAATGTTGGAATGAAGCCTTGAGCACACCGCAAAGCATCTGTCATGAAAAATTTTACAAGAAGTTCAGGCCTTCTTACAAGAAATTAAACTCTCAAGAGAAAAAAATCTTCTTGGATATTGCTTGCTCCCACATAGGAAAGGAGAAGGTGCATGGTATCCGTCACTGGAAAAAATTGAACATGAGTCCGCATACTGCTATCAGAAATCTTGAGTTCAAATCGCTCATAAGCATTGGTGATGGTGATATATTCATGATGCACAGCCTTCTCATAGATATGGCAAAAAAAATTAGCAAGGAAGAAGAGACTGGAAGCTACTCTCTTCAAATACGCGCTTCCATTTCTAAGTTCCACATCAAATCTCTATATAAGAGACCAGAGAAAAGAGGCTGTATCACTGTATGTGAAAACAAGAAGAGTTCTTTTCCAACTGCTATACCGGATGTGATTTTTACCGAGGGAGCACACAAGTTTGAGTTGCAGGATTTTCGTGATGCACGTCTTGTGTTGTTGGGGAGCAATGCTTTTGGAACTTCATATAAACTCACTTTGAGTGAGAACCGCAATTTAGTGGTGAAAAAATTAACTGTGGACGTCCCACCAAGAGGAGATTTTGAAAAAGTCGTGGAACTTTCAGCAAAGTTGGAGCACAGCAACGTGGCCCGCATAGAGGCCTTTTATTATTCTCCAGAAGCAATATTCCTCGTGCAGAATCACTTTCCCAATGGAAGTCTGCACGATCTACTTCACGGTACGTAAATCTTCCTTGCCCTTTTCATGTGGAGTATGAACCCAAATTATTGAAAGTTTCCTATATAATTTTGTGTATTTATTCCTTATTTTGCTAAAACATCTTTATACTTGTATCTCTCTTTCTTCTCACATGCAACATTTTCCAAGATTTATCCAGTATGTGTATGGCAATTTATTCATGTTTCGCTGAAGTACAGAGAGCTAAAAGTATTTCTTTTCAAGAAAATGACTGATTTGTTAGTTTGTTTCTATGTTATTTGGTATTTGATGATTCGTAAACTATTTCAATGATGAAAACATCACACTTGAACTCTAGATGAGGAATGAACAAGCTAAAATAGCTGAATTTAAAAAGACAATCAAGCTAAATTTTTTCACCCAAACCTTTACAAAAGCTCTTGCTTACAATCTTTCTATAGTTGACTAGAATGACATCCACCAAAATAGATATCATTTATTTTCTCTAGATGAGTTGCTAGGACCACTTCATTATCCTAACTATCCTACTAATGAAGTTGATAAAGATTCCAATGAATAACACTTTTTTTAACAGGGAAAACCTAAAGTGTTCATCACCTTTTAGTTCATCATATTATTTGATGAACTTGTGATTTGAGCACAATCAACTTTAGATAACTTCATTAGTACATACTAGAATGTAATGTAGACCATCACTCCTTAAGAGAGGGCATATGAGTAAAAAACGAACCTTGCATGTTAGTTCATAAGTTTAATAATTATTTTCTACATCCTATGCGCATCCACTTGCACACTAGCATAGTGTCATGATATTTTATGCATAGATGTATATCAAACAATATTGTTTCATGTGCAATCATATAAACATCAACTTTATTTTTTTTACATAGTCACACAACCTAAAGGATTTCTTGTATACAATGTTCAGTAGCTTCACTAAGCCTCTTCAAGAATCATGATTCACATATGTTTCACACACCTCTAGACTTTGTGTGTTGTAACACATGCTTTGTAATTCTCTAAAATATAATCTTGCATTAGACCATATATGGGCAATACATGGGATTTTGGAATCCACATGTTATGCTTATATATACATGCAACACCTAGTAGGCCATATGCCATAGGAAATGACTCCATACATGTGTTGAAAACTTAGCACCATACACATTTGAGACATGGAAGTAATCTATAGTTTATGCAACACACACCATATAGCTTGATACTTGGCAGTGTCCTATTTGTTGGTTTATTAACCTATTTCTAGAAAATTCTAAGAAGTTACAATTTTCTATGCTCAAAGTTTCAAGGAGGATAGCCAACGAACGATAGAGAAAATAATTATTTTCTACACTTTAGGCTTTATAGGACCTAGGGGTAGCCCTATCAATGCACATTGAGTTCTATATGAAATGCAATAAATATGATATATTGTAAAGTACAGATAAGACATTCATGCAAATTTGGAAGGATTTATAATATTCTACAAGTTATTTGGACATTTCTTACACCCTTAATGCTCAAGTGTGAATAGTATAAATTATAAAAAAATATTTACCTAATGATTTTCATGCTTTAAGTATGAGTGGGTTGAGAGGATTTCTATTGATTATCTGATGTCTATTAAAGGAAACATAGAGTCACAAAATATTTCCTCTACTTTGTTTTAAAAATAATAGTTTTTGGTCATTCAAAACACATAACACTACTTTACAATGTTAGAACCTATTCTTTGTGGCTTGATCTAATATAGTTCTACTTAATAATTCAGTGTGAATACTGCGTTCCTCATTACCATTCATGAAACATTTACAATAATCCTTGAGTATAGACTGAACAATTGGGGAAATGGGAATGCTTTATGGCCTAGGTCATAGAACACCGCACTTCTCTAATTGTCACTCAAATATGTCCAAGGATCCTAAATTGGATTGACTATCAACCCCAAAGGCGAGTCAATTCTCAACAAGGAAGACCTAGGAGAGGGTTCTTTAAGCTTCGAGGGGTTCACCACCAAGAAAGAACTTGGAAAAGACAATTTAACATTCAACTTAAAAAACCTAGCAATGCAAGCAAAATAATGAGTGCAAATGATGAAATTAAGCAACAAGTTAGGATGTGTGTACCTGAGAAGTGTGGAAATGTGCCGAGAATTCTGGAAATGCATAAATACTATCAGAATATGCCAGGGAGGACTAAGATGCCCTTACTATTATCTTAGTCCTGCTACTATTTTTTGAGGTAGACGTGGAATCTTCATATGTCGAAACAAAATCTAAAAGAATCTCTGCAAAATACCACTTGGAGGACTAAGACACCCTTGCTACTGAGTTAGTCCCATCTTGAATTTCTGCAATTTCTGAATGTGATCTTGAGGCTCAATGTTTGCACTTCCTTCTTCTCGAATTTCAGGTTTTGAAACTTCTAGATCTAGCCTATAGGGTAGTTTCCATGAAGATGGAAACTTTACAATGTAACTTTGGAACTTTGCAACTTTGCAATTTTGCACACCAAATGATCTTCAACCTAAATTTGCAAATAAAAACATGCAAGAGAGGAAAAACTTGTTGATTGTTAGTAAATGGGGGTTTACCTTGGTCAAACCCCTTGTTGGTAATTAAACCTTGGAATGAAATAGAATAATAAATGGAAATGATGAATGACCAAAGTGCTATGTTGCAACTCACCCAACCCTTGTTATGAAATTTGCAAACTTGTGTGAAATGGCTAGCTTGAATGTAGATCTTGAAATGCTTGAAGGCTTGATAAATCTTGACTTGAATTGCTTACTTGAATCAAAACCCTACATCACAAATGTTAGCTCAAAAACACACATGATGCAAGAATATCCCTGATATGATGCTTGCATCTTGATTATGGCTCCAAATGCTTGATGAATTTCTCTTGAATGCTCTTGTGAATGCAATTATGCTATTAAGAATGCTCTCACAAAAGTCTTGATGTCTTGGATGATAAAATGAGTGAGAGAAACTTGTATTTATACTTATCCATGCTTAATATCCTGAAATTACATCGCACCAAGCCGACATATGAATTCATTAATTAAAGGAGGTTAAATCTTGCCAAGATTTGAAATTAAATACAAAAAATAACCTAAGGGGGACTAAGACGCCCTAGGTGGCGTCTTAGTCCCGAGGCATGAAACTTGGGACATAGACTCCAAAAAGGGGCCGAATTAAGGTACCTTTGAAAAGAGGGTCCTGTTAGGTCTCAAAAATGTAGGTTACAAATCCTTAGAAGATTCCAGGCTCTATGACCAGACTTGCAACACTTTTGAACCAATGAATGGAGTTAACCTATATGGTTGATGACTCCCTACACTTCAGGCTCTACTAAACCTAGGCAAGTAGACCTTAACAGCTGAAGCAGATCTAAAATTTGTGTGACTTAATTAGATTTTGGGATCTATCCACAGTGGAATAAAGTGTGGAATAGATGAAGGCTTATTAACTATTCCTATTGAAATTTGAAATGTGAATGTTTGGATAACATTTTATGAAATTCTAAAATGGAATGGGTATGACCAGTGTCTATTCCTGTTGGGCTAATGGAGTAAGGACGTGAATGATAGATGACTTACTTACCAGCTACAGTTCTAACTATTTGACACTTATGTTTGTTTATACCTTGTATAAACATGCAAGAATATGACTGACAGACTCTACTTATTGAACCAATCGATCCTACTATGACTGATTTAAAAGGACTTTAATCCTTCCTTGAAGGAACCAATTAAAAACAATCACACAATGACAACAGATGTGTATTGACAAATGAAGTATACCCTCAATTTGAATAACTTGAGATAATATCGAGTTGGAGATAGTATGACAATCTTATCAATTACAGGGCTCTTCTTACTGATCCAAATGTTACCTCCAAGTTACCGTAATCAATCAAAAGGATTTCAATTCTTTAATAGAAACCAATTAACTTGATTACACAAAAACAACAAGTGTGTCTTGATGAAACTGAATATCAACTTGGATATGCAGGTTCAAATAATAGAGAAATAACAATGTGGAGACAACCAAATAATTGCTCAACTCAACAAACAATAGACACCAATGTTGGACCACCAATTTATGCATTCTTCTCCATTATATAATTTCAAAATATTTTGCAATACACAACATAATGTTCTGTTAAGGCAACTGATCAACCTATCCAGCTACCTAACTACTAATTCTAATGCTAATAATTCCTTCATTTGATTTCATCTAGTATATATACATTATATCTTCAAGAGTTGTGACCCTTCGTGCGTTCGTCTGCTGCAGTTCTTCATTTTATTTTAATTAATTGCCTTTGGAAAATTAAAATTTTTTAATCTTCATTATCTTTGTTTCCCATGAAAATCATTTCACAATAAACTTTAATTCCTTTGCTAGCAATTTATCACTTTATATTTTACTTGAGATGTCCTTTGGGTAAAATAATTACCCACATCGTAATATTTGGTGAAAAATATTCCACCTCCAAGTGCAAATATTTGATAATTTTTACCCTTTATGCTTTTCGTGGGTAAAATAATCATCCTACTTAAAATACCCTTGGTAAAAATGTGAAGTTTATATTTCTCAAAGTAATATTGTTCTCCATTATAAGCACATTTCACTCAATATTTTGTTTGCACTTTGCACTTTTGATTAGAGTAATTTACTTATCTTCAAGGTTTCACATCTTCTTTTCACCATTTCTGTGAACAGTTGCACTTTCACATAACTAAGATGTAAAAAAAAAAACCTAATTATTTTACCTCTCAATGTAAGCATTCTTCAATTTTTTTTTACAATTTTGACTAAAATCATATTCTTCAAAATACTATTTAACTTCTTCGACACATTGTTGTAAAAGAAATCCACCCATTGTATTTCGTCGCTTTATCGAGGAAACTTTAAATATATTCAGTTTGATATTAAAAGTCTTTCCGATATAATCTTTATTTAATATTCACCTCGCATTGAAATGAAGGGAATTATTTTGTTTTGCCGATTCACTTTGATATGAAAATGTTCTTCCATAATGTTTATGCATTTCGCCTTATCAGAGGGACTTCATATTAGCTCCTACCGATATACTTAAGCCCCCCTAATGTAATTGGCATAGGGATATCAATGAGACTCTCCCCAAAAATCTCATTGGAGTAACCCACTTAATCATAGAGATTTGAGAAACCCACTTTGACAATACATGTCTCTCTGATGAGTTTATTCCACAACACATTGATATTAGGGTTTTTGCTTTATGTCTTTGCAGGAATGCAAGAAACACTTAGGGTATTTTCTATTCTGAATGAGCCTCTTGAAAAGCCATGAGTCATCACTATCCAGATCAATCATGAAATCTCCTAGAGTCTATGCTAAGATCCAACTTATTGGCTCATTTCATTCGTTTGTATCAAGATCAAGAACTCAATGGCGCTTGCAACATATTTACCAATAAATTCCATCTCTGTCATTTTCATCGAACAATAATCACCATGGTCTTCACAAATTGATTAAAAGATGGAGAAATACAAAATTAGTTATTCCTCTTGGAGATTGAATAATCCACGTGCCTTGTGTATGCTTCCATATTTTGCATATATGTCTATTAGGGAATTTGAAAAAACTCACTTTCAATCATACTTTGATGGATACTATATCTTATGCAAGAATTCTTTTATGAAAAATGTTACTTGACTGGTTGATGAATCCTAAACATCCATGGAATACACTGAATAGTCTGCCAGCATAATAAATTTCTGGGTGGAAGTATCAAATGCTTTAGAAATCATGGTAACTTATGCATTCCATCTCTTGGAAGTCACTAATATCCCCTCTATCATCTAAGAGAGAATGCATTCCCATAGGCTTCAATCTCTTAAGATTCTTACAGTAATGCAATGTAGATCCATATGATCCTCCTATATCTGCCTTCTATTACTCAATGTTTTCAATCACATTTTTAAATCTTAGCCTATTTAGATTCCTCCATCGAAATTTTAATGGAAGTTGCAAGCCGATTTGAAAGTGTTGATGCAAACATTTTGCATTTGTATCCATATTCAACTACCATGTTCTCCATAGACTTTCCATGAATAATAATTTGTTGTGTACAAAGAATACAATTGAAGTTATTGTTGCTATAACCACAATTGGTCTTGTTTTGGGTATGCGAACAAAAGAGTAGCACATTTTGAGCATATTTATCAACTATCCCAAGGTCCTCTATGCAAAAATTTCTTCTTCAGATATTAAGATACTCTCAATGTGGATGAAGGTAATCTTCCCCAAACATTGTGTAAATGATGCCGATCCATCTTCTTCAAGCTCATAGTTGACTTGATTCACTCTACTACCAAGACCTTTTACAAATGAGCTCATATGATTTTTTACTGAAATATCTTTCACCAAAGGAAGATCCATCAGAGCCAATGATGAGAACTTTATGCTTGTTGCATCATTTTACTCCAAGCTCTAGAAGATCTCTTAGAAGATATGAAGCAACTTTCTAATGTTAGTCTTCCTCACCTACACTGTCACTAAGTTGCCTACTTGTCACAATGGTTTCTTTTATCAATTTGATTTATTGGAAATAATAAAATATTTTTGATTCTTTAGTCCAACCCATGTTGTTTGAAATATTAATTCCCTTTGGCTTTTATTCTTTAGGTAACCCAAAAAGTGTGTCATATACAATTCCTATTATTGATTTGTGGTTTTGAAAAGAGACAACATACTTTGGATGCTGACATTAATTCTATTACTTCTACTCTTGTTTTATATGACTATGGTGCATGTATGCTCCTCCTATCAAAATAGGCACTATAAGGTGATATAATTGAAAGTTCAATTCAAATGTTGAAATAAGGTATGATTTCCATTTTATGCCTCATGATGGAGTTTTCTTGCATGACCATACTAGTTAGCAAATGGAATTCATGAATTGGTTTTGATGAATGGAACTAGATTGATAGCAAGAGAGCAAGGGGAATGTGAAAAAATCATCAACATCTAAAGTGCATCCCAAACTGAAATGGGTAATAATCAGATTTAATTTCTTGACATTTTGAATTGTGACCTGAACAAGCCAGGTAGCCTCCATAATCGCTTTGGAAAATTTCTCAGAACTTCTATCCATATTTTGACCTAAATTATTATATTTTTCTAAATCCTTTTGGAAAAATATTTGACTCACTGAAGCTTGTTCTCCATATTTTTTTGTAAATTTTTATTGAATATTTTTTTTTTGTTAATTTTTTATTAGGCATATTTGTCATTTTGAAAAATCGTCGTGTACGACACGCATAAGATGACATTAACTTATCATTTTTTGATTTTTTTTAAATTGAAAAGAATTGTTTGAAGTTTTTTCTCGTGCAATCCATTCGTCAAAATGTTATGTTGATCAAAAGTTATTAAAATATTAAAAAACCTTGATATTTAAAGTTTATGGACCAGTTTCATCAGAAATTAATTGAAAAATAGAAAAGATAATCCAATTGTAAAAGAATTTACATTTTTGGAATCTACATTGTCTCCTCTAAAATGGGTTTTAATTTCGTCAAAAAATTCTGCAAAAAAAGTTGTCAGCCATATGTCCAAACTCGGTATTTTTCTCTGACATTGTTAGGACCTTCAACTTGCAGGTCAAACCAGGTTGAAGGCCTAGGTTTAGATTCCCAATGCTATTCCTGAACCAAAATACAAGGCAAAAACCCGCCCACAAAGAAAACCCAATTTAAAATTTTTGGAAACGGGATCCCGTTTTCAAAATTGTCAATGGGAAATTTCCATTTTTAGAATTTTTAAAAACGGGATCCCGTTTTGAAAATTTTCAAAACGAAAATTTAAAAATGGAAAAATTTCAAATCAGGATCTGTTTTGAAACTTTCCATTTTGGAAATTTCCATTTTCGGAAAATTTTCAAAACAGGATCCCATTTTGAAATTTTTCCAAAAACGGAAATTTTTAAAAACAGGATCCCATTTTTAATTTAGGCTTGGGATCCTGAAGCTATACGGATCCCGTTTCTTAGAAAGCGGGATCCTATTTTTGCAATGCCAATTTTGTTTTTTTTGCTAAGGAAAAAACTTCCACGTTTCGTGGACTCAACTTCTTGCACTTACCCATAATCTTTATTTAATATTCACCTCACATTGAAATGAAGGGAATTATTTTGTTTTGCTGATTCGCTTCGATATGAAAATGTTCTTCGATAATGTTTATGCATTTCGCCTTATCGGAGGGACTTTATATTAGCTCCTACCGATATACTTAAGCCGAGCCAGATGTAATTTGCATAGGGCTATCAGTGAGACTCTCCCCAAAAATCTCATTGGAGTAACCCACTTAATCAGAGAGATTTGAGAAACCCACTCTGACAATACATGTCTCTCTGATGAGTTTATTCTACAACACATTGATATTAGGGTTTTTGATTTATGTCTTTCCAGGAATGCGAGAAACACTTAGGGTTCTTTCTGTTTTGGATGAGCCTCTTGAAACTCCACGAGCCATCACTATCTAGATCAATCATGAAATTTCCTAGAGTCTATCCTAAGATCCAAGTAATCGGCTCATTTCATTCGTTTGTATCAAGATCAAGAACTCAATGGCACCTGCAACATATTTACCAATAAATTTCATCTCTATCATTTTCATCGAACAATAACCACCATGGTCTTCACAAATTGATTAAAAGATGGAGAAATACAAAATCAGTTATGCCTCTTGGAGACTGAATAATTCGCGTGCCTCGTGTATGCTTCCATATTTTTCGTATATGTCTGTTAGGGCATATGAAAAAACTCACTTTTAATCATACTTTGATGGATACTATATCTTCTGCAAGAATTCTTTTATGACAAATGTTACTTGACCGGTTGATGAATCCCAAACATCCATGGAATACACTGAATAGTTTGCCAGCATAATACATTTCTGGGTGGAAGTATCAAATACTTTAGAAATCATGGTAACTTATGCATTCCATCTCTTGGAAGTCACTGATATCACCTCTAGCATCTAAGAGAGAATGCATTCCCATGAATAATACTTTGCTATGTGCAAAGAATACAGTTGAAGTGATTGCTGCTATAACCGCTATTGGTCCTGTTTTGGGTATGCGAACAAACTTGGGTAGCACATTTTGAGCATATTCATCAACTTTCCCAAGGTCCTCTATGCAAAATTTCTTCTTCAGATACTAAGATACTGTCAAAGTGGACGAAGATAATCATCCCCAAACATTGTGTAAATGATGCTGATCCATCTTCTTCAAGCTCATAGTTGACTTGATTTGCTCTTCTACAAAGACCTTTTACAAATGAGCTCATATGATTTTTTTCTAAAATATATTTCACCAAAGGAAGATCCATTAGAGCCAGTGATGAGAGCTTTATACTTGTTGCATCATTTTACTCCAAGCTCTAGAATATCTTTAAGAAGATATGGAACAACATTCTAATGTTTGTCTTCCTCACCTGCACTGTCACTAAGTTGCCTACTTGTTACAGTTTCTTCTTTTATCAATCTGATTTATTGGTAGTAATCAAATATTTTTGATTCTTCAGTCCAACCCATGTTTTCTAAAATATTAATTCTCTTTGGCTTATATTCTCTAGGTAACCGAAAAAGTGTGTCATATACAATTCCTATTACTGACTTGTGGTTTTGAAAAGAGACAACATACTTTGGATGCTGACATTAATTCTATTACTTCTACTCTTGTATTATATGACTATGGTGCATGTATGCTCCTCCTATCAAAATAGGCACTATAAGGTGATATAACTGAAAGTTCAATTCAAATGTTGAAATAAGGTATGATTTCCACTTTATGCCTCATGATGGAGTTTTCTTTAATGACCATACTAGCAAATGGAATTCATGAACTGGTTTTGATGAATGACACTAGATTGATAGAAAGAGAGCAAGGGGAATGTGAAAAAATCATCAACATCTAAAATGCATCCTAAACTGAAATGGGTAATCATCAGATTTAATTTCTTGACATTTTGAATTGTGACTTGAACAAGCCAGGTAGCCTCCAGAATCACTTTGGAAAATTGCTCAGAACTTCTCCTTGAGCTATAAAAATAACCAACACGTTGAGTTATGATAGGAGAGTATGCTCATCAAACGGTTGGTCATGAAGTTATTAGGATTGAAAATTGTTAATGCTCCAAGTTGCTCATTTAGCATTTTCTACAAATTGTTTCTTTCAAACCCAATTGAAATTCACTATCTTGCTATTTTGTAAAAATATCAAATGTGATTCTAAGAAGCTGCCATTTTGGATACTAGTTCATTTAGCTCAAGTTAACATGTAGGGAAAAGGGTTTTCCATCATTTTATTTTCTTCACCAAATATCAAGCACCAAAGCTATCCATTTTGTAGCTGTTCTGGAAATGCATTTTTCAAACTAGGTAAAATCCATTTAGTGTTGATCTTGGAAAAATACCAAATGATGTCCTAAAGCCCTGAAAAACTGGCATGAAGGTAGATTAAGATGGGGAGAATTTGGAACATCAATCGGTTCGTCGAGAAAATCATCCAGCTGATAAATACTATCCTTCAAAGTTGCCCTCTTTTACAAATTTTACTGTGTGTAGACAACAAACCCTTGAATATGCTACTTCAAAATCTTGTCAAATCAAACCATGGGAAGCTGAAACTAAACATATGAACTAACATATGGTAGACAAGTATGTTTGCTAGGTGTTTTTGCATGAAATTGCTCTGACTTCAAATTATGATTTTTTAAAGTAGGCACTGTGAGGTAGTTTTTACAAATGCATTTCTAAGTGTTGCAGTCCATTTCCTCATCAATTTTGCAAAAAATTGGCTAAAAATTTTAGGCTCCAACAGACGTCCCAAGACCTTTGGGGGACAAAGATGCCCTAGGTGGCGTCTTAGTCCTGACCTAAAAATTAGGGGTCCACAACCAATTTCATTAAATTATCATTTCCCCTTTGATGTTTGTCGGGATTAGCCATAAAAAGATATAATTTATTAGGCTCATGGATGTAAAATAGGACCAATTAAGACATAAATAAGGATAAATAAAGCAAGGCGGGCCCAAACAAGTGTGAAAATACAAGGGTATGCATTTTCCTACACTGCATAGACTAACATAAATTGGAAAATTCGACACAACAAATGCATATGAAGAGATTTGTAACCCTTAGCTATTCATCTCAAAGAAAAATAGCATCACAAAGGAAATAATTGTCGAAGAAAACATTCATTCATATCATGTAACCATAAATAGGTATCAAAACAAAATGTAAAAACAATACTATTCACTAGTATTTATTCTAATAAGTGTGATATATATTAAGACAATGATGTAAAGATCCTTAATGATGGAAAATATCTCTTAGGAATTAAATTCATGCTCCTAATTTACACTTGGTGCTACTAGAGAGACATACTAGACACTTTGACCAATAGAAGCATTGCATGGTTGTGGTGACTAACATGTGGCCCAATAATATTATAGAATTTTTCCATGCATATTGAAAATAAGCCACTATATGTACTGATATTTTACCTTAAATTCCCATTGTACAATACATATATGGAAGTGAGACTTTCATTCAAAACCACAATGCAAAGAGTCTCCATGATGCATGTTGGCTAACAAACTAGAACCTTAAGATTCTGTTAATATAAACATGACTCTTTACCTCAATAAGGTGTAATTATTTCCAACAGATCTGAATGATGGTTTCTTTATAGGAAACAATCAACCTCTAAATTTTAGAGGTACATCTCCCACACAAGATTTTAAATAATATCTTAAGGAACTTGAAGATAAAACATATATAAGATTTTCACCAAAAAGTAGTAAAGTTAAATAAACCCAATGCAAAACACTGTTTGATATTAGATGCTAATAATGGATAAACGCCACATATACTAGCACAAAGACCAGTGAATACCAAATAATAGCAAATGAATGTACTTCAATCTGGAATATAATTTGAAAATTAACCGATTATGGAAACCCACAACCACACATTCACACGTAAATAATATAACTGTAGAAGGATAATTTAAACACACACATTCAAATTTCCTTAATTAATCTCCATAAAACTATACATACATAGATAGATAGAGGCTTCAATGAAATTACTTATATTAAATTGAAAGATAAGTTTTTTAAAAGTTTAGAGAGATTCTTGTTTTGAAATACCAATATATATATATAAGCAGATGAGTAAACGCTTCTTTCAAATATAACTACCCAAAAATTAAATAAGAGTCTTTTTAAATGATTATAAAATAAAGAGAGTAACTAAAAAATCATGATAAGAGAGGATGCAATGGGCGGGACTATGGAGCACGGGTGGGAAAAGCAGGATTTTGAATCTTTGAACAATGGAGCAGGATCTGAGGAATTCTAGGCAGAATCAGTGCATGTTCTGAGTGTGAAGAAAGGTAAGGATGAATCTGATGAGGACACCGGAAACAAAATTCAGGTGGACCTGGGAGGAAAGAAAAATCTGGGGGGGTCCCTTGAAGGAAAAAAAGGTGAAAAAGGAAAAAATTCCAATGAAGTGGTAGGGACTGCTGATAGGGAAGGAGCAAAGCACAAACCTTGGTCTTCGATGTTTGGTGTTAAGCCAAATGGTAAATCGATTTTCCCTCTAGTGAGTAATCTTTCTGACCCAGTGAAAGGTAAGTTTTCCATCTCTGTGCCCGATCCTATTATTGATCATAATGTTGCTTTGATGGAGAAAGTCCTGGTTGGAAAGTTCATGGGCCCTAGACCAAATGTTGAGGTGGTTAGGGAGTTTTTAAAAAATAAGTGGAGAACCAATGGGAAGGTTATGGTGGATGCTCTTCCTAGAGGTTTCTTTTCCTTTGAGTTCACTTGAAAGGAGGATATTTTGGCTATGAGGAGTGGTGGACCTTGGGTCATTGGAAAATCTTCCCTTGCCCTCAAGAAGTGGACCTCTCATCTGGATCTCTCTGAATCTATTTTTGAGAATGTTCCAGTTTGGGCTAGAATCCTGGGTCTCCCTCTAGAATACTGGAATGAGGACATTTTCAATGACATTGCTAGTTCTTTTGGAGAGCTCTTGTCTATTGACCTTATGACAACAACTAGAAAGCGATTGGTGTTTGCTCGAATCTGTGTGGGAGTTTCACAGAATGCTGACCTTCCTTCTTCAATAGATATTCAATCTAAGTTGGGAACCTGGACGCAAACTATAGAGTTTGATTCCATTCCCTTTTCCTACTTTAAATGTAGAAAAATGAGGCATTGGGCTAAGAAATGTCCATTAAATGCCAGTAAAGAAAAAGAAAACCACCAGTCCAACCCTAAGACTGTCTAGAGAAAGAAATCTGATGGGGAAGGACAAGCAAGAAATACCAATACCCTTAATGAGGAGGCTGGAAGGAAACATGAAACTCAGAGGAATACCTCTGACCTTAATGATGAAACAAAACCTAAGGATCCTAATGTGCAGAAGAATCACCAAACAGGGGCAGAAGATAATGCTAGTCCTAAAGAAGATGATGAAAAAACATTGGAGAGTGCGGAGGAAGGTAAAAGGGATGAGGTTTTTGTTTCCTCTACTCTTAAGATCTTATTAGAAGGTAAAGAAAATGGGTATCCTGGATTGGAGGACATTCCTATCCAGAGTTTCTCTCTGGATATTGGCATTCCTATCCTAAATACTACCTCTATTGAATGCTCCCCTTCGAGTGACTCTTAAACTCAGGGAAAATACATCCTTGAATTTTTTCAAGGACACCTTTGAGGATTTGAGCCAGAACACTGAACTTTTGAGTGATAATCTGAATCAACTTAGGAATGGTTAGATGGATACCCTCCCTTGGGAGCAAAGAAGAATGTATGATAAGGAATGGGTACCTGGCAGAGAGATGGATAGCCAAGAAGATACTGATTGGGAAGAAGTCCTCTCTCATTCTAAGAAAAAGAAGGAGAAAATAAAACATCAGAATAATCCGAGTGGAGTTGTTACCAGAACAAGAGCAAAGGCGGATTGTGGAGCTACTAAGCTTAGCCAAGGAAAAAGATCGGGAAAATGGTAGAGAGAGCATGAAAGCTTTCAGGACATAGTAGATGGTGTTCAAAAGACCATTCCGAAGATTCTCCAATCCCTTGGTAAGATATGAAGATTATGTCTTGGAATATAAGAGAGCTTAATAGCCTTCATAAGAGGGATTTTTTGCACAATTTTTTTAGGGATCATAAACTTGATATTCTCCTCATCCAAGAAACTAAAATTCCCAAAGAAAAGGTGGAGAAGATCAAAATGTTTCAGAACTGTGGGATTCAAGGAAATAGTTCAGATGGTGCATCAGGAGGTATTGCTACCTTTTAGAACCAGAACCTAATTAAAGGGGAACCTTTGCTGGAGAGAAACAATCATGTGGCTACTAAATTCACACATATCAAAGACAACTTTAGCTGGATTCAGTCGAATATCTATGCTCCCAATGGGAAATGAGCTAGAAAATCTTTGTGGAATGAGCTCTCTGCTTTCTGCGGGATTTTTGATAATGACCACTGGGTAGTAATGGGCGATTTTAATACTCCCCTTCTGAATGAGGAGAAATTTGGAGGCCCTCAGGTGAATCAAGAGAGTAAATCTGATCTTTTTGATTTCATCAACAATAAGGAGCTAATTGACATGGACTTGTAAGGGCCTTAGTATACTTGGTTGAATAGAATAATTGGTAAGGAACTTATTCAATTAAGGATAGATAAAACTTTAATTTCTCATAAGTGGATTTTAAGCTATTTCTGCTCTCTTAAAGCTCTCTCTAGAGTAGGGTTGGATCACTTTCCCATAAGTTTTGTGGAAGATCCTATAAAGGTGAAGAAAAAATATCCCTTTAGATTTGAGAGAATGTGGCTATCCCAACCCCTTATTTTTGATGAAATCAGGAAATGGTGGAATATTGATGTTCCAGGTACTACTATGTTTAGAATTACTAAAAAACTGAGAGAAGTCAAACACAATTTAAGAAGATGGAAAAAAGAATCCTTTGGAAAATTTTTTGGTATTAAATCTAAACTTCAAATGGAGCTTGCGGAGATCGAGTACAAAATCTAGAAGGAAGGATACATTGATAATAATAAGGTTAAAGAAAATGAGTTGTTGGTGAAATTGCATGACATAATAGCTAAAGTGGAGGAGTTTTGGAGGCAAAGATCGAGGGTGTTTTGGCTTTCAGATGGAGATAGAAATACAAGGTACTTCCATTTATCTGGTTCTAAACATAGGGTTGCCAATATAATCTCTTTCATAGAAGTTAATGGTATGAGATTTGAGGAAGATGAAGACATCAAAAAGCAAGTTGTCCTCTTCTATAACAACCTTCTTTCAGTGAATGGGGAAATCAATCAAAATGACCAAGAATTTTTATTAGAGGCTATCCCTAAGGTTGTTGATAGGGAAGATAATGAAAAGCTTGCGGCCATCCCCTCTAAGGAGGAAATCATGAAAGCTGTCTTTTCTTTTGAAGGAAATAAGGCCCTTGGGCCTGATGGATTTCCTATGTTCTTTTTCAATGTTTTTGGGATATTGTTGAAAATGATGTCGTGAATGTTGTTAAGGAATTATTTGGACCCAAAAGGCTCCTTAAGGAACTAAATGCTACTTTTTTTGTCCTTATTCCTAAGAAACCAGGGGCAATAGAGTTTGAGGCGTTTAGACCCATTAGTCTTTGCAACTCTCTCTATAAAATCATATCAAAGGTTTTGACTTCAAGGATCCCTTCTATCCTTCCTTCGTTGATTTCCCCTCAGTAGAATGGTTTTGTTCCTGGAAGGAAAATATTAGATTCTATAGTCACAGTCCATGTGAATATTCATTCACTTGTGGAATCTAAAACTGAAGGGTTTATTCTTAAGCTGGATATATCCAAAGCTTATGACTATTTTGATTGGGAGTTTTTATTCAAAATTCAAAGGGGGTTTGGTTTTAGTAGCAGAGTTATTCAGTTGGTGAATCAGTTGGTTACTACAGTTTCCACATCTATTATTGTAAATGGATCTCCTTCTTGATTCTTCCAAAATTCAAGAGGTTTAAGACAGGGTGACCTTATCTCACCTATTCTTTTCACTATAATGGCTGAAAACCTAGGAAGGAATCTTAAGAGATTTCTTGAACATAGGTCTCTTGCAAGTATTAGTCCTTCTTCCACTAATATGATTTGTTCTCACCAATAGTTTTTTGATGACACTATGTTGATGGGAAGATCTACGGTGAATGAGGCTAAGACTTTGAAAAAAACTTTGGACATGTATGAGAAGATGACTGGACAGATGGTCAACAGACATAAGAGTTACCTTTTTTTCTTCAATACCCCTGAGCATAGACAGGTCAAGATTGCAAGAATCCTTGGTTGCAAAGTGGAATCCTTACTTCTTCTTATCTTGGACTTCCATTATGCCTTAAACCTCCAAATTCATTTTGGTGTTCGTTGGTTGACAGGTTCAGAAAGAAGTTGGTAGGTTGGAAAGGAGCTCTTTTGAGTCAAGCTGGAAAAATTCAACTTCTTAAATCTTCTCTTCAAAACTTCCCAGTTTATGCTTTAAGCCTTTTCAAAATTCCTGCTAAATACACAGAGGCCATTGAAAAGATCCAAAAAAGATTCCTTTGGTTTGGAGTGGAGGAAAGAAAGAGAATGCCTCTTATAGGGTGGGATTTGGTTTGCAGACTGAAAACCTTTGGGGGTTTAGGTCTTATAAAAATTAGAAATATGAATAATACTCTTCTAGCCAAACAAATGTGGAGATCTTTCTCGTCTAGTGGAGAATGGAAAGAAATTTTAAGAAGTAAATATATGGCTGATTGTATGTCCCTCAAAGCTTTGTTGGACTCTCCTATCCTCCCTTGTGGTTCAGCTTGCTGGTATAAAAATTCTGTAATCAAGGATAGGATGGCACATTAGAAGTGGCAATCAAGCTAGATTTTGGGAGGATAAATGGATTTTTAAGGAACCCCTTATCAAAATTGAAAGATTCAATAGATGGGAAAAGCTATGTAAAGTTGCTTTCGGGGATCTTGTCAAAGATTATTGGTATGAAGGAGACTAGGTGAACTTATGTGTGATTAGTCAAGAGTTGGCTCAGCTTCAATCCTCCTTAAAGGCTGTTAGTTTGGGACAGATCCAACAAGATGATATTCTTGTTTGGATGGACAACCCTTCGGGTAACTACTCTGTCTCTTCGGCTGTCTCTTTGATGTCCCTTTCTCAAGCTCCCCCTCCCTTCTGGCCAAAAGCATGGATTAAACACTTGAATCCTAAAGTCAATATATTCTTTTGGATTATGATTCAGAATAAGGTGCTTACGGTGGAAAATATTTGTAAATGGGGATTTCAAATCCCCAATAGTGTTATCTCTGCTAGAGTGAGGCAGAGTTAGCCAACCACCTATTTCTCCACTTTTCGTTTGTTTCCTTAATTTGGGGAAAATTATTAGCCCTCTGGAATATCTCTTGGGTGTTCCCCTAGACCATTGAAGATTTCTTTTTACAATGGAAATCCCCTACTCAAAATCCCTTCATTCGAAGGTTATGGGCATTCATATTCCCTTTTGTTGTTTGGGGAGTGTGGAAAGAACGTAATAATAGACTTTTCAGGGACAAGGAGATGTCGGAGAATAATGTCTTTGAGAAAATTTTTAGGCTGATAAAGGAAAACTTCAATGTGATTCCTCAAAAAGCTCTTAACCTTGAAGCAATGGTGTGTACTCCCTATGATTTAATGATAGCAAAGGATTGGACTATTAAAGTGGATATTTCTTTAGCTTCCAAGCTAGCCAAGAAAAGTAGGGAGGGTGTGTGCTGAACCTTTCCTCCAAATGGTTGGTATAAGGCCAACTTTGATGGCGTCGTGAAGGGCAACCCGGGCATGGCCGAAAGTGGAGGTATGTTAAGGGATTCAAATGGTAATTTTATGGTGACTGTGGCTATATCCCTAGATCATCAAACCAACCATATGGTGGAGGCTATAAGAGCTTTTCAAGTTTTAAAGTTAGCTCATAATTTGAATGTAAAAAATTTATGGCTACAAGGGGATTCTAAAAATATCATTGATTGTCTCTTAGGAAGGACCCCCCCTCTTGGTCGATAAAGAATTGGATTGATGAAGCAAAGTATATTCTAGAAAAATTTGAAAAAGTAAAAGCATCACACGTCTATAGGGAAGCTAACAGCGTGACAGATTACTTTGCGAATGAAGGGGTAAGGAAGCAAGGGTTGAACACGTGGCATAAATGTAGGGACTTGAGAACTAAAGTTAGGGCCTTACTAGATTATGTTGTTACACATGGGAAAGAGGAAAATACATTTAATGATTAAAGGGAAATGGGAAAAGTACATCAAAATCAAGAGATTTTATGGGGCTGTGTCATATTACTTAGATGGGAAGAAAAAGCATCACGCTTTGTAGGTGCATTGGAATAGCTACGTAATTATGCAATAGGTGCTCGACACTGGTAGAGTCTGTAGTAAGGTGCAAACAAAAATGGGGGGGATAGGAAAAGAGTTGAACCAAAAATCTATGAGGTGCACACAAGGAATGGTAAGGTTTGGAAGCAGATTGTATGAGGTGGGTTGGTTCCATTTCTGGAAAAACTTCATGGGCCTGATACTATGGCCATGGACTACTTCGAGAAGAACTGGAACAATGGTGAAATAATTCTCTTTGGGAGAAAGGTGAAGCTCGATGAGAAAATTATAGGGGAGGTTATTGGAATGTCCACTGAGGGTGTGAAGTTTTATCGCAATAGAAGGTTTTCTGATGAGGCGGTCATCAAATTTCCTAAGAAGGATAAGAAGAAATTGAAACTGGTTAAAATTTCCAATAGTTATTTCAAAATTGACACCATCAAGGCACTATAGAGAAAGGTGCTTTGTGTTATAATGGAGTATATCACCTTGGATGGGAGATTTACCAAAGTGTATGGTCATCATTTTTCCATTCTTAACCACTTTTTCCATAAGGTATGGATTTCTTTGCCTTACTACCTGTTATGTTCGTTGAGTAATAGCCTTGAGGACCATAAGAAAAATCCTAGGAGATACCCTATTCTTCATCCTAGTCTTATTAGGTTAATATATGAACACTATCAAAGCATGCTGACTGTATCTAAACCTGTTTCCTCCACGACGTCTGAGGACTATGACACAGACAGTGGGGGTTCAGAGAATCAACCTTACCAGGAGAGAATTATTGAAGCCCACCCGTCCTCTAAGATGTCTGGTAAGAAAACCCAGCCTAAAAAACCCCAGCTTGCTAAAGCTAACCCTAAGACCTACCTCGACTGCCCTGTCCCCTTAAAGAATCCTATTCTCAAGGGCTCCCCTGCCAATAAGTTAGTTTCCTACTTTGTAGACTCCTTGGAAGACAAAGCTGAGAACCCTGAAGCTAGCAAAAATTCTGTGCTCTCCCCTCTCGCCTCTTTCAGAGATGATGGTACTAGATTTCCTAGCTCCCCCAATCCGGATGATGTTAACCTCATATTAGACTGGGTTCAGTTTGGTGACATTCTCACCTCTACAAGAAATGGAATTAGTGAAATTTTTAGGGTTTTGAAATGGGCCTATCAAGAAATAAATGATCTTAATCAAAGAAATAGGGCTCTGTATAGTAAGTGGGAGGAGTTGGAATTGAAGCTGGCCGCTCTCAACAACGAATAAGGAAAATGGAAAAAGAAGAGTACTAGAATGGGAGAAGGTGACATGGAGGATAAGTACAAGTCTCTAGAAGTTGAAATGGTAAAAATTAAAAATAACATGAAAACCATTGTGGAACATAACCATAAAATGGCTAGGCACAATTCCATCATCATCAATGCTATGCCTGAAAAGCTAGAAAAAACACAACAGGGTTTGCTGGTTGTTGATTTGGAAGAGAACAAGGAAAGCAAGAACGAGGACCAAGGTATTTCAAAAAGGACCTGTGCCAACCTTAAAAGGAAAGCGCCTCCTACTATCTAGATGGTTCAAATTTTAAAGAGGGGGGTTCAGGATATGAATGAGCTAGAAGCTGAGACTGTGGATTTATTAAAGACCCAAATTTAGTTGTTGCTGGCGTTTTGTCTAGTTTTTTGGTTCTGTGGCCTTCACTGGCCTTTTTGGTGGCTATGGACTTTTCTTGTTGTTGTTTTTATAAATTTTCTGCTTTTGGTGTCTTTAACGATCTTATCTTTAGTTTGTAAACTTTGTGGTTTTGGGTCCCTGTAAAACCCATTTTTTCCTCTTTCAAAAACTAAAAAGTCATGATAACAGT
Source organism: Sequoia sempervirens (assembly GCA_007258455.2). Taxonomy (NCBI): domain Eukaryota; kingdom Viridiplantae; phylum Streptophyta; class Pinopsida; order Cupressales; family Cupressaceae; genus Sequoia; species Sequoia sempervirens. The sequence continues at coordinate 11,614,439 of VDFB02353493.1, read as the reverse complement.
GCTTCAGTGACCAATCCCTCAATTTCCTAACTTGTTGATGTGGCAATATTATTTTAGAAAGCTTGGGAGGCTTTTATGATAGCTAACATCTCTTTATGTTAGGGAATGGTAATGTTTCCTACTTGTAACTTCTAAACTGCCTTGTCATCACATCCTATTTTGAGTCACCTATCATATGAGCTTGCAATTTCAACTATCTAGGATAAGGTCACCTCGATTCCACTAAAAATTATTAGATTGTTAGAATTGAAAGGTCGAATGCTAATGATTTCATTGATATTTTTCTTGAAATATTCTTTTAGAGTTCCAATATTCTCATATCCATTGCCTTCATCCCTTGTGAATGACATACCAAGCATAGAAAAACCTTTGTAAACACCTTCTTTAATTTTTTTACATTCTGATAAGATTTTTTTGAATTCTTGTAAACTTTGCTTTACCACTTGTATTTTCCATTCAACACTTTTCTTCCAAATCATACAACAGTTTCCAACAGTGTTGGGAATAATGTGTTCATCAGATAGCTTTTCTGGTCCCACCTTCAACATTCCATTAATTTCACCTAAGGAATTGATCCACATATTTTCTTCATTTCAGGCCGAGGCAATATATTTTTCTATTTCTTCCCTCAAAGAGCGTGTATCCTGGAGTAATATTTGCATCTCTAAGATAAACGGATCTCCTTTGGCCACCATATCTTTAGCCCATTCTCCTATGGATTCTCCAAACATCTTGTAGTCTCGTATCTTACTCACCCATTCTTTCCCAATAGCTAACATTGGATCAAAAGAAACCTCAGTAAGAGTAGTGGATTGAGGATCTATATCAAAAATTGCTTTCAAACAGTCATTTAAGATTCAAACTTGACTTTTAAGTTCTTATTTGCTTCACTTGTTCATAGCGGTCCACTCAACCAATCTAACTGCTATGATCTAGAAATTGTGCACATCCCTATCTGTGGTAGAAGGTCCCAAGTTTACTCTAGTGACATTAAAGTCACTGGTAGTAGCTTGATTTACCTCTTTCTAAGCAGAAGGGTGAGGAAATTCTACACAAATATTCCCCGTGTCCTCACCTTCCAATAACCTAGACATGATTTTTAGCTTCCTTGGATTTTGAGTCCTCTACATTAGTTTAGTTATGATATCTTCTTCAAAGGGATCAATCAATTTCCTATTCTTAGATAATGTCTAGTCTAACCATGATGAGGTGGAAGGTACTGCAACTGGCTTCAAACTAGAGGAACCAAATAGATTTATTCTCAAAGGGGGAGTGTTAGAGCATCCATGTTCTAGAGAAGAAGGTGGAGTAGGAGCAATACTAGGAGACTCATGTACTTCTCTAATAGGAGAAGATCTATGAGAGGGAAAGGAAGAAGAAATATTAGTATGAGATGGGAGAGTAGAGACCTTTACTGATTCATCTTTTTTTTATATCTTTCTCCTTGTCAAGTTGAGGCAAGTTGGGAGCATCTTCACCGCAGGTCTTCGTTAATGTTTCCTTCTCAGGAGATTCATCCTCTTCACCATCTTGACTTCCCAAGGATGTTTGATGTGAAATTGGAGATGATTCCCTTGAAGCTACGAGAGGTTGACTGCTTTCCCTTTGAGATTGAGCATTTTGAGATATGGTGTGAGGACATTGGCTATATTTCCCCTTTTTAGATATCCAGTCCCCTGTTCTTTTGAAAACAACTTGTTGGAATTGTGTGCCTCAATCCCATTGGCCTAAACCTCTGAGAGAGCAATGTCGCTGTGACCACTAAGAATTCTGGCTGAATCATATAAGTGTTTCGTGCTTGTACTGCTATACTGCTGGATATTTGTAAGAGAGGAGCGGTAGCGCAGTATACCGCCATACTACAGGAGCCTTCTAGCTGAGGTGCAGTAGTGCGGTGTATACTGCCATACCGTGGGATTCCTTTGGCTGTTCAATGGTAGTGCAGTGTATATCGCCATACTGCGGAAGCCTATCAACTGTCCAGCGGTAGTGCGGTTACCACCAGCCCACGACTATGTTGGAGACATCTTGCGATGGTGCGGTGTAGTCACCGCCACACCGCAAGGGTGTTGAGTCTTGGCTGTGGTAGAATGGTGGGTGGTTGAATTTATTTGGCTGAATGGAGGACGCTGACTTGGCTGACCTCCGATGTGGTTGATGTTCATTAGAGAATCACAAATGAGTTGGAGAAGTCTGTTTGATGTCCAAGACTAGTTGACAGTTGGTCCAATAGAAGGAAAATGAACTGATCTACATAGGAAGTTGAACTGTTTCCTATCAGTAGAGAACGAATGGTATAAACATTGAACCTTCTGCAATAAGAAATAGAGAGGAAAATTTAAGCAAGGTTATGATGTCGAAATCTCTCTTGATAGAATTTCTTGATCGATTGTCGTTGTTAATCTGCACTGTATATTGTGTGAGAGTATTGTAACACTGTGAAGATTGTAATGGATTGAGAGGCTGATCAGGGAAATGAAAAAGGGGGAGAGAGGGAAATAGAATAGAGTTGCTGCCAATTTGTCTCCAAAATGAAACATGATGTAATATCTATAAAGGATTAGTGCTTGAGTTGTATTTGTAATTTTTGTTGTTGCATGAATAATACAATGGTGATCTAGGCTTTTGGAGTGTGGGGTTTTTTACCTGGAAGGGTTTTCCCCACGTAAATCTGTGTGTTCTTATCTTCTGTTCCATCTTTCATGTTTATTGGTTCGGTTTGTTGAATCTGTTAATGCAAGTTGTTGAAACTGAATTTACATGTGCTTCTCTCAGAAGGATTAATGTGGGAAATGCACTGTGTCTGATTTCGCTTTGTGGCACAGTTGTATGTGTCTTTGAGGAAATTTAATAAAATTAAAATTTACTGAAGACACAAATGTTCTTGGAGGTTTCTCCAAGATGATCAATATTTCCCAACAAGTGGTATCAAAGCTTTCTTCTGGTTGCTCATTCTAGGTATTTCTCTTGTGAAGATTTCTTAGTCTGTCAGGCTTGAGGAAATCTGGAGGAATTGGCTGATGAATTGATCCTTACATGGTCAAGAGTGAGAGAGCATTGCTTGTAGGCATGCACAGAGTACAACGATTACACAGACTTGAAAATGGTGGAAGATGGAGAAAAAGGAGTGATGGTCATGTTGAATTATGGTAGATCCTGTCTCCTAGTTGGCTGCAGTAATAACCTTGAATGAATGGGGTGGAATTTATTTATTGGATGTCATTTGGGCATGTGTAAGATTTTGACAGTGATGGTGTTGTCTGCTTGGTTGGAGATCTTGGTGCTACTTGATATTGTTGTCAGATGGAAATGTTGTTGATGTGTGGACTTGAAGGATTTTTAGATTAGCAGATGTTTGGTCATGATGCTTGGAGAAGTCGGGTGTCATGGTTCAGTAGGAGCTTTAGCGGTGACTATGGATTTATCACTTGGTGGTGAATGATCTTCTTTGGTGTTGCAGATGTTGCTAGGAAGGAATCTTAGATCCCGTTGCTGCAGAAGGGTTCTTTCACATTTGCATGGACACTATTTGAGGATGTGCAATGTCTTGGAGCCATGAAGGACATCTTGGAGTCTTTTGTTGAGTTGTTGATAGTGCTTGGGAGGTGATGCTGGTTTTGGGTTTGTTTGCTTTATGTCATGGTATACTCTTGCTTATGCACTGGAGTTTTGGCATTGTGCATGGCACTTGAGACCATGGTTTGTTCACTTGGAGCATGGTATCTCCCAAGGGGGATGGAAAGATCATGATGTCATGATAAGTTCCTGATTCATATGATTAGAGCTTTGATAGTGGTCTGGTAATTCTTTGTGTTTTGCATTGATCATATTCTTGAGAACTTCATGATAGTGCAGTGATGCATTTGGAGTTTAGCATGAGATGATTGGTTGCCGAAGCTCATGGATACATGAAGAATAAGGTGAGGCTATATTTATCTTGAGAGGAGAAAACTATTGATGGTTACTCTTGATGAAGATCTCAACATAAAGTCTGAGAAGCCTACACCTTGGTTGGACATAAGTTCAACAGAGACCAATGAGGAGATTGCTCTTGGAGAATTCATGATGACTTGGTTATCTTGGAGGAGCATTATTTTTTCCACTCTTGGTCTGCTTGGCAGTGAAGTCTAATTTGAGAGGTATTTTCCCATTGTATCTTTTAGATGTGTTTTATGCTTTCTTTCACAATATGGGTCTTGAACTATTGTTTAATTGTTTTGGAGGATTCATAATGAAAGATGGACAACATGGTTTATCTCCTTGACCTTTTGTGTTATATCTTCTTCTGATGAGAACTGGAAGGAGATGCTTTATGGGCTGATTTCCTGATATGGGAAATGAAGTAGTTTGATCTTCTTTGAGAGGCTTACATCCATATGTTGTGTTTGATCTTGGAGATTGAATGGTTGGGTGTTTCTATGCCATTCTCTTTGGGATGTGAAGGATATCATACTTGTCACAGTTGGATTTTAGAGGTGTATGTAGGAGGATGTTCGAAAAGTTCATGATGTGTAGTGTTTCTCTCTTTGGTCTTAGTTATATTCTTGAAGGTTTGTTTTTCATATCACCGTGGTTTGAGATTTGGTTGGAGCTGGTGTTTTTCACTCAAGTTCTTGGGTGATAACTTGAAGGTTCTTTATCTCTTCCTGTGTTGGGTATGAGAGTTGTTCTTGCAGGTTATTAATTTTCAGGTTGTACATATCATTATGGATGTTTCCTTGGTACTACATGGTTACACTTTCTATGTGCTATCATTTGTAGACTTGTTATGCTTTCAATCTTTTAGATTTGGCATTTCCTATGCAGTGGGAGTTCCTGAATGTGTTTTGTCTTCTTTGATTGGTTGGCACATGGAGCTTTCTTCTGGAGTACATGGGTTGGTTATGCTGGTGGAATAAGTTTACTAATGTTCGATACCTTTAAGGTATGGATGATTGGATGATCTAGTATTTGCTGTGGGTGCTATTTTTAGTCACGTGGGTTTATTAGTTGGATAGAAGCAGTCAGTCTGATTGTTGTTCTAGTTGATGTTTTTATCTTGTTTTCTGGAGTGACGGCAGTATCTTGTTGTTGATATCACTGGGATCTTTTTTCTTGTGTTTGTTGGACTGGTGTTGATTCACCTTGGCTTATAACTTTCTTCCATAGGTAGCATGTTGGAAGCTGAAAGGGATTGTTTCCTAAATGGTGGACATCTTAGATGTTGTTGCATAAGTCTTGATGGAGCATTGGAGCATGTTTAAGATCTATGTGGTTTCATGGAAGTCTGTGATTGGTTGCAATGTTGGATAGTTGGTTGCAGTTGGATACTTGTTTTTGTTGCAAACTGTCTAGTAGAGTGTTATCTATGGAAACTTGTTGATTGGGTGTTCTGAATGCTACTGATCAGAGACTTGGATAGAGCAGGGTTTGAACTGTGGCGTCAGTGTAATCTCAGTAGTTCCTGAGTGCTCTGGAGGTTCTAGTGTGATCTTTGTCAGGTGGGAGATTGTTGGAATTGTGTGCCTCAATCCCACTAGCCTAAACCTCTGAGAGAGAAATGTCGCTATGACCATTGAGAAGTATGGCCAAATTATAGAAGTGTTTCATGCTTATACCATTGTACCGCTGGATGTTTGTAAGAGAGGAGCAGTAGTGCGGTATACCGCCATAACCTGGGAGCCTTCTAACTGAGGTGTAGTAGTGTAATGTATACTGCCATACCATGGGATCCCTCTGGCTGTTCAATGGTAGTGCGGTGTATACTACCATACCACGAAAGCTTGTCAACTATTTAGCGATAGTGTGGTTATTGCCACCCCGTGGCTGTGTTGGAGACCTCCTGCAGTGGTGCAGTGTAGTCACTTCCACACCATGATAGGACTTGGAGGAGAATGCGGTGGTGCGGTGTAGTCACCGCCACACCATGAGGGTGTTGTGTCTTGGCTGTGGTAGAACAATGGGCGGTTGAATTTATTTGGCTAGACAAAGGACACTAACTTGGCTGACCTCTGTTGTGGTTTATGTTCATTGGAGGATCACGAATGAGTTGGAGAAGTCTATTCGATGTCCATGACCGGTTGACGGTTGGTCGAATAGAAGGAAAACAAACTGATCTACAAAGGAAGTTGAACTATTTCCTGTTGGTAGAGAATGAATAGTATAAACATTGAATGTTCTGCAATAAGAAATAGAGAGGAAAATCTAAGTAAGGTTATGCTGCCAAAATCTCTCCTGATAGAATGTCTTTATCGATATTTCATTGTTAATCTGCACTGTATATTGTGTGAGAGTATTGTAAGAGTGCGAAGGTTGTAATGGAATGAGAGGTTGATCAGGGAAATGAAAAAGGGGGAGAGAGTGAAATAGAACATAGTTGCTTCTAGTTTGTCTCCAGAATGAAACATGATGTAATCTTTGTAAAGGCTTAGTGCTTGAGTTGTATTTGTAACTATTCTATTGCATGAATAATACAATTGTGATATGGGCTTTTGGAGTGTGGGTTTTTTTACCTAGAATGGTTTTCCCCACGTAAATATGTGTGTTCTAATCTTCTACTCCATCTTTCATGTTTATTGGTTCTATTTGTTGAATTTGTTTATGCAAGTTGTTGAAACTAAATTTACATGTGCTTCTCTTAGAAGGATTAATGTGGGAAATGCACTGTATCTGATTCTGCTTTATGGAATAGTTGTACGCGTCTTTGAGGAAATTTAATAAAATTAAAAGTTACCGAAGGCACTACTGTTCTTGGAGATTTCTCTGAGATGATCAATATTTCCCAACACAACTATAATCCTTGCATCAATAGTATCAACTTCTTTAATGCTCTAGTCCATAGAAATGATGGGTTGAGTAGAAATATGTTCAACAAAAATGGGATTAATTTTGATTCATTATCCTCTATGCCTTGTATATCCCAATTTAGGTCGAATAATCTAATCTGTCTCAATGATAATATCATCTAGCTCCTCCTCCTTACCTCATGTTCATCAACACAGTCTGCCCAATAATCTTCCAAGTCAGGAATATGATAAAAATCAGGGCCAAGTTGCAAGTTATTCTTCACATAATTTTTACAATCTAAAGGAAACTTGTCATCATAGAATTATAGAGTATATTTGACTAGACCCCTTTCAATTTCGAGGGAATCTGACATAGAGTTACATGAGAAGTAACCCAGAATGATGGGAATCTACAAACCAATCTTCTTTCTCTCTTGACATCTTTTGTTGACATTAGCTAATTGTCTACATACTTCTATCACCATAAATTTATCCTCAACATACCTAGGGAGCTTTAATGGTGTAACGCTGAAACCGCCAATGCTAATGTATGAAGACCTTTGGAATTGTATGAAGTGGCTTCCATAAGTATTAACTAATTGCATGGCTTTAGAGGTGAGCCTGAAATAAATTCTCCCCTGAATTTATCGAGTCACTCTCATGGTAAAAGTATTAGTGATTCATATGTGATTATGGTAACTTTTATCCAATTTCAATTGATCATAATGATAAAAAAATGGAACCTCATCTCGGTGTTTTAGACTTGGTCTTAAACCTAGCCAAGGTTTGGTACTTGCAATTGCATAGATAAGATAAGATGACATGTAGAAATATTTGTTGATTGTGAAGAAAAAAAGAAATATATGGATTCAACCACTAATGAATTGAGCCCAGTCCAAGAAAATTCTCCCACTGAGTATAATCTAGACAAAAAAGTAGTTTCATTCTTCAAATTCATAAGCCCTCTCATTTCCTCTCAGTCTATCTAGAAGTATAATTATACATAAGATTTCATTAAAAAAATGGTTCTTGTGCAAACCTTTGGGTAACTGAGATTTTCCTCTTCTTGGTGTAGCAAGCCAATTCTTAGCAATTATGTTTTGATAATATACCTTCTTTGTAGAGAACTCAATTTGTGAATTAGTGAAATCAAGGTCTGAATGTCTTTCTCTTTGTAGAATTTTCAAACAAGAGGTGAAAGTACTTCTTTGAATTTTTACCACCAGTCTATTGTCGTAGGTCCTAACCTCTCATGCTTCAGAATCATAATGCATTATACATTCTAAAATTAGGTCCAGGCATTGAATTGTAATGGGAAAGGTAGTAGCTTGCAGAAATACATTTTCAATTATCTTTTGAGTAATAGGTGAAGGGTTTGGTTTTCTAACTCATTCCCAAAACTCATCTAAGCTTACGTGTCTAGCTTAGTATCCCCTATCTCAGTCATTGTACTGGTTAAGCCAAAGACAAGCTTGTAACCCTAATACTCATATTTCTTGGTGGTTGGATGAAACCATAGAGTAGGTATATAATTTGTAGGAAGGATTTTGTGCCAATACAACTTCTCAGAATAAAATTATTTGCATCATACTTTTCTATCAGTTAAAGGAAATAGTACTTGGTTTGAGGCTTTTCTGAGTTGAAAAAGTTGACCAACCACATGAACTTGTTTCATTGCTAAGTTATTGTCTCTTCAATACCCCATTCGCTTTACTCCCTCTAGTAGTTTTCTTTACTTAAGAGCCATATGTATTTAACACTTGAGTGGATGGGTAATTAATTATTATTTTCTAGGGTTGGTGTGTGTGGCCCTTCACATCATATTTTTACTTCAATCACTTTTAAATATTTCAATGGGAATAGCTACAAGAACTTTATCAGTGAAGGAGGATATACTCATAACTTCATCAGTAATCGACAGAGGTTTCATAATCTTGATAAAGTATCAAAAATATTTTTCCTTATTGTATTATTTCACCTTCTTTTCTTGAAAAAAAGCTTTTGACTACTGGCAGATGGAAAGAGAACAAGTTTTAAAAACCTTGTCAAGGGTTGATGAAGGTTTCTAGATTGAACGAAAATACTGAAATACCATGCTTTCACTTTGAGTGAGCCTTAAAAAGTTGGGATAACATCTTTTAACACCGGTAGACTTTTGATCATAAATAAAAACCATCTTTAGAAGATGAGACCAAATACATCAAATGAAAATAGATTTTTGAGAAACCAAATGGGGACCAACATAGTTATGAAAACTACTAAAGTACTAACAAATTTGGGACTTAGCCAAAATTTTGATAGGAAAACAAGTTTTTAGCATTGGGACAAAAATTGTGATAATAATGCAATAATAATCTGACATTTATTTAACACCACATTAACATTTCCTCCTAGAAGAGAAAAATACATCAAACTCACATAAATTCTATATTTAAAATCATGATGTGAAGGTGCTATGGTATGCAATAAAATATCATCACCTACCAAAAAATAACCAATCTTTGCTCCCTATCCAATCTCATGTTCACTTTGTTGATTCAGATCATAGTGTAAGAAGAGTCCATATGGATGCTTCTCCAAATAGAATATAACCATATTCTTGACAACAATATCCTTAGTGTGGGCCCGTATGTTAACCACTATTATGTTCATCTTGTACTCCTTAGGGTAAGTAAGTCAAAATACTTCATGATACCTATAATAGGGATCTCTTAATATTCCAAGGAAAATCACTTGCCAAATGATCTTGTGACTTGCATATATAATATTAATGGATAGCCCAAAGTCAATCATAAAGTTTTTGACTAGCTTATCATTGATGGATACTATCTAATAGGATGGATCTACTTGACTTGGGAATTTACTCAAGGTTGAAACCAAATAAACATCTACTCTCTCAATATTATCCACTTTACCAATTATTTGATCATGTGAATTTGTCTTTTTTGGTCTATAGCATGATATTTGTACTTTCCTTGCAGATCTAGAGGATTATCAAAAATTAGAGATAGAGCTCTATCCTTATGTCCTATTATCTTCATGATCTCCATAATTAGAGGTATTGGAAGTTTCTTTGACTTAATATTTGTGTCATGTTTAATGGGACATAATTTGGTAATGGAGTCTCTATTGGTATAGTAATAATACACAGAGGAGGTATATGACTAACTATACCTTATATAATGGGACCTATCCTAGCTATTATCAGAATTGGTTGGACCCTTTTGGGAGTTGTATTTTCCTCCTTAGAATATAAAATTTTATTACCTATGTCATTCTTATTTAAATTCTTAGTTAGCAACTCAACATTACTATAGATAACCATTTGTTCTCCTTATTTTTCTTTGATCAAAATGACCTTGATGTTTCCTAGCACATCACTATTGGAAGAATGAAGTGTTGGAGACATGTGCCTCAAACTTACTGACCTAAACCTCTTGAGAGAGAAAAATCAGTGAGACACTTGGAATGTTTTGCTGACGAGAAGCTTAGTTCTAAAGGCTCAAATTGATTAGATCAGTGAGACTAATGGTCGATCTTGCCGACGAAAGTCATCGATGTGACCTGAATTGTCAACGCAAGATTCCTAACTCTCAGCAATGATAGAAGTTTGGTCGAAGAGTTCCGTCAGGGAGACTTGCCAATGGTCATGCATGGGTCCATGTCGGGGTGACATTGGTCTTCGATAAGACTTGATATTGTTGGACCGACATCTTGGCTCTTGCCAATGAGTTTGTTCTCATTGGAAATCGGTGTGACTCCTACCGATGAGGTGTTCTAAACTGAAGTTAAGCTTAAGGTCATCAGGGTGACATAAGACCTCGATGAGACATTTTGATCTATCTTTGATGGTATTGTTCTTGCTGATGGATCTATTCCAATTGAATGTCGGTGTGACTCTTGCTAATGCGTGTGGTCTTGATATTATTTTGGGACATCAGGGAGACCTGGGCTATCATTGTGATATCCCAGATGTTCACTAATAGTGTTCATCATTCCAATGGACTTGAAGGCGGACCATGGTTGAACATGCGCTAACTTGGGTTGACTGTTGAGGTGTACGATGGTCATTGGAGGACTGTGCTGAGTTGGTGGTGACTGTTCAATGACTGGTAAGATCAACAGTTGCTTAGCAGAGGAAACTAAACTGAACTGTTTGTACAGAGAACAAATCGATCATGGTTGTTGCTATACATTGCAATATACTGTAATCGTTAGGGGTTTGACGGTGGAATGATCTGTTAGTGTTCTTCATTGTATGCTGTATAAGCATTGTAATAGTGAGACATAATGAAGATAAGGATTTGTTCTGTGCAAGGTTGATTAGGGAAATGTTGCTGCTATGAAATTGACATCTAAAAGTGAAGTTGGAATCTCTATATGTAATTCATTTACCGTAATACAAAGAGACTTTACTTGGTGTGTGGGTTTTTCTCCCGTAAGGATTTTCTCACATTGAATACTAGTGTCAAATTCTGCGTATGATCTTAATTGTCTATTCTATTATTCCAGTAATGTGCATCTTTAATGAACTGTAATTGAAAATTGAACCTATAGCCTACACTCTCCTCTTAGAATTAGCATTAGGAAGGCATTTTCGCACCTTTGCTTTCCTTACAAGTGGTATCCGAGCCTAGCTAGTTGTATTATCCTTGTGGGTAGGGTTGGTTTTTTGTGTTAATTCTGAAGTGGGAGTTTTGTAGAAACTTGGTAATCTCGATTGAAGATTAAGATGACAAGCACATTAGGAAAGATTTAAATTGAGGAATTCACTTGGGGAAATTTTGAGTTGTGGAAACTCAAAATGGAAGAACTGTTGGTGGATCATGATTTTGGGTTGCTGTCTGGAATGAAAGCTTCTAGGATGAAGCAAGAAGATTGGGACCTTGCAAAAATAAAAGAAAAAGGCTTGATAAGACTTTGTTTAGCAGCCTCTGTTCTCTTGAACGTTCACAAAGAGAAGTCTACATCTTCTTTTTGGAAGAAGCTTGGAGACATTTATCAGGGCAAGTCCTTGGTGAATAAGCTGTTCTTAAGGAAGAAGTTGTACTCTTTGAAGATGGAGGAAGGAGCGTCTATTGCTGATCATTTGAATATGTATTCAATATGCTGATTGCTCAATTAACATCTATGAGTGTGAAAATAGAGGATGAAGATCACTGTATGCTCTTGTTGTGTTCTTTTCCCGATTCTTGGGATCATTTAGTGATGGCGATTGGGAGCATGAAAACCACTGTCAAGATGGAATATGTGGTTGCTTCTTTGTTATCATAAGAGATGAGAAGGAAGTATTTTGAGATGGAAAAGGAGGCTCTTGATGTTCGTGGTAGATCAAAAGAAAAAGGCAAGAAGAAGGATAAGAAGTCCAAATCAAAATCAGAAGGGAGATCAAAGTCTCCTGGTAAGAGGTCCAAGGTGAAGTGCTGGAACTATGGGAAGCCTGTTCATGTCCAAAAGGAATGCAAAGAGGAGAAAAAGAAGAAGAAGAAGAACTCTTCTGATAATGATTCTTATCAGAGTGAAGTAGATGCCTTCATTGTAGCCTTGGAAACTTAGGCATCATATGATGTCTGGCTGATTGATTTTGGAGCATCTTTCCACATGAAATCTCATAGAGATTGGTTCACAAAGTGTGAAAAATATGATGGTGAAAAGGTGTATTTAGCGAGTGATTTGTCTTTTGAAATTATTGGCCGTGGAAGAGTTAAAATTTAGTTTCTTGATGGAAGAATTAAGGGAATTGATGGCGTAATGCATATACCACGTCTGGCTCATAATTTACTCTCTATAAGCAAGCTAAATTATGTTGGAGTGCAAGTCTCATTCTCAAGAAATGTATGCAAAATGACTAGAGGCTCGATGGTGTTGGTTAGGGGTGCTCAAATTGGTACATTGTACAAGTTGGACGCACTTGTTGTTCAATGTAACAGTGTCTCTGCAAAGTCACATAAGGTTGTTCGTGTAGAGAAGGAGATTGAAATCCCTATAGGGGAAAATTCTTTGGAAATTAAACTTCCTATAGAGAATACTATGCTCTGACATCAAAGACTCGGTCACATTGGTGAGAAAGGTTTAAAAACCTTGAAAAATAAAAACCTGGTTGACGGGCTTGAAGATTGTAACTTGGAATTTGAATTTTGTGAACATTGTATATATGGAAAACATCATCGTGTTTCTTTTTACTATAGTCCTCACAAATCGTCTGGTGTTCTAGATTATATTCACTATGATGTTTTTGATCTAGTAAATGTTCCTTCATTATCGAAATCAAGATATTATGTTTCTTTTATTGATGATTATTCGAGAAGGGAATTTTTATATTTTCTAAAAAGTAAATCATAAGTGTTCAGTTGGTTTAAAGAGTTCAAGAACTTGGTTGAAAATTAGACTGGTAAGAGAATTAAATGCTTGAGGATAGATAATAGTGCTGAATTTTGTTCTACAAATTTTGAAGGGTATTGCAAAGACCATGGAATTAAAAGGCATAAAACAACACCTTAGACTCCGCAACAAAATGGAGTTGCTGAAAGGTTGAATAGGACGTTGATGGAGAAAGCAAGAAGTATGTTGAGCAATGATGGTTTGGAGTAGAAGTTCTAGCCTGAGGCTATGGCTACAACATGTTACTTGGTAAATCGGTCTCCCTCTTCAACACTTGTTTATAAAATTCCTATGGAAGCTTGGTATGGAAAGAAGCCCTCTCTGAGATATGTTCATGTTTTTGGCTGTGAAGCATATGTTTATGTGTCAAAAGAGAAGAGATCTAAATTGGAGAACAAAGCTGTTAAGTGTATCTTCATTGGCTACGGTATTGGTGTGAAAGGATACAAGCTTTTGAATCCCATGACTGAAAAGGTTGTATACAATAGAAGTGTAATATTTTGTGAGCTGAAACCTTTTTCAGTGGATCTGTAGTCAGGGATGAAAGAAGACAAGGAGAAAAATGATATTGTCAAAATTCCTCTAACACCAGAAAAAGAGGAACAACAAATTGACAGTGTACCTGAATCTAAGGAGAGTTCGAGTAGCTCTGAGAGTTCTGAACAAGAAGAAGAACCACTACCTCAGCCTCAACTTGTGAGGAGGTCTACATGTGAGAAGAAGCAACCTGATAGGTATGGGTTCTCTATGTTAGATTCTACTTGTGCCTATGCTTTAATTACTAGCACTGATGAGCCTAGGGCTAATAAAGAGAAATTTAGAATGTCTGAATCAAAATATTGGTTAGAAGCCATGAATGAAGAAATGGAATCAGTAGAGAATAATGAAACTTGGAGTTTGGTGCCCTTGCCTAAAGGTAGAAAAGTTTTTGGCTGTAAGTGGTTATTTAAAAAGAAAATTACTCTAGATGGCAATGTTGAAAAGTATAAAGCGAGGTTGGTTGCGAAGGGGTATTACCAGGTAGAGGGAATTGATTATGGAGAAATATTTTCTCCTGTAGCTAAGCTGACATCTATCAAATTTCTTTTGTCACTTGCAACAACATATGAATTAGAGATTGAACAGATGGATGTGAAGACAACATTTCTTCATGGTGATCTTGAAGAAGAAATTTATATGTCCCAGCCTGAGTATTTTGTGGAAAAAGGTAAAGAAATTATGGTTTGCAAGTTAAAGAAATCTCTATATGGTTTGAAGTAGTCACCTAGAATGTGGTACCGAAAGTTTGACACATTTGTAAATTTCCTTGTCACCACCATACCATGGGAAACTTCTGGTGGAGACAGGGTAGTGAATTGTACCTCCATACCGTGAGAACCTTGTGACTGACTAGCGGTAGCGTGGTGAGACCACCGTACTGCATGAGACTTCAACGTGTCTAGTGGTAGTGTGGTTACTACCATCTCACAAGAGTCTTTAGCTTGCCTAGTTGTGGTGCAATAGAAGGACCATGGGTGAATGAGCATGGACTTGGTTGACTACTCAGGTGTACGCTAATTAGTGGAGGATGGTGCTGACTTGGAGATGGCTATTCGATGACTGGGAAGTTTGATAGTTTCTTTGAACTGAACCATTTGTACAGAGAATGAATCGATCATGTTTGTTGCTATACATTGCAATGTGCTATAATTGTTATGGGCTCGATGGTTGGTTGGTCGAGTGATTAGTGAGCAATTTCATTGTATGTTGTATATGCATTATAACAGTGAGACATAATGAAGTGATCAAAATTTGTTCTATATGAGGTTGATTAGGGAAATGTTGCTATTGTTAAATTGATTATCTGAAAGGAGAGTCTGTAACATGTATGTAGTTCAATTACTATAATACAAGTGATTTTTTCTTTGGTGTGGTGGGTTTTTCTCCCATAAGGGTTTTCTCATGTAAATCTGGTGTTCAATTGTGTATGTGTATTTTTCTCTATTCTATTATTCCTTTCATGTGCATCTTAATGGAATGCATTTTCAAAATTCAAAGACATATCTGCATTCTTCTTTGAGGTTTGACATTAGGAGAATTTGTTCCACACCTTTAGCTTTCCTTACAAGTGGTATTAGAGTCTAGCCTATTGTGTTATCCTTGTGGGTAGGTTGGGTTTTTTGTGTCAATTCTGTTTAGTGGGAGTCTTGTCGAAGTTTGGTAATTTAAATTGCAGATTAAGATGTCAAGCACATTAGGAAAGATTGAAATTAAGAAATTCAATGGTAACAATTTTGAGTTGTGGAAACTCAAAATGGAAGACCTATTGGTGGATCATGATCTTTGGCTTGCTATGTTTGGAATGAAACCTACTAGCATGAACCAAGAAGATTGGGACCTCACAGATAGAAAAGCAAAAGGGTTGATAAGACTCTGTTTAGAAAACTCAGTTCTTCTGAATGTTCATGAAGAGAAATCCGTATTTTCTTTGTGGAAGAAGCTTGGAGACATTTATCAGGGCAAGTCCTTGGTGAATAAGTTGTTCTTAAGGAAGAAGTTATACTCTTTGAAGATGGAGGAAGGGGCGTATGTGGGTGATCATTTGAATATGTTTAACACATTGATTTTTCAGTTAACATTTGTGAGTGTGAAAATTGATGATTAAGATCGTTGTATGCTTTTGTTGTGTTCTTTGTCCAATTCTTGGGATCATTTAGTGATGGAAATTGGGAGCACAACAACCAATTTTAAGATGGAAGATGTGGTTGCTTCTTTGCTGTTAGAAGAGATGAGAAGGAAATCTTCTGAGATGGCGAAGGAGGCTCTAACTATTCATGGTAGATTGAAAGAAAAAGGAAAGAAGAAGGACAAGAAATCCAAATCAAAATTAGAAGGGAGATCAAAGTCTCCTGGAAAAATGTCCAAGGTGAAGTGCTGGAATTGTGGGTAGCCTGGTCATGTACGAAAGGATTGCAAATAGGAGAAAATGAAGAAGAATTCTTCCGACAATGATTTTTCTCAGAGCGATGCAGATGCCTTAATTTCAACCTTGGCAACTTAGGCATCAAATGATGTCTGGATAATTGATTATGGAGCATCTTTCCACATGAAATCTCATAGAGATTGGTTCACAAAGTATGAAAAATACGATGGTGGAAAGGTGTATTTAGGAAGCGATTCATCTCTAGAAATTGTTGGCCGTGGAAGAGTAAGAATTCAGTTTCCCGATGGAAGAATTAAGGGAATTGATGGCATAATGCATATACCAGGTCTGGCTTAGAACTTACTTTCAGTAAGTAAGCTAAATGATGTTGGAGTGCAAGTCTCGTTCTCAAGAAATGACTATAAAATGACTAGAGGCTCGATGGTGTTGGCTAGGGGTGCCCGAATAGGTACTCTGTACAAGCTGGATGCACTTGCTGTTCAATGTAATAGTATCTCTGCAAAGTCACAAAACGCTGTTTGTGCATAACAGGAGACTGAAGTCCCTATAGGGGAAAATTATTTGGAGTTTAAAATTCCAGCGGAGAAGACTATGCTATGGCATCAAAGGCTCAGTCACATTGGTGAAAAAGTTTTAAAAGCCTTGAACATTGAATTCATATGGTAAACATCATTGTAATCTAGAATTTGAATTCTGTGAACATTGTATATATGGTAAACATCATTGTGTTTCTTTTTAATCTAATCCTCACAAATATTTTGGTGTTCTGGATTATATTCACTTTGATGTTTTTGGTCTAGTAAATGTTCCTTTGTTGTCGAATTTAAAATATTATGTATCTTTTATTGATGATTATTCGAGAAGGGAATTTTTATAATTTTTGAAAAATAAATCAAAAGTGTTCAGTCAGTTTAAAGAGTTTACGAACTTGGTAGAAAATCAAATTGGAAGAAAAATTAAATGCTTAAGGACAGATAACGGTGGTGAATTCTGTTCTAGAGATTTTGAAAGATATTGCAAAGACCATGGAATTAAAAGGCATAAAACAACACCTTACACTTTGAAGAAAAATGGAGTTTCCAAAAGGTTGAATAGGACACTAATAGAGAAGGCAAGAAGTATGTTTTGGAATGCTAGTCTAGAGCAGAAGTCCTGGGTTGAGGCTGTGGCTACATCATGTTACTTGTTGAATTAGTCTCCTTCATCAACACTTGTTGACAAAACGCCTATGGAA
The DNA here is from genome assembly GCA_007258455.2 of Sequoia sempervirens. NCBI lineage: Eukaryota > Viridiplantae > Streptophyta > Pinopsida > Cupressales > Cupressaceae > Sequoia > Sequoia sempervirens. The sequence continues at coordinate 11,597,137 of VDFB02353493.1, read as the reverse complement.
GCTTGCTTTGGTAAGAAGCCCTCTCTGAGACATATTTGTGTCTTTGGCCATGAAGCATATGTTTATGTGCCAGATGTGAAGAGATCTAAATTGGAGAACAAATCTATTAAATGTATCTTCATTGGCTATGACATTGGTGTGAAAGGATACAAGCTTTGGAATCCTGTGACTGAAAAGGTTGTATACAATAGAAGTGTAATTGTTCAAGAGCTCAAACTTTCTTTAGTGGATCTATAGTCAGGGATGAAAGAAAATAAAGAGGAAAATGATGTTGTCAAAATACCTCTAACTCCTGAAAAAGAGGAACAACACATTGATAGTGTACCTGAAATTGAGGAGAGTTTGAGTAGTTTTGAGAGTTTTGAAGAAGAACCACAACCTCAACCTCAGCCTGTGAGGAGGTCTACACATGAGAAGAAGCAACCTGATAGGTATGGGTTCTCTATGTTAGATTCTACTTATTCCTATGCTTTGATTACTAATACTGATGAGCCTAGGACTATAAAAGAGGCAACTGAAATGTTTGATTCAGATTCCTGGTTGGAAGCCATGAATGAAGAAATGGCATCATTAAAGAAAAATGATACTTGGGATCTGGTTCCATTTCCTGAAGGTAGAAAGCCTATGGGCTGAAAATGGGTATTTAAAAAGAAAATCAGTCTGGATGGTAGTTTTGAAAAGTATAAAGTGAGGTTGGTTGCAAAGGGTTATTCCCAGGTAGAGGGAATTGATTGTGGAGAATTTTTTTTTCCAGTAGCAAAGCTGACATCTATCATATTTCTTTTGTCACTTGCAACAACATATGACTTGGAGATTGAGAAGATGGATGTGAAGACAACATTTCTTCATGGTGATCTTGAAGAAAAAATCTATATGTCCCAGCCTGAGCACTTTGTAGTAAAAGGTAAAGAAAATCTGGTTTGCAAGTTAAAGAAATCTCTGTGTGGTTTGAAATAGTCGCCTAGAATGTGGTACCAGAAATTTGACATGTTTGCTTTGTCACTAGGATTTGTAAGATCAAAATATGATCATTGTGTGTATTAAAAAGTTGAGAATGATCGTATTTTAATTATTTCCTTGTATGCAGATGATATGTTATTCATTGGGAATAGTAAGTTTATGATTTCTGATCTAAAATCTCAATTGTTTGAAAAGTTTGAAATGAAAAATCTTGGTGTAGCTAGGTATATTCTAGGGATGGAAATAACCAGGGACAAAAAGAGAAAAAAGATTTGGCTTAGCCAGAGTAAGTATATTAATACTATTTTGGAGAGATTTAGTATGATTGATTGCAAGCAGCTAGTTGTTCCAGTTTTGCAAGGAATGAAGCTATTTGTTGAAGATTGTCCAAAATATGCTACTGAGATGGAGGACATGACCAGAGTGCCTTATGCTAGTGTTGTTGGCAGTTTGATGTATGCAATGGTCTGTACAAGGCTAGACATTTCCCAAGTAGTGGGAGTACTTATTCATTTTATGGAAAATCCAGGAAGGACACATTGGGATGCTGTGAAAAGAGTGCTTAGATATTTGAAGGGAACTTTAGAATATGCTTTGTGTTACCATGGAAATTTGGTTGAATCCCAAAGGAATCTCAACATTCATGGATATGTGGACTCTGATTGGGCAGGGGACATTGATAGCAAAAGGTCCACCAATGGATATATTTTCATGGTGAATGGTGGTGTAGTTAGTTAGATGAGCAAGTGATAGGCTATAGTCAATTTGTCCACTACAGAGGAAAAATACATGGAAACTACACATGCCTGTAAGGAAGCAATTTGGTTAAAATATTTGTGTTCTAACATTGGGTTTGATGCAGGGAAAATTACAATTTATTGTGACAGTCAGAGTGCCATTTGTTTGGCAAAAAATCCTACTTTCCATGTCAGGATGAAACATATTGATGTATAATATCACTTTGTACGAGATATGGTGGAGGATGGAAAGGAATGTTTAGAAAAAGTGGATACTCTAGAAAATGTTGCAGATGCATTAATGAAACCAGTGAGCATAGACATGTATAGGTGGTGTGCTAGTTCTATGGGCCTTAGGGCGCATGAATCCCAATAGTTTTTGAATGCTTTGGAGGGTTCAGTGAGTTCTTCTTCAAGTAGGAGATTGTTGAGAAAATGTGTCTCAAACTCACTGGTATAACCCTTCTTCTGTCACAAATCAACTCAGAGTTGTTAAGTGTCACTTTCATGCTTGTACCACTGTACTGTAGCTGATGATAAGAGAGGTGCGGTAGCATAGTTACCGCCATACCGTGGGAAACTTCTGGTTGAGACACGGTGTATTTCCATACCACGAGAGCCTTGTGATTGACTAGCAGTAGCGCGGTGATACCACCATACTGCAGGAGACTTCAATGTATCTAGCGGTAGTGCAGTTACTGCCATCCTACGGGGATCTTTAGCCTACCTAGCGGTGGTGCGGTAGAAGGACCATGGGTGAACGACCGTGGACTTGGTTGACTGCTGAGATGTACGTCGATTAGTGGAGGACAATGCTAACTTGGAGATGGTCATTTGATGACTGGGAAGTTTGACAGTTGCTATGAACTAAACCGTCTGTACATAGAATGAATCAATCATGTTTGTTGCTATACATTGCAATGTGCTGTAACTATTATGGGTTCGATGGTTGGTTGGTCGAGTGATTAGTGAGTGTTTTCATTGTATGTTGTATATGCATTATAACAATGAGACATAATGAAGTGATCAATTTTTTTTTTGTACGAGGTTGATCAGGGAAATGTTGCTACTGTGAAATCAATTATCTGAAAGGAGAGTCTGTAGCTTGTATGTAGTTCAATTACTGTAATACAAGTGATTTTTTCTTTGGTGTGGTGGGTTTTTCTCCCGTAAGGGTTATACCACATAAATTTAGTGCTCAATTATGTATGTGTGTTTTTCTCTATTCTGTTATTCCTTTCATGTGCATCTTAATGGACTACATTTACAAAATTTAAAGACATATCTACATTCTTCTTTGAGGTTTGACATTAGGAGAGTTTGTTCCACACCTTTAGCTTTCCTTACAATATTAACACTATTCTAAAGAGATTTGGTATGACTGATTGCAAGCAGCTAGTTCTTCCAGTTTTGAAGGGAACAAAACTATATGTTTAAGATTGTACAAAATATCCTACTAAGATGGAGGACATGACTAGAGTGCCTTATGCAAGTGCAGTTGGTAGTTTAATGTATGCAATGGTTTGCACAAGTCTAGACATTGCCCAAGCAGTGGGAGTACTTAGCTAGTTTATGGAAAATCTAGGAAGGTCACAATGATGCTATGAAATGAGTCTTTAGATATTTAAAAGGTACATCTCAGTATGCTTTGTGCTATCATGGTAACTCGGTTGGATCACAGAGATCACTCAAAATTCAAGGCTATGTGGATTCTGATTGGGCAGGGGACATTAACAACCTAAGATACACAAGTGGATATATTTTCATGTTAAATGGTGGTGCAGTTAGTTGGATGAGAAAGTGAAAGGTTGTAGTCGCTCTATCCACTACTGAAGCTGAGTACATGGAAGCAACACATGCCTGCAAAGAAGCTATATGGCTTATACATTTGTGTTCTAATATTGGGTTCAATGCAGGGAAAATTACAATTTGTTGTGATAGTCAAAGTGCTATTTTTTTGGCAAAAAATCCTACTTTCCATGCCAGGACGAAACATATTGATGTGTAGTATCATTTTGTATGAGATATGGCGGAGGATGGAAAGGTATATTTAGAAAAAGTGGATACTCTGGAAAATGTTGCAAATGCATTGACGAAACCAGTGAGCATAGACAAGTACAGGTGGTGTGCTAGTTCAATGGGACTTGGTGCCCATGAATCTCAGTATTTTCTTAATGCTCTAGAGGTGTCAGTAAGATCTTTTTCAAGTGGGAGATTGTTGGAGACGTGTGCCTCAAACTTATTGACCTGAACCTCCTGAGAGAGAAAAATCAGTGAGACACTTGAAATGTTTTGCTGATGAGCAACTTAGTTTTGAAGGCTCAAAGTGATTAGATCGGTGAGTTTAACAGTCGATCTTGCTAATGGAAGTCATTGGTGTGACCTAAATTGTCGGTGTGAGATTCCTAACTCTTGGCGATGATAGAAGTCTAGCCGAAGAGTTTCATCAGGGGGATTCTTACCAATGGTCATGCATGGGTTCGTGTCGGGGTGACATTGGTCTTTGATAAGACTTGAGATTGTTGGATCGACATCTTGGCTCTTATCGATGAGTCTATTCTTGCTGGACATCGATGTGACTCCTGCTGATGAGGTGTTCCAAATTGAAGTTAAGCTTAAGGTCATCGAGGTGACATAAGACCTCAATGAGACATTTTGATCTATCTTTGATGGTATTGTTCTTGTCGATGGATCTATTCCAATTAAACGTCGGTGTGATTCTTGCCGATGCACATGGTCTTGATATTCTTTTGGGACATCGAGGAGACCTGGGCTATTGTTGTGATATCCCAGATTTTTGCCGATGGTGTTGATTTGTTGGATGTTGTGGATGCGTTGCTGATATGTGGTTGTCATTGATGTCAACACTATTTGCATTTGGTATATTGAAGGCTATATATGTCGAGGATATTGAGAAAATTGTTAAAAGAAGTGTTCTAGGTGTTGGAGTTAAAATGACACTGAGAGGGGGGTGAATCAGTGTCTTAATAGATTTGACCAATTTTCAAAAAAATTCAAAAACATAGCTCAGATTTGATGTCAATATACTTTGACTAAAACATTCATGAGTTGAATGTAATCATTCATAAAAAAAATTGAGAAAGGTAATAACCAAATAGTGAATTGAAATAACAACAACATAGTAAAGCAGTGAGAACTCAGAGGAACAAAGAGACACAAGAATTTACCGAGTGGAAAACCCTCCTGGGGTATAAAAACCACTCCCGAAATGCTTTCCAGGCTTAATCTTTTGAACAACTGTTCACAATGCCTTATAGGCTAATTTTTGAGCACCCACTCAAGGAGCACCGACCCCTCATTTAGAGATATCTATCTCAAGGAGTACCAACCCCTCAAATTATGAATAGAACAACAATAATAACTTAGAGGATTTCTCTATTTTTAGTTAAGCACATGTTTCTCTGTTTTCTTGTCTACAAAATACCTTAAAGATTCAATAATTGAATCCTTAAAATACTATATAGAGAAGAAATTTACAATCTCTGCATCTTGTTATTCAGATTTTATTGCAGAGTTTATCCATACATTTTCATACAGCCAAGGAATGATAATCTCAGAATTACAACAACATAACAAAAACATAGTTTTTTGCTTCTATTTATACATCTTTTTAGGTATCAAATCTTCAATAAATTTCATGGTCAAAAGAGCATAGAGAAAAGTTAATTGTTTGTGATGTAAATGCTAGATAAGTAATTGTCATTAGAAGTAATGGCTAAAAAACCAACCAGAAAAGGTTCAGACTGAAGTTAACAGAGCTGTTTATAAAAGAAATCTTCATCTTGTACCTAGCAAGATTATTAGACAAGGTGAAATTAATTTGCCAAAACAAGAGCCATTTCACCCAGCTAAGAGCCGTTTGCAACAAATTTGAAACACATGAGATCATTTCACTGCTTAAAAAGCACAACTTCCCATCACTGTAAAACATAACTTCTAATGCATGAATAACAATACTCTGTTAGGGCATCATTTGCCACATTAGTAACTAAGAAGCAGAGAGCAGTTAAAAATGGTGATCATAAACTAGTATGTGCAGCATGAAACACATACATACCAGACAAATCTGCAATTCTGATGGCTCCATCAACCACTGTCGAGCTTCCATATACCACTGATAAAGCCGTTATAGCTAGCAAAAATAGAAACTAAAAATCTCATGATGGCGGCCAGGCTAGGGTTCCATACCCAGTCAAAAAGAATAAACTCAAAAAGTTTTCCCTAATCATTCTTTCATCCAGTGTCGCTGAGACAATTCATAATCAGGGAGACCTTATAAAGAATACCTTTTATTTTACCGAAAGCCCACTTGATACACATTGGTCGCCATGACACATGATTTTTCTTGCCGACGAGTCCATCCATCCTATATATATTGCTGTAACTTCAAACTATTGGGGAGACATCTTGTAGATTGTTTTATGTCATACCGAAACACCCCGAATTCACACCTACTCGCCGAGACATCCAGATAGTTCTGCCGAAGGCAATTAAATTGCTAGTCATTCCCCTTAGTTATCACTTTCGCCATTACCCAAAAAAATTAGTAAGAAGTCATAATGAAAACATTATGTCACGCTGAGAGCCATCGTGATCAGTCTTGTTGCCGTAACCTATCGCTCTCGGGGAGACCTCATGCTGAAACCTTGACTCTTATTGATACACATCCATCCACCACCGGTCGGTGAGACATAAAATTTTTGCTGTGACTTCATACCGATGGTGTAAGACTTGCCGATAGACTTCCACATGCATTAGTTGGGGAGACATAACCCTTTTCGCTATGAACCTTCACCGAAGCCTTAAACTCTTGCCGATATGTTCCCATTCAACCTCCGATTGGTGAGACAAAGCAATTTCGCTGTGACCACATACCGACAGTATAACTTATGCCGATATAATCCTTTTCTGTCATCGAAACAAAAGAGAATGTCATGCCGAAAGCTTCCTGAAAGAAAAAAATCCAATTGAAATGACATCAGAAATGTCTTGCCGATAGGCAACATAGACATTTCAAATGGATTGAGGAGACCCTGCCATTCTCACGCCGATATGTGCAAGCCCAAATGAGAAACAACCAAAACCATTAGACAAATGAGACGTCAGAACCAAGGTAACTGTAATGCCTTAAAAAATGAGAGTTCAAAGAATCTAAACAAATGGCTTGTAACATGTAAAATACACCTGTGGTATGCAAAGAGAACCATCCTAAGACAGATCATCAAAGAGAACTAACTGAAAGTGATTTTTTCATCAAGGACAAACCATAAACACAACTGAGATCCAACACTAGGTTCTGAGTGGAACTGTGAAGGTCATGAAGTTGTCTTGTTCTATAGATTGAAAATAAGTTCTTGTGGATTAAAGGGTTCTCTACTGAGTGTATCTAGTTCATCCACTGGAAGTTTCAGAGGTCTACGCGAAGATTTGATCCCGCTGTGAATAGTTGTGTTCTGACAGTATTTTTGTGGGTTCTATCAGTATTCCAAATTGAAGTTTATGAGTTTTTGTTGCTGCGGATGTTTCTTTGTTAGTTCTTGTTGATGTTGGATCCTTCTAGATCATGCTCTATCTTTGTGGTATATCCACATTGATCGGTGTGCTCATGGTTGAATCTTTTTCTCTGTATGTTCCATTTTTCATGTTCTTGACCGACATGTTGATGATAACATGTTGTGGATCTTTGAGGTGAAATTAATTGAAGTCTTTTTGTGTTGGAATTGTTAAATTGGGTCTCCACTATGTTGTGGCCAACCTTGGTGGATTCACATTAAAAATTTATTTGTAAATTTGGGCCAACATTGAAAATATGTTTTATATCCCTGGCCAACTAAGTTGTTGGTGTAATCTCAGGTTGTAGATATATAAGAGCGATTGTTTAATTGGTGTAAAGGATGCTCAGAGTGCTCGGTGTGCTCCTATGTGTGAATATCATTTGTAGAGAAGAGTGTGAAGAGGATTGAGCGAAGTGTGAAGAAGCTGAGCGAAGAGTGAAGAAGGTCTTTCTGTGCTTAATTGGAACTGTAATTAGGCTTGTGTAGAAGCTATTTTCTTAGTTCACATTTTGGATGGTCTTAATCCAAACTCCTTTTGGATAGTGATCCCTCTTTTGTATTTGAGTAGTGAGCTCTAGGAAGTGTGCCTGAATGCATGTGCATTCCCCTTATTTCTCATTATACTTTTAACAGGGTATAATATTGTGGACTAACATCCACCATGGTTTTTCCCCTAATAGGGTTTCCATGTAAAAATATTGGTGTTCTCTATCTCTCTGATGTGCTAATTGTTTATATTTTATTAATCTTTCATCAGATCTGAGATTAAGTTAAGTAAAGTTAGAAGAGCTTTAAATATTTTGTGACAATTGATTCACCCCCCCTCTTAGTTGTCTGTCCTTGTTTTTCCAACAATTGGTATCAGAGCAGGTTCCTTTGAAGAAGTTTAAAAGCTTGAGGTGATCCGAGATGGAATCATACAAGAGGGAGAGTCCTAGATTTGATGGAAAAAAATATTCATTGTGGAAAGCTAGGATGGAGTGTCATTTAAAGTGTATTGGTGAACCTTTCTAGAAAATTACAAAGAATAGATATGTTATTCCTATAATTGGTCCTTCCACTCCTGATGAAGTCAAATAGGTTGAGAATAATGTCCAGGCCATGGAAGCTTTGTAGAGTGCTCTAACAGATTCAAAAATGACAAATGTGTTAGGTCTAAAGACAACTCATGAGATGTGGGAAAAGATGGAAACTTTGTATGAAGGAGATGTACATGTGAAGATGGGTAAGCTACAGAGTTTGAAAGGTAAATATGAAAATATGAAAATGGGTGAAGATTAAAATATTTATTCTTTTATGCAAAGAGTAAATGAACCACTAATGGGAATTAGATGTGCTGGTGGTATCCTGGATGAGGAAGAAATTGTGGCTAAGGTGCTCAGATAATTTCCTCCCTCCTACAAAGAAAAGGTTCATGCTATTAAAGAAACCAGATCATAGACGAATGTGACAAGGGATACACTGATTGGAAAACTTGCTGCCTTTGAGTTGAGCGAATTTGGTGATTCTGTTCCTAAGATTGAAACTGCATTTAAGGCTACTATATCCAAAAGAAATAAGCAAAGATATGATCTGGGAGAGAGTTCTAGAAAGACATTCAAGTAAGAGGAAGAAATGAAACTTGAAGATGAATAAAGAGAACTTGAAGAATTGGAAGCACTGATTGTGAAGAAAGAAGGTAGATGACAAGGTAAGTATAAAGGAAAGTTTCCTATCAAATGTTTTTCTTGAAGTAAAATAGGTCATTTTGCATCAAGGTGTCCTCAGAGAGTTCCTAGATATAGGCCTTACAAATCTAGATTCCAAAAGAAATGTTATTTTTGCTGAAGGAGTGTCTGATGATGAGTCTGATAAAGATAATGGAAATGAAGATGATTGGGTTTTCATTGCTATCAAGGAAAACATTCTTGTTGCTATTAAATCTGCTACAATTGAGAAAAATCTTGCAACCCGAATTGAAGAAAAGGATGAGTGGGTCATTGACAGTGGATGCTCACATCACATGACTGGTGAATTTTTTTTTTTGTAAGTCTAGAGAAGTATGATGCTGGGATTGTAAGATTTGGAGATAGCAATGCTTGTGTGATTCATGGTAGAGGATCTATTTGTCTTGGAGGTAAGCATAACATTGATGATGTTCTTTATGTTGAAGGCTTAAAGCACAACTTGTTAAGTTTTGGAAAATGGTGGACAAGGGTTATGATCTTCGGGCTCAAATATGGAAGATGGTAGGATATCTAGAAGCTCTAGAAATATAATTGCTTCAGTAAAAGACAAAGGTAACATTTTTCACTCTGAATGCTGCTAGTGAAAGTTGTTTAATTGCTTAAGTAGATGAAAGCTAGTTATGGCATAGAAGGTTTTGTCATGTGAATTTTGATAATACATACTCAAAAATAAGTTCCACTCAAGTAGTAAGAGATCTACCTAAGTTAGTGAAGCCTCAAGCACAATTTGCAAGGAGGTCCGATGGGAAAGTGTGTGCAGTCCCGTGGGAATATTGTTCAGATCATTTGAAGGTAGAGCAGAGTGTGAAGAAGAGTGGAGAAGGTTGAAGAAGTGTTCATGTGCATAACTGGAATTGTAACTTGGCATTAGCAGATGCTATTTTCTCAATTCATAATTTGAATCTTTCTTGGGCAGTGAGCCCTCTTGTAATTGAGTAGTGAGCTCTAGGCAGTGTGCTTGAATGCATGTGCATTCCCATTGATACTTCTTTATACTTTTAATAGGGTATAATCTTGCGGACTAACATGCACCATGGTTTTTCCCCTAACAAGGTTTCCATGTAAACAAATCTTGGTGTTCTCTTTGTGTCTAATGTGCTGATTATTTATGGTTTATTGTTCATTCATCAGATCTGAGATTAAAGTTAAATTAAGCTTGAAAAGTTAAATATTTTGTGACAACTGATTCACCCCCCCTTTCAGTTGTCTATCCTTGTTTTTCCAACAGAAAGGAGTTGAATTGGAAGAATTTTATCATAGGAAGATGAAGGAAATGGAACTAGGGATGAAGGAAAATGAGTTATAGAGCATACAATACCTAGGTATGGATTTATGGGGAGAATTTCCTTGTTTTTCTGATAAAGAGTTCATCTTGTTCTTGTTGAGTCAATTCAAGAACAAAAATATTATGTTGGACAAACCCTACCTGATCACGAAGGATGCAATTGAAGCGATTACTGTTTTATGCAGTGTTGGGGATCTCCCTGGGAGGAAACCATGAAATATAAAGATGTGGAGGAACTTACTGGAATTTATAAATACCCTCGAGCTCTATTGATAAACACTCTTGTGGATTCTATTGTAAGGTATGTTGTGTACGACATTTCTTACAAAATTTATTTTTGAAATCATGAAGGTTCAACTTCAGCTATTGTTGTATATATTGCACACATGATGGTTAAGGAAAATAATCAGTTTGATCTGTGTAGTCTATTACTTGAAAATCTAACCGAGAATGCACTCGAATGTCATTGGTTGAGGGTTATCCTTTTCAATATGGATCTTTTCTTGTGTGCTTAAATTTTTACTTCTTGAACTCCTTACTGGGAAGAGAAAATGTTTTGTGGGAATCTGGTATTCCTGTTGGGAAACAAGTTTATAGATACTTGGAATCGTTGGTGGATAATGTAAGCGATTACAGAACATATTTCATGTCCAAGTTAAATTTTTTTTTGTGCTTTGGTATGTTTGTATCCAGTTAGTTTGAAGTGGGTTCATCCTCCAGTAAGAGAGAGTTGGAAGTTATCATTGGTGATTCCCCTTTGAAATTGAAAAAGAGGAAATCTATTGTAATAGATGTCTTAGAAGAAAAGAAGAATGAAGAAGAATTCCTCTCTAGATCTGACTCCTTTGATCCAGAGGATATATAGATAATGCTAGTCAAGGGTGAAATGTGGAATGCATGGTCTGAGGTTGAGAAACTTAAAATTGATGGTGTACTAGTTGATCATTTGCTCAATAAGGGTGTCTCTTCAATTATTGAAGAGAGAACACTGTTGGAAGGACTTGAAGGTCATAAGTTCAAATCTATGATTGAAAGATGTAACGAAGAAAATCAAGTGCTATCTGAACATATTAATGAGACAAAATAATGCATCAAAGAAATATCTGACATCTACAAGTATTGTCTCTGGTGGTTGACAGTTGTTGACAACTTCAAAAGCAAAATTGAAGCGATTGAATTTGAAATGAATAGTATTGGAAAGAACTTTGATTTCTTAAAAGACAAGGATGGAAAGCAGAGAATAAGAATTGGAGAACTACAGGTGGAATTGCTGACTACTCAGAGGAAAAGAGAAGATATGGTTAGAACCTTATGGTTGGTTAAGGAAGTTGCTGAGGTCTAGTTGGATCATCTCTCAAGAATTCTCTCTGATGCAGAAAATTGTGAATGATTGTGTCTGTCTTCTAGTCAGACACCCTCCTTTACGCAGTTATCTTTGTTGGAAGGTATGAGTGCAAGAATGAATTTGGCTGTGCTTGCTTGGAAAATAATTCTTCCGATCTCATAAGAGAGAGGTACAAGAAAATATTTCATGTAAAGAGTGTCATTCTTGTTTGAATACTTGATTTGGGAAGCTGGAATTCTTGTGTATATATAAAGTCATCATATACATATGTTTACAACCTACCTTTTTGGTCACCCTTTACCATTGATGTCAAAGGGGGAGAGAGTCATGTGAGCAAGGGAGAGAGTTATGCTAAGGTGATAGGAGGAAAGAATGGTGTATGTTGAAAATTATGGCACATGGTCCCATCAATGAAAAAGGGGGAGATTGTTGGAAGAATGAAGAAGATTGATCATCTCTATGGTTTTGGGTTGTCATTGATGTCACCATGATTATGAATGCAAGTCCAAGTCTGTACTTGATCTGGTATCTGAGCCGGTATTCAGGCTACACTCTTTGGTACTCTAGTCAGCAATCCTCTGCGGTTGATAGTTACTACTTACAGATTTGGAAAATTGTTTATGGTTGCTGAAAGCATGTATGTTTAGAATCTATTATGCTCTAGTGCTCGTATGGTGTATTGACATTATCATGTTGATTACTTTTTGTAATTAAGTATGTTTTTGGCCAACTTCATGGATGAGTTGTGATATGGTAAATCAATTTTGATATGTGGATATATGTGTGACCTATCTTAGGTCCACGTTGACATGATGTAGTGTGTTGAGCACTTTGAATTTTTTTTGGGAAGATTTTGTGAATACTTGTAGCCGATAATTGGTATTTTTGATAAATAAAGATTGCATCTAATTAGGCCGACCTAATTGATGCTTGCAAATAGATCAAGTATATATATGATGAACAATTTTTGAAGAGTGTGTGATTTTTGATGATATAGTTGCGAATGTGAAGGAGAAGAAGTGCAAATATAATGAAGTGTGTCAAGTCAGTCTACTGAGCATCATTGGAACTATATCAACACTTGTTAGGTGCACTCTTTTCAGTTCATTCTGGGTGTGAAGCCAACACTTTATTTTGTAAATATTTTTGTAGGTAGTGAGCCTCCTTGTAAGCAGTGAGCTTTTGTATCTAGATATTGAGTCCTATTCAGGGCAGTGAGCCCTTGGTAGTGAGCCTTATATATTCGGTTGTGGAATACTTTATATTGTGAGTTAATTGTCACCGTGATTTTTCCCTCATTGGGTTTTCCACGTAAAATTTGGTGTTATTTGTGTTGAAGTTTTGAGTTTAATTTGGTGCAACTAATTCACCCCCCCTCCCAGTTGTCTTGCACCTTTTAATAATTACTACCCTTCTAATCACTCTTACTTCTCAATTTATAATAACTCTTGAATTGAGCAATGTTTACTACAATATGATCCCTTATCTCTTCATTAGAGGGTATTCTTAGTTGGAATTCCCTAGTAGAGGAATCTACATTATGTACACATGATATTCCTTCTCTTCTTCATTAGAAAAACTACGAGTTGTATGATTTTTTACATATCTCTTATCCTCAATATCCAAATATTTGTAACTTTCATTTGAAAAATAATATTCATCATCTTTGAAAAACCCTTTTGAAGATAATATATTTATTTCTTGGCAATTTTGGCTATCATCATCACATTAATCACAAGATTCATCATAGTACACAATTGTCATTACTAAAACACATTGCAGTGGAGAATGTAGAATTTGGAAAGCCATGCATCATGTGGTATCTTTTATATTATTAATAGTTAGCTTCCTTTAAGGTTCTAATGTTTCCTTACTAAGTGTCCCCTTATAATTTTTTTGAATAACTCATCCATTGTGTCAAGTAGTGTAATAATTTTGATTAGACAACATAGTTATTCTCTCTTCCTTTCTATGATTATATCTTTCATTTGACACACACTTATGATTTTGAGCTAGATTATAGATAAATTCCTTCGAAGTGTGTGTCACCTAATCTAATTTATCTTCTAGTGCAATGGCCTTACTAGTATGACCTTTATCATGAGGAAAGATTCCTATATCACTTATATTTTGCACCTTGTCTAAAGTTCTTTGATTTCTATTGATGTTTGTAGTAATTTTGTAAGTTTACCTCAATGTGTGAGGATCATTATCTATTAATAAGCATCCATCTTAGCATCATAAGTATTACAATATAAAACCAAAATAATGGACTCATTAGGCCATATGTATGTAAGAATTTTTTAGCCATGAGCCAAGTAAATCTTGTATTATATTCAAAGGTAGATTTGTTGGACCCTTTATCAATGTTTGTAAATTAATTTATGATGAACCTAGGGGTAGTCTTATCACCATATTTTTCGCTAGAAAATCTCTAGAAATTTTCCTTAGATTCAATGCTTGCATAAAGTATAATTTTATACCATTCCTTGGCAATATCATCTAAATAATGAACAAACAATTTCATGAGAACATATTCCTCTTCAATTTAATAGTTATTAGTTAGATAATAAAATGTTCTTAAGTGATATTCTCTAGAAATTACATTAAATATCTTTAATCCTTAGGGAGTTTTGATCTAGCTTCTTGTAGGAATAGATTAGGTACCCAAGAATTAAATTGTAAAATTAGTTTTCTTATATCTAACCAAATTTAGAGGATGTCTTATAGGGAATTATAATTTATGTCCTTTAAGATCCCTATGATCTCTTCCTTTACCAACAAGAGTTCCCATTCTTTTCTTCTCTAGAATATCAATGTTCCTCAAAATTTTAATCCTCCTAATATCATCTCTAGCCCTTTCAACCTCAATATTGGTCAACTTAGCTTTCAATTTGGCCATCTCTTGAATAAGGTATTGATCCTAATCTTTTCGACTCGTCATATTAGTCCTCATATTATTTCTCACTTTCATAAGTAAAATTTTCTATGTACCAATATGAGTGTTCCTCATCCTTAACAAGTGATCATGTTGGATCATCATTTAAGCCATGTTATCTCAAATTTAATTTATCTATATAGATTTCATTAGTATGAGTTTCAACCTCTCTTTTCTCTCTTTCCCTTAATAGATAATCTATTAATTTTTGGTATTTTGGGCCATTCCATGTCTCCTCACTCCCCTATAAGGTAAGTCAATGAGTATATTCATTATTAATACATCCATTTTGTTTATCCTTTAGCATTGGATTAATTACACTACTCTCAAATTAATCTATAATAGAGGTAGAAGACTTACCTATGTTCTTTTCTTTCCATGTGGATCGTTCTTTCTTTTGCATATCACCAGCCATATTTTCTTGCTAGGATCACCTTTGAATAATGACCTCTTTCTATCCATGTTGGAATTATAAATATATTTTGGATTTACAATAGTCACTACCTTATGAAGGGAAAATGACAAGAAGGATAACACAACACTACACACCACAAGACAAAAATTTCATAATATTAAGTGAAAATATTTGAGGAATGGCCCAATAATTTTGACACCAATTTTATCCCTTGAGAAGTCACTTATTTTTTGGTTCTCCAACCCATTTCTACAAAATTATAAGAATTTGCAATTTTTTATGTTCAAATTTACTAGGATGATGGAAAAAAAATGAAAAAATCAAATAATTCTCTTTTTTAATTTACAATCTACAAGACTTAGGGTGGTAAACCTATCAATGCACACTGGGTTCTATATGAAATGCAATAGGTATATCATAGTGTAAATTAAAAAATATATTCATGCAAATTTAGTAAGGGTTTATGAGATTCTACAAGTTTTCTAGAAATTCCTTTTACCCTTAATGCTTAGGCATGAATAGTATAAATTATAAAAAAATATAATGATTCTTATTCTTTATGTATCAGAGGGTTAGGAGGGTTTCTACTGACTAATAAGTGCCTATTCAGGGAAATAAAAATTTATTAAATATTGCCTCTAATTTGCATTAACAATCAAATTTTTGGTCATTAAAAATATATAACAATTCCTTATAGTGATATAACCTATTTTTTTTGGCTTGACCTAATATAATTCTACTTGATAATCTATTGTGAATACTATAATCCTCATTATCATTCATGAAAAATTTACAATATTTTTTGAGTATAGACTAACACAAATTCTAAATTAAAAAAATGTGTATGAAGACATTCATAAATCTTAGCTATTCATCTCAAGAAAAAATAACATCACAAATGAGACAACCGTAGAAGCAAGAATTCATTCATATCATACAACCTAGTACTAAGTGAACACAAGGGAAATGGGGTTCCACCTTTAGGGAGATGGAATTGGACCTATTTCACACTTTAGTTCATTAGGAAACCTAGATCCCTCAAAAAAATGATTGAGGAATGGGCTAAGGGTTTCCTTAGATGATTGGATGGGGGTTCACCATTAAATGAAGCTTCAAAGGAGAAATGAAAACACTTATGCACAAAACCCTAGAAACTTGAAAGCATGAAATCAAATTAACAAACATAATTGAAAACAAAAAAGTACTCGGAGGAGTAGAGAGGCCAAAAAGAGGTCTATAAACCCTAGAAATTTTTGTCTCAGATTACACTGGGACTAATACGCTAGGTTGGGTAATTTAGTCCCACTCTAAGGTTTTCAAGGCAGGATCTACTGAACAATGATCATAAACTACCATGGGACTAATATGCCAGGTTGGGCGTATGATTCCTACTCTAGGTTTTTCTAAGTATCTTTTTGAATATTTCAAACCCGAATATGACACTATTGAATGTTGTCGAAAGGCTATATCAGGGATTAAATTTCCAGGTTGGGTGAATGAGTCTCGTTCACCTAAATCTACAAAATACACATCACAAGAGAGATAAAAATGTTGTTTTGTTAGTGGATGGGGTCTTCCTCAGTCAGACCCCATTTGAGTAATTAAAATTTGAAATGAATTGAAATAACATGAAGGAATGATGAATGAACAAATGAATGTAACAAATCACCAAACCTTGTTGAATCCTTGGAGTGTAGATCTGCAACTTGTATGAATTGGCTTCAATGGATGTAGATCTTGATCATGAAACATGATATGGCTTATAATGGTTGAACTTGGATAAAAAATGCTATATCAACATGTTAGCTCATAAACACACATGATGCATGAAGTCCTTGACATAATGCTTGAATCTTGAGTTGATGCTCCAAAATGCTTGATGATCAACTCTTGAATGCTCTTGTAAACTCATAAAATTTCCTTAGGAATTCTCTCTTAAATTTTTTAGATGAATTGAAAACTTGCTAGGAGAAATTATGTGAAATAAGCTTGTATTTATACTTGTTTATGCCTAATTTCTTGAAATTACAATACCACAAGCCGACATTCAAAATTTGAATCTAAGGATAATAAAATCCTACCAATAAATTGATTTAAAATAGGTTCCAGGTTAAAGCAAGACTCATGCGCAAGGTTGGGTGTATGAGTCCCAGAGGCTTAAACCTGAGACATAGACTTCAAGGAGTGTTGTGTTCACTGTCTCATTTTAAATAAGGCCTCAAGACCTAGGACCGGGAGCAGAGTGTGAAGAGAATTGAGCGAAGTGTGAAGAAGCTGAGCGAAGAGTGAAGAAGGTATTTTTGTGCTTAACTGTAACTGTAATTAGGATTGTGTAGAAGCTATTTTCTCAGTTCACATTTTGGATGGTCTTAATCCAAACTCTTTTTTAATAGTGAGTCCTCTTTTGTATTTGAGCAGTGAGCTCTAGGCAGTGTGCTTGAATGCATGTACATTCCCTTTATTTCTCATTATACTTTTAACAGGGTATAATATTGTGGACTAACATCCACCATGGTTTTTGCCCTAACAGGGTTTCCATGTAAAAATCTTGGTGTTCTCTGTCTCTCTGATGTGATAATTGTTTATGGTTTATTAATCTTTCATTAGATCTGAGATTAAGTTAAGTAAAGTTAGAAGAAGTTTAAATATTTTGTGACAACTGATTCACCCCCCCTCTCAGTTATCTATCCTTGTTTTTCCAACAATTGGTATCAGAGCAAGTTCCTCTGAAGAAGTTTAAAATCTTGAGTTGATCCGAGATGGCATCATACAAGAAGGACAGTCCTAGATTTGATGGAACAAACTACTCATTGTGGAAAGCTAGGATGGGGTGTCATTTGAAGTGTATTGGTGAACCTTTATGGAAAATTACAAAGAACAAATATGCTATTCCTGCAAGTGGTCCTTCCACTCCCGATGAAGTCAAAGAGGTTGAGAATAATGTCTGGGCCATGGAAGCTTTGCTGAGTGCTTTGACAGATTCAAAAATGACAAATGTGTTAGGTCTAAAGACAACTCATGAGATGTGGGAAAAGCTAGAAAATTTGTATGAAGGAGATGTACATGTGAAGATGGCTAAGATACAGAGTTTGAAAGTTAAATATGAAAATATGAAAATGGGTGAAGATGAAAATATTTCTTCTTTTATGCAGAGAGTAAATGAACTAGTGATGGGCATTAGATGTGCCGGTGGTATCCTGGATGAGGAAGAAATTATGGCTGAGGTTCTTAGATCATTTCCTCCCTCCTACAAAGCAAAGGCTCATGCTATTGAAGAAACCAGATCATTGACGAATGTGACAAGGGATACACTAATTGGAAAAATTGCTGCCTTTGAGTTGAGAAAATTTGGTGATTCTATTCCTAAGAATGAAACTGCATTTAAGGCTACTATATCCAGAAGAAACAAGAAAAGATATGATTTGAGAGAGAGTTCTAGAAAGACATTCAAGTATGAGGAAGAAATGAAACAACTTGAAGATGATGAAAGAGAACTATAATAATTGGAAGCACTGATTGTGAAGAAAAAAGGTAGAGGACAAGGTAAGTATAAAGGAAATATGCCTTCAAATGTTTTTCTTGTAGTAAAATAGGTCATTTTGCATCAAGGTGTCTTGAGAGAGTTCCTAGATATAAGCCTTACACATCTAGATTCCAAAAGAAATGTTATGTTGTTGGAGTGTTTGATGATGAGTCTGATAAAGATAATGGAAATGAAGATGATTGGGTTTTCATTGCTATCAAGGAAAAAAGTCTTGTTGCTACTGAATCTACTATAATTGAGAAAGCTCTTATAGCTTGAATTGAAGAAAAGGATGAGTGGGTCATTGAAAGCGGATGCTCACATCATATGATTGGTGAAAAAAAAAACTGTAAGTCTAGAGAAATATGATGGTGGGATTGTAAGATTTGGAGATAAAAATGCTTGTGTGATTCACGGCAGAGGATCTATTTGTCTTGGAGGTAAGCATAACACTTATGCTGTTCTTTATGCTGAAGGCTTAAAGCACAACTTGTTAGAAAAATTGTGGATAAGGGTTATGATCTTCAGTTCAAAGATGGAAGATTTAGGATATCTTGAAGCTCTGGAAATATAATTGCTTTAGGTAAACAGACAAAAGGTAACATTTTTCACTTGAATGCTGCTAGTGAAAGTTGTTTAATTGCTCAAGTAGACAAAAGCTGGTTATGGCATAGAAGGCCGTGTCATGTGAATTTTGATAACATAGTCAAAATAAGTTCCACTCAAGTAGTAAGATATCTACCTAAGTTAGTGAAGCCTGCTAGCACAATTTGCAAGGAGTGTCAGATGGGAAAACAGACAAGAGTTTCTTTTCAGAGTAAACATCATTCAAATGGATTATTGGAGCTTGTGCATACTAATCTATGTGGTCCCTCTAGAGTCAAAATTCTCCATGGTGAAAGGTACTTTATGTTGATTATTGATGATTACTCTAGAATGATATGGGTTTCTTTCTTAAGAGAAAAATGTGAAGCATTAGAAAAGTTCAAAAGTTTCATAGCTATGGAAGAAAATGAGAAAGGTATGAAAATAAAATGCTTAAGGTCAGACAGAGGTGGTGAGTGTTGGAATATGGCTTGGTAAGTTTTTTTTTGGCTTCTTGTGTTGTCATTGATGGCAACTGGAGTTAGCTGTTTGGTCCATAGTGTTGAAGTTGCTCCTACTGACAAGATAAGTAAGAATCTTTAATCTACAAGAAAAATGTATGAAGAACAAGACATCCGATTGATAAACTGATCTGATCACTTCGCTAGATCGCTATTTTGTTGTGTGGATCCCCATGGAAGCTTGCTTAGCATGTCTGCTATCCTATTGGAAAGTTTTGTGGTGTTGCTTTAGTTGGAGTACAAGTAAGAGATTTGGTAGAATGATTTACTGCTTATTTTTCTTATTCTGGCTGACCTTATGTATATGGTGTGTTGCGGATGTATAAGGAGTAAGTATTTCTTATGTTTGGAATTTTGGTTTGGGTCCCTAATATAGTCTAGCCGACTTATGAGGGTACACATCAATTTTAATTAGTGATTTAAGCCGACATGAGAAAGAATATTAGATCTTTTTTTGAAGCCGACATATAAAATTCTTGTTAGCGGATATATAAAGGAGATCGAAAAATCATTTTAAAGAAAGTAAGAAGTGAGTCTGTGGAAAATAGTGAAGAACAATTATATGGGTTAATCTCAAAAGATCTATTGAGTGAATTTTGTTTACGCTACAAAAGGGTTTCTATAGAAGAGTAGAGAAAATCAGTGCAGAGGTGTGAACTGGATAAAGAGATCCAAAATTTGATTGTGCGCTTAATTGGAACTGAATCCAAGCATTTATAGATGCCACTTTCTCAGTTCATAATTTTGTTGTAATCTCAAATGTATTTTGTAGGCAGCAAGCCTTCTCTTTTGAGTAGTGAGCTCTAGGCAGTGAGCCTAAATGCAAGTGAATTCCCTTTTATTATACTTTTAATAGAGTATACTTTGTGGATTAATCTCCACCGTGGTTTTTCCCCTAACAGGGTTTCCACACAAAAATATTGGTGTTATGGTGTTCCTTAATGTGTTTGCATGTTTCCTTATGTTTATATACTATGATTACTGTTAAAGGTTTAGTTGTTGTTGTTGATAAGTTTAAGATCTGATTTGAAAGTCAAACATTGTGGAACACTGATTCACCCCCCTCTCAATGTCCCTAGTGTCCAACATTGAGTTCACCTCTAGGGAGTTTAATTCCTTTTGTGAAGAGCATGGAATCAGAAGAAAAATATCTACTCCCTGAACCCCTCAATAGAATGGAGTTGCAGAGAGGAAGAACATAACAATACTGGATGCTGCTAGAACAATGATTGAAGGAAATGTGCCTCACATCTATTGGAGTGAAGCTGTAAGCACTGCTGTGTATACTTTGAACTAGGTAAATGTTAATGGTAATTCTGGTAAGGCTCCTTTTGAACTATGGTTTGGTGATAAGCCTACTGTTAGGTATTTCAATATCTTTGGAAGCAAATGCTACATCAAGAGAGATGATGATATAGGCAAGTTTGATGCAAGAAGCGATGAAGGAATCTTTCTAGGTTACTCCACTAGAAGCAAGGCCTACCGATGCTACAACAAAAGACTGAGAAAAATGGTTAAGAGTGCAAATGTTAGAGTTGATGAGGATTCTGCTAAATCATCTAGATATTGTGGATATGATTCATATGAAAAAAATACAAAAAAAGGGAAGAATGTTTAGACACAAAATCAACTTTAAATTGTGCCATATGTTCCATATGTTTCTTTTGTTTGGTAAGTCAGGATAGTCAAGAAGCAGAGACAAGTGCAAGTGGAGAAGAAATAACAGAAGAATTAGAAGTTTGAGAGAATCCTAAAACTTTAAGGTATGTAAAGCTAAATCATTATGAAAATCAAATTATAGGGGACAAGAATAAAGGTGTGCAAACTAGAAGAAAGATTGCAGAAGAGTATTTCCTTATATCCAAGATTGAACCTAAAGATGCCAATGAAGCTTGTAATGATGAACACTGGATGGAAGCTATGAAGGAAGAATTAATGCAGATTGAAAAGAATAATACATGGGTACTTGTTCCTAGACCTAAAGATAAAAATGTGATTGGTGCTAAATGGGTCTTTAACAATAAGCTGAATGAACAAGGTGAAGTAGTCAAAAGTAAAGCAAGACTGGTATGTAAAGGGTATTAAAAAATGGAAGGTATTGATTTTGAAGAAACTTTTGCCCCTGTTGCCAGAATTGAAGCTATAAGATTATTTATTGCTTATGCTACATATAAGAACTATAAAGTCTATCAAATGGATGTGAAGTCTGCTTTTCTAAATGGTGAGCTAGAAGAAGAAGTATACATTGAACAACTAGATGGATTTCAACTAATTGATGAGGAAAACATGGTTTGTCAACTGAAGAAAGCTCTATATGGACTCAAGCAAGCCCCCAGAGCCTGGTATTGTAGATTGGACAAATACTTACTAAAGCTTGGATTCAATAAAGGTACTGCTAACAACAACTTGTATTTCAAATTAGATCATGATAAAGAGTTGATTATTGAGGTGTTTGTTGATGACATTATTTTTGGAGGGGATGATAATCTATGTATGAAGTTTGCTGATGAAATGAAGAATGAATTTGAAATGAGTATGATTGGAGAGATGAAGTTCTTTTTGGGATTGCAAGTTATTCATTTAGACAAGGGGCTCTTCATATCCTAGTCCAAATATGTGAGAGAGTTGCTGAAGAACTTTGGCATGGATGATTCAAAGCTTGTTGGTACTCCCATGGTAACCAAATGCAAGTTAACACAAAATGATGATTCTCCTAAGGAAAATAAAACAAGGTACAAATCTATGATTGGTGGATTGCTCTACTTAACACAGACTAGACTAGACATTATGAATGTTGTGTGTATGGTTGCTAGATTTCAGGCTGATCTAAAAGAGTCTCATGTGACTGTTGTAAAGAGAATCTTAAGATATCTGAAAGGAACAACTGATTTTGGACTTTGGTATCCTAAGGATGATGATCTTACTTTGAATGCATATGCTGGTGCAGATTGGGCTGGAGATGTAGATGATAGGAAAAGCACTAGTGGTGGTGCTTTCTTCCTAGGGAAGAAGTTGGTGTCTTGGTTGAGAAAAAGGAAAAAATCCATTTCTCTATCTATTGCTGAAGCATAATATATTGCTACTGCCAATAACTGTACTCAAGTGATGTGGATGAAACAAATGTTGAAAGATATCAGAGTAGTATATGATGAACCTTTTGCCATATACTGTGATAACTCAAGTGCTATCAACATTTCTAAGAATTTGGTGCTGTGGATGTGTCTGTTAGTTCTTGTTGATGTTGGATGCTTCTAGATCATGCTCTATCTTTGCGGTACATCCACATTGATTAGTGTGCTTGTGGTCAAATATTTTTCTCTGTATGTTCCATTTTTCATGTTCCTGGTCGACATGTTGATGATAATGTGTTGTGGATCTTTGAGGTGAAATTAATTGAAGTCTTTTTCTGTTGGAATTATTAATTTGGGTCTCAACTATGTTGTGGCCAACGTTGGTGGATTCACATTGCAAATTTATTTGTAAATTTGGGCCGACATTGAAAATATGTTTTATATCCCTGACTGATTAAGTTGTTGGTGTAATCTCATGTCGCATATATATAAGAGTGATTGTTTAATCAGTGTAAAGGATGCCCAGAGTGCTTAGAGTGCTCAGTGTGCTCTTATGTGTGAATATCATTTGTAGAGTAGTGTGAAGAAGATTGAGCGAAGTGTGAAGAATCTGAGCGAAGAGTGAAGAAGGTCTTTCTGTGCTTAACTGGAACTGTAATAAGCCTTGTGTAGAAGCTATTTTCTCAATTCACATTTTGGATGGTCTTAATCCAAACTCCTTTTGGATAGTGAGTCCTCTTTTGTATTTGAGCAGTGAGCTCTAGGAAGTGTGCTTGAATGCATGTGAATTCCCCTTATTTCTCATTATACTTTTAACAAGGTATAATATTGTGGACTAACATCCACAGTGGTTTTTCCCCTAATAGGGTTTCCACGTAAAAATATTGTTGTTCTCTCTGTCTCTGATGTGCTAATTGTTTATGGTTTATTAATCTTTCATTAGATCTGAGTTTAAGTTAAGTAAAGTTAGAAGAAGTTTAAATATTTTTGTGGCAACTGATTCACCCCCCTCTCAGTTGTCTTTCCTTATTTTTCCAACATGATCATGCCGATGGACTTGAAGGTAGACCGTGGTTGAACAAGCACTGACTTGGGTTGATTGTTGAGGTGTACGATGGTCATTGGAGGACTGTGCTGAGTTGGTGGTTATTGTTTAGTGACTGGTAAGATCGACAGTTGCTCAACAAAGGGAATTGAACCGAACCTTTTGTAAAGGGAACATATCGATCATGGTTGTTGCTATACATTGCAACATACCGTAACCGTTAGGGGTTTGACGGTGGAATTATTTGTTAGTGTTCTTCATTGTATGCTGTATAAGAATTATAACAGTGAGACATAACGAAGATAAGGATTTATTCTGTGCAAGGTTGATTAGGGAAATGTTTTTGCTATGAAGTTGACATCTGAAAGTGAAGTTGGAATCTCTGTATGTAATTCATTTACTATAATACAAAGAGAATTTACTTGGTGTGTGGGTTTTTCTTCTGTAAGGGTTTTCCCACATTAAATACTGGTGTCAAATTCTGTGTATGATCTTAATTATCTATTATGTTATTCCAGTAATGTGCATCTTTAATGAACTGTAATTGAAAATTGAACCTGTGGCCTACACTCTCCTCTTAGAATTAGCATTAGGAAGGCATTTCTACACCTTTTCTTTCCTTACATGAAGAAGATTGATCATCTCTACAGTTTTGGGTTGTCATTGATGTCACCATGATTGTGATTGCAAGTCCAAGTCTGTACTTGATTTGGTATTTTGGTTTGGTATCTGAACCGATATTCAGGCTACACTCTCATGTATTGTAGTCCATAATTCTCCGTGGTTGATAGTTACTACTTGTGGATTTGGGAAATTGTTTATGGTTTCTGAAAGGTTCAGAATCTCTTATGATCTAGTGCTCGTACGGTGTATTGGCATTATCCTATTGATTACTTTTTTTAATTAAGTCTATTTCTGGCCAACTTATGGATGAGTTTTGATATGGTAAATCAATTTTGATATGTGGATATATGTGTGACCTATCTTAGGTCCATGCCGACATGATGTAGCGTGTTGAGTGATTTGAATTATTTTTTGGAATATTTTGTGAATACTTGTAGTCGACAGAACTAGTATTTTTGATAAATAAAGATTGCATCTAATTAGGCTGACCTAATTGATGCTTGTGAATAGATCAAGTATATATATGTTGAATAGTTTTTGAAGAGTGTGTGATTTTTTGATGAGACAGTTGCTAATGTGAAGGAGAAGTGAAAATATAATGAAGTGTGTAGAGTTAGTCTACTAAGCATCACTGGAACTGTATCAAAACTTGTTAGGTGCACTCTTTTCAGTTCATTCTAGCTGTTAAGTCAACATTTTGTTCTGTAAATCATTTTGTAGGTAGTGAGCCTCCTTGTAAGCATCGAACTTTTGTATCCAGATAGTGAGTCCTATTTAGGGTAGTGAGCCCTTGGCAGTGAGCCTTATATATTCAATTTTGAAACTAGTTTATATTGTGAGTTAATCCTCACCATGGTTTTTCCCTCATTGGGTTTTCCACGTAAAATTTGGTGTTATTTGTGTTGATTTTGCTTTCTGTTATCTACATTTCATGTTCATACTTAATAATAGAACAGTGTGGTTGTGAAGTTAATAAGTGTTGAAGTTTTGAGTTTAATTTGGTGACAACTGATTCACCCCCCTCTCAGTTGTCCTACACCTTTTAACAACTGGTATTAGAGCTTTGGTTCCTTGGTGTAGAGCTTAATTGCTTGAGGAAGTTCCTAAAGATTGATTAGATGGATGATAAAGAAGAACTCCAGGTTGCACTTGAGGATCTTGATAAAGTTGAAAATGAAAATAGATATCTGAAAGAGCATCTTGATGATGCAAATGAATGTGTCTGGACGCTGGAAGAACAATTAAAGAAATTCAAGGAAAGATATAGAGAAGTAAGTGAGCAGCAGAAACAAGAGATAATTTGACTGAAAGTGCTTGTAGAAGAAAATAGGAGAATTGAAGAATGTCTGAACACAATGGTGTAGAAAAAATCTGATGAATGCTCTAAACTTGAATAGGAGGTAGTAAACTTGAGAGTTGAACTGGAGAAGGAAAAAATCTGTGAGAACAATTTTAGATCCAGCTCTGACAAACTTGAAGAACTTCTTGTTGGAGAAAAACCAAGTAAGGACAAAGGTGGCTTGGGAAATGAAATAGGTGAAATTTCAAAGGACAATCATAAAACTCAGAATAAAGGGAAGCATAAAAGAAATTCAAGAAATTTTTTATAGAGACCGCCTGTGAGACAACCTAATGCACAAAGGTATCCATCTTTCAATGGTAATTGTTTTTCTTGTAATAAATCTGGTCACAAGGCAACAAAATGCAGGAGCAGGATGAATTAGTTTCTTGGTTCTTTCTCTGGACAATGTTTTTCATGCAATCGGGTTGGACATAAGGCTAGTGAATGCATAATCTGAATGATGAATTAGTTTAATGGAGGAAGAGTGAATCAATCTTTTAATGGGTACTGCTATACTTGTAACAAATTTGGACACAAGGAAAATCAATGTAGATCGAGAGGTAATGAAATTCAAACTAAACAAAGAAGTGTTGTCTACTATAATTGTAACAAACTTGGACATATCTCAAAGGTCTACAAAAGTAAGGGAAAGCAGTTTGCTCCGGTAGAGAAGAATGAACTAGTAAAGAAGATCGATAAAAAAGAGATGAAGCAAGATATGAATAAGATATGGAAGAAGAAAGAAGATGAAGAACCTGAAATTTGTGATGTGTCTATGCCCTCATCCGGTAAGGATAATTCCTTCGGGAATTAGACCTAGCATGGTCTTAGGGGTAGCATTATCAGGAAACTATAAAAACCCCCTGAACGAATTGTGTGTCAGAGGTTGGCACGAGGATGTATTGTAAAGAGGGAATCAAATAGAAGTTTTGGAAAATAAAATAGAAGAAAACTTGTTGACATGCTAATTTTCGGACCGAATTAGGGTTTCTTTGTGCTGAGAAGAATGGTTTGAGCATCTTTTTGATGTCTGCCGTATTTAATGTGAGTTAGGGAAAATTGATGGTGTATAAAGAAAAAATTGTAAGTATTTTTTTATCATTTAAGCACTTGAAGAGTTTGAAAGGTTTCTTGGGGCATTCTCGAAGTGATTTGAAGCAATTCCAAAGAAATCATCATGGATACTCAAGAAATATCTCCTAGTTTGTGAAGGGAAAAGGAATAAATTTTGACTAAACACAACGAAATCAAGAAAGTAAGCATGGGAATGGATAGAGGATGAAGTGGCATCATTCCACCGAAGTTGAAAGTGTTGGATGTTTTGGTTGTCATTGATGTCAACACTATTAGCACTGATGTTTTGAAGGCTGTATATGTTGAGGATATTGAGAAAATTGTAAAAGAAAGTGTTGCAAGTTCCTAGTGGATCAGTGCAGGTCATGAAGGTGTCGTGCTCAGTACATTGATGATCAGTCATTGCAGAATAAAGGGTTTATTGTTGTGTGTATCTAGTTTAGCCACCAGAAGTTTTAGAGGTCCACGTGAAGATTTGGTCTTGTTATGGAAAGTTGTGTTCTGTCAGTGTTTCTATGGTTTTAGTTAGTGTTCTTGATTGAAGTTGGTATGATTCTAGTAATCTTAGTTGCTGTGGATGATTCCCTATTGTTTCTTGATTGTCGTGGATGTTTCTAGATCATTCTTTTTTTTTTCACGTCGGAATTGATCGGTGTGCTCGTGGCCAGTGATTTTTCTCTTGTGTGTTCGATTTTTGTGTTCTTGGTCGACATGGTGGTTGTAGCATGTTGTGGATCCTTGAAGATTAAAATTTGAATGTTTGGAACGCTCGAGGAGGTTGTTTTAAGCCTTCATTACATCATGGATGACAGTGTTTGATTCACATTGAAAATCTATTTGTAAATTTGGGTTGACATTGTGTATATGTTTTATATTCTGTTTTGGCCAACAAAGTTGTTGACGTAATTCATGTTGCAGATATATAAGAGCAATTGTTGTATCATTTGGATGTATGATTGAGGTGTGCAAGTGTGAAGTGTTTGAGTCCTGTGTGTGAATATTGTTTAGATCATTTGAAGGTAAAGCAGAGTGTGAAGAAGAGTGGAGAAGGTTGAAGAAGTGTTCATGTGCATAACTGGAACTATAACCTGGCATTAGCAGATGCTATTTTCTCAGTTCATAATCTAGATGGTTTTAATCTAAATCTTTCTTGGGCAGTGATCCCTCTTGTAATTGAGCAGTGAGCTCTAGGCAGTGTGCTTGAATGCATGTACATTCCCATTGATACTTCTTTACACTTTTAACAGGGTATAATATTGTGGACTAACATCCACCATGGTTTTTCCCCTAACAAGGTTTCCACATAAAAAATCTTGGTGTTCTCTGTGTGTCTAATATGCTGATTGTTTATGGTTTATTATTCATTCATCAAATATGAGATTAAAGTTAAATATTTTGTGACAACTAATTCACCCCCCTCTCAGTTGTCTGTCCTTGTTTTTCCAACAATTGGTATCAAAGCTAGTTCCTCTAAAGAAGTTTAAAGGCTTGAGGTGATCCGAGATTCAACATCATACAAGAAGGACAGTCCTAGATTTTATGGAACAAAATACTCTCTATGGAAAGCTAGAATGGAATGTCATTTGAGGTGTTTAGGTGAACCCTTCTGGAAGATTACAAAGAATAGATATACTATTCCTCAGAATGGTCCTTCCACTCCCGATGAGATTAAAGAAGCTAAGAATAATATCAGGGCCATGAAAGATTTTTTGAGTGCTATGATGGATTCATAAATGAAAAATGTGATAGGTCTGAAGACAACTCATGAGATGTGGACGAAGCTGGAGACTTTGTATGAAGGAGATGTACATGTGAAGGTTGCTAAGCTATAGAGTTTGAAAGGAAAGTATGAAAATTTGAAGATGGGAGAAGATGGAAATATTTCTTCTTTTATGCAAAGAGTAAATGAAATTGTGATGGGTATTAGATGTGCCAGTGGTATTCTGGATGAACATGAAATTGTAGCTAAGGTTATTAGATCATTTCCTCCAGCTTACAAGTCAAAAGCTCATGCTATTGAAGAGTTCAGATCAGTAACAAATGTGACAAGAGATATGCTGATTGGTAAACTTGTTGCTTTTGAATTGAGTGAATTTGGTGATTCTGCCCCCAAGACTAAATCTACATTTAAGGATTTTGTATCTAGAAGAAACAAGCAAAGATATGATCCGAGAGAGAGTTCTAGAAATACATTCAAATATGAGGAAGAGATGAAACAACTTGAAGATGAAGAAAGAGAGGTAGAAGAGTTGGAAGCACTGATTGTAAAGAAAGAAGGTAGAGGAAAAGGTAAGTATAAAGGAAAGCTTCCTATCAAATGTTTTTCTTGCAGTAAAATAGGTCATTTTCTTCAAGGTGCCCTGAAAGAGTTCCTAGGTCTAAGCCTTACAAACCTAGATTTCAAAAGAAATGCCATTTTGCTGAAGAAGGTGTGACTGATGAAGAATCTGATAAAGAAAATGGAAATGAAGATGATTGGATTTTCATTGCTATCAAGGAAAATAGTCCAATTGCTACTGAATCTGCTAAAGTTGAGAAAGCTCTTGCAGCTTGAATTGAAGAGAATGATGAATGGGTTATAGATAGCGGATGTTCACATCATATGACTGGTGACAAAAGCAAATTTGTAAGTTTTGAGAAATATGATGGTGGGGTTGTAAGATTTGGAGATAACAATGCTTGTGTGATTCATGGCAGAGGATCTATTTGTCTTGGTGGAAATCATAACATTGATGATGTACTTTACGTTGAAAGCTTGAAGCACAACTTGTTGAGTGTTGGACAGATGGTGGACAAGGGTTATGATCTTTAGTTCAAGGATGGAAGATGCAAGATGCTTGGAAGCTCTGGAAATTTAATTGCTTCAAGTAAATAGACAAAAGATAATATTTTTCACCTAAGTGCTGTTGATGGAAGTTGTTTATTTGCTCGAGTAGATGAAAGATGGTTGTAGCATAGAAGGCTATATCATGTGAATTTTGATAATATTGTCAAAGTTCCACTCAAGTAGTAAGAGATCTACCTAAGCTAGTGAATCCTGCTAACACAATATGCAAGGAATGTCAGATGGGAAAACAAACAAGAATTTATTATCATAAAAAACAACATCATTCTAATGGAATACTAGACTTGGTGCATACTGATTTGTACAGTCCCTCCAGAGTCAGAAGTCTACAAGGAGAAAGGTACTTTATGCTACTTATTTATGATTACTCTAGAATGATATTGGTTGCTTTCTTAAGAGAAAAATGTGAAGCATTAGAGAAGTTAAAAAGTTTCAAAGCTATGGCAGAGAATTAGATAGGTTTGAAAATAAAATGCCTAAGGTCAGACAGAGGTGGTGAGTTCACTTCCCAGGAGTTCAATTCTTTTTGTGAAGAGCATGGAATCAAAAGACAGTTATCTACTCCATGGACCCCTCAACAGAATGGAGTTGTTGACAGAAAGAACATAAAAATTTTGGATGCTGCTAGAACAATGATGATAGAAGGAAATGTGCCTCACATCTATTGGAGAGAAGCTGTAAACACTGCTATGTACACTTTAAACTAGGTAAATGTTAATGGTATCTCTGGTAAGACTCCTTTTGAGCTATGGTTTGGTTATAAGCCTATTGTTAAATATTTCAAGATTTTTGGAAGAAAATGTTATATCAAGAGAGATGAGGACATAAGCAAGTTTGATGCAATAAGCGATGAAGGAATATTTCTAGGTTACTCTACTAAAATCAAGGCTTATCGGTGCTACAATAAAATATTGAGGAAAATGTTTGAAAGTGCAAATGTCATAGTTGATGAGGATTCTGCTAGATCATCCATATACTATGGATATGATTCTGATGACCAGCAAGATAATACAAACAAAGGGAAGAATTCTCATGTATAGAATCAAGTTCAAAGTTTTTTGGTAAATCAAGAAAGTTAGGAAGGAGAGACAAGTGGAAGTGCAGAAGAAAGAACAAAAGAACCAAAAGTGCAAGAGAATCCTAAAGTCCCAAGGTATGTAAGGTTAAATCATTATGAAAATCAAATTATAGGTGACAAGAATAAAGGTGTACAGACTAGAAGAAGGATAGCAGAAGAGTTGCCTGATCTTCAAGACTGAACCCAACAATATCAATGAAGCTTGTAATGATGAACACTGGATGAAAGCTATGAAGGAAGAACTGATGCAAATTGAAAAGAATAATACATGGATTCTTGTTCCTAGACCTAAAGATAAAAATGTGATTGATACTAAATGGGTCTTTTGAAATAAGCTGAATGAACAAGGTGAAGTGATCCGGAATAAATAAAGACTAGTATGTAAAGGGTATTCAAAAATGGAAGGTATTGATTTTGAAGAAACTTTTGCTCCTGTTGCCAGAATTGAAGTTGTAAGATTATTTCTTGCTTATGCTGCATATAATAACTACAAGGTTTATCAAATGGATGTGAAGTCAACCTTTCTAAATGGTGAATTAGAAGAAGAGGTGAATGTTGAACAACCTGATGGATTTCAATTAATTGATAAGGAAGACATGGTTTTCCGATTGAAGAAAGCTCTGTATGGAATCAAGCAAGACCCTAGATCCTGTTATGCTAGACTAGATAAATACTTACTAAAGCTTGGATTCAATAAAGGCATTGGTGAAAACAAATTATATTTCAAGTTGGATCATGATAAAGAGTTGATTATTGAAGTCTTTGTTGATGACATTATTTTTGGAGGAGATGATGATCTATGTATGAAGTTTGCTGATGAAATGAAAAGTGAATTTGAGATGAGTATGATTGTAGAGATGAAATTCTTTCTTGGATTGAAAATCACTCAGTTAAGACAATGGAATCTTCATATCTCAATCCAAATATGTGAGAGAGTTGCTAAAGAAGTTTAGCATGGATGACTCAAAGCCTATTGGTACACCCATGGTATCCAGATGCAAGTTAACAAATAATGATGATTCCCCTAAGGAAAATCAAACAAGATACATGTCAATGATTGGTGGATTGCTATATTTGACTCAGACTAGACCAAACATCATGAATGTTGTGTGTATGGTAGCTAGATATCAAGCTGATCCAAAAGAATCTCATGTGACTACTGTAAAGATAGTTTTTCGATATCTAAAAGGAACAGTTGATTTTGGACTTTGGTATCCTAAGGATGATGATATTACATTGAATGCATATATTGATGTGGATTAGGCAGGAGATGTAGATGATAGGAAAAGTACTAGTGGTGCTGCTTTCTTCCTAGGGAAGAAGCAGGTGTCATGGTTGAGAAAAAAGAAAAATTCTATTTCCCTATCTACTACTAAGGTAGAGTATATTGTTGCTGCAAATAATTGTACTCAAGTGATGTGGATGAAACAGATGCTGAAAGATATTAGAGTAGTATATGATGAGCCTATTGCCATATACTGTGACAGCTCAAGTGCAATAAACATATCAAAGGATCTAGTGCTACACTCTAAGACCAAGCATATATCAATCAAGTTTCACTTCCTAAGAGAGAAAGTGAGTGAGAAAGAAGTTAGATTGGAGTATGTGCCTACCAAAGAGTAGATTACAAACATTTTCACCAAGCCATTGCTGAAGGATTGCTAAAGGATACTTTTGAGTATCTTAGAGGGATGCTAGGGGTGATTACCCCTCCTTTTATGAACTAGAGATGCATTTACTTGCATCAATCTGTGTGCTTAATTGCTACATTCTGATCTGGATTGATGTTTCCATGGCTGCTACTCAGGGGGCGTAGTTAGATGAACAAATATGTGGTTCAGAGCTTGTATATGGAAATATAATGTTTATATTTTCCATTGATGTCAAAGGGGGAGAAGAGCAATGTGAAAAATATTTTTGAGAAGAAGAGCAATGTGAAAAATCTTTTTGAGAAGAAGAGCAATGTGAAAATCCTTCTAAAAGAGAAGGGTTGAGGAGAGTTGCGTTGATGGTGTTTTTCACATCATGTGTTTCCATCAATGCCAAAGGGGGAGATTGTTGGATGTTGTGGTTGTGTTGCTGATATGTGGTTGTAATTGATGTCAACACTATTAGCACTAATGTTTTGAAAGCTGTATATGTCGAGGATATTGAGAAAATTGTAAAAGAAAGTGTTGTAAGTTCCTAGTGGATCAATGAAGGTCATGAAGGTGTTGTGCTTAGTACGTTGATGATCAGTCATTGTGGACTAAAGGGTTTATTTTTGTGTGTATCTAGTTTATCCACCAGAAGTTTTAGAGGTTCGCGTGAAGATTTGGTCTTGTTATGAAAAGTTGTGTTTTGTCAGTGTTTCTATGGTTTCA
Source organism: Sequoia sempervirens (assembly GCA_007258455.2). Taxonomy (NCBI): domain Eukaryota; kingdom Viridiplantae; phylum Streptophyta; class Pinopsida; order Cupressales; family Cupressaceae; genus Sequoia; species Sequoia sempervirens. Next base: position 11,564,083 of record VDFB02353493.1, on the reverse strand, counting down.
GTTAGTGTTCCTGATTGAAGTTGGTATGATTTTAGTAATCTTAGTTGCTGTGGATGTTTCTCTATTGTTTCTTGATGCTTGTGGATTTTTCTAGATCGTGCTCTATCTTTGTTGCATGTCCGTATTGATCGGTGTGCTCATGGCTGGTGATTTTTCTCTTGTGTGTTCGGGTTTTGTGTTCTTGGCCGACATGGTGGTTGTAGCGTGTTGTGGATCCTTGAAGATTAAAATTTGAATGTTTGGAGTGCTCGAGGAGGTTGTTTTAAGTCTTCATTACATCATGGCCGATGGTGTTTGATTCACATTGAAAATTTATTTGTAAATTTGGGCCGACATTGTGTATATGTTTTATATTATATTTTGGCTGACGAAGTTGTTGATGTAATTCATGTTGCAGATATATAAGAGTGATTGTTCTATCATTTGGATGTATGATTGAGGTGTGCAAGTGTGAAGTGTGTGAGTCTTATGTGGGAATATTGTTCAGATCATTTGAAGGTAGAGCAGAGTGTGAAGAAGAGTGGAGAAGGTTGAAGAAGTGTTCATGTGCATAACTGGAATTGTAACTTGGCATTAGCAGATGCTATTTTCTCAATTCATAATTTGAATCTTTCTTGGGCAGTGAGCCCTCTTGTAATTGAGTAGTGAGCTCTAGGCAGTGTGCTTGAATGCATGTGCATTCCCATTGATACTTCTTTATACTTTTAATAGGGTATAATCTTGCGGACTAACATGCACCATGGTTTTTCCCCTAACAAGGTTTCCATGTAAACAAATCTTGGTGTTCTCTTTGTGTCTAATGTGCTGATTATTTATGGTTTATTGTTCATTCATCAGATCTGAGATTAAAGTTAAATTAAGCTTGAAAAGTTAAATATTTTGTGACAACTGATTCACCCCCCCTTTCAGTTGTCTATCCTTGTTTTTCCAACAGAAAGGAGTTGAATTGGAAGAATTTTATCATAGGAAGATGAAGGAAATGGAACTAGGGATGAAGGAAAATGAGTTATAGAGCATACAATACCTAGGTATGGATTTATGGGGAGAATTTCCTTGTTTTTCTGATAAAGAGTTCATCTTGTTCTTGTTGAGTCAATTCAAGAACAAAAATATTATGTTGGACAAACCCTACCTGATCACGAAGGATGCAATTGAAGCGATTACTGTTTTATGCAGTGTTGGGGATCTCCCTGGGAGGAAACCATGAAATATAAAGATGTGGAGGAACTTACTGGAATTTATAAATACCCTCGAGCTCTATTGATAAACACTCTTGTGGATTCTATTGTAAGGTATGTTGTGTACGACATTTCTTACAAAATTTATTTTTGAAATCATGAAGGTTCAACTTCAGCTATTGTTGTATATATTGCACACATGATGGTTAAGGAAAATAATCAGTTTGATCTGTGTAGTCTATTACTTGAAAATCTAACCGAGAATGCACTCGAATGTCATTGGTTGAGGGTTATCCTTTTCAATATGGATCTTTTCTTGTGTGCTTAAATTTTTACTTCTTGAACTCCTTACTGGGAAGAGAAAATGTTTTGTGGGAATCTGGTATTCCTGTTGGGAAACAAGTTTATAGATACTTGGAATCGTTGGTGGATAATGTAAGCGATTACAGAACATATTTCATGTCCAAGTTAAATTTTTTTTTGTGCTTTGGTATGTTTGTATCCAGTTAGTTTGAAGTGGGTTCATCCTCCAGTAAGAGAGAGTTGGAAGTTATCATTGGTGATTCCCCTTTGAAATTGAAAAAGAGGAAATCTATTGTAATAGATGTCTTAGAAGAAAAGAAGAATGAAGAAGAATTCCTCTCTAGATCTGACTCCTTTGATCCAGAGGATATATAGATAATGCTAGTCAAGGGTGAAATGTGGAATGCATGGTCTGAGGTTGAGAAACTTAAAATTGATGGTGTACTAGTTGATCATTTGCTCAATAAGGGTGTCTCTTCAATTATTGAAGAGAGAACACTGTTGGAAGGACTTGAAGGTCATAAGTTCAAATCTATGATTGAAAGATGTAACGAAGAAAATCAAGTGCTATCTGAACATATTAATGAGACAAAATAATGCATCAAAGAAATATCTGACATCTACAAGTATTGTCTCTGGTGGTTGACAGTTGTTGACAACTTCAAAAGCAAAATTGAAGCGATTGAATTTGAAATGAATAGTATTGGAAAGAACTTTGATTTCTTAAAAGACAAGGATGGAAAGCAGAGAATAAGAATTGGAGAACTACAGGTGGAATTGCTGACTACTCAGAGGAAAAGAGAAGATATGGTTAGAACCTTATGGTTGGTTAAGGAAGTTGCTGAGGTCTAGTTGGATCATCTCTCAAGAATTCTCTCTGATGCAGAAAATTGTGAATGATTGTGTCTGTCTTCTAGTCAGACACCCTCCTTTACGCAGTTATCTTTGTTGGAAGGTATGAGTGCAAGAATGAATTTGGCTGTGCTTGCTTGGAAAATAATTCTTCCGATCTCATAAGAGAGAGGTACAAGAAAATATTTCATGTAAAGAGTGTCATTCTTGTTTGAATACTTGATTTGGGAAGCTGGAATTCTTGTGTATATATAAAGTCATCATATACATATGTTTACAACCTACCTTTTTGGTCACCCTTTACCATTGATGTCAAAGGGGGAGAGAGTCATGTGAGCAAGGGAGAGAGTTATGCTAAGGTGATAGGAGGAAAGAATGGTGTATGTTGAAAATTATGGCACATGGTCCCATCAATGAAAAAGGGGGAGATTGTTGGAAGAATGAAGAAGATTGATCATCTCTATGGTTTTGGGTTGTCATTGATGTCACCATGATTATGAATGCAAGTCCAAGTCTGTACTTGATCTGGTATCTGAGCCGGTATTCAGGCTACACTCTTTGGTACTCTAGTCAGCAATCCTCTGCGGTTGATAGTTACTACTTACAGATTTGGAAAATTGTTTATGGTTGCTGAAAGCATGTATGTTTAGAATCTATTATGCTCTAGTGCTCGTATGGTGTATTGACATTATCATGTTGATTACTTTTTGTAATTAAGTATGTTTTTGGCCAACTTCATGGATGAGTTGTGATATGGTAAATCAATTTTGATATGTGGATATATGTGTGACCTATCTTAGGTCCACGTTGACATGATGTAGTGTGTTGAGCACTTTGAATTTTTTTTGGGAAGATTTTGTGAATACTTGTAGCCGATAATTGGTATTTTTGATAAATAAAGATTGCATCTAATTAGGCCGACCTAATTGATGCTTGCAAATAGATCAAGTATATATATGATGAACAATTTTTGAAGAGTGTGTGATTTTTGATGATATAGTTGCGAATGTGAAGGAGAAGAAGTGCAAATATAATGAAGTGTGTCAAGTCAGTCTACTGAGCATCATTGGAACTATATCAACACTTGTTAGGTGCACTCTTTTCAGTTCATTCTGGGTGTGAAGCCAACACTTTATTTTGTAAATATTTTTGTAGGTAGTGAGCCTCCTTGTAAGCAGTGAGCTTTTGTATCTAGATATTGAGTCCTATTCAGGGCAGTGAGCCCTTGGTAGTGAGCCTTATATATTCGGTTGTGGAATACTTTATATTGTGAGTTAATTGTCACCGTGATTTTTCCCTCATTGGGTTTTCCACGTAAAATTTGGTGTTATTTGTGTTGATTTTTCTTTCTATTATCTACATTTCATGTTCATACTTAATAACAGAACAATGTGGTTGTGAAGTTAATAAGTGTTGAAGTTTTGAGTTTAATTTGGTGCAACTAATTCACCCCCCCTCCCAGTTGTCTTGCACCTTTTAATAATTACTACCCTTCTAATCACTCTTACTTCTCAATTTATAATAACTCTTGAATTGAGCAATGTTTACTACAATATGATCCCTTATCTCTTCATTAGAGGGTATTCTTAGTTGGAATTCCCTAGTAGAGGAATCTACATTATGTACACATGATATTCCTTCTCTTCTTCATTAGAAAAACTACGAGTTGTATGATTTTTTACATATCTCTTATCCTCAATATCCAAATATTTGTAACTTTCATTTGAAAAATAATATTCATCATCTTTGAAAAACCCTTTTGAAGATAATATATTTATTTCTTGGCAATTTTGGCTATCATCATCACATTAATCACAAGATTCATCATAGTACACAATTGTCATTACTAAAACACATTGCAGTGGAGAATGTAGAATTTGGAAAGCCATGCATCATGTGGTATCTTTTATATTATTAATAGTTAGCTTCCTTTAAGGTTCTAATGTTTCCTTACTAAGTGTCCCCTTATAATTTTTTTGAATAACTCATCCATTGTGTCAAGTAGTGTAATAATTTTGATTAGACAACATAGTTATTCTCTCTTCCTTTCTATGATTATATCTTTCATTTGACACACACTTATGATTTTGAGCTAGATTATAGATAAATTCCTTCGAAGTGTGTGTCACCTAATCTAATTTATCTTCTAGTGCAATGGCCTTACTAGTATGACCTTTATCATGAGGAAAGATTCCTATATCACTTATATTTTGCACCTTGTCTAAAGTTCTTTGATTTCTATTGATGTTTGTAGTAATTTTGTAAGTTTACCTCAATGTGTGAGGATCATTATCTATTAATAAGCATCCATCTTAGCATCATAAGTATTACAATATAAAACCAAAATAATGGACTCATTAGGCCATATGTATGTAAGAATTTTTTAGCCATGAGCCAAGTAAATCTTGTATTATATTCAAAGGTAGATTTGTTGGACCCTTTATCAATGTTTGTAAATTAATTTATGATGAACCTAGGGGTAGTCTTATCACCATATTTTTCGCTAGAAAATCTCTAGAAATTTTCCTTAGATTCAATGCTTGCATAAAGTATAATTTTATACCATTCCTTGGCAATATCATCTAAATAATGAACAAACAATTTCATGAGAACATATTCCTCTTCAATTTAATAGTTATTAGTTAGATAATAAAATGTTCTTAAGTGATATTCTCTAGAAATTACATTAAATATCTTTAATCCTTAGGGAGTTTTGATCTAGCTTCTTGTAGGAATAGATTAGGTACCCAAGAATTAAATTGTAAAATTAGTTTTCTTATATCTAACCAAATTTAGAGGATGTCTTATAGGGAATTATAATTTATGTCCTTTAAGATCCCTATGATCTCTTCCTTTACCAACAAGAGTTCCCATTCTTTTCTTCTCTAGAATATCAATGTTCCTCAAAATTTTAATCCTCCTAATATCATCTCTAGCCCTTTCAACCTCAATATTGGTCAACTTAGCTTTCAATTTGGCCATCTCTTGAATAAGGTATTGATCCTAATCTTTTCGACTCGTCATATTAGTCCTCATATTATTTCTCACTTTCATAAGTAAAATTTTCTATGTACCAATATGAGTGTTCCTCATCCTTAACAAGTGATCATGTTGGATCATCATTTAAGCCATGTTATCTCAAATTTAATTTATCTATATAGATTTCATTAGTATGAGTTTCAACCTCTCTTTTCTCTCTTTCCCTTAATAGATAATCTATTAATTTTTGGTATTTTGGGCCATTCCATGTCTCCTCACTCCCCTATAAGGTAAGTCAATGAGTATATTCATTATTAATACATCCATTTTGTTTATCCTTTAGCATTGGATTAATTACACTACTCTCAAATTAATCTATAATAGAGGTAGAAGACTTACCTATGTTCTTTTCTTTCCATGTGGATCGTTCTTTCTTTTGCATATCACCAGCCATATTTTCTTGCTAGGATCACCTTTGAATAATGACCTCTTTCTATCCATGTTGGAATTATAAATATATTTTGGATTTACAATAGTCACTACCTTATGAAGGGAAAATGACAAGAAGGATAACACAACACTACACACCACAAGACAAAAATTTCATAATATTAAGTGAAAATATTTGAGGAATGGCCCAATAATTTTGACACCAATTTTATCCCTTGAGAAGTCACTTATTTTTTGGTTCTCCAACCCATTTCTACAAAATTATAAGAATTTGCAATTTTTTATGTTCAAATTTACTAGGATGATGGAAAAAAAATGAAAAAATCAAATAATTCTCTTTTTTAATTTACAATCTACAAGACTTAGGGTGGTAAACCTATCAATGCACACTGGGTTCTATATGAAATGCAATAGGTATATCATAGTGTAAATTAAAAAATATATTCATGCAAATTTAGTAAGGGTTTATGAGATTCTACAAGTTTTCTAGAAATTCCTTTTACCCTTAATGCTTAGGCATGAATAGTATAAATTATAAAAAAATATAATGATTCTTATTCTTTATGTATCAGAGGGTTAGGAGGGTTTCTACTGACTAATAAGTGCCTATTCAGGGAAATAAAAATTTATTAAATATTGCCTCTAATTTGCATTAACAATCAAATTTTTGGTCATTAAAAATATATAACAATTCCTTATAGTGATATAACCTATTTTTTTTGGCTTGACCTAATATAATTCTACTTGATAATCTATTGTGAATACTATAATCCTCATTATCATTCATGAAAAATTTACAATATTTTTTGAGTATAGACTAACACAAATTCTAAATTAAAAAAATGTGTATGAAGACATTCATAAATCTTAGCTATTCATCTCAAGAAAAAATAACATCACAAATGAGACAACCGTAGAAGCAAGAATTCATTCATATCATACAACCTAGTACTAAGTGAACACAAGGGAAATGGGGTTCCACCTTTAGGGAGATGGAATTGGACCTATTTCACACTTTAGTTCATTAGGAAACCTAGATCCCTCAAAAAAATGATTGAGGAATGGGCTAAGGGTTTCCTTAGATGATTGGATGGGGGTTCACCATTAAATGAAGCTTCAAAGGAGAAATGAAAACACTTATGCACAAAACCCTAGAAACTTGAAAGCATGAAATCAAATTAACAAACATAATTGAAAACAAAAAAGTACTCGGAGGAGTAGAGAGGCCAAAAAGAGGTCTATAAACCCTAGAAATTTTTGTCTCAGATTACACTGGGACTAATACGCTAGGTTGGGTAATTTAGTCCCACTCTAAGGTTTTCAAGGCAGGATCTACTGAACAATGATCATAAACTACCATGGGACTAATATGCCAGGTTGGGCGTATGATTCCTACTCTAGGTTTTTCTAAGTATCTTTTTGAATATTTCAAACCCGAATATGACACTATTGAATGTTGTCGAAAGGCTATATCAGGGATTAAATTTCCAGGTTGGGTGAATGAGTCTCGTTCACCTAAATCTACAAAATACACATCACAAGAGAGATAAAAATGTTGTTTTGTTAGTGGATGGGGTCTTCCTCAGTCAGACCCCATTTGAGTAATTAAAATTTGAAATGAATTGAAATAACATGAAGGAATGATGAATGAACAAATGAATGTAACAAATCACCAAACCTTGTTGAATCCTTGGAGTGTAGATCTGCAACTTGTATGAATTGGCTTCAATGGATGTAGATCTTGATCATGAAACATGATATGGCTTATAATGGTTGAACTTGGATAAAAAATGCTATATCAACATGTTAGCTCATAAACACACATGATGCATGAAGTCCTTGACATAATGCTTGAATCTTGAGTTGATGCTCCAAAATGCTTGATGATCAACTCTTGAATGCTCTTGTAAACTCATAAAATTTCCTTAGGAATTCTCTCTTAAATTTTTTAGATGAATTGAAAACTTGCTAGGAGAAATTATGTGAAATAAGCTTGTATTTATACTTGTTTATGCCTAATTTCTTGAAATTACAATACCACAAGCCGACATTCAAAATTTGAATCTAAGGATAATAAAATCCTACCAATAAATTGATTTAAAATAGGTTCCAGGTTAAAGCAAGACTCATGCGCAAGGTTGGGTGTATGAGTCCCAGAGGCTTAAACCTGAGACATAGACTTCAAGGAGTGTTGTGTTCACTGTCTCATTTTAAATAAGGCCTCAAGACCTAGGCGAGACTGATAGCCTCTTACCGATGTCTGCTTATATATCCAACCCGGTGGTTCAAATATTTTAGTGGTACCTCTTAACTTCACCAGTCACCATTTTTTGTTATTCCGACAACAAAATTTTCTAGGCAATAGCGAGTTATAGAGGAATATTCTATTATTTTGCAAGTATATTCTGGTGACAAAATTTTAATAGGCAACGATTTTTTTTCGGTAGTGAAGGGAATATTCTCAAAATATTTTGCTGATGTTAGCATGATGTCAGTGGTATAGATGTTGCACAGGATCCTTTCAAGCCCTCTTTGGCCCTAAATGAGCTATGTTTTTCTTTTGGCCATAACTTGGGCATACGATATCGAAATCAGACAAACAATATATCATCAAAAAGTAGTTCTGTCAACTTTCTAGTGGTGTGGGTATCATCACTATTTTTTTGTTGTTGTTGGTGTATTCTACAACCTATTGAAGTTAGAGACCTATTTTTAATCCCGAGGTCATAATTTTTGACATGTTTCTCCATTTTTTGCAATTCTAATGGTGTTGGAACAGTCTTTTAGAGCTCTTCACATCCATCCATGCAATTTTCCTAGATTTCTCTCCAAGTATATTTTATTTAGTTTTTTGTGTTTTCACATTCTGGTAAATTACTTGGAAATCTTAGCTCTTGGAAATTTTTTGTTTGCATGGGATGACTCATTTTTGGTTGTTCTACATGTATTTCCAGTATTTTATTTTATTTGGACATTGTAGGCATATTTTACATGTAATTTCTCTTTTGTAGACACACTGAGATAAAGTACCATTTTGCTGTATCTTTTTGGGGATCTTGCACATCCTGTTATATTTTTATACTCGAACTATGATATAAAGTGTCACGGGGGGTTGTGTAGGACTTTTGTTTTTTCATCACACTTTTGTCAAGTGAGTTTCCCTTCCATGATAGTAGTGAATCTTGGTGATTCTTGCCCCATGCATGTGTGCCTTAGTTTGCACACCCTTTATTTGCATGTTGTTTCTCCTACATGCACTTCTTTTTGGCATTCAATTTCAGTGTACCTGTCATGGCTCTCCCTTGTCAGCATTATGGGGGATTTTACTGTTAGTTCTAATGCTTACTTGGTTTCACGTTGGAGTGAGCTATGCATAAAGTATTTGTTCCTATGTACTAGGTGGATGCGATGTACATCAACGACTGGTTACCCATGCATATTGGTGAGATGAAACATTTATCATATGTACACTCTTACATTCCTATTTCTGGAGGTTATTCATTTCAACACTATATCAGACATCTTTTGACAGTTGTCTACAACTTCTTTGTGTTGTAGTGATGTTCTACATGTTATTTTTTGGGACATTATTTTGGAGGCTTTTTTAGTCTTTCATTCACCTTTCTCTCTTTTGGAGAGGAGTTTTTCCCATGAGGTTTTCTCCTTTTCTCCATTTGTGAGAGATTAGATTTTTTGTACATGGGTACCTCACTAGGCCTTGTTTGTCAAGACCCATCATGCATTCTCTTTTTAGGGTTTTTAGCTACTCTCTAAGTTCATCTTAAGGGGGGTGTTAGAGTAATCATGCATTAGCTCATAATTAATTAATATTTAATTAATTATTAGTCTAATTTATTGTTATGCACTTAAGCTAAACTTAGGATTGATTTTATATGTTAACTAGAGATCCATAATTAGATCATTCTATCTCATTGCATGAGATGGTGACACTTTTCATGATCTAATCCCTTTATCATTTAGGGTTGCTCCTATATAACACTCAACCCTCACTTTATTATCTATACCTTTGATGCCTTTGATAAAGCTCTCAACCTTTGAGGACTCTTATTTTCCTTGAAGATTCTTGAGGTTCATTTGTAGGTGTTTTTTTGTTGATGATATTGTATATTATTGTTTGCATCTCTCTTGCATGGAATGTGTCTTTGTTCGTTGTTTGATCCTATGATTCATGTTTTCATAATTTTAACAAATTTTATTATTTAAAATTTCAACCCTTATATGCCTTTATAGATTATTTTAAACTTGAAAAAAGTGTGAAAGAAAATTTACCATTTCCATAAATTTATGTTATTTCTATTATTTAAATTTTAAGAAATAAAAAAAATTCAAATGAAGGGAGTATAAATATTTTTCTATAAAATGGTATAAATACTAAATTAAAACAAAGTAAAGTTAAAGATAATTAGATTCAAACTTGATGATGTTCTAGAAAATAATTTTAGATTTATGTGATGACTGATAATATAAAAGTGATAAAACTTATAAAATTAGCATAATTTGGTAGTTATGATTGGCATAAAAGATATCTATATTCTTTCTTAAAACAATATAAAATTCAGTATGAAAAATCTAATAATTTTATAAAATGTATACACAAAATTTTATTATTATTCAAAATTCCTTGTCACAATTAGAATATCTATTTGATCTTTTTAATGATAAAATGTTGAAGATTTTAAAACATTTTTTTGTGCATTTACAATTGTTAAAATTATTATAAAATTTAAGGAAGTTTGAATCTATCAATATAATAGATAATAATATAAAATAATTATCATATATCTAAAAAAATAATAAAACTTCTAAATTCATCATTTTTAAAAAAATAAATAAAATTGTGTTTAATTTTTCAATAAAACATTAAGCAATATTTATAGATAATAAATGTATGTATCTAGAATTTATAAACTCAGAAAAGAGGACATGAAGATAATTACACTAAATCAAAAAGGTATTGAGCCCTTATTATTTCATAACTAGGTGCTTGAAAGTGGGATATAAAGAGTTAATATAAATTACTTAGGACTTTGAATTAAGCTAAATTTTATCGAGTGATAATAGAAGTGAACTTTAATAATTAAGAATAGAAGGGAGTGTGTTCATTTCACACCTTCAATAAACAAGTTGTATAAATTTTAAATGAATTTTAACATATAAAAAATATAAAATCATAAAAATATTGATTTTGAAATTTACATTATATTTGAAAATTTAAAAAATAAATTCATATTGAAAATAAATTTAATATTTACAAATAAAATATGAATAAAACAAGTTTTTAACAATTTTTTTTAATTTTTAGATTGTGAAGTTTTATTTTGTACTAAAATTCTTTTATATAAGATATCTACAAGAATTATGACAAATTCTTTCTTTTAAAAATATTTATTTTAAAATTGAAGCTATTAAAAGATTTTTTTTTTTTTGTAATTTAAGGTTGATTGTTTACTATCCTTGCAGGAAATAATGGGAAACTTTTTCCTAGTTGGGAAATTCGTAGAAAAATTGCTTTGGGTGTAGCCAAAGGATTACAGGATATTCATGATCATACTGATCATGCTCATGGAAATATCAAGTCTCCTAATATTTTGTTGGATGAAAAAAATGATGCCTTTGTCTCCGACTTCATACCTAATATGCTTGTAACTCAAAACTCTTCTTCATGGAAGACTAAAAGATACAAATATGTTGAGCATAGTAAGGGTAGTAAAATGACAAAAGAATCAGATGTTTTTGCATATGGAGTGCTTCTTCTTGAGATTCTCACTGGACGAGACCCTCTTCAATCACAATGCCCAGACAACATTTCTTCTCTTAACAAGTGGGTACAATACATGTTAAGCATAAGAGAGATATATAAGTTTATGTATAGTATACCTATGAAATCATGGAATTCCTATGTGGAGATTCACAATATGTTTGCAGTTGCTGATCATTGTGTTTCACAATCTCTGCAACAACGCCCAACTATGAAGAAAGTATTAGAAATGCTTGAAAGTAACAAAGTAATAACCTTCTCAAGTGACAATCTTTATTGTTCATATTTTGAGAAATATGAACTTATCCTTGTAGGTGGTTCTTCAAAACCATCATAAAATTTTCAAATCATTATTTTTCTATTATATTTTTGAAATATTCTTTTTGTAAATTTGTGGTAATTTAGATTAATATAGTTGAAAAATAGTATTGATGGGAAATATTACATGTTGGTGTGATTTCTTATGATATGGATATGAATCATAATTATCATCATTTTTAAATAATAATAATAACATATGGGGAGCAGATTTAAAAAAAAAAAAACATATGGAGAGCAGATTTGGGATTGCGCTGAGAGGGAGGAAGACTGTGCAGCATATGGTAAAGGGCTGCTGTGCATGAAAGTTAAAATAAAAGAAATCAGTGTGAACATTTTCATACACAGATGGAATGAGGTCACCAAGTGCAGAGAGAGAATTACCAGAACAGAACAGAAAGATAACATAAAATGCAAAACTAAGTCATATGGAGAGCGCTGAAATTGTATGCCATTGTATTAAATGAGAGTTAATTCAATTTCTTTTGGTGTAATTAAACTTGCATCATTTGAGTTTGTTAATTTTGGTAAATGAAATTGGTGTGACTGAGCAAAAGTTATATGCTTGTGGAATAAGATTATTTTATCATTTTTGTGTCTTATGAAATTCTGAATTGAAAATTTAATTGACAAATAAATTTGTCAATTTAAGTTGTGTTGGATGTGAAATTATTGGTGCAGGAGCACCTGGGTGAATTGGTGATCAGCACCAACCAAAAAAATATTGTTGGTTTGTTTTTGCAAATTTGGTTTGTTTTGGTTCTTTTTGACAGGCATACATGGACATGACTTTGGAATGGCGAAGTTTGTAAGTTGGACATGTGAATAACAATGGAGTTTGAGTTTTTCTCCTCAAAAAACATAAGAAAGAAAAAACAATATCAAAGAACACGGATTTTGAACAGAGAATTCTTTAACACAAACACAGTAATTTTTTTTATTTCTCTAGAATTCATTACATATGACCTCTCTATATAGAGGTTTTGCATTGTCAATATTAAATATAGTTCATGCAATGAATTAAAATAGATTGTCTAAACATAAGACTGCACATGACTGTTGCAGTCAACATGCAGTAACATGCAGTTACAAACAGTTATTAAAAGTAATTGTTTACTAAAAACTTTGCATGAAATCTTCAGTGAGTTGCATGGTGGTGAGACTCATGCATCATTTTCCAATAGGTAGAGCATTGCCAGTGAGTTTCATTTTGTGAGAGGGGGATTCCTCTTGCATCAATTATGAGGTGGTTGTAGAATTTGGTTTTGTGATAGCAAGAGGAGTTGGTAGTTGGTTGACTTTTTGTTTGCCTCTGCGTCAATTTTTCATCCTTATTTTCAAATGGGGACAAAACTTTAGAATTTTGAATTTTTAAAATAATTTGGATTTCATTATTGATTCTTTTATATTAGAATATGTGGCGATTTCATATTTTTGTATCTATTTTACATTTTACTCTATATATTAAAAATCACGAATAAAATAAAATAAAATAAAAATAAAAATATATGTTGAGGTCAAATTGTTTACTATGACCTTTCTTATATTTAGGTAATGTTTTAAATATGTTAGCATATATATATATTTGGATGTAAAAGAAATGAAATTATATTTTAAACACTAATCCTTATAAATCACTTGATTTAAAATGAACTATGTGTCAATAATTAATTTCCCATAAAAATAGTTAAAATGAGAGAGGAGGAATACATTTAAAGAGTATATAGTTATAAAAATTATCATTTCATTACCATGTTTGACTTCTAATCTATGAAATTTCTGAGATACTATCTAAATAATTAACATATTCATATACTAGCATGTCAATTGTACACAAAACCTTCTAACAACAAATAAGTATCACCTAGAATGCTTATAATTTTTGTTTAGTATTCAATCAAATTTGAAGCAACATAAAAAATAAGACAACAAATATATTAAGTGCAAAATAAATCATAGAATTAATTAAACATGTAGATAGAATTGGACAAACATTAAATAGGAAGAAAATTATAGCAAAGTTAATCAATTCTCCTCATTCTATTAATATTCAATTGATTACAATGTTACAAAGATGGATTAGAGCTCTCATAAGTTTAATGATTTCTAAACTCCTACAAATGGTCACTACACCATGGAAACCTTGTTCTTCCTCTTATGATAGTCACAACTTAAGCATAGTGAAGGTATAACTTATAGCCAACTCTTGCAAAATATGTTTCAATTATTATTATACCTTTCACATGTCCATAACTGGTACAAAAGTGAAGTTCAAACATAAAAATATAAACTAATTCAAACCCATCGAATTTCACATTTAATCCACTTTACTCAAAACTATCACATACTAATTTCTTGTGGTCACAACATTTCCTTGAGAGATATGAAACTATTATGCTACTTACATAATTATTGGGGTAACTATGAAACCTCCATGGTAGTTATGAAATGAATTCTAGCTAAATATTGGAAGTTTAGTAAGTATTTATTTTCTCTCATTTTCAATCTTTGATTGGCTACTCTTTTTCCTCCTCATGAGGATTTGTCACCTCATGGCTACCTTTAACTTGATAAAACATCATGCCATAATAAATTTTATTATTTAGAAAATACATATAACCATAATCATAAGATAACTTCTCAAATATAAATAACATTAAAATTAACCCCATAATAATTATACTTGGATTTTTTATATTATGCTTCCCTGATCATAAGGGTTTTGGTCCCCAAAATCTTAGGGATTTAGAAAGTGTGCAAATATATTTTCCACATCTTACCACTTCATGATGAGCACACAGTTATACTAAGAGGGGGGTGAATCGGTATAATACAAAATTTTACTTTTTCAAACTTAATCAATCACATCAACTACACATATACAATATCTATGAAATAAGAAAATAATGAGAACACATGATTTATGTGGAAAACCTTGTAGGAGAAAAAACTACAAAATATTTCTTATATATATATCTTATTGATCTTCTTTTCTTGTAGGCTCCAACTCACAGATGACACCAATCTCCATTTGATAGAATTATAGGAATTGACCTATTGGAGGCTCTGGAACCCCACACAAGCTAAGCTCCAACCCAACAAGAGGCTCCAACTCTATTTGAGAGGCTCCAACCTTTACTCCTCCCAAATATGATCCAATCACAATTTCCCTTCGTTATTATGTTCAATCTCAACCCACATGTACTATCATTCTAAATACTATCACAACTCATACACTATCCTTCTTTCTCAAATTTGATCCAAAAATAATTTTGATCCAATCAAAAATATGATCACTACGTCAAATTTGATTGAAACATAATTCCAATCCAATTACTAATCTGATCACTACCTCTAATTCTGTATGATGGAAGTCTTTCCTTTTCAAATCAGGTTCACACTCATATAGTCCCACTCCTTCACAAATATTCTATAAATAATACACACTTTTCTTTCATAAATCTGATCTAATCATGCACTAATTCATTTCACAAAAACTAATCATTATCATGCCAATATTTTCACATAGATTTCTACTTTTAATATTCACATATATTCGTCATATATATTTATATTTATCATTCATACATGGGCTGCATATACACTCAAATTAAATCTGAGTTACACTTCATATTTTTTTCCCTTTACTTTCTTTTCAATAATTTGCAATTGTTCTCATAATAAATCATTAATTGCTTTATCACCAATTCTCCTTAAATATCCCATCACACCTCTTATGAAATGGTGCATCCCATTTGAAAGAACATAACCTTAGTAGAGTTGATCATTTCCTTTTCATATATTTAATTGCTCCCCTTTTAACATATTAATCAATACCTTTATTATTGCTACTTATAAATGTTTCTCCTGAATTTTTGCTTCCTTCTTATTCATACTTTTGAATGGAATATAATTGTTGTTCTTGAACATCAATATTAATCATTGCATATCATAAAATACTTAATAAGTAATTGTTGCACTTATTAATGCATTGTTACCTCCACAATAATCTTGTATGATTTCATAAAATTATATATGCTTTTACTTTGGTGACAAAGATGGTTGGCCAAAATAATCTATTAATTTAATTTTTAATTTTTATTTTAAATGTGTCACCAAAAAAATGAATGTCGACCAAGATAGATATGAGAATATTTAAATTTAAATCTTGGTACTCATGTATGAGGTTAGCCACTTAAATCGATGTTCTTAAATTTACACACTACCTTAGTGTATAATGTATGCCCCTCATATATCTATTGCCTTGAGGATGATCACACTCCTTCATATCAATGAATACTTACATATTGTTCACATAGAGTTGGCTTCATTTGGTATGCATTATTTTGAATGAAGTATGCCTCATTTCATATTTCATTTAAAATCCTCAAGTGCCAAATATGGGCTGATCCATATCAACATTATCTTATTTTAGAAGGTTGGCCAACATTAATGAAAAATATTCACACTTTATCCATTATGTTTAAATATTTAATTTAAACATAGATCTCTCTAAATCGATCTTTCAAATATCTAATAGTGTATAACGGATAGCCTCTTAGTGATTAACTTCTTATAACAAGCCATTTCTCTTTTCCTTGATATTAATAAATTCATTTATAACATCATGCCTTTGACATCAATGACTATATGTACTCTCACCTTTGACATCAATGACAACATTTCAACACTTCAAGCCCACTAACAATTTTTTATTTTATTCTCTTATTTTTCTCCTCACCTTCATGTCTAACATCAAATAAACATCCAAGTCAACTTAGATTCTTGGAGCTAAATAATTAATGGAAGGAAACAATAGTTACTCATTCTCATCAAGAAAAGAAATATCAAACACTGAGTTTTTTAAAATTTATAACTTAATACATCTTCATGTAGGAAGGTAAGCCCAACTAGAATATATTCTCTCCCACCTATTGGTTTGATCTTATTATATGGCATTCCTTCCATAAGTACATCTAAGACTGATCTCTAACTTGGAAACTATTTTCCACTTGACATCATCATTAAATGTCCTTAACCTAGTTTGTAACTCCTTCAATTTGTTCTACATTTAGAGATTGTTTTCTAAATCTTATCAATGAATTCATCTTTTAGAACATACACATTCTAAAATGATTATGTCGAATAAATATTAAAGGGACTAGGAGGTAAGTAAAAAAAAAATGAATCAAATGGTGACAATCTTGTGTAAATAGGAGATGCCTTATTGTATTAGTGTGGAATTTAATATAAATCTTAATTTTAATGCCCAAATTTAACAATTAAAAAATTAATAGAAAATCCAACCAATGTTTTTTTTAAATAATATATCAAACCAAGAAAAATGTAACACACACATGATACATATCATTATTATGCTTGAATCCACATGACATCAATTACTTGTGGAATGGATGTAGCTAGCCTCATTTGAAGGTCATCTTCCTCATGTCCTCTTTGCTACCTTATCAAATCCTTCCTTGCTAGGGACCACTATACCCCTTCACCATTTATACCCTTGGAATATGCATTTGCTTATTCTTAGGCTTCTTATTATGCTCTAGTAACTCAACCTGTCTTCCTCCTCCATTGCACCTCTACTATTGTGGCATTGATATGACCATGTGCCTTTGCCTAGTGAGGAACCATCCTAACTAGTATCCACTATTACCACTAGGACCTATAATCTATAAGCACCCATACATCTACAATATCCCCACATGTATCCCATACAATTACACTAGGTGCCTCCAAGTTATGCATGAAATTTGTGAGTCCACTCATAACCCCCACTAACCCCGCTCGCTCACCACCTATGAAAATTCATTCTCTCCCTATATGGGGATCCCCTTATATATTCCAAACTAACTTTTCACTTTTTTGATCATATACTACTCTATTAAGTAGTGGTGTCTACCAATAATATAACACGGAGTTTGAACTTTAAAGGTAAAATTTATCTAGTGGCTACTCCTCACAACCTAACCATGGAGAGATACCACTACATCCACCTCACCCAAGGCCCATCTCTAGTAGCCTAGGAATCTTAGGTGTATGTACCATAATCTCCTTCCATAAGAAAACATATAAGGGTCACTATCTATATGTGGATGTATCTATATAGTTATGTTGGAATGCATGGACCTCACACAAATTTCCTACCCTTTTTTGTCATTTTCTCTACACATCTCTCTAGGGAAATGGGGATGAACTAATCAATCTTATCAAATTACTATGCCAATGGAAAGTGCCACAAACACTATTAGAAGCTCCTCCATCAATCCTATGCAAGTGTGCATGTCTAATGGTAACCTTGTCTAAGGTAGGTCACTCATGAAAATCCTCCCCAATGCCACCTTTGGATCCTAAGATTAGTAATACATTATATTCTTAAATATTGGGATCCAAAGTCTACACCACAAATTCTCCAAAGTAATGGTAATATCCCCAATGGGAAAGTGGAATTTGTTAATCTTACTATGAGATCTTTCTACTAGTACTATCAACATTGACCTATGTGCCCTGATTTATTATCTCTATGTGATGTTCCACATGCCACACTACTCCAAACACATCTATTCCATAATTTCTAGCTACACCATTAACTACAACACTTGAATCACCTATCTCCTTAAGGTAATAAAGTAAATTTCTCATGTATCTAGATAGAAACCATGCCAAATTATTCTAAACTCTATCATAACTTATTCTCCTAGCTACACACTCATCTATACATGCATGCTCCAAATAATAAAAATACATGCATCTCACTATGAATTTATATGCTAAAACACACATAAACCATGGTGAAACATATATTATTTAAGATGAAATACATACCTAATTCTATAATACATTCACCAATCTTGGAAAAACTCCAAATTTTTTGCATATGTTGCTTCCCCTACTCACATGATACTTTTGATATTTTCATTTAAATACTTTGCATACATCATGCACTCCCATGCATATGTTGTATTCTACCATGCACCTATTGAAGTAGTATTTTTTTGGTTTGGTAAATGTGATTTCCTATTTTTCTACCCCAACTAATGATCTTAGATGTATTGTAAGATGAAAATATTTTACATGATAGTAATTTACCGTCCATAGGTCACCTGTACTACCTCACTTTTTCCGCTCAGTGTTAATACAATTGAAACTTATCAACATTTCTTCATATTCTTGCCTTATTGTGATCTATAGACTCTAAGGGCTAAGGGTGAAAATATTTTATTTTCATTGCTTACCCCTATTTATTTATCTCCAACCTCTAATTTTTCCTCCCTAATAAATTTTTTTACCCCTTTCACCTCTTTTTATCCCATTTATATATTTCTCATCCATTTTTATTTATTTTCTCCTTATTTTCCTCCTTTATACTCAATTTTCCTACATTTCTTCTTTCTCAAGCTCACTCACACAACTTCTGTCCAATTGACCTCTTGAGGGGAGCTTCCTCTAATGCCTAATTAACTTGGTGCTACTGGTTATGCACTTGGATTAGTGGACCCGAGGATCCCTAAACTAATAAATTCATCATTCACAAGAGGGATACATTAAATCATCAACCAGGGAATCATAAGCTTTAGATAGTGTTGGAAAAGTATATACATTCATGGATTTTGGACTTCCTACATCAACTGAGTGTAGGAAAATAAACACATGCAAATATAGTAAAATATTCTAAATCAAAATAAACTACTACTTTTCAAGATAGAGTAAAGGAATACAAATAACTACCTTTTGTTTTAGTTACCTAATACTTAAGATTGTAACTTCCAACTGTTATAAGTTGCAATATGTCCTAACTTAGTTGACATCTAGAGGATGAAAAAAAATATTAATCTACATATTCTAATTCAAGAATTGTAATACATTTATTCACAATCTCATTTAAACTAGTTACTATCATTTAAATTCTCAACACAATATAATCTAATAATTGAAATGAAAGTGGTTCATTAGTACCTCAAGTGGAAATTTCTTGAGTTGCTACTTCCACAAGACCTTGCCAATCACTCACTTGCTCAACAAAACATATTAAAAAAGTAATTATTCTTTATTTCATTCTAAGTATAGAATGCTACACAAAATATAATAGGAAATATTTATTCAATAACACATATATGATCTTCTACCATTCTACTACTGCTAGATCTCCTCCTCGATAGGGGATCCCATTATAGAAGGCCCACAAGGGAGAAAAATTATTTATAAACAAAAAAAAATTGAAGAACATATGTCAACTCTTCCTCAAGAATAGGAAGAAGACCGAGTCTTAAAACAAAAAGTAGTAACTACTAACATAGGAGTATAAAAATTAAATAAGGAATCTATGCCTAACAAGTTTAATTTCTTGTAACAAAAAATGTGCTTAGTAGAATAGCTCTGTCATAATTCATAGTCCCAGGTGTTAAGAATAAACTTCTTCTCTTGGTTGTCTTATTGAAAGATAAAAACTCTACTCATTGATTCATGAACTGATTAGTACATGATCACACTTGTCTTCCCTTGAAAGTGGATGCACTGTAATCATTTGAATCCTTCAATTGCAACGAACTATAGTCTTTATCCTATGGGTTGAGAATCCTGTTGCTGCAAGTTGAAAGATATCTCGCTGAAAATGTTACTCTTATTTTCCTAAGGTATTCTCATTATTAACAACCATATTAAATTAAACATAAAATCCTACTAAAATTCATGGAAATTCATAAATCATGCATACTATTGGAAGCTAGAATTCTATCATCAATGATGCAGTTTGGAAACATGAACATGAGGTGCATATATTTCATGATCTAGTGTTTTCATTGATGTAAATATTGTTATGATAATTCTAACATAGCTTGGAAGTATTATTGATGACATATGTGCATAGCAAGTTGGTCCAAAAAAATGGTTGTATAGGAAATTGGCTAAGTATTTCCTCTGGCAGTTTTATTATTTAGTGCGTTGAAGTCTTTGGGTCCACACTCCACTATAAGTTGATATATCACTGTGTGATTCTAATTGAAGTTTTGAGATCACGAGGTGTAACTACATTCAAGATTTGGTGAAATTTTGTGAAGTATTCTAAAAGATATGAACAACAAAGTTCAACTTTGTATTTTACAGTCGCTCCTTGTACAGTGTATCGAGTGTGAGAGATTCCTTATTTATTTGCAGATAACTATTTTGTTCTGTGATGTTTAGGATAAGCTATTAGTTGTTGACTAAATGTGAATTCTAAGGAAAATTGAGCTTTGAGGGTGCATGTATAGCGAATTGCATGTACACATGAAGGTTTTGTGTTTAGGTCTATTTTTGGGTTGACCTAACATTTGATGTTTTATGGAAAACAAGCAAGTGATTTTATCTTATGTGGTATTTATATTAGGTCCATGTCAACCTATCTTGATGTAAATTGAATTTTGAATTATGGCGTGAGATATGGATAAAATGTTTTGAGGACGACATGCATAATTTTGTGTGTTACTTCTATTATGCCAACCTAATTGAAGTTACAATTGACATGGATATATATATGATACCAACTTCAGATTTTCGGCGTCTGGGTGTGAAAAGTGAATGATGTCATAGAGAGAGTAGATTGCATGTGAGTATTGAGATACATATGGAATTTATGGTGCTTCACCTACATGTGTGTGATGTGAATGTAATCAGAGTTGAGTAGATTGTGAGTAGAGAAAAATATCGTTTCAGACCTGAGTGAAGATCATTTTGTAGTTCATTGGAACTATAATCTAGCATATGATAAATGCTATTTTATCAGTTCAAATAGGCTGCATAGCCACCCCTTATTTGTTCCTTCTCTTTCTCTATGGGCAGTGAGTTCACTTGGACAGTGAGTCCACCTAGCAGTGAGCCTTTCTATAATATAATATATCCGGATATAATATATTGTGAGTTAACCCTCATCGTGTTTTTTCCCATTTTGGGTTTTTCATGTAAAAATAATGGTGTTCATGTGTTATGTGATCTTTTGGATGTTTCATGTTTTTTTCTGCTTGATGTATGTTAATAATTGGATGGCTTGTGCTTAATGTTTTAAAGCAATACTGATTCACCCCCCTCTTACTATTTCGAGTGTTCAACAATTAGTATTAGAGCTTGGATCCCTTGAGGGAACTTGACCACTTTGGGAAGATTAATGGTTTAAAGCAATACTGATTCAACCCCCTCTTACTATTTCAAGTGTTCAAAAATTGGTATTAGAGCTTGGATCCCTTGAGTGAACTTGACCTCTTTGGGAAGATCTTGGAGTTTGAACACATGGCTAATAGAAAGTATCCTATTCCTCTAGAAGAGATTCTTGCTATTGAATACACATGAGAAGAATGCATGTTAGACAAAGATGGAGAAATTAAAGTTTCTCTTGAAGATCTTAATAGAGTTGAAGATGAGAATAGAGATCTAAAGGAAAATATAAAAGAAGAAAATTAGTGCATCAGAAAACTAAGAGAGCATATTAGGAAATTCAAAGAAATGCATAAGGAAGTCAATGAACAATTGAAAAAAGAAAATGATAACATCACCAAATTGAAAGTGCAAGTGGAAGAAAAGAAAAGAATTGAGGAATGAATGAATAAAATGGTAAAAAGAAATACCAATGAGTGCACAAGACTTGAACAAGAAGTGATGAATGTAAGATTATATTTGGAGAAGGAAAGAATTCATGAAGAAAAATTTATGACAAGCTCTATAATGCTTGATGAGTTGATTGCTGTTTAGAAAGCATCTAAAGACAAAGGTGGTCTAGGAATTGAAAAAGGAGAAAGCTATAAAGGAGATCAAACATCTAATGCAAAAAGGATCAGTGAATCAAAGAAGACCGAAGACAAAAGTAACTATGGAAATTTCTGACAAAGAGACAATGCTAGAATATTCCCAATCAGACAACCAAATGCTCAAAGAAGACCGAAGACAAAAGGAACTATGGAAAATTTTGACAAAGAGACAATGCTAGAATATTCCCGATTAGACAACCAAATGCTCAAAGGTGCTCATATTTCAATGGTTTTTGCTATTTTTTCAATAAATTTGGACATAGAGGTGTGGAATGTAGAAGCAAAATGAATCAAAGTGTTTCATCCTTTACTGGTCAATGTTTTACATGCAAGAAACTTGGACATAGAGCAAGTGAATACACAAGTCAAATGATGAATGCTTATAACAATGGTAGAATGATTCCATCTTTGAAAGGCTATTTCTATGCATGCTATGGATTTGGACATAAGGCTAACTAATGTAGATCTAGAATGAATGAAAGGAATAATTCTCAAAGGAATATCACATGCAACAATTGCAGAAGGTTAGGACATATTACTAATTTTTGCAGAAATAAAATCATAAGGAAGAATGATCCGATGAAGAAGAATGAAATAGTTAAGAAGATTGATCCGAATGAAGTAAAGAGGGAAATGGAAAAGATCTGGAGAAAGAAAGAAGAGACTGAGGATAAGGGAGAATTTGTACACTCTCTGGTGTAGATGTTTCTTCTAGTAACTAAGCCCAGAGCTATGGCTTAGGGGGAGATTTAATAAAAATCCTATGTCCCCCACTAGAAAAGTGATGCTCGAGATATAGCACGAAGATATGTCATGGATAATGAATTTCTTAATCTAAGGAAGAAAATCGCAAAAGAAAATATAAAAATGTGGCAATTTGTGGAGCTTAGAAAGATGACTGTGTATGTAGACTTTAAAGTTGCCAACTTTTTTTCTGAAGCATTTATTGCTGAAATGGGCCAAATTGAAGAGTTAAAAGCGTGCTTGGGAAGAAAAATTCATTTCAAAAAACACATTTTAAGAAGAAAGAGGAGAAAGAAATAAGTTTGAAGGGTCTGAAGCATCTCCAAGTTGCAAAATCTCAAACCCTACTTCATTCGGCAAGGAAAAGGTACTTAGCAATCCCCACACATTCTAAATATCTAGAATGATCATCTAAAAGTAATTTAAATGCAATAGAAACACTGGAGACAATAGATATCTCTTGAAGAATGCAACCTAAATTTAGGAGACCTACTCCACCAAAAGCTTAGAAAATGATCCCCTACCTGTCCATTTTTACAAGTTCCTCTTGGGGTTTTTCCTATACAAGACATTAGGAACTACATTCATGGAAGTTTGGAAGAACACACTTACAAAAAATTGCATAGTTTATGGATAGATGAATTGATTGGAGAAGATTACACCTTGAAACTAGAATACAATATCTCGATAGAGAAGAAACTAGATGTGTGGAATTGGTTTCCATACTTCAACAATGAAAAGAAGTGCATTAGAATGGTTTTAAGCAGGATTAATGATCAATTTATGTGGATTGATAGTTCCTACATGATTAATAAAGATGTGATTAGGGAAATCGATGGTTTATGGTCCACCAGACCGATTCCAGTAAGGAAATCTAGTAAGAACAAAGACATAATGTTGAGAATAGGTGCTGCATTAAACCTTATTAGAAATTTGGTCATTCAATATGCAACTATGGTTATTAGACATTTGATTTATGAAGATAATTCAATCTCTACCACCGTAATTCATGTGGATTTGGATATGATTGAGAATAATTCTAAGTATGAACTTTGTGCTTGTTTCTCTAGCAACAATTGTTGGAGATTCAGAAAGAAATCAAGAAGAAATAACAGGTATTTAGGTATGACACATTAAAGAGATATGCTTGGTTTTCTAATTTATGAATGAAGTTCTGGGAGTTGGGAAAATCAATTGGTCAAATGAAAAGATATTTTCTCACCAAATAAAAGAATACATGAGTAATATTGGATATATAGAGACTCAAAGTGATGCCCTTACAACTTTCTTTGTAGTATTTCAAAGAAAAATGAATATGAGATAGAGGATTCTAGGAGATGTTATAAGGAAATATATGAGTGACATTACCTTTTTGGTATCTACCAATTTTTTCATTATGTAAGTAATTGAACCAAGAACCACTTGGGTTCCAGTGCTTGGTTGTGAAATAATAAAAGATGTATCCGTTGGCTATGCAGGAGTACTATTCAATAGCCCCAAATACCCTGGTAGGTCAAGATTTGGAAGTTAGAGAGAGAAGAAAATATAAGTTTAGTAGAAATTCAATAAATCATAGGTGAATAGAGAGATTAATGCTACGGCCGAATCATATTCCAAAGATTTTGGTATCTCAAGAGACAGAGTCAAGACAACTATAGAAAGTGCTAGAATTGATATGAGTATAGAAGAGGCCTCTGACAGTTCTAGAAGATTAGTTACTACATCTTTACCTCTAGCTAGTATGAAGAGGAGATCCATAGACAAACCTCAGGTAAGGGAGAAACCCCCTTTGGAAGTTCCTACCATTAGAGTTGAAGCAAAGAGGACCACTAGGAGAGTTAAGTAGAAGGCCATAAGGAAAAAGGAAATTGACACCTTGCTATGACATCCAAAGAAGATATGGAAGGAAATATGCATATGGATGATGCTCAACATGAGCATGAGACTAGTAAATCAGTGGGTGAAGCTACTGAAATAAACCTCAAATCACTGATTAATTCCTTCAAGGAATACATCTCCAGATTGGAAGAATAAGTTGGAAAAGAAGTTGGAGCAAGACCAACATAAAAGAGTTTGTTGAACATTATAGAGAGGTGTAAAGCTACTTGAAGAGATCTTGAAGGATGTTCGAGCTTGTGAAGATGAAGCAAGGAATTTATTCTTGTTTGACATTGTATGATGTTGTATCTTGTGTCGTTGTTGCATTCATATGTCTTTTTGTGCCTTTGTTGGTTAGCCATGGGATCTTTGATCTTGGGGGCTTGATCATCCTCCTTGATCTTTGTTATCTCATCTTTCTAATAGTTGTATAATTAGACCTCTCTTGACTTATTTTTCTACTTTATTGTGAGTTTGAGTGCAGGCTCATACTCTCACTAAAGTGGGGACTAAATGTAGAGTAGGAAAATGTACTCATTTACATTTTCACACTTTGTTTGCATCCCCTTAATTAATTAGACTTAATTAAGCTTCTAATTACCTAAATTATGCATTCTAAGCCTTATTATTCCTATTTTATGAAAGGGAAACTGGCATTAAATAAATTATAACATTATTTTAAACACCTTTGAAATTGTGTGTCCTATATTTAGGTCCTAGGACCCATTCGCCCAAGGGAAAATGGGTCCTCCTCAAGTGCCAAGACCCAATTTTTAATGTTTTTGGTGACATTTTAATGATTCAAATTCAAGTTTCAAATGATAGCTTGTGGATTCTAATTTTCAATGAATTAGATAATGTAAGATAGAAAACTGTCGCCACAAAGGGTTTTAGGACCTAGGGCAACAAGCTTTCCATGCTCCACATTCCAAGATACCCTAAAGATCTCAATCAAATGATGATAATGAGAGAAAGAGATCTGCTAAGGGGCTATCCTAGGGTTTGTTTAGAGATTAATGAGGGGTTCACCACCAAGCTAGGGTTTGGAAAAATGTATGAAATGCAAGATCTAATGTTTGAACTCAATGATGCATAAAATCTCACTAAATGAACTATAAATACAAATAAATTAGAACAAAAAATTGGAAAAGTATAGAGGAGCACCTGGAAACCTGAGAGAGCTTGAATGGAGGCCTGAAATGTTGAATAACCTAAAATTTAGGCCTACTGGGACTCATACACCATTCCAGGAAAATCATTTCCAGATTAGGGTTTCTGCACAAGAACATGTTTCTAGAAAAAGGGTATCTGAAACTACAAAAAATTGAAAAATTACCTAAACT
Organism: Sequoia sempervirens; assembly: GCA_007258455.2. Lineage (NCBI taxonomy): Eukaryota > Viridiplantae > Streptophyta > Pinopsida > Cupressales > Cupressaceae > Sequoia > Sequoia sempervirens. The sequence goes on along the minus strand of VDFB02353493.1, from coordinate 11,537,469 downwards.
GGGACTCATATGCTAGGACTGGCGTATGAGTCCAGTTAGGGTTTTCTGGAGCTTTAAAGTCTGAATCTGGTCTTCAATGTCTACTCTTTCTATTCCACTATGTTTCTGGATCTGAAACCCCAATTTCAAACCTTTAGAAGTCTTTTTAGTGAAGATTACAACCTTGTGGCAACTTGATGACTTTCTCCAACCTTGTAACCTAATCTTCAAAGGATCTCCAAGTCTCCAAAGCACCTAGATCTGCAATCACACTAAGGGAGAGAGAAAAGGTGTTGATTGTTAGGGAATAGGGGTTTGCCTTGGTCAAACCCCTTTTAGGTAATTAAACCAAATGATGAAACAATGAAACAAGGACATGAGACATGAAACATAAAACATGAAACATGAACAATAATACTTTGAATGATTTCTTGTAACATGAATCAACAATCTAACATGAAGTGGCCATGTAGAATGTAGATCTTGATCTCGAGATAAAGTATAGAACAATGCTTTACCTTGGATCTTCAATGCTACATCACAACAGTAGCTCAATAACATGCTTGATGCTTGATATTATTTACAAGATGATGGATATGGAATTGTTGCAACAATTGATGAATTCTACCCTTGAATGCCTTAGAAATGCTCTTGAATTCTCTCTTGATGATCTTGTAAAGTCTTAGAATGTTTAACTCTTGAGTGCTTGACTTGATAACATGTAGGCCTTATATATGAAATAATGATTTGAAAGCTCATTTTTATAGGCAATCCATCTAATATCCTGGGTATTAGACCCCAAAGTCCGACATACATGAACTTTGAACAAAAACCCAAATTTTCCCACTCAAAACCTTAAAAATAGGCCAAATGGGACTCATATTCCATGTGTGGTGTATGGGTCCCACCTGGATGGGCGTAGTGGCGTATGGGTCCCATAGGGCCTATTTTGATTGCTAAAGTGTCGGGGAGAGTGTAAATTAAGTTTATTTGTTGATCTTGTCAGGTTTTCGATTGAAATATTCCTTGGGATGCACAATATAGGGTCTTAGGGGCCTATTAATGATGATGTTAAGGTCATAAATGCAAGAGGGCCCAAAATTCAATGTGAAAACTTGTAAATAAATATACTTTATAACATTAAATTAAGGAAAAATAGGTCTATTTAGCTTAGCAGGGCCCAAAATCTCATGTGAATGTATACAACACATTACAACACTAGATTAGGTCCATTTAATTTACAATCCTCCTAAATTTAATGTGAAGGTGTAAATAAATACATTTTGCAACACTAAATTAAGGAAAAGTTAGGTTTACTTAGCTTAAAAGGGCCCAAAACCTAATGTGGATGTGTAAAACTCATCACAACACTAGATCAAGGTGATATCAAGTCCAATTTGTCATTGATTATTCCCAAATCAAGCAAGGAAAAGGTGTACTTTTTCTATTTCCACAAATAAACACCTATAAATACATAGATATTTTATCAATTCAAATCCTAAGAATTTAAGAGATCAATTGTAAGAGAAAATATTATTGTCAAGAGCATTGAAGAGAAGATTTATCAAGCATCTATAGTATCAATAAAGATCATATCATCATGTCAAGATTCATGTGTGTTCATATTATGTTTTGGAGCTAACATTGTGATGTAGGTTTCAAGCATTCAAGCATCAAATTAAGCAATCATTCAAGCCAATTCATGCAAGATCCAATCCTTAGAGAGATGTGTTGGAATTTAATCCTCTAAGGGAAGCCATTAAGGGTTTGGTGAGTTGTGACATCACATTTGCTCATTCACCAAATTCCTTTCATTTTTCATTATTTTATTATCAAGGTTTAATTACCAAATTGGGGTTTGACCAAGGCAAACCCCTATTCACCCAAAACAAACAATTCTCCCTCTCTTTGTGTGTGTAGACTTACAGGTGAAGAAGGACTGAAATTGGATCAAAAGAGAAATTTTGCAAAGTTTTCAAAGTTGTCAAGCCATGGAAACTCACCTACAAAATTTATTTCTGACTTTTCAACAATGGAATCTGAAGAAATCATGAGCTAAGATCTAGGATCAGAGGACTGTGAAATAAGATTTTGGACCCCTATACAGAGACCCATTTTCCCTAGGGCGAATTTATCCTGGCAAGACAATTAGCACTTTTTTTTGGTGACAAGTATATATCAGTCTGCCCTTCTCAGATCTGTCAGAAAATTACTAGTTTTTTTTGTGCTATCCTTAATCTCTACATTTCATGTTTTACATATCATAATTGAGTTCATTAGGTATTTTATTTTCATCTCCCAAAAGTATGCTTTAGTCATTTTCTGTCATAAGGAAAATCAAAGATCTCCATCACCATAGAGTTGGCTCACCTCAAGGTTGAAAGTAAATTCTATCTTTGGGAGATCTCTCTTTTTCTAATGAAATTAGGAAAATTAAGAGTGTTTTAGGTCATCATTTCATTTTGATGAACCCCTTTCACACTCCCTATCCCCCTTTTCGATGTTTCAAGGATAATGTAAATTCTTTACCATACATTTCTAAAAGGGTTTATGTTTTCAATCTTTGTTCGGGCCATCTTCATCTCATGCTCCATTGAATCTACTATATTTAAAACTTCTTATGGTAAGTGAGAAATATTTTCTTCACAATATAAAGGAATATCTCCTACTACTTATTCTATATTTGAACAAGAGCATATTTTGTCTAGGCTCCTCAAAGCCTACTTGATTACTCTTCCTCCTCCAACACGTAAGAAATTTTATAGAAATAACTCTTTTTGTGCATATCATCAAGTGTATGATTATTCCACTAACAATTGTTAATAATTGAGTAGTAAAATACAACTTTTTGATTGTTGTGCTCTTCCATGTGTTGATGCACCTAATCATAGTTCTAAACAATAATGATCTTTATTCTATGGTGTTACTCCTCACTATGTGGCAGTTCTAGCTTCATGTGTTTACTCATTGCCATGCATGGTGGTACAATCTTAAGTGCAACCATCTCTCTTTCTCTGGTAGAAAAATGATAGCCTCTTGTGTGGTTGTCTTTACTTTTACACTTGGGGGGCGAGGATGACTAGTTTTGGGGGGTGTGTATTCTTTTTAAGGGCCCCCTCTTAATCCTTGTTTACCTTAAAATACCAATATAGCAATTATGTTGACATTTTAAGGGGGGAATGTCACCCCTATTCATTTCATAGATGTCTTGTGAGATTTGACATATTGAAATACCCCTTTAGTGGTGGTGTTATTGTAAATCACCCTAAGGCATGGTTATCAATTCATCCCCTATGACATTAAGTTTTGATTCATCCTCTATGACATAGATAGTCCATAGATTTAGCATAATGAAGCTTGTTGATTCATGAACTTGAGTATTTTTACATAGCCACCTAACATAACACAAATTTCTTGTCAGTGGAGCCATGTATAAATCATGAGTGATTTTACATCCTTATGAGAATACCATCTTGTTTAAACAACACATTTGATGGATTTCATTTGGTATTTGAGACTAATTTAAGACCAAGGTCTCTTTTCCTTATTGACTCGAATCCTTTTCAATACTAACCCTTGTGTTTGTTTTATTGTATGTATTATTTATCTTGTGTTTTCCATGTGTCTAATTTTTGTCTTTGGTTTCTTTGCCTTGTGTCCTTTGTGTATTTTCTTTGTATATTCTATGTTTTTGATTTGTGTATATATTCCTTTAATAATTTGTATTGATAAAGTGCTTTATGTGTGAGTAATTTTTTCCTTGTCTTATGTGCATGTTTGTCTTAACATTGTGGGCTGATGAGATCCTAAGTTGGGGGATTGTACACCACTCAACCTGGAATTATCTTATCTTTTTGGTGTTTTTATTCCTTTAGTGTTCACAACATAAACATAAGATATACTCTCAATAAAGTGGGGGCTAAATGTAGCATAAAAAATTGTCACCCTTGACAATTTCACACTAGGTTTCGCTACCCCTATGAACTTGGACCTAATTATGCATCTAATTCCCTAATTATACATTTAATTTCCTATTATAAAAATTTATTGAAAAATGAAATATGGGAAATCAAAGTATGCATTTAATATTTTACCCCCGACACTTTTGATCCCTGAAAAAGGTGGATCTAGTCAAAGGTGCCTTGCACCCTAGACCACATATTTTAGCTCCAATTTTTAATATGTTGGTGTCAGCAATTTAATATTTGAATTTCAAATTTCAATTGTTGGCTATCAGGATTTAATTTTTGGGATATTAGATTAATTGCATATAAATACATGTATAGTATTTTCACCATTTTAAATCTTAATTAATTTCTAGCAATTTTGGAGAGCAAATTGAAGATCCTAAAATAAGTCAAGAGTAGTCAAGGGTAGAATTAGTAGCATTATTACAACACTTTCCTCAATCAAATTCAAGCTTGTGAGACATCAAGATGAAGGTGAAACACTAAAAAACAGGTTCACCAAAATGTTTAATGAACAAGATGATGAACCACTATTTTTCTAAGGGATTTTTCCCTCAATTATGTGTAAAATAAGATACAAATAACAATAATAAATGCTACCTAATTGTTATAGCAACTATGGGGGAAGTTTTTAGAGCATAAAAGCTATGTACTTGGTGAAAAAGTTGTTGTTTTTAAGCTACAAAGGACTTGTTCGCCTTTAGTGGTGAATGGGTCCTTTTAGGGTTTCAAAAAAATAATTTTAGGGTCCTATTCCTTGATGTTTGCACTCTCAAATTTTCCCTATTATCAACTTCTAAACTTTTCTATGCAATTTTGTAGCTTTTATTTCTTGATTTTGCACTTTGAATGACAACTTTTGCAACTTTGCAATTTTGACAATTTTTCTCCAAACTTGCTCCGCTTGATCTTCAACTTGTAAATATGCAATCATACATTCAAGAGGAAGAAAAAATTGTTGTTTGTTAGTGAATGGAGGTTTTCCTCAATCAAACCCCTTGTATGCAATCAAACCAAATTATGAAATGGAGGAATGAAGTGTGAAACATGAAATATGTAAATGATGACACCTTGGATGATGTCTTGTGAAACAAATCTGCAATCTAACATGTAGTAGCCATGAAGAATGTAGATCTTGGATCCTTGGATGTGATTTGAACAATGCTTGCAAGTAGATCTTCAATGCCACATCCACTTTCTTAGCTCAACAACATGTATGAATGCTTCAAACTCTTGACATGATGATATGACTTTGAATTGCTTCAATAAACCCTTGAAATCTGCCCTGAAATGCTCTATAATTCTCTTGCCCTTGATCTCATGAAGTAACATAAGTTTGCTAGGTGAAAACAATGTGAATGAACCCTTTATTTATACTAAATTAGAAGATTAACCCCAAAATTCAAACAATTAAGGCCGACACTAGATTTGGAAAGAAACATTATTGAATTCCTGCCACAATGAAATTAAAAAAGGGGGGTCTCATTAAGGGAGGACCCATTCACCACCTAGGGCGAATGGGTCCTGGCTTAGTTTACCAGGACCTAACCTCGAGGGATTGAAAGAGGGCTAAAAATAAATTCTAGAGCAACTGAAAAAGGGGGGTCCTATTAAGGGAGGACCCATTTCCACCTAGGGTGAATGGGTCCTAGCACCATTTTCTAGGACCTAACCTTGTCTAATGAAATATTTTATTAATTAAATTATAAGTGTCAGGATAGATCTTTGGGAGGTGTCAAAATTAAGGCTTAAATTTGAATTAAAAGGGTTAATTACTCCAATTACCCACAATTAATTAATGACCATCTAGATAAATGTGAAAGTTCCTTATAAAACTCTACAACACTTAAATAAGGTACACATTATGTACATTTTATTTAGAAAGGGGCCCATAAGGCTTAATTAAGCAAATGCATCCTAGAAAAGTGTGAAAGTGTGTTACAACACTTTACAACACCCTTGCAAAGGACCAATTAAGGCACGTTTTAGTCAAATAAAGGTTCTAGAATAGTGTGAATGTGTACAACACATTACAACAACACTCCAAGACACCATTAATTCAGTTTTAATGTTAATTATCAAAACAAGTAAGGGAAAAATGATTAATTTTTCCATTACTACATTTTCCCCCCACTTTAGTGAGATGATGACCCCATGTCAAACTTACACTAAAGTAGACATCCAAGACACTTAAGTATGAAACAATAACAGAGATACATGATCACACCCTTTCAAAGGACAAGAAAAATAAACAAAAACAAAGGATTAAGCACAACCGTTCCAACGCGATGCAGAATGGGGTTGTTTGTCCATAACATATGCTGCTCACTATGGGGTAGTGGAACCTCAGTCTGTCCACTAGGTGAGTTATCCCAACGAAGTGGTTTAGTGAGAAAGTAATGCCAGTGTATCGACTTCTCACTGTGTAATGAGAAATTCATGCTAGTGTATCGACTTCCCATCATACTAACTATACCAAAGTTATCCTCCTAATAACTTTAATAAGGCAGCACAATGTAAATGCTTTTGAATATCATGTAAAAATTTTATTAAAGGGGATTTTACTTTGTTTGTGTAACGGTCTTCCTCTTAGGGAGCATTATGCCTAATGCATCCAAGAGAGGACAAGTCAAAAGTGTCAGATCGTCACCCGTAGGATGCCTCATTCGCATCATGCCATGAAAATAGATCATACACTCTTGGATGGCATCAAACCCATTGACACCACCAAGAAGAGGAAACATCACAAGAAAAAATAAAAAATCACGCCATGAAATTTTTCCAAAAGATGTCATCTATGTATGCCCCCACTTTAAAGCGGTTGCTACACCATCACTATGAGCAATTGCTTTAAAGTAGCTAATGTTTTGATTCTAAGACATGAGAGCATTCCTTGGAAAACCCTATGCCAATTCATATGTTTCTGAAGAAAGCTATGTCATGAAATAGGAAGGGTTGCCCCCACAAATACATAAGGGATCTATGGATTTGGGGTCAATATGTCTATGCTACAATTTTTTTATAGAGCATGGAACTATCATCATTCCCCAAATACTCATAGAACTAGAAGAATGACACAAAGAGAGAGAAAGCAAAGAAAAAGCCTTTCAGGCCAACATGGAAGAGACATAAATGTCTTGACGACTTGCATCATCCCCAAAAGGAAAACACAAGACAAATGAAAAATGATTATGACATAGAGAAGAATGAAGGTGCATATAGAAGAATGCACAAAAGAGAGAGATACATCAAACAAAACTTTACGGGGGATCACATTACACACATGCAATCGTAAAGAGAAAAAAATGACTAGTAAGGCAAATGCAAGTCAACCTAAAGCAGGTCGTCCACCTCCCAATCTGGGTCGGTATAAATGGAAGGCGAGCAACTAGCTAAAGGGACAATGAAAAATGCATTACTAGGACAAGGCTATCAAATTCTTTCCCCCACTTTGTGCAAGACAAGAATGAGCTAAGATAAGTGAGCAAAATGAGCTCCTTGCATTAGAGAAAATGATTTGCAATAATTGTAAAACATGTAATAGTGAGAATGTTTTAAGATTCTACAACTATTACATGACAAGGAGCATAAGGGTATGCTATTCAATCATTGGATGGAAATCATTTCCATCAAAGTGAAAATTGCTCAATACCAATTTGAACGTGCGACACTCATCAAAAATATGTCCACGAGTTCTATGGTATTGACAATGTGGACCATTTGCATCTTTAGGATATAGTCTTATCTTTTCTTTCATTGGTGGTAATGTTACAAGTTATTTGTTTATAAGTAGTTGTAGTTTCCTTTCACTTTCATGTGGCAGACAAGTGAACTTTAGTTTCTTTATTTTGTGAGGCCTCTTGCGCTTGCTAGATTCACCAACTTCTCTAGATGGGATTAGGGTAGGAGGTCCTGAGATGATCTTGTCTTTGTTATCCTTATCCTTAGGAGGTATGGGTTGCTCTTTAGGAAGGAGGATACCTATATCAGGTGGAGGATCTAAGACAATCCTACTATCACTACGAAGAATTAGGTATTCTTTAGGAGCACTTATGTTGAGAGGGGGATTTTGATATACTAACCCTTTGGTTTCTTTAGTTGGTATTTGTTCTAAAAGTTGATGAATTTTATGTTCACTTGTTTTATCACATCCTTGTTTGCGTAAGATTGTGAATCCTTTACCATATGTCTCTTCAAGGTTGATTGATGTGTTGGTTACTTTGTTGACATAGCATGGTTGAATGTTTGCTTGTTTAGAGGAGATAGGCTCACCTATTGTAGGAAACTTAGTCTCAATTTGTTTTTCAGTTTCAGGGTGTAAAAGACCAAATGTTTCAAGTTGTGTTGGTTGTTTCATTGAAGGATAAAAGGATGCATTAGACTCAAGGTTTTTAAGGAAATCATTTATGAAGTCATTCATGCTGGCATAATCTTCTCCAATGATTTCAACAACATGAGGAGGACATGCATTAGGAGTTGTGTGAGCATGAGTAAGTTCAATTTCATTAGGGTCATTGCAAAAAACACAATTTGAAACATCAACCAAAGAGAACAAGGACTTCCACACATTTCCTAAATAGTTCTCCATTTTCAGAAGACCTAAACATGGTAATTTGCTGATTACACAATGCAATAAGCTGGAATGAAATATTTTGATGCAATTTTGAACTTTTAACAATGCACTATAATGAAGTAATTTAAGCTAAATGCAATGAAATTGATGAAACAAAAAATCAAGAAACTGAAATAGAAAGGTAACAAAACCAAACAAAAGCTAAAAACTGAGATTTTAATGTCCTGAAAATGCAGAGTAGTAGCTAACAGGGACTCATTCGCCACTAAGGGAGAATGGGTCGTAGTTAGATATTTCTGAGATGTTTCTATGGATTTCAAAGTGAATTTTGATGCTTTTTCAGTTGCCAAAAGGTTCATATCAGACTTGATTAGGGACTCATTCGCCAGTAAAGGCGAATGTGTTTTGGTTAGGTATTTTTAAACTATGTTTTAATGATTTGCAAGTTCTCAGTTATATCTTTTAGTTCCAGATTTGAGACAGTGAGCTTTAGCTTCAAATTTTCTAGAAATTCAATGTAAAAATGTAATGAAAGGATGAAATGTAAGGCCTAATTTGAAATACAATTTTGTTTTTATTTTCAAATGCAATTTTATCATATCTAAATGAGATGCAAATGACTAATTTGTTTTTGTAATTTGCAGATTTAGAGAGATGCAAAACAATGCAAAACAAGTAACTCTAAATGAGATCTTAATTCAATGCATATCTAAATGCAAATGAATGGAAGATATAACTTAAGATGCAATGAGAAACTCCAAAAATTAGAAAATTGTAATGTTCAATATGTCAGGTTCACCATAATGTTTAATGAACAAGATGATGAACCACTATTTTTCTAAGGGATCTTTCACTCAATTATGTATAAAATTAGATGCAAATAACAATAAGAAATGATACCTAACTATTATATAAACTATGGGGGAATTTTTTAGAGCATTAAAATCTATGTACTTGGTCAAAAAGTTGTTTTTAAGCCACAACAAACTTACTCGCCTTTAGTGGCGAATGAGTCCTTTTAGGATTTCAGAAAACTAATTTTAGGGTCTTGTTCCTTGATGTTCATACTCTCAAATTCTCTATTATCAACTTCTGAAAGTTTGTAAGCAATTCTATAGCTCCGATTTCTTGATTTTGCACTTTGAATGACAACTTTTGCAACTTTGCAACTTTGACAATTTTGCTCCACTTGATCTGCAACTTGTAAATCTGCAATCACACATTCAAGAGGAAGAAAAAAGTGTTGTTTGCTAGTGAATGGGGGTTTTCCTCAGTCAAACCCCTTGTAGGTAATCAAAATAAATGATGAAATGAAGGAATGAAGCATGAAACATGAAATATGTAAATGATGTCACCTTGGATGTGTTGAATTTAAGTGAACAGATTAAGTGCACAGGAAATAAATCAAAATTCAGACAAAATAACACAGTATATACCCTGGGAAAACCCTCCTCTTGAGGGAGAAAAACCTAGCAACAAAGATCTCTCTTATATTTGATGCAACAGTGTCAATTTTACAATTACAATAAAGGTCTAACTCAAGACCAATAAGCATAATTTGATAACAAGGAATGACTGATAACAAACTCTGAATCACACCTGGAAATGACAGATTACTGATCTGATAACAATTTACTTTGCACTCGGCAGTGATCACCCTTGCTTGAACTGATGTATTCGATCTTGTTTCTCAGTCAGGTCCGATCTTGATGACTTTCACCAATCTGATAAGTTCGATTCTAGAAATCAGATGAGTTGATCTTTGACCTGGATCTGGTGATTCGAAGATGCACTTTGAACAGGTTCGCACTAGTAGATTCAATGAAGACCTTCGAATAGATTCGCATTGGCAGATTCAATGAAGAGTAACAGACAAGATCGCATTCTGCAATAACTCGGATAAACAAGATCGCTTTCTACAATAACCGAATCTGGAGATTTAATCGAACTTGAAGACTTAGACAGAATTTTTCGCTTGTGTGTATAGGACAGACTGAAGCTTGAGTATATGTATAGGAGACAAGTCTTACAAGTCGGCCTCTTACAAAATTACATATCTCCTTAAAGATGCCGGCCTAGAATATTAAATGTTCACACCTCTTCACAAGAGGTCGGCCACTTTATGAATATTAGATATCTTCTAATAAAAGATAAACATCAATTTCTTTTATGTCGGCCCAAGGTACAAAACAATAAAATAAATTGAATAGCCAACGGCTATAAATTCAATTTAAGACTTTCTCGAAAGAAGAGAGCTGGAAGGATCAACCGAAGCTGCTATAACATTAACACTCCCTCTCAGCTAGGGAGAGAACTTCTAGCTGAAGACAAATCATCTACCACCATTGCCTGCAATCAAATATAAAGAGTGATATATATCACCTCAAAGTGATATCAACCATCACATGGTTAAGTACTAGTGTTCATCTCTTGCGTGATGGTGTCACCTCAATGTGACTTTCACCATGGCTCTCCCAGAAGGTGAAACACAAGCACAAAAAGATCATCACGGACTCTCTCACATGATGTTGTCATGGAGTCACACACATGACATCCACCATGACTCAGCTCAGAGGGTGGAAATGAGGGCTTTCACCTCAAGTTCTTCCGTCACAGAAGAAAGTGCAATAGTAAGTACAAGTGTTCATCACTTTGCGTGATGTTGTCACCTCAATGTGACTTTCACCATGGCTCTCCCAGAGGGTGAAACACAAGTACAACATATGTCATGGAGTCGCACACATGACATCCATCATGACTCTCTGAGAGGGTGGAAACAAGGGCTTTCACCTCAAATTCTTCCGTCACAGAAGAAAATGCATTAACAAGGGATTTCACCTCGAACTTCTCTCACAGAGAAGAACTCATTAAGCAAGGCTCACTGATATTGAGACTCATACTCAGTCAAGGCTGGATTCTCCACCATACCAAGCTTGTCTCGAAAGTATACAACCTTTTTCCTAGCGAGAGGCTTGGTGAGAATATCTGTCGTCTACTTATCAGTGCTAATGTACCTCAACTGTATAGCCTTCCGCAGTACCATATCTCTGATATAGTGGTACTTGATCTCAACATGCTTGGATCTGTCATGAAACATAGGATTGACAGAAAGCTTCACACAACTCTGATTATCACAATGAATAATGGTAGGCTCCTTTGATTATCCAAACAATCCTACAAGGAGCTTACGAAGCCACATTGCTTCCCGAGTTGCCATGCAAGCTGCAATGTACTCAGCCTCTGCTGTACTCAATGCTACAGAAGAGTGCTTCCTGCTGTATCAGGAAATCATAACAGAACCCAAACTGAAGCAACAGCCAGAGGTGCTCTTCTGATCTGTGACACAACCTACCCAATCAGAATCAATGAAACCAAGTAATTCCAAGTCTGCATCTAAAGTATACTTCAACCCATATCCAACTATGCCACGCAAGTATCTCAGGATATGTTTAGATGCAACAAGATGTATCTACCTTGGATCACACATAACCTGGCTAAGTGCACTCACTGCATAGCAAATATCAGGTCTAGTGATAACTAGATACATCAAGGATCCAATCAGCTGTCTGTACAACATAGGATCCACCAAATCTGAACTAGCTACATCAAGATTACCATCTTCTTCAGGCTCAGTGGGCTCCCTCTAAATCTTCAGGCACTTGCATCAACCTTCTGACCTCTTCGTCCAAGATTGCCTGCAACACTTTGACTTAGATAAATGTTTTCCAGTGCACACCTTTGGTACTGAAGAGAGTTCAGAATAGTCCTCCTCGACCTCATCTCAGATCTCACTATTCTGAATAGGTTTGCGGAGCTACCAATGGCAAATCCAGAAGACAGTCTTGAGCAATTATGATCTCAGCAACTGAAGGGATCCTCTAAGGGTTTAGCACCGAGCCTTTTTAATACAACAATCTTCACTTCTTCTTAGTGAGTTACAAGACTCCCTCTTGATCCTTGCTCCAAAGATTGCAAAGAAGACTTCTGGAGGTGAGCTCCCTCTGGCCACCAGCTCAGTCCCAAGGCTGCTTGATTATTTCTTTGGTTGGCATGACTTCCTCACAAGATGCCTCAAGCTTTTCATCATTAAGCAATTTCTCATCACCTTCTTGCTCCTGCAAGCATTTTAGAGAGAGATTACTTAACAGTTTGTAATTACTCAAAGAAATAACAAGACTGGAATCATACAAAGTTTACAGTCACAGGTTATAACATGAATACATAAGAATTTATGCACAATGTTAGAACATGAATAAATCAACCTGAAGGAGAAATATATCAAAAGATCAAACTAGAGGGATAAAGAACTTATCTTTATATAATTTTGATATAACTCTCTCGTTCATCTTTTACTCCTCTCGAGAGTGCCCAAACTCAACACAACAAGAAAATAATCTGCACAACTACAAATTTCTTGAATGCATTAAGCGGTTAGCTAGTAGAACCAACTCTCTCCAAGAGTTCAAGGTTCTATCACAAAGCATGCATAGAAGAAGGATATTGATGTGATCAACCTATCACAACGAAGATGCAAATCTCTTCTCTTTTCTTTATTTTATCTCAAAGTCATACTTCTACATGATTAGTATGAATCAACTTCACAATAGATAAATTGAAATCTTCAAAGGATCTTTATTCTAGAGATCACAATTCAAGAGAAACCACTATCTCTCTCTTTAATACAACAAGATTCAACTAAGAATGATGTAACTCAAACAAAGAATACTTATCTCTATTTTGATGGAAGCCTGTAATGTCATGACTGGAACAGCTTCTAGCTGGTCCTTCACTCAGCAACAAACTCCATGGTTTCTAAGCTATCCCATAACCTCACAGCCTTATCTATAAGGGTGCTAGGTTGCATGAGGGTTTTCTCAGATCTGCAACCTTTCAAAAGACCCACGACTTGACTATGATGCTCACGTGATCTCTACAGGCCAAAAAGATTCCATGACCACTTCTAATGGCCCACGATCTCCTGTACCAAGTGAATCGCCTCCTGCTGCCCTCACAGAAGTGGAGTCGGAAGGTACACTGCTTGATAATGCTGAATGAGACATATATTGAATCCTCAACCTTCAAATCATGCACCATTCTGACAAGCTAAACAAATGGGATAAATTGAATGCAATAATCTGATCACGATCCTCAAACCCGCTCTGATACCATGTTGAATTTAAGTGAACAGATTAAGTGCACAGGAAATAAATCAAAATTCAGACAAAATAACACAGTATATACCCTGGGAAAACCCTCCTCTTGAGGGAGAAAAACCTAGCAACAAAGATCTCTCTTATATTTGATGCAACAGTGTCAATTTTACAATTACAATAAAGGTCTAACTCAAGACCAATAAGCATAATCTGATAACAAGGAATGACTGATAACAAAATCTGAATCACACCTGGAAATGACAGATTACTGATCTGATAACAATTTACTTTGCACTCGGAAGTGATCGCCCTTGCTTGAACTGATGTATTCGATCTTGTTTCTCAGTCAGGTCCGATCTTGATGACTTTCACCAATCTGATAAGTTCGATTCTAGAAATCAGATGAGTTGATCTTTGACCTGGATCTGGTGATTCGAAGATGCACTTTGAACAGGTTCGCACTAGTAGATTCAATGAAGACCTTCGAATAGATTCGCATTGGCAGATTCAATGAAGAGTAACAGACAAGATCGCATTCTGCAATAACTCGGATAAACAAGATCGCTTTCTACAATAACCGAATCTGGAGATTTAATCAAACTTGAAGACTTAGACAAAATTTTTCGCTTGTGTGTATAGGACGGACTGAAGCTTGAGTATATGTATAGGAGATAAGTCTTACAAGTCGGCCTCTTACAAAATTACATATCTCCTTAAAGATGTCGGCCTAGAATATCAAATGTTCACACCTCTTCACAAGAGGTCGGCCACTTTATGAATATTGGATATCTTCTAATAAAAGATAAACATCAATTTCTTTTATGTCGGCCCAAGGTACAAAACAATAAAGTAAATTGAATAGCCAACGGCTATAAATTCAATTTAAGACTTTCTCGAAAGAAGAGAGCTGGAAGGATCAACCAAAGCTGCTATAACATTAACATGATGATGTCTTGTGAAATAAATCTACAATCACACACTAATTATAGGGTCTTGTTCCTTGATGTCTGCACTCTCAAATTCTCTGGTATCAAATTCTGAAAGTTTGTAAGCAATTCTATAGCTTTGATTTCTTGATTTTGTACTTTGAATGACAAATTTTGCAACTTTGCAACTTTGACAATTTTGCTCCAAACTTACCCCACTTGATCTTCAACTTGTAAATCTACAATCACACATTCAAGAGGAAGAAAAACTTGTTGTTTGTTAGTGAATGGGGGTTTTCCTCAGTCAAACCCCTTGTAGGTAATCAAACTAAATGATGAAATGAAGGAATGAAGCATGAAACATAAAATATGTAAACGATGTCACCTTGGATGATGTCTTGTGAAACAAATCTACAATATAACATGTAGTGGGCATGAAGAATGTAGATCTTGGATCCTTGGATGTGATTTAAACAATGCTTGCAAGTAGATCTTCAATGCTACATCCACTTTCTTAGCTCAAAAACATGTATGAATGCTTCAAACCCTTGACATGATAATATGACTTTGAATTGCTACAATAAACCCTTGAAATTTTCCTTGAAATGCCCTATGAATTCTCTTGAAATACTTTATAATGCTCTTTCTCTTGATCTCATGAAGTCACATAAGTTTTCTAGGTGAAAATAATGTGAATGAATCCCTTATTTATACTAAATTAGGAGATTAACCCCAAAATTCAAACAATCAAGGCTAACACTAGATTTGGAAAGAAACATCATTAAATTCTTGCCATAATGAAATTCAAAATAGGGGGTCTCATTAAGGGAGGACCCATTCACCACCTAGGGCGAGTGGGTCCTAGCTCAGTTTACCAGGACCTAACCCTAGGGTATTGAAAGAGAGCTAAAAACCTATTCCAGATCAACTGAAAAAGGGGGGTCATGTTAAGGGAGGACCCATTCACCACCTAGGGCGAATGGGTCTTGGCACCATTTTTCAAGACCTAACCTTGCCCAATGAAATATTTTATTAATTAAATTATAAGTGTCCGGATAAATCTTCGGGAGGCGTCAAAATTAAGGCTTAAATTTGAATTAAAAGGGGTTAATTACTCCAATTACCCACAATTAATTAATGACCACCTAGATAAATGTGAAAGTGTCTTATAACACTCCACAACACTTAAATAAGGTACACATTATGTACATTTTATTTAGAAATGGCTCATAAGGCTTAATTAAGCAAATACATCCTAGAAAAGTGTGCAAGTGTGTTACAACACTTTACAACATCCTTGCAAAGGACCGATTAAGGCATGTTTTAGTCAAATAAGGGTCCTAGAATAGTGTGAATGTGTACAACACATTACAACACCACTCCAAGACATCATTAATTCAGTTTTAATGTCAATTATCAAACCAAGTAAGGGAAAAATGCTTACTTTTTCTGTTACTATAGAACCTAAAGCAATTATGTGCAAGGAGCTATCATGATCAATCATGTCAAATTATGAAGATGTATTGAGTTATCCTCTACATGTTAGTTGTAGCAATCTATTGTGTTTGGAATCAAACTTTTACTAGTCTATCAAGCATTCAAGGCATTCTTCAATCAATTTGTTTGTGGCATCTCTTCTTCAAGGGTTTTCACATCAAGGTAACATTGTCATTTGTCATTCATCATTTAAGTCAATTATTGTTGTTTTAGCCTCTGGATGACCCGGGGTATTCTCTCTTGATCATCACCAATTGCTATACGTGGAGGTAGGAATACCAACACGGGGTTTGACTTAGGCAAGCCCCTACGTAGCATAAGATTTTCCCTCATTTTCATGTGTGGAGGTAATATCTGAAGGTTTCAACCAATGACAATCCAGGGAAGTAGAGTGCAAAACTTAACCTACAATTCAAAATTTGTAGATCCGTAAAAGTAGGAGTTTAGACTAGGGCATCCTTGCACCCTAGACCAGCCAATTCAAGCTAAAACAAGTTACAATGTAGGATCCTCTCTGTTGTCACTTCTTAGATCTAGGTCAGTTTTGTTACTTTATATTT
The DNA here is from genome assembly GCA_007258455.2 of Sequoia sempervirens. Classification (NCBI taxonomy): domain Eukaryota; kingdom Viridiplantae; phylum Streptophyta; class Pinopsida; order Cupressales; family Cupressaceae; genus Sequoia; species Sequoia sempervirens. The sequence goes on along the minus strand of VDFB02353493.1, from coordinate 11,520,813 downwards.
TCGTCAGTTTGATAAATTACAGTTTTAGATCTAGGGTCGTGTGTCAAATAGGATTGTTAAATTACAAATCAAATTTACCTCTTACACAACATCAAAACAAACATAAATCCTAGGAGGTTGGCTTTCCCTTGTGGTAGCAAGCTAATCATAAACCCTAGGTAATTTATGTTTAAATGTTTAGTCTAGTGAAAAGGGGATAATCCTAGTTAAACTAGCTGGATTTAGGATCACTTTTCCTACTAAACAAAATTTAGAGATGCCCAATCATCCATAGGAGCATATGTATCCTTCATATACATTTCTAAGGGTTGACCTGGGAGAACACATGTGTCTCCTATCAACATATTGACAGCTCTACCAAGGTATTTCTAAATACCTCTAGTCCTCATAAATTAGGAAAGAGCAGAAAATGAAAAGATCATTTGGGAAACCAAAAAAATAGAGTTTTACATTGCACAAGGTTGTGTCTAGGCTCAAAGGATGAATATGTGATAGTAGACTTAACCTAGATGCATACAATAGATCCCAAATAAAGTATCCAAAATAGGGTCCAAGGCATTGCACACATATAAAGATGTCATATTTTTAGCATACATCACTCAATTTTAAAAATATTTATCTTTGACGAACATTAATTTTAGGTTAAAGAAAGACAAGCCAAAGCAATGAATAACTACAAAAAAATAGAGGAAAGAACAAAGTAATTCTTTATAGCAAAGATATTAGAAACCAAACTGAGTTTTTCCATTAATTCCTTTTAAAAATAGAGCTGTCGATGCTCTAATACAGTCGTGCCTTTTCTTCATCCAAAAATAGAGCAACCAAACCACATACGTCTTTCAAAACAGAGTTTCAATTTTTTTTTACAAAATAGAGTCCTTTCAGACAACTATCGAGAAGCTTCTAGATGCATACATTCATTAATTAGAAGTGTCTAGATACATAGTAGAAGAAGATAGAAGCGAGAAGAATGAAGAAGTAAATGCAGTGGATGGAGTGGTAGTTGGCAACGGTGGTAGGGAAGATTATAGATCTGCACAGCTGGAAGTCCACGTCACCAACACTCCCCCTTCCTCTTGTTGATGTATAATTAGCATGTGGCTTGATGTTGGTCTTCTGCTTTCAAATTGTTTATTTTCTCTTCCTCCTCTTGGTATAAAATGTCCTCTGCCTCTGTTGTAATTTGATCTCCCTCTTGTTCTGCCAAATGAAACCTGAGTCTTGAATGCATTCTCAAATGATGATGTCCCTAATCAATTTAATCTTTTCTCATGTGCTAAGAGTGATCCCATTAATTCATCTACTAATAGCTGAGTGAGATCTTTGGATTCCTCAATGGCTATTACAACTGGATCAAACTTTGTAGGTAAGCTTCTAAGTATTTTCTCTACAACCTTTTGATCCCAACAATTTCTCCATAGGATCTAATATGATTTACTATTGCCATTACATGAGTGAAGAATGAATCTATTGAGTCTGAATCCTTCATTTGCAGATTTTCAAAATTCCTTTTAAGAATTTGTAATTTTGTTGTTTTCACCTTGTCTGTGCCTTGGTATGTTGTTTGAAAACTTTCCCATGCCTATTTTGATCTTGTGGCAGCTGTTGCTTTTGGAAAGATTGATTCTTCCATTGCCTGCTGAATGAAAAGCAATGTTTTGGCATTCTTCTTATTTTCCTTCAACAAATCCTTTTCAGCTTGTGAGAGAGCCTGATATGTTTGTTGGTCTGCTAGTTCAGGGAACCTATTTTCAACCAAATCCCAAACATCCTAGGAGAAAAATAGGGTTTTCATTTTTATACTCCAATAGTCATAATTTTTTCTATTAAAAATTGGAATTTGAGGTTGTGAGATACTTGCACTTGCTCCTGCCATGATTTTTCAAAGTTAAAAAAAACTTTGCCTCCTCAGTTTTCTTTTCAAATCTCTTCAATCTTGCAAACCCTTTTGTATGACTACAAACAACTGGCTTTCTGACCTTTGATTCTTTGACTATAGTCTTAGAAAATAATAATCTGCAACTTTATGCATTGACAACAAGTCATGAAATAATAAACAACAAATTTCTTACAATGAGTATCTTCCAATCGGCTCGAACAACTTTTTTATATATTCCTGTGATCTCCTTTATTTCTCCTCAAACAAACCCTTTCACAACTTTGGTGGCTCCTCAGCTTCGATCTACAGTTTGGGCAATGCACTTTCAGATTTCTGCATTCTTTACGGACTGCCTTCTCCACAATCTGCTTGGACTAAGCTTTTTGACAACAACCTCTTCCAAATCAGCTCTAATACCAATTTGCTGGTAAATACAGAGACACACAAAATGTCGAATCATCCAGAAAAAGAGAAGAAAGTACACAAAAACAGTTTATAGCTAAGATATTGAAAACAAGACAAAGTTTTCAATAAATGCCTGTTTAAAATAGAGCTGTCGGTGCTCTCATACTTTCATACTAGCTTTAAATTAAAAAAAAAAACAGAGCTTATCTCAAGGAGACGGGAAAAGCTTCTCGAATACGCCACAAAATAGAAAAGTCTAGAAACATAGAAGAAGAATGTAGAAGAAGGAAGGTAGAAGAAATAAATGCGCTGGGAGAGTAGTTGATCGAAGTGGCAAGGGAGATTAATGAAGCCCAGCTGGAGCACCATGTCAGCCAACATTAATCAATTCTAAAACTAAATATCATCCTCATTAGCATTTACTTTCCTAATTTAATTATTATAGCTATCAAATTTATCATTCTCAATTATAATTAATCAATCTAATTCAGGGCTTAAATTTTACAGTTAACCTTATTTGTCAAGCAATTTTTTTGTGATGGTCATTTATTTGAAGTTGCCTTTCAAATATTAAAGGTTATCTATTTTAAGAAAAATATATGTAGATTGAAAAAACATATATAGAAATAATTATATAGAAATTTTGACAGCTTAACTAAAATTTTGCCTTTCAACTGATACAGTCTTCCTAAAACTTTAATTGTATTTTACAACTAAACTGACTAAATACAGCCATACGGCCATCAAATTTAAGCCCTAATCTAATTGATTAGATTTACATAATTAACGTAATTTAAAAAATTTATTTTCGTTCACACGAATATACGGACCCGAATATACAATGGATATTATTTAAAGGCTAGGTCTTCAAAATTTTGCAATAATTATAGAATTTTTTCCCGTAATGCAAACGGTAACAATTTTAACTTACGTTCTCAATGTCAACCCTCCTATCTTTTTTCAGATTTATTAAAAAAAAGAATCTTTGGAATTAACTACAAAATTATTTTACAAACTTCCAAACATACATTGGACGGTCCGTCGTTCATATTTAATGATTTTGTCCACCATCGTCAAGGGCTTCCTGCCAATTTCCCCGTGAATGCACTGCTGTTTCTCATGGTCTTGTCGTTAAATCTAAAATATAATTACTTTTTCCTAAGACACCGAACAGACCGCCAAATATTGTGAAGATTGTAATATATATAGTCTCCTCTTTTATATTCTTGAACAGTTTTTGAAAAGATTGAGACGCCATTGAAACTATGTTTGAAGTTCCCTGTCTGCTTTTAATGGACGAGCTTCTGGTTTAGGCTTTTCTCTGGAAACAATTTAAATTTCCTGATCGCCAACATGTATTCTTTTTCTCAGTATAAGCTACCCACAACAAAAATTCCTTTGCTGAATAAAAAATACCATGTTTTCCTGAGCTTCAGAGGGGAAGATGTGAGAAAAACTTTAATAGACCACATGTTCGAATCCTTAAATGCTCTTGGAATATGTGTTCACAATAATATGCTGAAGCGAGATGATACTGGGACCAGCTTTAAGGAGGCAATTGAAAATAGCGATATCAATATCCCCATCTTTAGCAGAAATTATGCTGGGTTATCATGGTGCCTGGAGGAGGTCACGCACATGTGGAAATCCAAAGCGCTCATCATTCCCCTCTTTTATGATGTCCAGCCGTTCCAGGTTCGAATCGCAGAGAGTGAAAGCCAGGGAAGTAGATATGGTGAAGCATTGCGGGAACACTACTGTACAGGTCGATATCCACCAGAAACCATGGAGGAGTGGAAGCAGGCGTTGTATCAAGTTTCCAGTCTTCCTGGGTGGACGCTCGACTCCAGATCCTGCTTGGAAGGAGAGCTGGTGAAACGCATAGTCTGTGACGTCATCAACACCTTGGATGAAATCCCCTTACACAACGTTGCAAAGCATCCCGTCCAGCTTGACAACAAGATACAAGAGGTCATACGCTTGCTGAATCTAACCAACCAAGCCGATGTGCTCACGCTCGGTATTTGGGGAATGGGTGGCTGTGGCAAAACAACCATTGCAAAGGCCGTCTTCAACCACATCTTTCAAAGTTTCGATTCTTGCTCTTTTCTCTCCCACGTTCGGAACATGTCCCCCAAGCAATTTCAAGAGCAGATAATCAGAGACAAAATAAAGAGATCCGATCAAGGCCGCTCTATGATGTCACAGGTTGTATGAACAATTTATGCAATAACCCAACCTATTGTGAATTTAAAATTGGGGATTTTAGTTGATTCTACTTCCTGATTCTTCTTAAGAGCTGTTTTTGTTTATGGCTTTTACTTTTTAAAAAATTTACTCCATGTTTATGTTTATGATTGTTGTTCCTTGGATTTACATGGATCGAAGCGAGCCCTGGTGTTTTTAGATGATATTGATGATAGCAGGCAGATGGAGTTAGTGACGTGCGAAAATTGGGGCCCAAAATATAACAACAGCAACAAATAAATAAAAATAGGGCAAAACAGGGCATAAAAATAATAAGCAACAGCTGCAAATATAACAGTCTAACTTGTATTCCAAACAATCCAACAACTTACAACTGCAGTGCTGTTTGTAATGAACAGCTTCATATTTATAGTGGAGCTTGGAAACTTCTAGTAATCTAGAGAATTCTAAAATCTGGATTGTTCTTTTTTACAACAGTTCTTAGAATGTTCTTTTCTAGAACAGTTCCAGGAATGTTCTAGCATATGGAAGTTTCTAGAAACATTCTACTATTTTCTAGACAATCTTAATCCCTAACATCCCCCCTTAAGATTGGATAGAATGTTACAAAAAAGATACAAAGGAGAGGAGAACATTATAACACTATCCCCCCTTAATGTTCACCTTTCGAATCCAAATTGCTTCCTTTCCTAAGTCTTTTGCTGCTCTATATTCTGCTCCACAAGAAGACAATGATGTAGTAATTTTCTTTTTGCTGCTCCATGTAATTGGTCTTGACCCAATATGAAAATCATAGGTTCCAACAGATTTTTGGTCATTTATATCACCACCATATTCTTCTTTCATAGGTTGCTCCCATTGTTTCTTCCCTCTATCTTGCTTATATGAAATTGGATCATCAATCTGTAATACTTTGGCCATAAAAGCACTACCATTCCTTCCTTGAAGTTTTGATCCTTGTTCATATATATCTTCAATGCTCCTTGTCTTTTGTCTAGCTGAAAAGTCTTCTTCTTCATTGTCACTACCTGCAGAAAATAGCTGGTCAAAAACATTAGTTGTTTCATTTTCAATGATATTTTCATCATTTGTAGAAGTGCACAACTCATCCTCATCAACATTTCTTTGGAAAAAATCTGAAAAGTTGGAAGCATTTGTTGTTGTAGAATGAGAGGGAGTGGCTGTAAGTTGTGAATGCTCATCAAACTTCACATCTCTACTAAGAAAGACCTTGTTTGTTGTCAAATCATATAATCTATAAGCCTTTGATTCTTCACTATAACCCATAAACAAACACTTATGACTCTTTGGTTCTAGCTTTTCCCTTTTCGCATCAGGAATGTGTGCCCAAGCAATACACCCAAATACTTTAAAATATCCAATGTGAGGTTTCTTACCACTCCATGCTTCTTCAGGGGTGATATTTGTGAGAGATTTGGTGGGGATTCTATTTATAATATGTGCAGCACAAGAAATAGCCAAACCCCAAAATTTATTATGCAAACTTTTAAAATGCAACATACAACGAGCCATTTCTAAAAGAGTTCTATTCATTCGTTCAGCCACCCCATTTTGTTGAGGAGTATAAGGAACTGTTCTTTGTACCTTAATACCATAATTTTCACAAAATGACTCAAATGCATAATTGCAATATTCACCCCCATTATCCGTCCTTAAGCATTTAATTCTTTTGCCACTTTGATTTTCAACTAATGCCTTAAACTTTTGAAAAACTTCAAACACTTCTTTTTTCCTTTCAAGAAAATAAACCCATACTCTCCTGCTGTAATCATCAATAAAAGTGAGGAGGTACCTGGCACCTAAAAGTGAAGTATAACCTGGTTCACATAAGTCACTATGAATGAGTTGTAGTGGATGATTAGCTCTCCATGCTTTTCCTGAATCAAAAGGTTCTCGGTGATGTTTCCCTAACACACATCCTTCACAAACACCTTCAGAAGCTGAAACTTTTGTTAATCCTCTAACCATATCCATTCTAACCATATCTTGTAATTTCCTATAATTTATATGTCCAAGTCTAGCATGCCAAAGTTTTGACATATAATCTGTCTGAGCAATAAAAGCATGAGAGAGTGTGTATTTATCATCAACAAACCCCACAAATTTAAATAGACTCTCTTCATGATCAACTCTACCAATAGCAATTATATTGCTTGGATCTTTTTTATCTCTAACAATAACTTGATCAACATTGACAACAAATTCATATCCAGCCTGAACAATTTTATATACTGAAATAAGATTTACCCCTAATCCTTTTACCAATAAAACATTTTTCAAAGTCCCTTTTGTCACATTAACAGTTCCCGTTCCTAAAACTGGAAGCTTCATTTTATTACCAATAGTTATTTCTTGATCAGAATTCATTTCTTCATTAAAATCAACAAATAAAGATCTATCTCCAGTCATGTGATAAGATGCTCCTGAATCTAGAATCCATTCTTTATTAAAATCTGAAGCAAAATAACTCCCTTTAACAGTGGATTTACCTTTTCCTTGTTTTTGAATGGACACAGCCAGAAAGCTATTTTTATCCATCTTTCCATCATTAAACCTTTCTTGCTTGGACTTATATTGCTGCCTTTCATTGTCCCTCTTCTTCAGACAAAATTTTTTCATGTGATTCTCACCCCCACAATACCTGCAAATAATGGGTTTTCTTCTAGCTTGCTTTTCTGCACCATCATTTCTAGAAAAATGGTTAGAACCTTCATTATTTTGAAATTTATTATTTCCTTTCCAATTCTTCTTTCCATCATTTCTAAAAAATTTACTTTTGGCTGTATATGCATGATTCTTCTTAATATGCCCTTCTTTAATAAGCTGAACTTCTTCATCTAAAACAGACTTGCAAAATTGATCAAAAGTTTGCTGGGGGGTATTGGGATTTAGTTGAAGAACCCTTTTTCTTGATTCCTTAAATACCTTATATGGCTGGGGAAGCTTACTTTCAACCATTGCAATCAACTGAAAATCTTTTTTTGCATATTCAACACCTATTTTTTTTAGCTGGGCATTTAAAAAAGTAACTTCATTGAAGTAATCAGACATTTTTTCAAAATCAGATGGATCTAAATTCATCAATTTTTCTTCTATACTAAATATGCTAGCAATGTCTGCATCTTTATAATCCTTTTCTAAAGTCTCCCATAGCTCTATTGGATTATCAACATCAACAAATCTTCTATTTAGATTGGGGCTCAAAGCTTTACCAATAATACCTCTAGCTTGCTCCAACTTGCATTTCCACAACTCCTTTTCTCTATCATTTTGGGGTTCTCCAATTTCTTTATTCACTATCCTCCATAGAGCTTTTTCTCTCAAAGCATTCTTGACTGCAATCTTCCAATCTGCAAAACCACTTCCATCAAAGATAGGCAAAACTTCATTTGAAGAGCCCATGTTAGCAAAAAAATCAGCTTTCAAACAAATCTAGCAATACTCCAGCAGCATAACAGCCCTGCAACCAAATATCACTCTAATAATATATCAGCCCTGCAAACAAACCACTTCCAGCAATATATTTTCCTGCAGCAAATCCCTCTAACAATATTTCTAGCTAAACCTCTAGATGAATCTCCAGCTGAATCTAGCTAAACCTGGCTCTGATACCATGTTAAAACAGGCCCAAAATATAACAACAGCAACAAATAAATAAAAACAGGGCAAAACAGGGCATAAAAATAATAAGCAACAGCTGCAAATATAACAGTCTAACTTGTATTCCAAACAATCCAACAACTTACAACTGCAGTGCTGTTTGTAATGAACAGCTTCATATTTATAGTGGAGCTTGGAAACTTCTAGTAATCTAGAGAATTCTAAAATCTGGATTGTTCTTTTTTACAACAGTTCTTAGAATGTTCTTTTCTAGAACAGCTCCAGGAATGTTCTAGCATATGGAAGTTTCTAGAAACATTCTACTATTTTCTAGACAATCTTAATCCCTAACAAGCGAGCCCTGGTGTTTTTAGATGATATTGATGATAGCAGGCAGATGGAGTTAGTGACGTGCAAAAATTGGGGCGGTCGGGGAAGCAGAATGATCGTAACATCACGCGATAAGCACATCTTAAACCTGGCACAGGTAGACGTGGTTTACAAGATGGAAGGACTGGAATATGAGGAAGCTCTGCGTTTGTTCTATTGGCATGCATTTTTGAGGGCCGAGTCGGATAAAATTTACAGGCAAGAGTCGAAAAGGATTGTGGAGGCCTGTTGCAGTCTGCCCCTCGCAATTGAAGCCGCGGGAGATCTTTTGCACGACAAAAAGGAATCTCTTGAATACTGGAGAGAAGCATTGAGTACCCCGCAGAGCATCTGTCACCGAAAAATTTATGACGTGCTGAAGATTAGTTATGATAATCTAACTTATCAGGAGAAAAATATATTTGTGGATATTGCTTGCATTTTCAGAGGTAAACAGAAAAAGCAGGGCATCCGGTACTGGAAAAGATTGAACTGGGATGCGCATACGGCCATCACAAATCTTGTGCTTAAATCACTTATAATCATAGGTGATGATAATGTATTTATGATGCACAGTCTTCTCGGAGATATGGGAAAAGCGATTAGAAAAGAAGATAATCCCTCACCTTTCTCTTTCAACTGTGTCCCTGTGTTGATCTCTCGGTACAAATGGAGCAGGAAATATTGTACAAATAAGAGATTAGAAACGACAACAATGGTGAAACCCACACTTCCAAGTGGGAGAAATGTGCAGGAAGCGAAGCAGTTAATGGTTGCCGCTGATTTGTTATACAAAACTGGATTTGGAACTTCAAACTTAGCGTGGAATCTCTTGTAGGTAGAGCTCTAGGCTCTAGAATGGCTTGACGCTTCGTTAATGCTCCAAATAAAGCAAAAACTATTTGTTTATGAGTGTTTGGCCTGTTAAATAACTGGCATCTTTTCTATAAAGGTTTTTGCCTCTAAATATTGCCCATGCTCCTCTAAAATAAGCATCCTTTAAAATTTTATTCTGAGCAATTTTGGTGAGCAATTTTGGTCCCTGAGAGGATGTGGGTGCAAATAAGTGGGTTCAGTCGAACAAAAAAATAATGTTTGGTCAAATGGGGGTTCGACCGAACCCATTTAACATACAATAAAAAATAGATTTGAAATGGGTTCGGTCAAACATTCTAAACATGTTCGGTCGAACCACATCTATTAAAAATTAATTTTTAATATTAATATAAATATAAATGATATTCGTTTTAAATTATGACTTGAGAGAGAAATATGGAGGGAGTGGGAGAGAAAGGGAG